>CM062817.1:39056910-40256910 GCA_031772625.1 Pinus tabuliformis | reverse complement strand
AAAAGCGATAAGAACCTTCCTGATATAGTTCTAGTTCAGTTTATCATAAGCTTTGGTGATGTCAAGTTGCATGATCATACCTGCTTTTTTCTTACTAGTCAGCGAGTGCACCACTTCATGAGCCTAGATAATATTGTTAAGAATTTGCCTACCTTCCACATATCCTGCTTGCTCCCCCAAAACTAAAGTAGGTAGGAGGGGTTTGAGCCTATTTGCTACCACCTTTGATATTATCTTGTAAACTACATTGCATAGGGCTATTGGCCTGAACCTATCTGGGGTTTGAGCCTGCTCCTGTTTAGGGATCAGGGCTATGAGGAGGAATTCAGAGCTTTCAGAATGGTTCTATGCTGCCTTGAGTCTTCAACTACCTGCAGAATATCCAGTTTGACAATATCCCAGCAAGCTTTAAAGAAATCGACATTGAAACCGTCCGGGCCCGGTGCTTTACCCATTTGCATTTCTTTGAGAACCCCACTAACCTCCTCTTCCATCACAGGCCTGTAAAGGTTAACATTGTCCTCTCTAGAGACTATCCTGGGAATGTTCTTGGTGATTTTCTAGATATATTGATCTCTGTCATAACAGGTTTCCTGAGCTATGTTGCTGAAGTGATATTATCTCTGTCAATTCACTTATTAATTCCAACTAAATATATTAATATTTGTATTTTTTAAAATAATTATAATGGGATAATAGGTATATGTAAATTTACCTCATTTCATATAATAAAAAATAATAAAATAAAATATGATGTGATTTTATCGAAAAATCTTCTGTATAAATTTGATATGGATCACAGAAGCCTAAATTATGCAGTGTTCAAATTAGTTCAGATTTACTATTTTTCAGTTCTATTTTTGTAATATCCCAACTATTTTGGATGATATTAATTTTTTTACTAAATTTTAATTCATGTCTAGATATGTTTGACTTGAACTCTATAAGTATTTTTTAATTCAGCGAAGAAGGGGATCATTACAAATTTCGAAAATTTTGGAGCAATTTGAATTTTTTTTTTTTTATTTTGCAAGAAATGGCACACAGAAGCGTCGCACAAAGGCGCAACCCTTTTTCCATGGACATCCAAATAAGATCTTTCCTACATGGATGAATGCATAATGATGAGTACATGCCAAATCTCAGCTTATTTTTGCATGAAAGCTTCCTATTTCATTTAGAAACTCCAAAAAACCTGACGTTTTTCATGCTTTTTCCATTAAATTTGGATTGGCATGGCGCTTCTGAGTAAAGCTAGAAAAATCAAGTTTTGGAGGCCTTCCCATTGGTAGTTTTTGGAGCTTGATGGCTCAATGGAAAGTAGACACGTGGGGCTACTTGACCCAGCTTTCAGAATTCATAATGGACTCCTAAAATTCTTCAAAAATCAGGTCTCAACAAGCACAACCCTTTTGCTGGCTGGTGCGACCCTTTTGGGCCTGGCGTGACCCTTCTGGAGACACCTTGGGATAATGAGTTTTTGGATGCCTTCCCATGGGGAATTTTCAAAAATTCAAGATGTTCTGGAAACTAAATATACAAGGCTAGTTTACCATTCTTTCATATTTCAATTTTGACTTCAGGAAGACACCTACAAATGGCCTCAAACTTGGCGCTACGCTTTAGCAATTTTATGAGATTTTAATTAAAATTTTCACCGTGTAATTTTTCAGAGTTTCTAGTTTGACTTTTGTAAAAGTAAAAAGGTGAAATTGGATGGATGTAAATGGTCAAATGTAAATGTAAATGAGTTACTATATGGGTAAATAGGTGTCTTATCCTCCATTTAATTCTTTGGATAAATATGTTGTGATAGTTAGGTAAAAGAGGAAATGGTTGAGTAACCTCCCTAGTATGTAGCAGTGATCAGATAGGTGCATGTATTTGACTTTATTTGCTGGAAATTCGACCTCCTACCAAGGATTTCGACTTCAGAGCCTATATGAAGCATTTTTTAATCATTTTCAAGGGTTGGATGCAGTGGAATTAAGCCTTGGATGCTAGTGTAATTGAGAATTTGGCAAGAAGTAATAGACAAAGTTTGCAGCTATTATAGTGGGATTCCTATGGTATGTGTTTTAGCAGCATTTTTCCTTCTATGATCATAAATTTGAATGTATTGTATCTTTCATTTCCATTTCCATGTTTCATGTGCTTGTTTCCTAATATAATAAACATAATTCGTTCATGTAATGCTCTGTTTTGGAGAAGCTTTCACATTATTGTTCATTCTTCTTCTGATATAAACGAATTCATGTAACTCATGCTCGTTTAGAAACCCTACCTATCTCCCATATACACAATGACAACCCTAAAGTGCCAGAGTGTGTGCCTACCTTGCCCCATTACATATCTTCAAATTTGATTCTCAAAGCCTAGACCTAGCTCCCTAAACCTAAGCCATCATCCAGTAAACAATCAAAATCAAATCAAACCTTGATCTAAACATATCTAGCCTAAAATCATTTATATCTCAGTCATATTCTGATTGTAATTTCATAGAGAAATCCCTCTTTGGTTAGGTAGGGCAAGTTACCAAACTAAAAGCTTGGTCTGTGATTACCTCCGTCGATTCCTCTCAACGTGGGACATTGTGGGGGATAACATTTTGGCATCGTTGCCGAGGAAAGGAGAGATCATATCTTCCCTAGGAAAGAATGACAAGGATCATACCTGATTGTTGATGGTGTACATCGATCAGACACATATGAAGGTTGAATTCATTAACATGGCGACTCCAAAACAATTTCAAATTTAATTCGAAGACTCCACTAGAGGATGAACCTTACCAACAAAAAAATGAAAGGGCAATATGGGAAGATCAAGTATTCAAATTGGACTTTCATCCAAGACTTCATGTTCTTTATTGTAAATTATTTCTTCTCTTTTCCTGAGAATGTCAAGAAGGTTTTCCAGAATAAACTATATTTGAGAAAAGATCCCAGACTTGCATTTGATTCCTTTCCTTTGAAAATTTTGAATACAAATTTTGATTTTGATCAAGACCCTTCTTCTGAATCTTATGATGACCATCTTCAACTTGATGAGCCTCAAGAGATCAATACTAATCCTATAGCTTTTGTACATACTCCTACACCTTGTAAAATTCTAGATAGATACAAGCCACTCATCTTACCTCCTATACTCCATGATTTCCTTGAAAATTATTACAAATATCTTCCTAGGTTTGATGGAGAATATGGTAACATCACTGCTGAGAAACACATTTAGAATTTTGAAAATTTTCTCGACCTTTTTTAGGTTGAAGAAGATGATGTTAGTATCAGGATTTTTGCTTTATCTTTGCAAGGTGAAGCTAAGAAATGGTTTAAGAACTTGCCAGCTGCAAGCATTTTCGGTTTTCATCAGCTTTTGAAAGTGTTCCTTGATAGATGGGTGATCAAGAGAAATATTTTTTTGATTTTAGAAGAATATAATCATTTGGAAAAACAACAGGAGAAACAGTGCAACAGTTTTCAGCTAGATTCAATCAAGTGTACCATTCAGTGCCTGCTGATGTAAAATTGCCTCTCGGTTTAGCTCTCTTACACTATCCAGATGCCTTTGACCCAGAAATGGCATTTCAATTGAGAGAAAGGGATCCTACCACACTCGAAAAAATGCAGGATAGTGAAATAGTTGTGGAAGCTAATCTGCTGGTCAAAAGGTTAATGTTGAAAGAATAAGCAAGGGAGAACATAGAGAAGGAACATCTAACATCTTTAGAAGTGAAGCTCGACATTTTGGTAAGAACAATGGAAGAAATGATGCAAAAGGTCACCATGAGAGATGAACTTGTTATTCAAATACAACATGTCCCACTTATTGCATAAGAAGAAGAGGTTGTTGACCCTAACCATTTTTCTTGTAATCTCCATTATCATAGATCAATAAATGATTGTTTTATGTATTTACTTGAGGACAATCCTGAAACTGGATTTATAGATCAACATGAAGGAAAACAATCTTCTTTATTAATGTTCATGTTTGATGACGTTTCTCCTTAACCTTATTTGCCTAAGTACGATGAATATGATGATGATTTCAATGAGCAACCAATAGCATGTTTTCAGTGCTTTAAGGAAGACAAACAACTTGCACATGTGGTTTATGACAAAGAGGAGGAGTTTGATGAACAATCTAAATTAGGTAAGCAGTTTTACAACTTGGACAATGAACACAAAGAGAGTAATGAAATGGATGACGGTAACTCTTTACCTTTATGTTATGTTGCATTTGAATTAATAAAGGAAGATCATAAACTCACCAAAGCAGAGAAGCAATCTAAAGCTAGTTTAAAATGGCAACAACCTTCTTTGATTTTGAATGATTTGATATCTGATTATTTGGATGGGTTCTGCAACCCTAGTGATCCTCCTTTAGTTGTTTGTGAAATTGAAAACAAGGGTGAGGAGGTTTTAATTAAGCAATCTTTTAGTTTTGATATGGAGCACGGAGAAGATCATGAAATTCTTGACCAGGGCTCTTTACCCCTGTGTTTCTCTTTATTTGAAATTATAAAAGAAAACTATAAGGTTACCAAGGAAGCAAATAATAAATTTGAAAGCAGACGGAAACATTATTCTGAAGTTGTTGAGAATGTTGTTTGTAATATAGAACCTTTTTTCAGTCCACAATCACCGTTACCAAGCAACATTCAGTTTGAAAATACAGCTGAAAGTGTGGAACATGAAGAGTTTATAGAAACCATGTAGCCTCATTGGTTATAATGTATGACAAGTTGCAGCAGTCCTCTTAAGTTCTCTTTGATCCAATAGTTGATGTTGTGGATGATATCTGTAGTCAAATTCCTTCTCCATTAGTTAACTATGAGCTTCAAAACAAAGATGACACAAATTTGGTTAGGTAGCTGGCTTCATTGTCTTGTTCAGCAAGAGTCTCGTTACAAATTTCATCCAAAAATTTGCAGTATACATCTGTTTCGCTTGAGAATGACAAACTTAATTTTATAAAACAACCAATGTCTAAAAAGGAAGAAGATTCTTGTCTCGTTGTTGATCGTCAAGAAAAGGTATTCATTCATGAGTTTTAGGATCCTTTTGTTAAGTTGTTGTAGTCATCAAGGGAGATGAGTTTTATTATATTTATGTATCATGTACACATGTTCAGTGGACACTTGGAGTGGCCTATCTTTTGTTTTTTTTTTCCCTGCCTAAGGAAAGTGTGAGCAGAATTCAAATAAGTAGCCATTTGTTGGATTGGTTACACTCGATGGATCATTACACATGATTGTATATACATCTTCAACGGGTTCATAGTTATCATCAGAAGTTTGAAGCTTGAGGAGAAGGCCATAAGGCTTCTATGATCATTTGTTTTTTTCTTTTTGTTAAAAACGTTGTAAAGTCATTTTTTCAATCAGTATGTTTTTTATAGTCAAGTCAGTCCATTTTCAGTTTGAGTTTGGTCTTTGCATTTTGACTCCATGCCCAATGAATAAGGCTACTTGGTCTACAATGTTCTTAACACCTCCAAGGAGCTTCCATCCCCAGCTGGAGCCAATGTTAGTGTCAGTCAGTTCTGCCTGTCACTAGTGATCAAATATGCTTTTACCAAGTTTTGTTAGGAGTCTCAAGTCAAATTTTATCATGTCACTAGGTTTTCAGAATAAAATTTGGCCACTAGCTAGTGTGTCTAGGTCTACTACTGCTCCTTCAAGATTTCCATGTCCAGTCACTGCCATCACTCAGTTGGATGTGCCATCATTGAACAAATCATCATCATTATTTCAGTCATGTCACCATGGTCTTCATTCAGCTCAGTGTCTCCACTAGGTCATTAGGGTTAGAGTCATCAAGGTTGTCATTTCATTCGATAAACCGGGAAATGAAGGAGTAGTGGTAGGGTTTGATCAAAAAGTTTTGTTTCTAAGTGTAATTCACTTCAAAATGATGTAATAAGTTATGTTTCAAAGTTGCATGAAAAAGTTCCAAGCTACATAGTTTATATCAAAAAGAAAAATGAAAATTATGGTGGGCCACCCTACCATTACAAAGTTGAGTTCTATGGCCTATAAAGACCATTTTTCTCTCATTCCTCTCATTCATCACATTGTCAAGGAAGATCTCATCCATCATAACTCATTTCCTCACTCATTTCATTGCTAAAGAGATCTCATTCATCATCAACCACTTCCTTAGCATTTTTATGGCCAAAGATATTCCAAAACATTGGCCTCAAGCTACCTCGCTGCGTCTTCTATGGGAATCCCTCCTTTCCATGTCTTCAAGCCTACAAACCATATTCCTATACATTTTATCCTCCCTCACACTCAAACACACTCCTAAAACCATCACACCTCTTCACTCTCAATCCTAAAACCTTCTACACCTAAAACCTAGCCCTACGTTGTGTTTTTGGCAGCCTTCATATCTGGGATTGTGTATAAATTCCATAGCTCTATTACCTCACTCTTTTCACTTCCCTCCACTTCCCTAAGTTCCCTAACATCCCTCCCCATCTCATAATTTTTCCTACACCCATTCCTACTCCCTAACCCCTTCATCTTATTCCCTCATTCCCTTCCCCTGTTTTTCCCTCTAGGGTTTGCACTCACAAGTTTACTATGGAGAAGGAAAGGAGGCCTTACAACAAGGGTGGGAAAATGGAAAGGTATGAACTCCTCAATACACAGGAGTTGATGTCCTCACCACTCTCCAAGAAATGTTTTCAGCATGTAGGGTGTCTTCAGTTTTGTGAGCAAGCTGAAAAAAGTGAAATGTCATGCTAAGTTGACTAGTTTGTTTGCCACACATATTAAGAAGGATCAAGTCAAAATTTCAAGGGAAACATTCATTGTATCAAATGACATCATAGCAACAGCCACATGTATACCAAATATTGGAGAGAAATGGTTCAAAACTCAAGAGTTGGATGCCCAATTCTATCAACCCTGCATCAAACTCATTGACAAACAAATCAATAAAGACAAGGAATATTGTCTAAGAAAGGTGAGTGATCATTTGGAGAAAATCCTTGAAAATTACAACAGAGATAACAAGATACATAAACTCATGGATGTCCGCTATCAAACAAGGAATCAGATTGCACAAATCAAAATCAAGAAATTGAAAACAAGACTGAAAGAGGTCCAAGACAAGCAAAGGGAGTCAAGAAAAGGGGGTAAAAGAGTGAAATTGGTGGCTAAAACATCCTTGTATATTTAACCTATCATCCTAGCATCCAAGGAACAAATTTTGAAAATTTTGGAGAAATTTGATTTTTTTTTTTAAATTTTGCAAGAAATGGCACACAAAAGCGCCATGCAGAGGTGCGACCCTTTTTCCCTGGACATCCAAACGAGATCTTTCATACATGGATGAATGCATAATGATTATTAAATGCCAAATATCAGCTTATTTTGCATGAAAGCTTCCTATTTCATTCAGAAACTCAAAAATTCTCATGTTTTTCATGCTTCTTCCATTAAATCTGGACTGGCGCGACGCTTCTGAGTAAGGTTGGAAAAGTCAAGTTTTGGAGGCATTGCCATGGGTATTTTTTGGAGATTGATGGCTCATTGGAAATTAGACACGTGGGGCTATTTGACCCAGCTTTTAGAATTCATAATGGACTCATAAAAGTCTGCCAAAATCAGATCTCAACAAGTGCGACCCTTTTGTTGGTTGGTGCGACCCCTCTCAGCCTGGCACGAACCTTCTTGGAGACACCTTGGGAGAATTAGTTTTTGGAGGCCTTCCCATGGGTCATTTTCAAAAATGAAAGATGTTCTGGAAACTCAACAGAAAAGGCTAGTTTACTATTCTTTCATATTTCAATTTTGATTTCAGGAAGGAACCTAAAAATGGCCTCAAACTTGGGGCTGCGCTTCTGCAATTTTCTGAGATTTTAATTAAAATTTTCACTATGTAATTTTTCATAGTTTCTAGTTTGACTTTTGTAAAAGTCAAAAGGTGAAAGTGGATCAATGGTAAAATGTAAATGTAAATGGGTTACTATATGGGTAAATAGGTGTCTTATCCTCCATTTAATGCTTTGGATAAAAACCTTGTGATAGTTAGATAAAAGAGGAAATGGTTGAGTAACCAACCTAGTATGTAGTAGTGATCAGATAGGTGCATGTATTTGACTTTCTTTGCTGGAAATTTGACCTCCTAGGGAGGATTAGACTTTAGAGCCTATATGAGGCATTTTGTAATCATTTTCAATGGTTGGATGCATTGGAATTAAGCCTTGGATGCTAGCGTAATTGAGAATTTGACAAGAACTAATAGACAGAGTTTGCAACTATTATAGTGGGATTCCTTTGGTATGTGTTTTAGCAGTTTTTTTCCTTTTGTGATCATAAGTTTGAATGTATTGTATCTTTCATTTCCATTTCCATGTTTCATGTGCTTGTTTCCTAAGATAATAAATAGAATTCATTCATGTAATGCTCTGTTTTGGAGAAGCTTTCACGTTATTGTTCATTTTTCTTTTGATATAAATGAATTCATGTGACTCATGCTCGTTTAGAAACCCTACCTATCTCCCATATACACAATGACAACCCTAAAGTGCTAAAGTGTGTGCGTACCTTGCCCCATTACATATATGTAAATCTGATTCTCAAAGCCTAGACCTAGCTCCCTAGACCTAAGCCATCATCCAGCAAACAATCAAAATCAAATCAAACCTTGATCTAAACATATCTAGCCTAAAATCCTTTATATCTCAGTCATCTTCTGACTGCAATTTCATAGAGAGAGCCCTCTCTGGTTTGGTAGGGCTAGTTACCAACTAAAATCTTGGTCTGTAGTTACCTCTGTCGATTCCTCTCAGCCTAGGACATTGTGGGGGATAACATGAGAAAAGGTCAGGCATGATATCTAGGTTGGGGTCAGGTTGGACTGCTAGGTTAGGGTCAGGGCCCTAGTTAGAATTGTGTTTCATGGATTTGCAGATGAGGTTGACCTTCACCTTCCCAGAGGATTGTGTCTACCTGTCGATGTGGAGATGTTCCACAGTGGCCAAGAAACCATGTAAGGTGCCACATAGGTTATTATGTGATTTCCATGTGGGAATCAATGACGACATGGAAAGGTTTGTAATTGACCTATCTCTGAATGAGCGCATCTTTTGATCCGTAAGTTGAATCGATGTAAAATTTATATCATTGGGAAGGTCTCAATGAGACGAATGAAATGATGTCGCTCATTTAAATTTTTGAGGAAATTGAAAAAAACAAAATTGATCCCATTTCCATAATTGTACCATGGATATTGGGTCAGCATCATAACTATCTCCTTCTACCCTTAGTTGGGGTTGGGGTTAGTAGGGGGTATGTTACAAATTTATCCTAAAATTTAGAAGTAATTTTATTGCTAATATCCAATATGATCTCCTCCTTTATTCCCCAATGGTCCAACCAAGACTAGACATCCTTATGCCACCCTTGCTTAAGCCGGAAGTGGGGTTTTGGCTAAAGCTAGAAGCAATTTTAGGAAACCTTTTGACATCCCTGTTGTATAAATTATTCTTACACATAAGATACCTAGTCATAGCCATGTTTTCATGTGGGTAAGTCTTACTTCAATCAGGAGGATAGGGTAGGGAGTATTTTCTTTAATCTTGAGGTTGTAGATTATACACTTCCTTTGGATTTGTTCAATATTCTTCCATGACTCTCTATATATACTTCAACACTAAACCTCACATCATATAAAATAATAGGAGTGACAGGAGTCTCAAAGAGAAGATTCTTTTAATCCCAAATCCAAATATATCGACTTACAAATGTTTTTAAGCCCATGGTAAGCTTTCCAAACTCCACTTATCCTTTTGTCAATGCTATAATTCTAATTGAGCTTATGATGGATGTTAATTCCCAAATATTTGTATGAAAGAACTTTCTCCAAGGAGATGTTGTCATAAACAAAAATACCATAGAAATTCTTTTTGGATTTAATTATCATGACTTTAGTTTTGTTAGTATTAATAGTCATATCCATCTTGGAGAAAAAATCATGGAGGATTATGAGTTTCTAGCTAAGATTATAATGGATTGTTGCTAGAAGAACAATATCTTAAACATGAAGGAGAAGAGTAATGCCCATACCAACGAGTGTGGGGCCAACAAAACCTACATCTTCCAAGCACTCTTCTAACCTATACCAAAAAGGGTAGGGGATAAGGGACACCCTTGCTTGACTCTGATATTGCGTTTAATTTCTTTTGACTAACCCTCAGTGGTCCTAAACTTGACAATAACATTCTCATACAACCTTGTTAGCATGGAAAATTTTAAGGTTAGAAATTTATTTGAAAGTTTAGAAATAATGGTGAAAATTACTAGTCCCTAATATGCAAATTGTAAAATGCTTGGCAACACTTTTGTAAAAATATTCAAATTTCCAATGATTTTATATAGTCTCTATAAAAAATTGGCATTTTTTAAGGTAAAATATTTGTATACTATAAATTTTTGGCAAATCATTTTAAGAAAAAATAGAAATTCACGAATCTTTATTTTGAAAAAATGTGGAAAATTAGCCCACCTGTCAATGTTAGCCCCTCAAAATTTTCCCTACTTGTTAGAACAACCCTTAACTCAAAAGGAACCATTATCTCTTCTCGCCTCTTCGATAGCTTTGTCCTAGGAATGGTGTTAAAGACTATCGTAAAGCCAACAAAATAACAAAAGAGGTTATTTTCATCATTGGGGACATTCCTCTACAATTATCCTTAGAGTAATAAGATACATCATGATTGAATGATATCCCCCAAACCCAACTTGGCCTTTAGCTCTTTTAACATGACTTTCAAGCCAAAAGCTAATCTACTTTTCCAAAATAAGTCCATACAACTTGGCCAAGATAGGCACAATATGGCTTTGTGTCCAAGGCATAGGAAAGCCTTACTTCACTGCAAAATTAAAGAGCTTGTGTATGTGGAAGATGAGGATGGGTTCTTCCACTTTAAAATTTCACCTTGGTTGCCTTCAATTTCCTTAGCTTTCCCATCAGCGAGCTACTTAACCCCAAAATCAATGTCTTCTAAAGAAAATATATCATCCTCTATAGGGGTATTCAAAATGATGTCCATGACGTTAGGGGATTCATAGAGGCTTTTAAGTTTTTAACATAAATATTCAAGAGAACCAAATGATTTTCTTTAGTCTTATGAATCTGAATTTTCTTTCAAAGCTTTCTAGTGTTAAACTTAGAGAAGTGAAGTAATTAAGTTTTCTTTCTACTTATATATTATTTTTTCTTTCTTTTAATAAGAGCTTTGTTAGCATTTATCTTATCAAGTTTTAAGGTTTCTTTAGGAGCATCCCTAATAGTTTTTCTAACAATTTTACAACAATTATCATACCAAGATGATAGCTTTATTATTCTTTTTATATGACACCTCCATAGAAAACTTGTTAATGATAGCTAAAAAGGTTGTAAAGATAAAGGTTTTCAATATTATCTTTATAAGTTAAGAGGTGTAAATCTCTATTTACCTATTTATGCTTTGAATCCATTTTATTCATTCAAAAATACATTACAAACAACTAAAAATAAGAAATTTCCCAAAAATTATATAGACAAATTCTCAAAAATAACTAACAATATATACCTTAGAATACAATATTTAAGTGTAGTCAATACTTTCTAGGTTTTGATTTGTTTTAAACATATTTTCTAATCAATTTTAGTGAAAACCTTATAAAAAATTGTTAAAATTGAAAATTGATATTGTTAAATTTATATAACCAAAATATAAATTTCCAAAACATTAAATTTATTTATATATTTAAAAATAATTTTTAAATTAAAAATCATCGTAATTTCACACCCCAAAAGAAATTATATGAGCAAATAAAATCCAAACTCTATTGGCCCTGGAGTATGTCTTAAAATTGCTTATGTTTGGCTAAGAGCTCGTCTTCAGAAGCAAAGAAACAGGTTAACTACCCAAGACCAACCCCGTCCCTTATGGACCACAAGCGTGTTATTTTAGGTGCCTTGGTTTTCCTTGAATAATGGCGATGAGTTAGGAGTGAAACCCTGCGCCTTATGGACCACATGCATGTTAGCATCTGGTAGGAGTGACCACAAGTGTGTGTTATTCCAGGTGGCGTGGTTTTCCTTGAATAATGGCGATGAGTTAGGAGTGAAAGTCAGCCTCTTACGAACCACATGCATGTTAGCATCTAGCAGGAGTGAAAGCCCGCCCCTTATGGACCACAAGTGTGTGATATTCCAGGTGGCGTGAGTTAGCCCCGCAGGAGTGAAAGCCTGCCCCTTACAGACCACAAGTGTGTTATTCCCAGTAGCCTGGGTTTCCTTGAATAATGACAATGAATCAACCTACATTTGTGAATAACATAACTGTCCTCACTACTGGTTTGACAAATTAGTTATAATAAATTTTCCCACCCTAAAGAAACCAAAAACTCTATTTATGAAAAAAAATAAAAATCAAAACTAAATATTATGATCATTTGCTACACAACACTAACTACCATTAATGTCTTCATTGTTAGCTTAAAGTTAAACAGCTTCCATTTTTATTAACAAAAGAAACATTGAATATTCTTAATGTCTGTGTCATCTTCTCCAAGGGTAAGAGAGGTTCGGAGTTTTAGTGATACTGAAACACGTAGAAGAAATGAAAGAGCAGGTAAGCATAGGGTAGTGTGCACGATTGTCTCTATTCCTTTCCAGATACGTTCCCTGTTATCCAGAGGTGTGATTGCTTGGGAAAGGATAAAGCATTGAATGTTAAGTGGGGTTTGTTTCCTTGGATATCCAGAGACAGCGAGACAGCCAGACAGACAAGACCCCCGCTTCTTAACTGCTCATATACATACTGCACGCTCATACAGCAACAGGTGTCGGCCTGCTATTGAAAGATGCCGAGCCGTTTGACCATAAAAACTTATTGACCTCCTATTGGGACTCGCGCCATGGGACCTCCCGCCCGCTCAAACATCGAGGCGGGGCTTCTGGAATTCAAGATCGGTGCTCCAGCTAAACACAGCGTGGCGCTGGCGCTGGCGCAGGCGCAGCACACGGAATTAGATCGTCGCTCAAATGCAATATGAGCATATGAATTTTCGCGAACATCGAGGCGGGGCTTCTGGAATTCAAGATCGGTGCTCCAGCTAAAGACAGCGTGGCGCAGGCGCAGGCGCAGCACACGGAATTAGATCGTCGCTCAAATGCAATATGAGCATATGAATTTTCGCAATACTTAATGATTAAGTAAGAATTAAGACATTTTGTATTGATTATGGCGGAGTGAAAATGAGTGGGGTCATTTAATTTTTGAGCTTAATCAATATAGGCTAAGTATATCTCTAAATCTAATATAAATAATAAAAAATTTAGCAATCAATTATTCACTTTCTCTACCCTTACTTACTAGGTCAAAGAAATGGAGTTTTTTTTAGTGAGACATTTTGGAAGCTTTTACGGTGGGTTTTGTAATTTCTCTAAAATCCAGTCGGAAATTATTGAAATCACAAGCTTGATAGATAACCCTGTGCAATCGAAATGCTCTAGAAATTTTGCAAGGTGCTGAATCTCTCTATATATGTATAGTAAAAAAACTAGTTTAAATAACAAAAATCAAGATTCCGCCTCAAATTTTTCTACTAAATTCCAACACCAAAAATCTAAAAAATCACACTAAAAACAACTCCTAAAGAAATTGGAAACTAGAAAATGAAGACTTCTCAGACTTACGTACGTACGTAGTATGAATATATTATTATTAATATGAAGACTAATATGGAAATCATATAAACTTTACAGAGGGAGAGAATGATTACATGCCGGAAATACCTAAATTAGAAGATTGTCAGGCTCGTATACTACTACGTAATTATTAGAATACCCTTTTAAATAAAGGGGTGGCAGTGGGATTGTACGCGGGGTCTGGGTTTTGTTTTTCAATTTTTGGTCGAGCAGGCCATTAAATGGTGTGTGATGAGCTTTTTAATTTTTGCAATGGTTATCTACATGACGAGGACCGGGCAACTTCGGTGAGCGACAAAAACAAAAGAGGGAGGCCCCCGCCATGATGTTGACTGGACGGAGGCCGTGTCTCCTCCGATAGCGATGGCATTAAGCTAATACCCCCCCGGCCGGCGGATGTCCGTTCGTCCGGTGGTGGCTGGTGACATGGCATGTTCTTTGGGAATGAGGAGATTTTATTGGTGAAGAGGGATGTGGCCACGTGGGTGTAGATGAGGCCATGCCCGACAGACGTGTCAGTGATGAGAATGTCTTGCCAACTGGGGATCAACACATGGAGTGGGGACAACTCCCACATCCGCATCTCGCGCCTCCGATCGCGATCACGATCAGATAGAAGCCGACTGGCCGGTCAGTCAGACGGAGCACCGTCCGGCAAAAGGTCCCCGGTCGGGGACCGCTACGTGGCAGGGGTCACATCAAGTGTGCTGCAAACATAACCCTTCCCTTCTCTTCAGGGATAGAATTTGATGGCCGTCAGCCAGTTTGCCCATCTGTTGTTGTTATTAGGTAATTTGGTCGTGAATAGTCGTTATCAAAATTAAAATCTTCCTTCCCTAAGTAATTTGGGTGTTAAACATGGTTAGTTTTAACCAGGTTTGTTACTCAAATTAAAATCTTAATTAAATTGTGTAATTTTTATTCAATTTAATAATAAATGTGGTATTTTTTAAAATTTAATAATCATGGAAGTGAAATCTGATTAATGTGATTGGTTTCGAAGAATTTTGTTTTTAGTTCGGAGAGATTTTGTTTTATATAATAACCTAGGTATCAAATTCCAAGATAGTCAAGTAAAGACACTTAAAATCTAACAATATTAAAGATTAATGACTTATAAGATAGTCAAACAAAGACACCTAAAATCCAACTATGTTAAAGATTGAGGACGTCTAAAATAATCAAACAAAGACAACTAAATCTAACAATTTTAAAGATTTTGATGACATACAAGATACGCAAACAAAGACACCTAAAATCCAACCATGTTAAAGATTGATGAGAAAAATATATATATATACAAAAATCAAGTAATTTGAGTGTTAAATATAGTTAAACATTAAACATATTTGTTATGAATATGAAGTCTTCTTCTATTTAGCTAATAAATTATATATTTTGTTTTATCAAATTTATTGAAATTGTATTTGATTTAGTAGGATTTTATTTTATATGATGAGCCAAGTTCCAAGATAGAAAAAATGAGACACCCAAAATCCAACAATATTATTAAAGGTGGATGACCTATATTGTAATAAATTTACGCAACTTGTTATAAATGTCTGTAAAGAAATCCAACAATATTATTAAATAAGTTATATATTTTGTTTTATCAAATTTAATAGCGAAAATCTGCCTAATGAAATTGTATTTGATTTAGAAGGATTTTGTTTTATATGATGAGCCAAGTTCCAAGATAGAAAAAATGAGACACCCAAAATCCAACAATATTATTAAAGGTGGATGACCTATATTGTAATAAATTTACACAACTTGTTATAAAAGTCTGTAAAGAAATCCAACAATATTATTAAATAAATTATATATTTTGTTTTATCAAATTTAATAGCGAAAATCTGCTTAATGAAATTGTATTTGATTTAGAAGGATTTTGTTTTATATGATGAGCCAAGTTCCAAGATAGGAAAAATGAGACACCCAAAATCCAACAATATTATTAAAGGTGGATGACCTATATTGTAATAAATTTACGCAACTTGTTATAAAAGTCTGTAAAGAAATGGGTACAATTTTCAAATTTTCACAATGAAATAATTTAATAAGTAAAACTGTTTCGGTGTTCTAATAAAGGTATGGGTACAATTTTCAAATTTGCACAATGAAATAATTTAATAAGTAAAATTGTTTCAATATTCTAATAAAGGTATATATATGAGGATTAAGAGAAATACTAATTTAAAAATAAAATGAATATTATCGTGTATAAATATAAAAATAAAATTTAACATAATTTAAATTAACATGTTGTTAAAATTTATAATTTTATTTAATTATAATTTTGAATGTAAAATTAAAAAAGAAAAATACATTTTGTTATAAAAATTAAAAATTTTATGATAATATTTATTAAATTTAATAATAATGAGAGTCAAGCTTCATTAATGTGATTGTCATTAGTTCCGAAGGATTTTGTTTTATATAGTTGGCTACCAAATTCCAAAATAGTTAAAGACACCTAAAATCCAATGATATTAAAGATTCATAACTTACATATAATAAAGAGATATAAAGAAATTGAGTAATCTTAGCGTTTAATATAGTTAAAAATTAAGCATGTTGGTTATTAGAGTTGTTTATTATGACCAAAGTTCCAAGATAATCCAAATGAAACACCTAAAATCCAACAAGATTAAAGATTGATGATGTAGATTGTAACAAAGATCTTGATAACTTAGATTATAATAAAGATTTGTAAAGAAATGGGTATAATTTTCAAATTTACATAAGGAAATAATTAATAAGTAAAACTTTTCAATAAATTCTAATAAAGATATATAAGAGGATTGACAGAAAATAATTAATTTAATAAGGGGATTGGCATGGAAATACTAATTTAAAAATATAATGTATATTATTGTATATGAATAAAAAATAAAATAAATGTAATTTTAAAATGATAAATTTTGATTTTAACACATTTTTGTTAAAATTTATAATTTCATTTAATTATATAAAATTTGAATATAAAATTTAAAACAACAATTTGTTGGCAAAATTAAAATCTTCAATTTAATTAATAAATTTGGTAATTTTTATTAAATTTAATAATAATGCAAGTCAACTTTCATTAATCTGATTGTGATTGGTTCCAAAGGATTTTATTTTTGATTTCAAAGGATTTTCTTTTACATAGTTACTTAGGTACCGAATTCCAAGATAGTCAAATACACGTAAAATCCAATTATACACCTTATAATTTTATTTAATTATATAAATTTTGAATATAAAATTTAAAACAACAATTTGTTATGAAAGATAAAATCTTCCATTTAATTAATAAATTTGGTATTTTTTATTAAATTTAATAATAATGCAAGTCAAATTTTATTAATGTGATTGTGATTGGTTCCAAAGGATTTTGTTTTACATAGTTACCTAGGTACCAAATTCCAAGATAGTCAAATACACCTAAAATCCAATGATATTAAAGAGTGATGACGTACATTCTAATAAAAATATATAAAAAAATCAAGTAATTTGAGTGTTAAATATGCTTAAAAATTAGGCATATTGGTTATCAAATTGAAATCTTCAATTTAATTAATAAATTTAATATAATTTTATTTTATCAAATTTAATAATGAAAATATATTTAAATTTGTTTTATATAATGACCCAAGTTCCATGATAATCTAAATGAAACACCTAAAATCCAAAAGATGGTATATTGTAATAAAAGTTGGTAAAAAAGGGTAAAATTTTCAAATTTACACAATAAAATAATTTAAGTAAAAATATTTCTCAATATATTCTAATAAAAATATATTAAAAATGAGATAAAAATAATTATTATGTATAAATAAAATCTTAAATCAAAATAAATTGTTTGTTTCTTTAGGTCCAATAGACCAATATTTGGTCTTAGCGGATGTTAACCACTATCATCATCATCAAAAAATAAAATAAATTTATTTTTAAATGAGATTTTTTAATTTAACATTTGTTTTTATAGATAACCAAAAAATTATAATTTTATTTAATTATATAAATTTTGAATATAAAACTTAAAAATCAATTCATTAAAAAATATTATTATAAATAAATTAAAACCTAACTTTGTTAACTCTGCTCAATGAGTGAGCGGGAGGTTCTGTGGAGTCCCTCTCTTGACAACTTTAACGGTATCCGTATTTTGTTGCCGATCTTGATACGAAGAGAAAAGGAAGAATACGGCGAGGAATACGGTTCGTATGTGGTATTTAATCTTTTCAAATAGCTTTGCTGTAAGATTATTTGCATCTGAATCTGAAGCTCAATCTGAATCTGAATCTGATGAGGGTGGAGGAAAACACTAAGTTCCGTGAACTGTTTGATATTGTAGCAATTTATTATTAATGCTATTCCCCGTGCAGATTTGACCTGGGCCAGATATGCATCATTAAGATAATATTATTAATTATTATTAGTATTCAAATCCGCGGGATCAGGGATCAAACGAAAATATTGGGCGTGAAATTTTTGTTGCTGTTTATAAAGGCCGACGCGGACGGGGAGGCTTGTGTCATTCAGTCCTTGAGGTTGTTTGCGACATTACAATTAGTATTGGGAGTCCATTGTTCCTATTGAAGCAATTTATTAGGTTAATATGCACCGGAAAGCCTGCCGAGGACTCAGTTTGGCTGCCTGATACAAAGGTGAGGCGGGCGGTATGATTTATAAAGCTAAATTTGGTGTTTAATATCATCTTCTGCACCTTTTTTTTTTTTACATGTCGGTTGGTACATTCCTTGTTAAAGAAATGCACTGCTGCTGTGTGATGTACGATTTGCATTTGTTGCCTTTGGCTTTTATCTTCATCGGAGCGCGGTGGACAGAGTAATGATCGCGCGCTGAGTTAGTTTTGTGGCACTGTCAAATTTTGTCTTGGGCATTGCAATGTGTCTCTGAGAAACCTCTCAAAAGATGAAATTTGTGCAAGATTGAACAACTTTTGGCTTAATTATGATATGGAAACTGCATCTTTAGAATTTTTTGTTGCGAAACTGCTTTTTGAAGTGGACCTGTACTGAAAGTGTGAAGATTTGTTGTCAAAGAGCAACTGAACTGTAGTTTTAGACTGCTTTATAGGGAGAAGTAGGTAACCTTGTACATTGAACCAAAAATGGAAAGAATAACTTTGTAAATCATCTGAAGATAAAATTGCAGGTTTAAATTTGTCCAGAAAAGGAATACATGCTAAAACAGTGAACTAAATTGTAGGTTTTAGTTTTAATTATGGAAAAATTTGCGCTGCAAAGGCATTTTTCTGTGCATTTAGCTGAATTATTTTGAAGAGTGTAATGCTAAATAAACATAGTTGTCTTGCAGGGGGTTCAACAGTCCAACATTTTGACAAGGCTAACAAGCTCGAAGGTTAAAGAACTGCATGCAAACTGGCTCCTCTTGGCTACGATTCATTTGTTTGCATGGACCAAGTTACAGACGGCTCTCATTCAGCTCAGCACTTGCTTTATTCTCTGCAGCAACCGCAAGAACAACAATCAGAGGTCGCATTACTGCCAGACAATCCTAATAACATGAATGCAATGGACATGTGTATGCTCGACCGACAAAGAAAAGGGTCTAATGCACAGCCGCAGCTGAATTGGCCGCAACAACAGCAATTCTTGAGAACAAATTCTAATTCCGAGCAAATCCACGGTCCGTTTATTTCATTGCTGAATACTTCTGAGATGCTTTCTGACGGCATTATTACAAGCGAATGGCAGCAATCGGCCGAACAAAATGGACATTTACTGCCGGCAAATCCAGGGTACGCCATGAACTTAGGCGGATCAATGTCGTGTCAAGAATCTGCGCTCCGACAAACGTTAAGTAGGTCAATGTCCTCCCCGAACGGACCGCTGAACTTGCATACTGACTGGTCAAATTTATCGAACAACACGAAAATTATGTATGGTGTGGAGAACGAGGCAACTGGCAGAAGCGCTCTAAAAGCGCCGGCATGTCTGGGGCCGTTTCCTTCGGACCCTGGCTTTACAGAGCGAGCGGCGAAATACTCGTCTCTTAACGGCAAAAATTGGAACGCAAGACTCTTAACAAGTCAGAGAGCATCAGTCGGAGAAATGGAGACCAGTAGCTTAGAATTCCTTTCTGATGTTGCCCGAAACGAACCGCAAGTGGCCTGCTCTAACGATTCCGAAAGCAAGAAGGCGTTTTGCAGAACGGCAAGCTGTCCTCCGACGGTCGAAAATGTGGCAGCTGAAACTGAGAAATCGTCGGTCGTGGTTGAAGAATCTGCCGTTTCTGAAAAGTCATCTGCAGGGGACATTAAGACTTCAAATAACAATGCCGTAAAGAAAAGGAAAAGTGGCAGGAACAGTGCTCAAAACCACAGGGTATGCTTCCCAGTTCCGAATTCAGTTTTTCTATAATTTGTTTCCTGTGATGTTTGTGGTTGGAAAAATTGCATAAATTTCGAGAAATTTGGCCTATAAATTTCCCCCTTATCTTGACGGAAAAATAGTTTCTTTCTCTTTGAAGGTTTCTCGCTGCAAAATTTAGAGGAAATGATGAGTGGAGATTCTTTACCATATTCGTCTTATGAATTATGCTCTTTCTTAATATATAATATCGGTCCAGTTGTTTCTAATTTTTCATACTGTTTTCTAAATTATGGTTATGAAGAGCTTTACAACTTATCAGGGATATTGTGAAAGCTGTGCATTTTATGAGGGATTTGACCCAAGATTTACATACAGTGAAGGTTTTACCTTCTTCCAAGATCTACATTGGTGAAGATTTGCATCTATACTAGGCAATTGCAATAAAAAATAGATTTCATTGAAATTTTCGAGTAAAAGGTTTGAGCGTTTTGAGGATTTTTTTGGATTTTTGCATTTTTTTCAATATCTTGAATTCTTGAACCTCCATTGCCGTAAAGATTTTTACCCTTTTACATCCAAGTGCGTTCTGTTTTGGCTCTGAAACCTTGGTGCGTCCGGTAAAATTGACCCCAGGCGGCAGATTCCGAAGAGTCCAAGGAGAAGCGAACCAAAGCTGTTCATTCCGGCGACAAGGAGAAAGAGGACGTAATGGCGAAAACAGAGCAGTGTAACAGTGACAATTCAGTGGATTTCAGTCCAAAACCTGCAAGAGAAAATCCAAAACCTTTGGAGAACCAGAAGCAAGACTATATTCATGTTAGAGCTAGGCGAGGCCAGGCAACCGACAGCCATAGCTTAGCAGAGAGAGTAAGTTCTTCTATTATATTATATAATCATTATTTACCGCAGTTATTCGGAGCTAAAGTCATCAATATGTTCAGAAAATCGACCATAAAGAACTGTGAGGGATTTTTCTAAGATTTCAATTGCCTTATCTGCAGGTTAGAAGAGAGAAAATTAGTGCACGCATGAAATATTTGCAGGACCTGGTTCCCGGGTGCAATAAAGTAAATATTATAAGCCCTTTCTTAAATTGATCCACACATTTTATTGCACTGCCACTGCTGCTCTTTCTCTGAAATAAACAAAGAGTTTTTTTTTACCTGACGTTGTTAACATGTTTTTTAATCTTTTCTTCAAACAGGTTACAGGCAGAGCAGTCATGCTGGATGAAATCATCAATTATGTTCAATCTCTTCAACGACAAGTAGAAGTATGCAAAATTGCCCAACATTATTGTTTCTATCTTCAATTTAAAAGTGTTAGTTCATGATTTCTTTTCCTCAAATTCTAGCATTTTATTTATCATCTAACCTCGTGATCATGTCCTTCATATCAGTTCTTATCAATGAAATTGGCAGCCGTTAATCCCAGCCTGGAGTTCAACATCGACAACTTTTTGGCCAGAGAGGTAAGATACCAGGTGATCTTGAATTTATTTTCTCTTTTTTATGTACATTTTTAGGCAAAGGCTAACGCAGTCGTTTGCGGATTGTGCACAGATGATGATGCCTATTCCTCCTCCTGGAAACTTTTCTTCATTGGAAGGAATGTCTCCAAATGCGGCTCCCTATATCCATATTCACCAAATGCTGCAGCAGCAGCAACAGCAAGCTTCGTTGCAAGCAGGAGCATGTACTGGATTGGATGTGCCTACGCTAGATACTTCAACATCACTGCATAGACCAGGTTCTGCAGAAATGTTTGCAGATGCTGCCAATTTCCAGGTGAGAACAGAATTTTCTTTGCTTGATCAATTTCACATCCTTCACCCACTATTCATTTTGAAAATTTATTAACATAGAGCCAAAATCATGACAGGGGCATGCACCTTCTACTTGGGATAGCGAGCTGCAAAATGTCTTTAGCATGGGTTTAGTTCAAGACAGGCAGCCTCCATTTCCATCTGAAGGACTTCCTGGTTGGCCCTTCATCTCTGAAAGCCTTCTGTCTTCTTATTTCAATGCTATAAAACTTTTAAAATCACTGGAACGTTGCAACTAAAACAAGAATCCCATTTGCTTACAACTGTTGCACGTTCTGTGTTTCAGGTCATTTGGAACCAAACCATATGAAAATGGAAATGTAAGAGTGGTAGATGCCCTACATTCAGATACATTAATCATGTTCCCCAAATTGAGGTTGCATGCACTGATTCAGGAGGAGGAGGAGGACAAGACAACTCGATGCAGCTTTCTAGTAGCTAGCTAGCTGATTCTTTGCTAATCTATGGATATCTACACCGCTTCTCTCTAATTCTATAGTTCGACTCTTAATGCGCTTTCTCATTCAAGACTGAGAATAGCTCCCAAGGCTCTGACTAAATAATTACTACAAATAATTAAGTTCTTATTATTATATAGCACCAGGGATGTAAATAGATTTAGCTTCTCTAGCCTGGTAATAGTAATTTGCAGGCGGACTATTCGCCACATTCTTTAGAGTGTATCCCTCTGAGCTTTAAAGGAGAATCTCTCTGCTCCATAGCTCAGTAGGTATTGTACACTTATTTAACTATAATGGCCATAAGAGGTCATTTTTATTGAAAATTCTATTACTTGTTTTGGCATCGAATATAACAGAGTGACTGTCTATTTCTGAGAAAGCTGACACCTCAATTTTAAGTATATGTGGACTACTATTATTATATAAAAACAAAATTTCCAGTAGTAAAATTAATAAAATCCCAATTTCCCGTATATGTATTAAAATATACGAGGAGAATCAACATCAAAGCTAAACCCTTTCAAAAAATTATATATATTTCTTGATGGTTGCCTACATTTAATACACTTTAACTTAAAAGGCAGTTGACAAATATTCGAACACAGTGGGAATCCAAGAGCCTGGGAAATCGCAAATTATAGACTTTTCAAAGGGGGATTTTATGGAAAGCCGCGTGATGAGTTTAATCCATTCTATACGTTGAAGGGATTTTCAGCAATCTAATCTGAGCTGAAATTTATGACCATCGCCTCTCTCGAGCTCAGAGAAGTGCGATTGTGTCTGGTCCCCATTTGGCTTTATTTGTTTATTTTCTAAGTTTTGTTGGAAATGGTTCTTTTTCTTCGTTGAATTGATGGACAAACTTTACTGAAAAGGCTTCGGACATTATAATTCTCAATGCATTTCAGCTTGAAACGCTGGTCATTTTCCGTAAAAAGGTGGAATGAATTAGTTATATAATATAACTACCTCACCCACTTACAAATAGAGAGATCAATCACATCCCATTCAAATAAAGAGAATTAATAAAAAAATCATGAAAATAGATAACTTTATAATTACTGCCAATATTTCCACGACATCGTTATTACTCCAAGAATAATGGCGGGAAAAATGAGTGGCGATCATAGAAGCTATTAATGGAATACAGGGTGTCTAGTTCCAATGTTTGGTAGATATGATAAATATTAGATAATGTTCTTGTAAGTCTATATTTAATCATTGTAATTTCTAACATGTTTCTTCTTCACATAACATCAAATAATACATGGTTTGACTTTGTCCCAAGTTAATCGATCATTTATTGTTTGTGCGTGGTGAAAAATCTACACGGCAACTTCCATTTTTCTTTTTCTTTGATGTTGTTTGTCTTTTGAACCTCGGCTTTATATCCCTAGTCAATGAGGAAACTCATTTTCTAAGTGCAATGACTATGAAAAGTTTATACTTATACACCTTTGATTTTTTTTGGTTAGAAATTATAATAGATAATTCTTACAAATAGGTCTTCGTTTATGAAAAGTGTGTTTTTCATTATAGTTTTAATTTATATATGATAGTAATAATGGAGATTTTGATATGGGTTTATTTCAAGAAATTATTAGAGTATTTAGGGGTAAGTTTATTACCATGGTTTTCAAATAAAATATTAATATTTTTAAAATAAATGTTCATGTATTTTTGTTATTTTGGGTTAATGTTTTTTTACTAAATTATTTTAGGGAATGGCAATAGAAATTGAACATAACCTATGAATTATGAAAACATTGTTTTTTTATTATTTGTTTTGAATTTGAATATGTGGAAGCATCATGACTTATGAAAAATTTGTTTCACATGACGAAAGGCAAAGACATAAAGACTTTTTTATGGAAATGTGTTTTTTTTCTTGTTATAGTTCTAATAAAAAACATTGAAACTTGTAAGCCTAGATAGTGATCTTATTTGTTGCATTGTAAAGCTTAACTTCTAGCTGTAATTAAAAACTTCATGTGCTACTATAATAAGATTGTTGTACAATTCATTCTCAAGTAATGAAAAATACCTTCATCTATTTCTTCATTTTTTTCTCTTCTTAGAAGATTTTTCAGTCATGAAATTAGGTCCTCGGGTGTGTTTTTATGTAGATTGTGTTTTTATTTATGGATCTACTTGGTGTTAGTGCAAATCTATTGTTTTTATTTATGGATCTACCCGGTGTTAGTGCAAATCTATTGGTGATGTGCCAATCTATTGGTGATCCCCAACAGTTTTTGTGTCATTTTGTGGTCGGGTTTTACCAAAGTAATTTGTAGTGAAAATAAAAGATTTTTTTTGGCAAGATTTTTTTATTTATAGGAAAAATGATTTAGGTTTTTCAAATTTCATTAGGATCATTGAGCTCCTAACTCCCCATAATTATCACACTTCGAAATTAAAAATGCAATAACAACTCCATTCCAAAGGACTTTGGTTAAAGTGAAATCAATGAATGTTTGCCATGGGAGTAGGGACATGCTTTATAATCTTCATAAATGTACAACTCCAAAATAAGGTGGATAAGTTGGCCTCCCTATTTGGAAAGGTCAACAAATTCTATAATAAATTTCATGCTTTATAGGACACAAAGTTATCAACAACAAGCTCTGAGCATTATCTTTCCAAATTCTATAACAAAAACACAAGCATATAAAGAAACCAAGAAATAACTCATAAGTCATGAGTTCTTTGTATTCAGTGTAATAAATAAGAAAGTGAAGACTTTCTTATATAGGTTACAATAGCATTGAGTCAATCCACTTTATGAATGTGGGATTGATTAATAAGACATAAAAGAAAAAATATAACATAAAGTTAAATGCCTAAGTCTATTCAATAATTGACAATTATTACATAATTTAATACCCTCCCTTAATGGTCAATTTACTAACTACACCAAGCTTATCCTGAAATTTTACATATTTTTTAGGACACAAAGGCTTGGTAACAATGTCTGTAGTTTGATCCTTTGTGGGACAATATTGTAGCTCAATAGATCCATCTTCAACAAGTTGTCTGAGGAAATGGCAATGTATATCAATATGTTTGGACCACTCATGGAAGATTGGGATTTTGGCAAGTTTCATCACCCCTTGATTGTCACAAAAGAGGAGTATGGGCTTTGTTTGCTGCATATGCATATTTGATAGCATCATTCTGACCGAAACTGCCTCACACGCTCCTTTCATCGCTCCTCGATATTCTTCTTCTGTTGAGGAAAAGGCTATAGTTGCATGTTGCTTCTTGTTAATCCATGTGACTACACATGTGCCAAGGCCAAAGACATATCCAAAAGTGGATTCTATGTCATCAACAGAACTTGCCCAATCTAAATTGGTATATCTACATAACCTAGATTCTTTGCTTCTATTATAGAAAATGCTAAATTCAAGTGTCCCTTTCACATATCTCAATACCCGCTTTGTTGCATCCAGTGATATACTTTTGGTGTTGTCATGAATCAGGAAATGTAGCTCACAACAAAACATAAGTCAAGTCTAATGGTTGTAAGATATATCAAGCTCCCCACTAGTTACTCGTATATGGACTCATTAACTTCCTTAGAGTCTCTATGGGCTGAAAGTTTCAATCCTTTCTCCATAGGTGTAGACGAGATTGTGCAATTTGTCATTTTAAACCTATCCAAAAAACCCCCGACATATTTTGATTGTGAGATGAAAATGTTGCTATCTATTTTCCAGACGTCTACATCTAGACAGTAGTGTAGGAGGCCTAGATCAGTCATGTCAAAAGCTTTGCTTATATTATTTTTTATCTGTTCTATAGCCTTTTCCTCACTACCCATGATAATGATATCATCTACATATATAACCAGAAGGATGATATCATTACCAACTATTTTGACATACATGTTGGAATCTAAAGGACTCTGCGGGAACCCCTGTTCATCCAAGTATCTATCAATTTTTATGTACCGCGTCCGAGGTTCCTGCTTCAAGCCATGTAGAGCCTTCTTTAGTCGACAAACCAAGTGTTCTTTTTTTGAAACCTAAAACCCTTGTGGTTGTTGCATGTAAACTTCTTCCTGCAAATCTCCATTGAGGAAGGCACTCTTTATGACCATTTGATGGACCTTCCAGCCAAACTATGTTGCCATGGCTAGAACAAGACAGATGGTGCTCATCTTTGTTGTGGGAGCAAAGGTCTCCTCTTAATCGATGCCTTCTCGCTGAGAGAATCCTTTTGTAACCAACTATGCTTTATGTTTGTCAAGTATACCATTTGCTTTATACTTCACCTTATAGACCAATTTGTAGCCAATGGGTTTCTTCCTTGGTGGAAGAGATGTGAGATCCCAAGTCTGATTTTTCATCAAAATTTCACGTTTAGATGCCATGGATTTCTCCCATTCAGGTCTTCCTTTTGCCTCCTCAAAGTTTTATGGCTCAAATATTTCTTGTAGATTGACCATAAGAGCAAAGTTAACAAAGATGGTTGTTGTATGCTCTTTCCTCTAGATGATCATCCCTCGATCATTTTGCCTATCCGAACATCACCAATGGTATTATGCCACCATTTGAGTCTTTTCTTAGGATCCACCCCACCCAAATCAGTATTTCCACCATGACTTGGGATTCCTGTAAGGATGTCATTTGACCGTTGAAACAAACTCTCAAGATCAAAAATGATTAAACTAATAGTCTCATCTTCCCCCCATTCAAGTGGAGTTGCCTGAAGCCTGATACTTGAATCTGTTGGTACATATGGGTGCTCGGTAATTCCGGATGTAGAGGAAAGTTGGAAAGGTCTAACATCAGATTTATATACACTACTTCATAGAAGGGAGCTCGCGTGTGCACACAACTGTTCTTAAGGCAACCAACATATATCCAGTGAACTTATGATTCAATTAATTTATCATATGTTGATCTTTAATCAGTGCATCAATACTTTATTAAACATTAAGCAATAACCATGTGCAGTAATAACAGAATAAACCATCACACATGAACACTAAGATTTAAGGTGGAAACCCAATGTGGGAGAAAAACCACCTACTGCTCTTGTCTATGTCTTCTTTTTAATATAAAGAATAAGTTGTTGACAATCTTATATTGGTGCAGACTCATACCAGTACGCAACCACCCACCTACAGAAGGCTACAACCTTCTCTCGTTCTCCAGCTTCTACTAGAAGGGAGCTACAACCCCCTAGCTCTTGTACTAGCCGATATGTTTACCAATATGTAGGCACCGACCTACAGAAGGCTAAAATCTTCTCTCTTCCTCCAGGGACCACATTTCATAAATTTTTAGACTGGATACTCCTGGTACACAAAAAAACAATATGAAGGCCACGTTTCATCAAATTTTCACACTGGACCCATCAGTAAAATTGAAGCTCAAAATCAATCACCACCATAATACAACTATCAAATACAATCTGCATCAACCAATCCACTAAAACTCAATGATTAATCTCTAATATAACTGAAACCCAATCATCACTTTCTGAATCAATCAATCACTGAACCTCTTACACAACTAAATCAAACAATCACTAAACCTCTGATACAACTGAATCAAACATTCATTCAAAACCCAATCAACCGATACTTAATCAAAATACAACCAATCAACTGAAACAATTAGATCATTGTAACCAGAACAAAGATCTGAACCCACAACACTACATCAACAACCAGAACCAACTGTAACCTCAAAAATCATGTGTCAAAATGTATATGCTACTTCAATGAAGCCAACCTGCATGTATACGCCACTTCCTTTAACCAAACCTGCATATAACTCCAAAAATACTGAATAATAAAAACTTCTGAATCAAAATTGTACCAACCAACAACATTCTAAAGATCCACTGTCATATTACAGAGTTCTAAACAGATAACAGCAAGGATCACCCTTCTTACTCAATCAATCAATAAACCAAACTCAATATTCTTATACAATCAATTTTACTTTCAGATCTAATGAAGACATCATTAACAAACATCAACAAAACAACAACACTAATCAGATAGATCATTCATCCCTGAACAACAAGATTTTCTTCTGCATACGCTACTTGGAAGTGTCAAACCAACGTGTATACGCGCCTTCACCAAGGTGAACCAACGTATAGATCTGCAAATAAAAACTTATAACTTTGCAGCTATTCCAGACTTTAGATATGCCCATATCATAGCATTTAAAGGACAAAACATTTGTTAGCACTCAGATCTACCCTATCCATTATCAAATCACATGATGATAAGTGATTATGATCCTGATCCATCATTAGATCTCATCCATCATCAAACACTTAGGTGCATACTTAGTCCAGATCAAGCAAAGCATCGAAAACCCATAACATGCATATTTTCCTTTGATCTAACACTTCATAAGATATTCGTTACTTGTGCTATCTCACACTTTTATCTTCACCTCCTTATATACTTAGAGCCTTTTTCAATACCTTGGACCAAAACAACACTTAGAACCTATGGTATTCTTAGACGGGATCAAGTAACCGTTATTCTGCTCAATATTGTGGGCTAATACCATGGTATGGACCCTTGGTATTCTTTAACTTTAATTTACCTTAATTTTCCATCCCATATGTGCTTTTCCTCTTGTGAAAGTGCATGCATATGTATACGCTCTTTTTGTACAATGAACCTGCTTGTATACACTATTTGGACTAGGTGAACCAGTGTATACAACTTAACATACCTGAAAACATTCTATTTCCTCATTTTCTTGATTCTGATATGTAGTCCTTTGTTCCATCATCCTATTCTTTTGTACCATTACTCTGTTACCTCTTAATAGACCTGTTATAATGTGATTTCTCATTGTACATTACTTCTGAACTGGTTCCTTTGAACTGCCCTACATTTTTCACATCTGTAAACACAACTTCCATGCATTTTGTCACATCGTATTTACACTTTTATCAATTAGCTCATTCATCAAAGAACAACTCTTATCAAGGACAACACACACTAATAATCTCCATGTATCAAACCTTTGACCATTCTTCTGTTCCATCATTTTGTCATCTCTGATCTGTCTTGTAGATTCATCTAGTTATCATATACTTGTTTTGCTACAAGTGGGTTGCCATCAAGTACAACACATGCATCATAATGCCAACAATCTCCCCCTTTGGACTTGATGGCAACTACTTTGGTGTTTGGTCACCACAACCTATAAATAACATCAAGACAAGCACCAAGTTGTTCTAAACATCAAACTACTCTCCAAACACCAAGCTACTCTCCCCCTTTGACATCAAGGGCAAAGGGTTGACTAACCAATGTTAACGAAGACTTCCATATCTAAACAATTGAATATGAACATTGATCATGCTCGCCCTAGGCATATGCTGAAATCTCTAATCAAACTCCCCCTTAGTACATGCTAAGATGCACTATACCATCCATGCTCCCCTTAAGCATATGCAGAGTCTGCAGAAATATTTTTGAAAGAATAACATGACTCTATAACTCAACTATGTGAGTATGACCTTCCTATCACCAATGACTCATACATATATCAATCACCCAGTCAAGTGGGGATACATCAAATGAGTCAACCACTCAACCAAGTGGGATTACATATTTGACATGATATCAAAAGTTCATACATGAATGGATATGAAAATTATTACATCATGGGTTTTTACATGACCTTTACATCAAATGATATACATGACATTTATAACAAAGACCAAATGATCTGAAAATGGAATGTACTTGTTTAAGGGTGCAAGGTATCCATTTCCAATAATTTCAACTGTGAGCTAGACATTCCAAATGACCTCTAAAAATGTATAAACTTCTTATTTCTTATACAGAGATAGAATATAGGGGCATTCACCGGACATGTCACCTCTAAAAAGAGGATGAGTTCCAAAGGCTACCTGGCCCTCTACAGGCTCTGCCTAAAGAAATAACAAAGTAAACACTTAGAAGTCTTTGACATACACATACTTGAAGGTTAAGGTCTTGCGGAATAAGACAAGTAACTTTCTGTAGCTGAATAAGTGATTATGTGTGTATGCAAGTTATATTTATTTGTTGTTTAATACTTTATATCAGTTTTGTTTAGCATATCATCTTCAGCAAATAAAGACATCAAAATGATAAAGCAGTTCACCTCTTCTAGGCTACATCTGCTGGACCAAGCCTCTCCAACTAGGCTTGTCCTCTTGTATTAAAATTGCTACAAAGGCTAATACAAGAATATGGTGTCTCAAAGGACATATCTAACTATAAATACAGAATCAGAAGATAGGAATTAACCAAACATGCTCTTTCCCAAACACTAAACAGTGAATTTTGTACCTTATACAGTACTTTCCCCAATTGGCCCTAGTGGCCCTTTAAACTTGCATGGAGAATTTCGAGGTGAATATTACCTTAATTGGTTCTGAAACCTCTGCCATTAGACTCAAAAGGTCTAAAATAGCAGACATAGGCTTTTGAATAAACAAAAACGGATGAATATAGCCCCCAAACAGCTCCAACACTGAAACGGCCCTGGTGGGCCCTGAAAGCTTCCCTGAAGCTAAATAGTGAGAAGAATGCCTCAGAAGGAAAAACCAGTTGTAGAAATGGATTCAGAAGGTCGAAAATACCCAAAATAAAAAAAAAAAAAATCGTCCAAAACCGACGTTCCTAGCCAAAGTTATGGCCATTTAAAGTTTCTCCAGTTTTTCCCTAGAAAAACTCCAGCTAACTTTAGTTAACTCCAGATAGCTTCGCCAATTATGGCGGGTCCGCCAAATTTGGCGCTCCCGCCAAAATTCAGCCAAATTAACTGCAGTTACATTTAATGTTTGGTGGTTGCCTCAGATTTCATGCCAGGCGGAATATTTTTTTTTTATTTTTTTTTGAAAAATTAAAATTTCTAATGTTATGGACAAATTCTTCTTTTTGCCATAACTTCCTCATACGGCGACCGTTTTTCGAACCGTTTGCGGCGCCGGAATCGGGAAGACGAGAAATTTCCAATCATTCAACTTTGAACCAGTTCTAAGCACTTTAAATTTTGAGCATTTTACGACACTTAGGACATGAGCACCTGATCGCACCTCCCAAATGAGAAGGCTTTTGGTCCCCAAAAGCTCACTGAATCTCTGAACTGAACTATACAGCACTTGAGGAACAAAAATATCCTCTTCCATTCAGCCAAAAGAGCATACTGATGCCAAAATGTCCTGCCTTATCAACTGTCGTCATGGCGAATGTTGCTGCATAAACCAAATTCATCGAATCCCGACCAAGCTTGTTCGCCAGACAAACTGAAAGTTTGCAGAAACCAGCAATGAAACTTTCTGATATATGAGCTGAAATATTCTCCTGAACATGTGGGCTTGCCAGCTGTCACGATGCCCATCCATGGCACCTTCGCTCCAGAAGAAGAGCTGCCTCCCAAATGAGAAGGCTTTTACAAAGATGAAACACCTCATCATTTCTCCTCTTTACAATCTTGGAGATCAAATTAACTTTTTCCAAGTCAATATTACATTACATGCATGGTTAAAAACAAAGTAATCAACCCTTCAAGTTAATCACACATACATGTTTAAAATACAAGGAAATCATCATGATCCCTGTGCTCATGCATATCATTCTCATGCATGCAGTTTATCGTTCAACTTTCTATTAAGTACAATCATAAGTACAAGATCCTCGATCACATGTACATGTACTTTCAAAGCTGAAATGAATATAACTTCCGCTACAATAGAGTGAGTCTCATACTCAGCTTTTCCTTCCTGCAACTTGCATTCCCTTAACAAAGAAATGCATTCAATCAAAGACATGCAACTTTAATTAGATAGGAATTCTAACCATTTCTTACCAATCCATTTCAAAGGCGCTTCCTTTAACTGCACATCGATATCAACATGTGTATCATCCTGACACATCTCAATGATGGAAACTTCCTTCCCATTCTTGCCATACTCTTTCTCCCATTTCTTCAATTTTCGTGGAAGCATTGTTGGATTCAGAGTCCAACACCTTTCAACAATATGTCCATGCTTATGGCAATAAGTGCAACACAGGTTCATCTTCTTGATAGCATGATTTGCATTGTTCAATGGAACTTTTGCTTCTTGCCTCCTTTCCTTCAAAAGTTTCCTGCATGTTGCCATTCTTTTCCAACATCTAGACACACTATGGTTAAATAAACCACAAAAAGAACATGCAATTCTTTTCCAATGCTTGTGTGGAAATTTTCCATGCTTTACATGATCAAAGGAAATATGATTGAAATCAGATTTATACCTTTCCCTTTCACCTTCATTACCTTCATGAGGAGGTGAATCAAACGAAGAAGAAGCTCCTTTTGGAACACCATGAATCCTTGCAATGGCTTTAGAGCTTTCACCACTTCCTTTTTCAAGTGCATGCTTATGCACACCTTCTTCCTGCAAGGTCTGTTTCAAACTATTGCATTCCTCAAGGATACAACCTTTACAACCTTGCAATAAAGAACCTGAAATGAAACTCCTTCTAGGAACTGTTTCAATTGCCTTCATGGCTGCTTTGGAACTTTCTCCACAAGATTATCCATAGCCAAGACCCAAATTCTTAGGCCTTACCTCAACCATTATTGGCTCAACTATACCCTGTGCATGTTTGCCCAATCCTTTTCCTTCATATCCCATTTTGGACATCAACTTGGACCCTATGCCTCTGGTATGTTTCTCAAAAGAACCAACATAAACATTCTTATCAGAATTTGAAGACAAACTAGAATTGTTTACCTCTTCTTCCAGCTGATACTTGGCTAAGGCTTCTTTGGCAACAAGGAGTTGTGTCTCCAACTCATGCATCCTTTCCAGCTTCATGTTTTCAATATGAAGTTGGCCTTCCATTTCCTGCAATTGGTTAGAAAGCAACTGATTCTCTTCCCTCATGGAATTCAACTGCTCTTGAAGTCTAGAGCTCTTTCTTTCATCCTCATACATTTCTCTCACCATATTCATCATGATGAAAAATTCTTGCTTCAAGCCTTCATCAAAGAATCTTGTGAAGGAGGACGATTTTGAGAACTCACTTATGGAAGTTGTCATTGTAAAAATGAACAAAAGAGCTTCAGCAACTCAAACAACAAGTACTTTGCGGAATAATAAAGCAGTCAATCTCCAACACTGCTTAAGACACCTTTCAAGCTACACAATCAAGCTAGTGATGTTAGTCAAGCAACCTAGTGCTCCGATACCATCTGATCTAAAAATGGAATGTACTTGTTTAAGGGTGCAAGGTATCCATTTCCAATAATTTCAACTGTGAGCTAGACATTCCAAATGACCTCTAAAAATGTATAAACTTCTTATTTCTTATATAGAGATAGACTGTAGGGGCATTCACCGGACATGTCACCTCTAAAAAGAGGATGAGTTCCAGAGGCTACCTGGCCCTCTACAGGCTCTGCCTAAAGAAATAACAAAGTAAACACTTAGAAGTCTTTGACATACACATACTTGAAGGTTAAGGTCTTGCGGAATAAGACAAGTAACTTTCTGTAGCTGAATAAGTGATTATGTGTGTATGCAAGTTATATTTAATTGTTGTTTAATACTTTATATCAGTTTTGTTTAGCATATCATCTTTAGCAAATAAAGACATCAAAATGATAAAGCAGTTCACCCCTTCTGGGCTACATCTGCTAGACCAAGCCTCTCCAACTACGCTTGTCCTCTTGTATTAAAATTGCTACAAAGGCTAATACAAGAATATGGTGTCTCAAAGGACAGATCTGACTATAAATACAGAATCAAAATATAGGAATTAGCCAAACATGCTCTTTCCCAAACACTAAACAGTGAATTTTGTACCTTATACAGTACTTTCCCCAATTGGCCCTAGTGGACCTTTAAACTTGCATGGAGAATTTCGAGCTGAAGATGAACTCAATTGGTTCTAAAACCTCTACCATTAGACTCAAAAGGTAGAAAATAGCAGACATAGGCTTTTGAATCACCAAAAACGGATGAATATAGCCCCCAAACAGCTCCAACACTGAAACGGCCCGGGTGGCCCTGAAAGCTTCCCTGAAGCTAAACAGTGAGAAAAATGCCTCAGAAGGAAAAACGAGCTGTATAAATGGATTCAAAAGGTCGAAAGTACCCAAAATAAAAAAAAAAAAATTGTCCAAAACCGACTTTCCTAGCCAAAGTTATGGCCATGTAAAGTTTCTCCAGTGTTTCCCTAGAAAAACTCCAGCTAACTTTAGTTAACTCCAGATAGCTCCGCCAATTATGGCGGGTCCGCCAAATTTGGCACTCCTGCCAAAATTCCGCCAACTTAACTGCAGTTACATTTAAGGTTTGGTGGTTGCCTCGGATTTCGTGTGAAGCGGAATATTCCTTTTTTAATTTTTTTTGAAAAATTAAAATTTCTAATGTTATGGACAAATTCTTCTTTTTGCCATAACTTCCTCATACGGTGACCGTTTTTCGAACCGTTTGCGGCGCCAAAATCGGGAAGACGAGCACTTTCCAGTCATTCAACTTTGAACTAGTTCTAATCACTTTAAATTTTGAGCATTTTACGACACTTAGGACATGAGCACCTGATCACCAAAGATCTAAACAAGACCATGATAGTCATCATCAACTATCATACACCATATATGATCTGCACCATAAGCATCTATCAGCAACATCCAAACCAATAACCTGTATATGTCCAACATCAGTTTGCAAGATAAGCCAATGTACCTTTAATATCATCAACAAAGTATGCCGCATATAGATATCAACTCATCCCCTTGATCTCATCAAGATCAACTTTCTCCGTTTCCTTAGCAGAAAGAGCCTTAACACAGCCTTCCATGAATCAACTAAGTAACCATTCACATCATATCATATGTATGTGAAAACACCATAGTCATCATCCATGAATATACCATCATTATTGTACCAAGAACTGCATGAGCTTTCCATAACAAACCTCAATATATCAACCATGTACCTTCATTAGGTATTTTTCAACATCCCACATCTGATAAGCATCAATCATGATAATCATATGTGAGAACCAAACCTGTCATCATAAAGTAATATGTCATCATCATTATGTGACTAAGTAAGCCATGTCTCCGAATATCCATGTCTTCAAATAGCTATGTCTTCATGAAACCTACAATAACACCATTCTCTTGGCCAACCAACAATATTTACCAATATGAAACTTAAGTAATCATCCATGTAACTAGCATAATGTGTATCCATCATAGAGATAGCAATATGTATCTATCTTTTCATCAAATTGAAAAAGTAAATGATGAGTTTATAGTCATTTTTCAAACTTTCTAGATACAATCAAAAGAAGCAATCCTCAACCTTGTGAGAGCTAAGAACTATAGGAATCCATAACTGCACCATATGAAATTTATGTGTCTTTGAAGGCATGCTAACAACAACATAAAATAAATGAGTGACACTTATAAAAAATAATGAAGTTGTGTACTCAAGCTTTGTTCTTCGCCTTGAACTTATGAAGATCCCCATGTAAGCAACATAGCGTATGTACTTTATGCATCATCAAAATAATTATTTGAATCATCCATAAATCTGATTTGAGTAACAACTATGTGGCTCAAGCAATATAAGTATCATCTGATATTTCATCATAGGCAACCCATGACCGCATCATAGCATGATGTATCATTTAGAAACTTCAATAAACATAAGCATCCTCACCATTGATAAGAATAATTATGTACAAAGGACTTCTAAACATAATGCTAATGATGCATTATTAGAAGCATAACATATTCTCCCCCTGAACCTGTGCCAATTGTTCACTGTCAAATATGATCATTGCATATGTCAGTAAGAATCATCAAGGCATCATCATCAACTAGTCATACATCAAGTCATCAACAATTTATGAGGGTCAAAAGCACTTCTAAATAACATCCACAAACTATAGTCATCAATCATCAAGACAAAAAATATAATTGATAATTTTCTGAACCATATCAGATCAAATTTCCGAGTCTGTCCCTTTAATTCTTCATCAATCCAACCTATACGCGACTGTGCAGCTTCGAACTCTCGTATACACATGAATTTTATTCATAATATAAGCGTATGAGAATTGGAACACTGAAATTTTATAATTTCAGTTCCTTCTGAGTCTGTTTTGATTGTACCTGGTCCTAGAACTTTTGTTGAAGCATCAATTCTAAGAATATTATTACCATGATGGTTCTTCATCAGAGACTCCATTTTTCTCTTGTCTCCAATCATGTGATGAGCACATCCACTATCATCTTTGTCTTCGAATGAGCAGAGAGAAAGATCACACCTTATATGATCTTCCTTTTCTTGATTCTTGATGGATTCATCTTTTTCAGATTTTCTGATATAAATCTGCTTATTTGATTGCTTACCATATTGTCTACGATGATCCATAGACTTGTCCCTACATTCTTTTTCTATATGCCCAAACTTGTTACAATCATAGCATCTTATATGTTTCATATTCCTTCTATAGAGATTTATGGATTTGTGACCAATATTGCAAGAAAAACAATATCCCTTAAAGTCACTGGAAGCTGATGATCTTTTTGTGAGATGGTTATTAGCTTGAACCATTCTACTTCTGCATTTGGCTACAACATGTCCAAGATTATGACATATAAAACATTCAACATTATCCATCCGAGGAAGGAATCGATTAACAATTCCATAGTTAGGAGTAAATGATTTTCTTTGAAGACTTTCTTTATTTTGTTGTTGTTGAGGTTGACCTCTTATCTCCTTGTTGAGCATTTCAGATTTTGCATTAGAATTCCTTGCTTCGGTTTGTGAGCTAGATTCACCTTTAACAGTTTCATGAAAGCCAAGACTAGATTTGATGGCAGGAGGCCTTTGATTACTAAGAATGTTAACCAAAATCTTAGTACTATCTTGAAATCGTAAAACTTTATCCTTTTCTTCTAATTTATCTTTTAGGATATTTACCTCCACCTGATATTGATCTTCCTTTTCAAGATATTTCTTCTTCATGATTTCTTCAACTTTTCTTCCTTCTTCCACTTGTTGCCTTAATACGAGAACCTCATTTTCTTGTTCTTCAAATTCTTGAGGTAGTTCTTCATTCTTCTTATTTGAATTTTTAAGATATTCTTTTAGAGAGACGACCACAACTTCAAGACCTTCACAGTATCTGGTTCTTTCTATAAGTTCTGTGGTTGTTGTATCCTTTTCATTCACTTCATTTCTCAATGACGTCACTTCATCCTGTTGTATTTGACATTGATCTTCCTTTTCCTTTTACTACTTCTTTACTTTGTTTCCTTCCTCCAATTGGGCTTTAAACCTGGTAACTTCTTCTTTGAGGGTACATTCCCTTTTCTCAAATAGATCTTGTTGATCTCTAATTTTGTCTGTGAGCCCTTTAACTTCTGCCTCTATATTTCTTTCACTTTCACCCATAAGAGAAAATTCAATTGTTTCATTATCACTTTCATTATCATCAATATTTCATGAACAGAGAATGTATCACCAGAAGACCAAAAATTTGTACCTAATAATTCTTTTGCTTGTTCATCTTTAATTTGAAGTGATTTTGAATCTAAATACTTACTTCCACCTAATAGCCAATTGTCTCTTCTGCTATCGTTGTTCCTTTCAGATGTCTTCTTCTTCTGACATTCTTTCTTCTTTTGCTTCTTTCCCATTGTTACAACAGATCTCCTTCAAGCGATCAAGCTTCTGCCAAAGGACCCGCTCTGATACCAATTGTTGGGAATAATACTAAGGAAGGGGGGGGGGGGGGTGAATCAATATTTACAAATCAATAAATTTTTCCATTTCATAATCAGATTTATATACGCTACTTAAGTGAAGGGAACTTGCGTGTGCACGCTGTTAGGTTCCTATACCAATAGGTGTCATATTTCATGATTAACTATTAAAATGCCAAATATGTTCATCCTTTCCTTTCTGCAAAGGTTCCATATTTTCAAAAAATCAAAAATTTAAAAAATGAAAAGAGGGTATACCCTAAAAGAAAAATCAAAGGGAAAGAATAATGAATTGGTCAAAAGAAAGAAAATGAACCCCAAAGAAAAGACCAAGGAAGTGTGCTAGTCCAAAATGCCACTACTATTCTATTTTTGCAAAGAAGTTTAATATGTGCAATCAATGACTTTTGTCACACTTGAAGGGTGGCCAAACAGCTTAATCTTGGCCTCACCATGGTTGAATTTATCGTTTTAGAGATAGAGATTGAATTCTATTCAAACAGTTTAAGCTTGGCAGGTCAGTAGTTAGGTATAGAAGCAAGGGTGCTCAACAGTGAAATCTAAGCCCCTGGAAGAGATAAGGGTAGACTTAGATAGGAGGGCAGTTAAAAGAAAACAAGAGAGAAAAGGTTTGCTAGTTCAGATGCACCCAAGCAAAAAGGAAGAAAAAATGTTAGGTTAAATAGGTTGGGTAGGCAGTTTTGATGTTGCAGAAGCAGGCTTGTGAACAATTTTGTCCTTTTAAGATATTGCATCTCATGGATATCACAAGTGCCATAGCAAGGTGGCTACAAAACAGTTGAAGCATGACTAATCTCCCCTCTCATTTCTCCAAGAACATTTACTAACATCCCCTCAAGGACATTGAGATCTGCTCAGTGCTCCTAGTTCACCTCATTTCATAGAAAAGACCAAGTGAAATTCTGGTTTTACTTAAGAGAACTAGGCCACATTTCTTGTGTAAAAATGCTTTTCTTCCATTATCCTAGATCCCCAAAATTCATGACTTCAATCCTTTTTATTTTCCCTAAGCCTAAGTTTTACTTTTTAAACTTAGTGTCTTGATCAAACCTACCTTTCATACTAACCCACTAACTTTATATATATAACTCCTATATAATGTTTCCCTGCCCCTATTATATATAAACTACATAAAAAAACCCCAAAGTTTTTAATATCCCGCCCCAGGCTTATTTAAAGGCATATGTTAATATTTAACGGGGGTCTAAGGTTTATCCGAAATCTTGTGGACAACCCTCCCCGCCTTCGCATATAATAATGGATTTCATTTAACATTTGGTTAAATGAATAGCCAAACCCGAACATTTGCCCAGAGCCTAAATACACGCAAAAACATTACAAAACATTAAATATTAGCGCATGGGTCCCATACTCTAGTTCTCCGCCTGTTTTGTTTGCCGCTGGCCGTCGGATCATAACACGTAGATCCAAAGACCCATACGAATATCGCGACCCCTCCGATGATCGAACGTTAGCCTTCGGGAAAATGGCAGTTTTTCCACCGTACAAAATCCACATGTCGCCGCCTGGTTTTATCGCATCCCCTCCGCTAAAAACGCCATTGTCCAAAAAGCAGTGCGATAATACCATATACCGCTCCCACTTCCCGCCGCTGACATCGTCTCCCACGTCATCACCCACATCGGTTGACACCTCACCGCTGTATCATCCGCCGTGTCCGCCACGTCACCGCCAAGTCAGCTTCCGTACCCCCGCTACACAACAAAGATTGCGTCATGCTGACGTCACCTGACCAAAGCTCGCCAAAAACCTGCTAAAATCAAATTTTTGTTAAAAAGGCATAAAATGTCGTTTTTTGTTTGTTTCTTCTGTGCAACCTCTGCACGCTCTTTTACGTTCGAAGCAGCATTTTAACTGTACAGTCCGCCACCCAGAGAAATTGACTCCGCAGCTCGGCCCCTTAGCTCGGTCTGCCACATTCATTTGGCACAGGGCATCCATTAAACAGGTATTTACTCGAGTTCTGCCCCTAAATCCTGTTTTTCTAAGTTTTCTCTATAAAAATTGCCCGGAGAACCCAATTCGAATTAAAATCACGGTGCTACCTTCAAATCTCTGCACCATAGCCACTGTTTGTGCTTATTTTTTACCGAGAAATCCCTCAAATCCCGTCTCCTCACCCATTAAGCTGAATTTAAGCTTGTTTCCGCCTGCAATTTCCACATAAAGGACCCAAAACTATTATTTTACCTACTGTTGCTGCATAAAGCCTACATTTCAGATTGAAAAATCACCAAAGATTATATAATGGAGGTTCCAGTAGCTCTCAATGTTGCCCCCCTTAATGCACCACATAAAGAATTGGAATGGTTGCCCCTTACTGACAGATATTTCCAAATTAATGATATGATTGCTGAAAAGCCTCACCTCCAAGCAGTTTGTGAAATTAGAAATAGCTATCGCAACAATACTGATGTCTATGGAATTTGGGAGTCCAACATGCATATCTACTACCTCCCTTCAGTAAATGTGCTCCCTGATATCATCCACTTATGTTGTGAAAATTATGACCCCACTCAAAGAGCAGTTTTGACTCCATCTGGGATTGTCTTGTTTCATATTACCCTTCAATCCATAAATGAGATGCTGCACTTTAAGCCAACACACCCTCTGGCTCCTCTCTCCATGGGATTTTTGCTTGACCAAGGTGCCAAATTGCCCAGTTCAGAGATAACCAGAATAGCTTAATTATTCATGAAACCAAATTGCAAGCCCCAACAACCTCCTCCTTATCTGCATTCTTGGTTCACTGAAGCAGGGAAATTCATTGTAGACATGACATCCTACATCTTAGGATTTAAAACCAGTGAGTATATTGATGAGACTACCTTAGTTTTGATGTCCATGTTTACTCCAGGACAACCCCCTGCTGTCAAATATGATTATGCTACCTTCATAGCTAATAAGATCCATGAGCAATTCATGAGCCTGGACAGAGAAAGAGTGTTTAAATACACATCATACATATATCAGTTGCTATTGTACAATCAACCTGATAGTTTTCAGATTCCTCTTAGAAAGTTGGATCTCAAAGGAGAAAGGAGGTCTGTGATATTCAGGACCTTAGTATTCCATGTAGTCCATAACTCTCCTTATACTTATTGTGAGTTCATTGACCTGTTCATACATCTGGCCACTTCTTTATTGATTACAACTCCTCCTACCAGACTCTCTACTGAAATGCAAAAAATTTTACATCTCTCAAAAGACTACAATATAGGTGACTGGTACTTTTACCAGAATCACACTGAGATCTGGATATATGGTTGTGAATTATGCCCCTATAAGCTGCCAAAGTATGTGCCTATGAGACTATTTGCCCTGGAATACTTCAGGAAATTTATTAGTTCAGATTTGACTCATTTCTATGGTGCTAGGAAAAAGGCACAAATCAAAATAAGAAATCAATTGGGCCCTTTTATCTTCAACAAAAGGGAAGCCTGGGAAGAGGCTGATAAGGTTTTAGGGGAGAAAGTTAAACTAAATAAATTTTTTTATTGGGCACCATATGACCCTGAACATTTCATAAGTTATAGAAAAGTGAAAAACAAGCTTACAACATATGTTCACCACCAAATCCCTGAAATTCAACAGTATGCTAACCAACAAGAATGGGTAGAAGGCACATTAGTAGAAGACATTACTAAGGAAGAGAGATTGGAAAAATCCATGAAAGAGCTTGAAAAAGCGCTTGACCTGGACTCTTTTGGACAGGTATCCTTCAAGTTGCCTCAACACACAGGAGGGGATACATATTTTGCGGGAACTTCTCAGCAGCCCACACAAAAAGCTAGCACAGGTTCAGCAAAGGGCAAAGAGGTAATAGGTTTAGAGCAAGATATAATGACAGACCAAACAGCTACATCAAAGGAACAAGGCCAAGGGCAGGATCCTCTAGCACAAACAAAGGCCCCAGAAATCCCTGTACTACAAACTCCTCTAAATGAGGAGAGAGGCAAGAAAAGGGACAGGCAAGAAGACACACCAATCAGTAGTTTTGAAGAGCAACCAGGGGAGAAAAGGCAGAGATTGAACCCCCTATCAGAGGAGGAATTCATTCAAGAGATCACAGACAGTCCAAGGGAAGAAAGAGCAGTCAGCCAGGATACATCTCCAGTCACAGAAACATCGGCCAGTTCACACAGGCAGGAGATTGGAAGACAACATAGTGTGGAATTTTCTTCTACCAAGTCACAAGGCAAGCAAGGCTCAGACATTAAGAGAACATTCACTGAAATAAAGGCAAAAAATGAGCCAATAAGAATTCAACTTTACAATCACTTGCTGAAGATGGCACCCACAAATCAACAAAGGTTAATGTCAGCATATGACATCCAAGAAGGAAAGATGATCCTGAGTCACTTCAAGCCCAAAATGCTGCAGCCACAGTCAGCTGCTGATTACATCAGGACCAATCTAGAAGTATTAGCCAAGGATATCCAACCAATGGACCAAATTGAATTACATAAGCAAACCGGAGAAATGGTATACTCCACATTGGCAAACAAGGCATTGCTGGCCCACAAATTGTAGAATTCTTTAAATAATACCTCTGCCCAATTGAAGTTGGAAAAGGCTTCCTCTTTAGCTAAGGATAATAGAATTAAGTCCTTAGAAGAGATTATCATAGAGCTAGGACTTGATCCCAAGGATCCCAAAGGCATGCAAGAATTAATAAAAAAGAAGGAAGAAGATATTGTAGCTCTCAGGAAGCAGCTGAAGCTGCCCATTACCATGAATCCCAAAACTATAGAGATTGTTAAGAAAAAATCACAGGAAGATACTATGGACCTGCTAATGAAAATGGATGAGAGATTGGCAGAAATGGAGAAGGCATTGGAGGAAGCACTGCAAGGAAAGTAGGGAGAGTCGACCTCCCAGCCATCTCAAACAGCTCCAACTGCTCCTTCTACAGTCACAACAATAGTCCCTCCTACTGTCCTGACATCAACAGAACCAAGTACTTCAACAACAACAGCAAGCAGCAACACTACCATGACTACTGAAGAACTGATAAAGGCTAGAGGATCTAAGACTCCAAGTGTCAGAATTAAAGGATGCTAAAGAGAAACTGGCCAAGTTGGAAATTAGTTATGATAAAGCTAAAATGATTGTGGCAGAAAAAGCAAGAGAGGTAAAAGCATTGGAGAATAAAGAAAAGGAATTGGAAAAGGATCTCTTGTTAGACAAACCTCTGGTAGAAATTAGGAGCATTTTGTGGGCGAACATTGGCCAATCCATCATTGATATGTGGAAATCAATACAGGTAATTCATGAGCAGATTGATTTGGTAGCAGCAGCTCAAGAAGAAATTCAAAGGGCCAGGGATTCATTGGGAAACATGCCAGAACAGGCCAATAGGCTAATACATTTCTTGAACACCCACACCAAAGAAGATCTGGGAAAACTGGATACCAGGGACAGGACATGCACTATTCTAATAATCAAAAGGGTCCTAACCATGAGTAACTTCATACAAAATCTAGAAAGGAAATGCCAGGAAATGCAAATGGAGATAAATGCTTTCACACAGAAGTTTACAGCTTTGGAGGAAAAGGGTTTGCCCAGTTTGTTAACTGATGACTATAGACTAATGACACATGCAGCCTATGTTCACAGGTTAAATACATATGTGGATAGCCAAGCCACAACATCATCAAGTTCTGTAGGAGAGAAGTCACTCCCATCTGGACAGAGGCTATATGACAATTTGGAGGATTTGTTTTTTATTGAACATGAAGTGAGGCATCTTTTCACAGTCCAGCCCACTTTTTTCAGGTACACAGATGTTGATGAAACTCTAATTAAAATGCGTAGACACCAATTACCAGATGACCAATGGTGGCGGAGTATGCAGGAAATTTTGTAGGATGGATTTCAAAGTTTTGTTTATTTTTCCAGAACATAACAGATGCTATAAAGTGAAGAAAAGAGCAGGTAAAAAATTGCGCTGGGCAGTCAATCAAAGCACAGGAAAGCGACGCCAAAAACGAAGGATTTCACTAAAATATCCATCGGCCGACTCGCTGAGCAAGTAATCAATGCATCTCACCAACAAAGCGGCCAACATAGTGTTTCTTACTTCTGCATTCATTTCTCTCTGTTCCCAAGAGAATTTACTCCTTCTGTAGAGTAGGTGAAAGAAGTTATTGCAAGATATTATCTCTTTTGAGATATTTTCTAAACAAATTTTGTACAAATACCTCCCCAAGCTAAGCAGTAGGGGTTGGTGATATCATTCTGGAACTGCGTTGTAAATTTGAGAACTATTCTGAATAAAGATTACTGAAGTGCTTTGCTGATGAACGCTCTGGTTATGGAATTGATGGCAGAAGCCCATGTTGCAGAATTCTTGAATTATTTCATGGATCAATAAGTCTTTTTAACTCTTGTTTTATGATTTCTGTGTTTTATATATCATTTATATATCATGTTCTAAATTATAGGGAAAAAGAATAACCCAGAACTTGCTTAACTGTACTCTGTGTTCAATTCCTGTCATTTTTTTATGTTTTCTTCAAGACTAGCATAGGCAAGAATTCTTAACTGCTCCTGTTTCCCTGGTTCTTACACTTTGAATATAACCAAGGAATTCTTAACTGCTCCCTGGTAATCTTCATACCCATTCCTTCTATTGACATGATGAAAGATTCTTAGCTGCCTTTCATTCCCTGACTCCATCTCACCTGATTCCAGCCTGAAAGTTGTTCCATGATTAATTATCTTGCTCTGTAGTTCCTTCTTTTGTCAAAGAAACCATACCCAAAAGTTTATTTTCATCGACTGCATTAACCCAATGGTCTGAACTTCTCATACTTTGCACCCCTGTTCTATTGAAATGTCACCATCCAAAAATCAAACAAACACTTGTGCTTCATAACTAGCCTAAAATATAGCAAAACAAAGCTAAATTATAAAGAGAGAGCCCTTTCTGGCTGTAGATTGGCTAGAATCTGCATCTAAAAGATTGGTTAGTGGTTACCTCGGTCGTATTCCCTTTTCTCACAGCTTTTACGGAACAACCTAAGTGATAACATCATTGGCAACTCCACTGGGGATTGAACGACTGTGTTTGTTACTGTTGTCTATTTTCTAAAGCTACAGATGGAGCCTGAAGTTAGCCAGGCAGCCTTTGAAACTGTTTTTGCTATGCAATTACAGGAGTAAGTAAAGGTTGCTTCATTCTATCTCCAGTCTGGCTTTAGGCTTTAAACAACTGTCTCAAAAATTTGATCAGTTTCCTTTTTGTTTTCAAAAGATCTTCAGGAAATTTCAAGGCTCTCACAATTTATAATTTCCTAGAAAGATATTGTCAAAAGCAGTATTCTTCAAATACTTCCAGAAAATACCAAAAACAGATTTAGAAGTTGGCTCCAAAGAAGAAAACCCGTTACACTAGATCAAATCCAGATCCAAATCCTCCAGCTATCTTTGAAAATCCTAACTTGATCTCTAAGAATCTTAGAAGACAAGAAAGCCTAGAAAATTCTGCTGATTTAAACTTTGATACATTTCAGCAGAACCTTACCCAATCTTAGCTTACTCCCGGAAAAGCAGCAGTCCTTTCTACTGTTGCTGCAGTTTCTTCTGGTTCACCATTATCACTTCAAAGCATCTTTTCCACTCCTCCATCCACTCCGTTTATCTCAGCTGTTATCCTTGTGCTTCCAGCTGTCCCATTTATACCTGCAAATATGGCAAATCGATATGCTCCCCTGCAGTTACCTGCGAATCCTGGTGTTATGCCTCAAGACTATCAAAGCAAAATTACCTATTTTGATGGTACTGGCACCTACACAGCAAAACAACATACTAAGAAAATGGTGGATTATTTTGAGAACTATGAAATTGATGATAATGATGTCAGAATGAAATTTTTTGTCCAAAGCTTGATTGGTGATGTAAGGACCTGGTTTAGGGCACTTCCTGTAAACACAATTGTTGATCTAGATGCCCTTTACCAAACCTTTTTGAATAGATGGGAAAAGAAGAAGGACCCATTACATATCCTATCAGAATATGAGAGTTTGAAAAGAGGCCCACAAGAAACTGTCCAAGACTACTGTGCTAGATTCAATAATGTGTACAATGCTATTCCTCAAAACCTTAGACCTCCACTAGACTTAGCCTTGATCAAATTCCTTGATGGATTTGATTCTGACATGGCATATCAGCTAAGGGAAAGATCTCCTCCAAGCCTAGAATACATGCAGAGCATAGCTGTTAGTGTAAAGGCCAATCTGATCTCTAAGAGAGCATGAGCTAGAGTTGAAAGAAGGACTCCCTTCAAAGAAGAGCCTTCTGCATTTGAGCAAAAGCTAGATGAAATTATAAAAAGAATGGATAGATTGGGTGATAGAGTGGAAACCATTGAAAGGAAATCCTCTTGGAAAGGTCAACCAAGTAACACCAAAAGAAATCCAAACCTCAGGAAAAATCAAAATCCTAACACCGGGAAGGTTGGTCCTGACCAGAACATTAGACCTCCATTCTAAGAAAACTATGTTGAAGCTTCAACCTCTAGTGAGCCAACAGAGGATACTCAAATCAACCTAATGGGTCTAAACAGTGAACAACAAATGTTTTTAGCCCAGGATGACCAAGAGGCTCATGCTTTCAACTAATTTCAAACCAAATCGGGAGAATCATTTGATTTCAGAGAGAGATATGATGCAACTGTCTATGAGGTTCACAAACAATACAAATTGAGAAGCAGAACAATAGATGTTCCTGAAGCCAGCAAGAAGAAAGATACCAAGCAGCCTAAAAAATCAAAGGATAAAACTTCCCCTACAGAACTCCCTGCTAAAACAAACCTCAACCCTAAAGAGCCCACGGTTGAGGACATATCAGATTTATAGCCATCAAACAATCAGCCATCTACCTCCTTTCCTCCAAAAGAAAATGAAAACAGATCTCCTAAAATTGACTTCAAAGCAGATTTAGCTCATAAAAACACTCCCGATAGAGAAAAAACCACTAAAAACACAGCAGAAAAAGAAAATCTTGCTGCCTGGAATGCAAAAATTCAAGTGGAAAAACCTTTCAACTTAGAAACCAAAATAGGCAAGTTAAAAATACCCATTCCATTGTTCGAATTGGCTAAACATGAGGTTTATAGACAACAAATCAGCAGGTCACTTCAAATATCAGAGAATAGAGACGCAATGAATGTCTTAGATGACCAACCAGAATTGATTTTTGGCCCTAAAGTAAATGGTAAAACAATAGATGGAGGAGTTCCTCCATTCTATGTAAGCCTAAACATTCATGACAAAGTACACCACAATGCAATGTTTGATTCAGGAGCTTCCCATAATCTAATGCCTAAGTCCGTGAAGGAAAAATTGGACCTAGATATTGCAAGGCCATATAAAGACTTGTTTTCCTTTGATTCTAGCCGGGTCAGGTGTCTAGGCCTAATTAAAGATTTATGTGTATCTCTAGTCCAATACCCTGCCAAGACAATTTTAATGGATGTAGTGGTAGCTGATATCCCACCAAAGTATGGAATGCTTTTGTCCAGATCTTGGGATGCAAAGCTCCAAGGATCTTTGCAGCTAGACATGTCCTATGCCACCATTTCAGTCTTTGGCTAGCCAAAGAAATTGTACCAGGTAACATTGATGAAATATGTGGTCAGCAGTCAAGAGAAACCCCAAAATTTCCCCATTTATTCCATGCATTCTAATATGGATTCTTTCATCCTATACAATGCTGAAATGTGTCCCAAAACTGATGACAAGCTTCTAGAATCAGCACAAGGAAGAAGCATAAATGAAGAATCCACTGCTCAAGATCTAGAAATTGTTGAAGTGATTGATGTAACAAACACACAAGGCAAACCATATGAGTTACAAAATCCAAATCTGCCCACTAAGAAAGTTTTCAAAACTCCTAATGCTAGTTGTAATCAAGAAATCCTATGGTGCTTAGAATTTGATGGATCAGTTAATAAACTAGGAGCAGGGGCAGGGATTTGGGTACATAATATGAAAAATGATCATGCTGAAGGACATGCATACAGACTGAATTTTAGATGTACAAATAACATGGCTGAATATGAGGCCCTTTTGCTAGGTCTCAAATTGATTAAAGGTCTAGGGGCAGCTAGGATTTCAATTTTAGGGGACTCTGATTTGATTATTCAACAGATGAAGGGAAACTTTGTTACAAATGATCTCAGGCTAAGAGCTTATAGAGGGGCAGCGATTGAAATACTTAATACCTTTCTAGAATCACAACTTACCAAAATTCCAAGAAACCACAATTTACATGCTCATAGTTTGGCAACATTTGTCAGCACTTGTAAGCTGCCATTTGAGCCTAACCATCATTTTACTGCTGAGATTAAACACAGACCTGCTGTAACAGACAATGTAAAAATTGGCAGGTATTTGACAATGACACAGAAATAAAAAATTTCATGACTTTGAAAGAGGAATTTTCAAGCGCAAATATAGACACAAGTACCACTGGTGAAGAACAACAAATAGACACAATTGAAACTAATATTTCAGCTGAAACAACAAATTAGATTTTGCATCCAACAATTACTAGCAAAAATTTACAAGAGCTGAAACAAATAAACTTTGATGAAACTATTGAAGGAGAGTCGAAAGTAATTGAGTTAAAGGATAATTTTTTGCCCACAGACTTGACTCCTCTGGAAGAGAAATTTGATTCAAATGATATTCCAAGAAAGCCAAAAATGCAGCCTTTGAACGCAGAAATTGAGGACTATAATATAGGAACCGCAGAAAATCCTAAGATGGTAAGATTGTCCAAAGCCTTGCCTCCTGATAAAAAACTAAAATACATTGAACTATTTAAAGAATTTCAAGATGTTTTTGCATGGAGCTATGAAGACCTTAAGTCCTATGATACTTCTGTGATCCAGCATACAATACCCTTAAAGGAAAATCAAAAACCTTTTAAACAAAAGCTTAGAAGAGTGAATCTTATCCTCCTCCCCCTTATTGAAAAGGAGGTCCAAAGAATGTATGAAGCTGGAATAATTGCACCCATTAGATTTTCAGAATGGATTTCAAATCTAGTGCCCATTAGGAAGAAAACGGGAGAAATAAGACTGTGTGTTGAACTGAGAAATCAGAATAAAGTTTCTCTCAAAGAACATTACCCCTTGCCCAAGATGGATCACATTTTACAAAGGGTAGTGGGAGCTTCCAGGATTTCACTGTTGGATGGATTCTCAGGCTTTAATCAGATCTTAGTTCAGCTGGATGATCAAGATAAAACTGCTTTTACAACACCTTGGGGAACTTTCAAGTATGTAAAAATGCCTTTTGGACTTAAGAATGTAGGGGCAACCTTTCAACGAGCAATGGACATAGCCTTTGCAAAAGAGATTCATGATTTCTTAGTCATATATGTTGATGATCTCACCGCTTTTTCCAAATCATACCAAGAACATTTAGAGAAATTAAGACAAGTGTTCCTAATTTGCAGAAAATATGGCATATCATTGAACCCAAAGAAATCATTGTTTGGCATAGAAAAAGGCAAACTGTTAGGTCACATAATCTCAAAAGATGGCACTAGAATTGACCCAGATAGAATACAAGCTATCCTCCAAGTGCCTCACCCAAGGAATATCAAAGAATTGCAAGCTTTCCTAGGAAAGATCAATTTTCTAAGAAGATTCATACCCAACTTGGCTGAACTAATAATATTGCTGAACATGCTGAAGAAAGATGCCAAAATCAAATGGACAATAGAAGCTAAGCAAGCTTTTGAAGAAATTAAAATAGCTTTAACTAAAACACCAGTCCTCACAAACCCAAAATTTAATAGAGACTTCATAATCTTTTCCTTTGCATCTGAACATACTATTGCTGCTGTCCTATTGCAAAAGGATGATCAAGGATGTGAGAAGCCCATTGCTTTTTTCAGCAAAACAGTTAGAGATGCACCACTAAAATATCAAATCATGGAAAAACAGGCTTATGCCCTTGTAAAAGCTATCAAGGATTTTAGAGTTTATATCTTATACTCTCATGTAATAGCTTATGTGCCAAATGTTGTGGTCAAGGATATCTTAACTCAAGAAGGAATAGAAGGAAAAAGAGCAAATGGATAGCTAACATTTTGGAATATGACATAGAAATAAAACCAACAAAGCTGATAAAAGGACAAGGGTTAGCTAAATTGATGACTGAAACCAACTTTCAAGCCCTTGAAATTAATGAACTGGATAACGAGCAGGAGATGGCGACTCCACAGATCAATCAAGCCTTTTCACAATCACCTTGGTATGCTGATATAGTTTATGTATTGTTATACCTGCAGGCTCCTCCAGGGTTATCCAGAACTAAGAAGAGATTTCTCAAAATGAAAGCTTCAAAGTTTTGTATTCTAGATAATGTTTTGTTTTAGAAAAATCATGAAGGCATTTTGCTGAATTGCTTAACAAAGGATGAAACTGACAAAGTGCTCAAAAAATTTCATGCAGGGGACTGTGGTGGACATTCGTATTGGAAATCAACTGCTGACAAAATCTTAAGAGCTGGATTTTATTGGCCTACCATGTTTGCTGATGTAAAGAAATTTGTAGTTTCTTGCCATAAATGTCAAATCTTTGAAGGCAAGAGAAAGCTTTTACCTTTACCCCTAAAACCCATTTCCACTGAGAGACCATTCCAACAATGGGGTTTAAATTTCATTGGGGAGATTCACCCTCCCTCTTTTGGCCAGCATAAATGGATTTTGACTGCCACAGATTACTTCATCAAGTGGATAGAGGCCATCCCTTGTAGGCAAGCCAATGACTCAGTCATCATGCAATTCCTAGAAACCAATATCCTATCTAGATTTGGCTGTCTGGAAAAGATAATAACTGACAATGCTGCTGCCTTTAAATCGAAAAGAATGATAAATTTTTGTCACAAATACCATATTACCTTAGGCCACTCCACAACCTATTACCCTCAAGCTAATGGTCTAGTTGAACCTTCCAACAAAAGCTTGATCAATATCATAAAGAAAGTATTGGAGGAAAACAAGAAAAACCGGCATAAAAAGCTTGTCAATTCACTTTGGGCAGACAGGTTAACTACAAAAATATCTATTGGAACAAGCCCCTATGAGTTGGTTTATGGCATGGAGGCAGTGTTCCCTTCATCCTTGGGAATCCCTGTGATAAGATTGCTGCAAGAAATACAAGCAGAACCCAATGACATTCAGAGGAGAGTTAATCAAACAATTCATTTACAACAGACCAGAGAAGAAGTGTATCAAAGATCTTAGGTTCTACAAGAGAAACTTAAGAATATTTTTTACAAAAGGACAAAGGCAGAGGATTTTTTCATAGGAGACAAAGTGCTGAAATGGGATTCGAGGAGGGAAGATAAAGGAAAACATGGCAAATTTGATTTCCTATGGAGAGGACCTTTTGCTATTCAGGCTGTACAAGGAAACAACACCTACTTTTTGAAAATCCTGGATGGTACAGAAGCAGGAGATGGGCCAGTCAATGGTTGGATGCTCAAGCATTATTTTGATTTTCTTTGTTGATATATCAGGACTGTATTTTGTACATAATAGTGTTTATTTTTTGCAGTTTATTACAGCAATAAGATAGGGAATAAGATGCAGCAAGTTTTGAGAAAAAGGCAAAGAATTGTGCCACCTTTTTGTATTACATTTTGAGTTTATCAGAGGAATTAAAGAAGAAGACTTGGGAGCTAAAAAACTGATGGAAAACACTCAGACAAACTATCAGAGATAGAGCTGTAATTGTTCAAACCAGCTTATGGGAAAGGCATATATGTTACAGAGATACAGTTTTGTTTGTTTACAGCAAAAGGAAATTTCAGGTTGTAGCCAGAGTTGAACATAAGGCCATCTGACTTGCTGTTCTTGGCTTTTCACCTGGAAAAGCCATCCCCAAGTGGAGCCACTGTTAGGTTCCTATACCAATAGGTGTCATATTTCATGATTGACTGTTAAAATTCCAAATATGTTCATCCTTTCCATGCTGCAAAGGTTCCATATTTTCAAAAAATCAAAAATTTAAAAAATGAAAAGAGGGTATGCCCTAAAAGAAAAATCAAAGGGCAAGAATAATGAATTGGTCAAAAGAAAGAAAATGAACCCCAAAGAAAAGACCAAGGAAGTGTGCTAGTCCAAAATGCCACTGCTATCCTATTTTTGCAAAGAAGTTTAATATGTGCAATCAATGAATTCTGTCACAGTTGAAGGGTGGCCAAACAGTTTAATCTTGGCCTCACCATGGTTAAATTTCTCGTTTTAGAGATAGAGATTGAATTCTGTTCAAACAGTTTAAGCTTGGTAGATCAGTAGTTAGGTAGAGAAGCAAGGGTGCTCAACAGTGAAATATGAGCCCCTAGAAAAGATAAGGGCAGACTTAGATAGGAGGGCAGTTAAAAGAAAACAAGAGAGAAAGGGTTTGCTAGTTCAGATGCACCCAAGCAAAAAGGAAGAAAAAATGTTAGGTTAAATATGTTGGATAGGCAGTTTTGATGTTGCAGAAGCAGGCTTGTGAACAATTTTGTCTTTTTACGATATTGCATCTCATGGATATCACAAGTGCCATAGCAAGGTGGCTGCAAAACAGTTGAAGCATGACTAATTTCCCCTCTCATTTCTCCAAGAACATTTACTAACATCCCCTCAAGGACATTGAGATCTGCTTAGTGCTCCTAGTTCACTTCATTTCATAGAAAAGGCCAAGTGAAATTCTGGTTTTACTTAAGAGAACTAAGCCACATTTCTTGTGTAAAAATGCTTTTCTTCCATTATCCTAGATCCCCAAAATTCATGACTTCTATCCTTTTTATTTTCCCTAAGCCTAAGTTTTACTTTTTAAACTTAGTGTCTTGATCAAACCTACCTTTCATACTAACCCACTAACTTTATATATATAACTCCTAAATAATGTTTCCCCGCCCCTATTATATATAAACTACATAAAAAAACCCCAAAGTTTTTAATATCCCGCCCCGGGCTTATTTAAAGCCATATGTTAATATTTAACGGGGGTCCAAGGTTTATCCGAAACCTTGTGGACAACCCTCCCCGTGCGCGCATATAATAATGGATTTCATTTAACATTTGGTTAAATGAATAACCAAACCTGAACATTTGCCCAGAGCCTAAATACACGCAAAAACATTACAAAATGTTAAATATTAGCGCCCTGGTCCCATACTCTAGCCCTCCGCCTGTTTTGTTTGCCGCCGACCTTCGAATCATAACATGTAGATCCAACGACCCATACGAATATCGCGACCCCTCCGATGACCGAACGTTAGCCTCTGGGAAAATGGCGGTTTTTCCGCCGTATAGAATCCAAGTGTCACCGCCTGGTTTTATCGCGTCCCCTCCAACCAAAACTGTCGTTGTCCAAAAAGCGGTGCGATAATACCATATACCGCCCCCACTTCCCGCCGCTGACGTCGTCACCCATGTCATCACCCACGTCGGCTGCCACCTCACCACTGTATCATCCGCCATGTCCACCACGTCACCGCCAAGTCAGCTTCCGTACCCTCGCTACACGACAAAGATTACATCATGCTGACGTCACCCGACCAAAGCGTGCCAAAAACCCGCCAAAATCAAATTTTTGTTAAAAAGGCGTAAAATGTCATTTTTTGTTTGTTTTTTTTTGTTTCTTCTGCGCAACCTCTGCATGCTCTTTTACGTCCGAGGCAGCATTTTAACTGTACAGTCCGCCACCCAGAGAAATTGACTCCGCAGCTCGGCCCCTCAGCTCGGTTTGCCACCTACATTTTGCACAGGGCGTCCATTAAACAAGTATTTACCCGAGTTCTGCTCCTAAACCCTGTTTTTCTAAGTTTTCTCTGTAAAAATTGCCCGGAGAACCCAATTCGAATTAAAATCACAGTGTTGCCTTCAAACCTCTGCACCATAGCCACTGTTTGTGCTCATTTTTACCGAGAAATCCCTCAAATCCCGTCTCCCACTGCAAATTCACCCATTAAGCTGAATTTAAGCTTGTTTCCGCCTGCAATTTCCACAGAAAGGACCCAAAACTATTATTTTACCTACTGTTGTTGCATAAAGCCTACATTTCAGATTGAAAAATCACCAAAGATTGTATAATGGAGGCTCCAGTAGCTCTCAATGTTGCCCCCCTTAATGCACCACATAAAGAATTGGAATGGTTGCCCCTTGCTGACAGAGATTTCCAAATTAATGATATGATTGGTGATAAGCCTCACCTCCAAGTAGTTTGTGAAATTAGAAATAGCTATCGCAGCAATACTGATGTCTATGGAATTTGGGAGTCCAACATGCCTATCTACTACCTTCCTTCAGTAAATGTGCTCCCTGATATCATCCACTTACGCTGTGCAAATTATGACCCCACTCAAAGAGCAGTTTTGACTCCATCTGGGACTGTCTTGTTTCATATTACCCCTCAATCCATAAATGAGATGCTGCACTTTAAGCCAACACAACCTCTGGCTCCTCTCTCCATGGGATTTTTGCTTGACCAAGGTGCCAAATTGCCCAGTTCAGAGATAACCAGAATAGCTCAATTATTCATGAAAACCAAATTGCCAGCCCCAGCTACCTCCTCCTTATCTGCATTCTTGGTTCACTGAAGCAGGGAAATTCATTGTAGACATGATATCCTACATCTTAGGATTTAAAACTAGTGAGTATATTGATGAGACTACCTTAGTTTTGATGTCCATGTTTACTCCAGGATAGCCCCCTGCTGTCAAATATGATTATGCTACCTTCATAGCTAATAAGATCCATGAGCAATTCATGAGCTTGGATAGAGAAAGAGTGTTTAAATACACATCATACTTATATCATTTTCTACTTTACAATCAACCTGATAGTTTTCAAATTCCTCTTAGAAAGTTGGATCTCAAAGGAGAAAGGAGGCCTGTGATATTCTGGACCTCACTATTCCATGTAGTCCATAACTCTCCTTATACTTATTGTGAGTTCATTGACCTGTTCATACATCCGGCCACTTCTTTATTGATTACAACTCCTCCTGCCAGGCTCTCTGCTGAAATGCAGAAAATTTTACATCTCTCAAAAGACTACAGTATAGGTGACTGGTACTTTTACCAGAATCACACTGAGATCCAGATATATGGTTGTGAATTATGCCCCTATAAGCTGCCAAAGTATGTGCCTATGAGACTGTTTGCCCTGGAATACTTCAGGCAATTTATTAGTTTAGATTTGTCTCATTTCTATGGTGCTAGGAAAAAGGCACAGCTCAAAATAAGAAATCAATTGGGCCCTTTTATCTTCAACAAAAGGAAAGCCTAGGAAGAGGCTGATAAGGTTTTAGGGGAGCAAGTTAAACTGAAACAAAGTTTTTATTGGGCACCATATGACCCTGAACATTTCATAAGTTATAGAAAAGTGAAAAACAAGCTTACAACATATGTTCACCACCAAATCCCTGAAATTCAACAGTATGCTAACCAAAAAGAATGGGTAGAAGGCACATTAGTAGAAGACATTGTTGAGGAAGAGAGATTGGAAAAAGCGATGAAAGAGCTTGAAAAAATGCTTGACCTAGACTCTTTTGGACAGGTATCCTTCAAACTGCCCCAGCACATAGGAGGGGATACATCTTTTGCAAGAACTTCTCAGCAGCCCACACAAAAAGCTAGCACAGGGTCAGCAAAGGGAAAAGAGGTAATAGGTTTAGAGCAAGATATAATGACAGACCAACCAGATACATCAAAGGAACAAGGCCAAGGGCAGGATCCTCCAGCACAAACAAAGGCCCCAGAAATCCCTATACTACAAACTCTAAATGAGGAGAGAGGCAAGAAAAGGGACAGGCAAGAAGACACACCGATCAGTGGTTCTAAAGAGAAACCAGGGGAGAAAAGGCAGAGATTGAACCCCCTATCAGAGGAGGAATTCATTCAAGAGATCACAGACAGTCCAAGGGAAGAAAGAGCAGTCAGCCAGGATACATCTCCAGTCATAGAAACATCGGCCAGTTCACATAGGCAGGAGATTGGAAGACAACATAGCGTGGAATTTTCTTCTACCAAGTCACAAGGCAAGCAAGGCTCAGATATTAAGAGAACATTCACTGAAATAAAGGGAAAAAATGAGCCAATAAGAATTCAACTTTACAATCACTTGTTGAAGATGGCACCCAAAAATCAACAAAGGTTAATGTCAGCATATGACATCCAAGAATGAAAGATGATCCTGAGTCACTTCAAGCCCAAAATGTTGCAGCCACAGTCAGCTGCTGATTACATCATGACCAATCTAGAAGTATTAGTCAAGGATACCCAGCCAATGGACCAAATTGAATTACATAAGCAAACCGGAGAAATGGTATACTCCACATTGGCAAACAAGGCATTGTTGGCCCATAAATTGCAGAATTCTTTAAATAATACCTCTGCCCAATTGGAGTTGGAAAAGGCTTCCTCTTTAGCTAAGGATAATAGAATTAAGTCCTTAGAAGAGATTATCATAGAGCTGGGACATGATCCCAATGATCCCAAAGGAATCCAAGCATTAATAAAAAATAAGGAAGAAGATATTGTAGCCCTCAAGAAGCAGCTCAAGCTGCCCATTACCATGCATCCCAAAACTACAGAGATTGTTGAGAAAAAATCACAGGAAGATACTATGGACCTGCTAATGAAAATTAATAAGAGATTGGCAGAAACGTTGAAGGCATTGGAGGAAGCACTGCAAGGAAAGCATGGAGAGTCAACCTCCCAGCCATCTCAAACAGCTCCAATGGCTACAACTGCTCCTTCTACAGTCACAAAAATAGTCCCTCCTACTGTCCCGACATCAACAGAACCAAGTACTTCAACAACAACAGCAGCAGGCAGCAGCACTACCATGACTACTGAAGAACTGATAAAGGCTATGGAGGATCTAAGACTCCAAGTGTCAGAATTAAAGGATGCTAAAGAGAAACTGGCCAAGTTGGAAATTAGTTATGATAAAGCTAAAATGACTGTGGCAGAAAAAACAAGAGAGGTAAAAGCATTGGAGAATAAAGTAAAGGCATTGGAAAAGGACCTCTTATTAGACAAACCTCTGGCAGAAATTAGGAGCATTTTGTGGGCGAACATTGGCCAATCCATCACTGATATGTGGAAATCAATACAGGTAATTCATGAGTAGATTGGTTTGGTAGCACCAGCTCAAGAAGAAATTCAAAGGGCCAAGGATTCATTGGGAAACATGCCAGAGCAGGCCAATAGGCTAATACATTTCTTGAACACCCACACCAAAGAAGATTTGGGAAAACTGGATATCAGGGACAGGACAGGCACTATTCTAATAATCAAAAGGGTCCTGACCATGAGGAACTTCATACAAAATCTAGAAAGGAAGTGCCAGGAAATGCAAATGGAGATAAATGCTTTCACACAGAAGTTTACAGCTTTGGAGGAAAAGGGTCTGCCTAGTTTGTTAACTGATGACTATAGACTAATGACACATGTCGCCTATGTTCACAGGTTAAATATATATGTGGATAGCCAAGCCACAACATCATCAAGTTCTATAGGAGAGAAGTCACTCCCATTTGGACAGAGCCTATATGACAATTTGGAGAAAATTTTTTTTATTGAACATGAAGTGAGGCATCTTTTCACAGTCCAATCCACTTTTTTCAGGTACACAGATGCTGATGAAACTCTAATTAAAATGCACGACACCAATTACCAGATGACCAATGGTGGCGAAGTATGCTGGAAATTTTGTAGGACGGATTTCAAAATTTTGTTTATTTTTCCAGAACATAACATATGCCATAAAGTGAAGAAAAGAGCAGGTAAAAAATCGCGCGGGCAGTCAATCAAAGCGCAATCAAAGAACGTAGGAAAGCGACGCTAACAGCGCGGGATTTCACTAAAATATCCATCGGACGACTCGCTGAGCAAGTAATCAATGCATCTCACCAACAAAGTGGCCAACACAACGTTTCTTACTTCTGCATTCATTTCTCTCTGTTCACAAGAGCATTTACTCCTTCTGTAGAGTAGGTGAAAGAAGTTATTGCAAGATATTATCTCTTTTGAGATATTTTGTAAACAAATTTTGTACAAATACCTCCCCAAGCTAAGTATTAGGGGTTGGTGATATCATTCTGGAACTGCGTTGTAAATTTGAGAACTATTCTGAATAAAGATTGCTGAAGTGCTTTGCTGATGAATGCTCTGGTTATGGAATTGATGGCAGAAGCCCATGTTGCAGAATTCTTGAATTATTTCATGGATCAATAAGTCTTTTTAACTCTTATTTTATGATTTCTCTATTTTATATATCATTTATATATCATGTTCTAAATTACAAGGAAAAAGAATAACCCATAACTTGCTTAACTGTACTCTGTGTTCAATTCTTGTCATTTTTTATGTTTTCTTCAGGACTAGCATAGGCAGGAATTCTTAACTGCTCCTGTTTCCCTGGTTCTTACACTGAATATAACCAAGGAATTCTTAACTTCTCCCTGGTAATATTCATACCCATTCATTCTGTCAACATGATGAAAGATTCTTATCTGCCTTTCATTCCCTGACTCCATCTCACCTGATTCCAGCTTGAAAGTTGTTCCATGATTAATTATCTTTCTCTGTAGTTCCTCCTATTGTCAAAGAAACCATAGCCAGAAGTTTATTTTCATTGACTCCATTAACCCAATGGTTTGAACTTCTCATACTTTGCACCCCTGTTCTATTGAAATGTCACCATCCAAAAATCAAACAAACACTTGTGCTTCATAACTAGCCTAACATATAGCAAAACAAAGCTAAATTATAAAGAGAGGGCCCTCTCTGGATGAAAACTGGCTAGAATCTGCATCTAAAAGATTGGTTAGTGGTTACCTCGGTCGTATTCCCTTTTTTCAGAGCTTTTGGGGAAAAACCTGAGTGATAGCAGACACAACTGTTCTTAAGGTAACCAACATATATCCAGTGAACTTATGATTTAGTTAATTCATCATATCTTTACCTTTAATCAATGCATGATTACTTTATTAAACATCAAAAAGTAACCATGTGCATTAATAATAGAATAAATCATCACACATAAGCAACACACATGAACACCAAGATTTAAGGTGGAAACCCAATGCGGGAGAAAAACCACTTGCTGTAGTTGTCTCTATCTTCTTTTTAATATAACGAATAAGTTGTTTACAATATTGTACTGGTGCAGACTCATACCAGTACGCAGGCACCCACCTGCAGAAGGCTACAACCTTCTCTCATTCTCCAGCTTCTATTAGAAGGGAGCTACAACCCCCTAGATCTTGTACTAGCTTATATGTTTACCAGTACGTAGGCGCCGACCTAAAGAAGGCTACAACCATCTCTCTTCCTCGAGGGACCACATTTCATAAATTTTCAATCTAGATACTCTTGGTACATAACAACACAATATGAAGGCCACGTTTCATCAAATTTTCACACTGGACCCATCAGTAACATTGAAGCTCAAAATCAATCACCACCATAATACAACTATCAAATACAATCTGCATCAACCAATCACTGAAACTCAATCATCAATCTCTGATATAATTGAAACCCAATCATCACTTTCTGAATCAACCAATCATTGAACCTCTGACACAACTGAATCAAACAATCATTGAACCTCTGATACAACTGAATCAACCATTCATTCAAAACCCAATCAACCGATACTTAATCAAAATACAACCAATCAACTGGAACAATTAGATCATTGTAACTAGAACACAGATATGAACCCAGAACACTGCATCAACAACCAGAACCAACTGTAACCTCAAAAATCATGTGTCAAAATGTATAGTCTACTTCAGTGAAGCCAACCTGCGTGTATACGCCACTTCCTTTAACCAAACATGTGTATACCTCCAAAAATATTGAATCATAACAAATTTTGACTCAAAACTGTACCAACCAATGAAATTCTGAAGATCTACTGTCATATTACAAAGTTCTAAACAAATAGCATCGAGGATCAACCTTCTTAATCAATCAGTCAACCAGACTCAATCTTCTTATACAATCAATTTTACTTTCAGATCTAATGAAGACATCCTCAAAAAACAATAGTAAAACATCAACATTGATCAGATAGATTAGTCATCCTTGAACATCAAGATTTTCTTCTGCATACGCTACTTGGAAGTGCTGAACCAGCGCGTATACGCGCCTTCACCAGGGTGAACCACCATATAGATCTGCAAATAAAAACTTATAACTTTACAACTATTCTAGACTTCAGATATACCTATATCATAGTATTTAAAGGACAAAACATTTGTTAGCACTTAGGTCTAGCCTATCCATTATCAGATCACATAATGATAATTCATTATGATCCTGATCCATCATTAGATCTCATCCATCATCAAACACTCAAGTGCATAGTTAGTCCAGATCAAGCAGAGCATCAGAAACCCATAACATGCATATTTTCCTATGATCTAACACTTCATAAGATATTCATTACTTGTGCTCTCTCACCCTTTGATCTTCAACTCCTTATATACTTAGAGCCTTTTTCAATACCTCGGATGGAAACAACACTTATAACCTATTGTATTCTTAGACGGGATTAAGTATCCGTTATTCCGCTCAATATTGTGGCAAATACCATGGTATGGACCCTTGGTATTATTTAACTTTAACTTACCTTAATTTTCCATCCCATATGCACTTTTCCTCTTGTGAAAGTGTGTGCATATGTATATGCTCTTTTTGTATAGTGAACCTGCTTGTATATGCTACTTGGACTAGGTGAACCCCCGTATAAAACTTAACATACTTGAAAACATTCTTTTTCCTCAATTTCTTGATTCTGATCTGTACTCATTTGTTCCATCATCCTGTTCTTCTGTGCCATTACTCTGTTACCTCTGAATAGATCGGTTATAATGTTATTTTTCATTGTACATTACTTCTGAATTGATTCCCTTGAATTGGCCTACATTTTGTCACATCTGTAAACACAAATTCCATGCATTATGTCACATCATGTTTATACTTTTATCAATTACTTCATTCATCAAAGAACAAATCTTATCAAGGACAACACACACTAATAATCTCCATGTATCAAACCTTTGACCATTCCTTTGTTCCATCATTTTGTTAGCTCTGATCTGTCCTGTAGATTCATCTAGTTATCACATACTTGTTCTGTTACAAGTGGGTTGCCTTGAAGTACAACACATGCATCATAATGACAACAATCTCCCCCTTTGGACTTGATGGCAACTAATTTGGTGTTTGGTCACCACAACCTGTAAATAACATGAAGACAAGCACCAATATGTTCTAAACGTCAAGCTACTCTCCAAACACCAGCTACTCTCCCCCTTTGAAATCAAGGTAAAAGGGTTGAATGACCAATGTTAAATGAAGACTTCCATATCTGAACAGCTGAATATGAACATTGATCATGCTCCCCCTAGGCACATGCTGAAATATCTGATCAAACTCTACCTTAGTACATGCTGAGATACACTATATCGTCCATGCTCCCCTTGAGCATATGCAGAGTCTGGAGATATATTTTTGAAAGAATAACATGACTCTATAACTCAACTATGTGAGTATGACCTTCCTATCACCAATGACTAATACACACATCAATCACCCAATCAAGTGGGGATACATCAAATGACTCAACCACTCAACCAAGTGGGATTACATATTTGACATGATCTCAAAAGTCCATACATGACTGAATATGACAATTATTACATCATGGGTATTTACACAACCTTTACATCAAATGATATACATGACATTTATAACAAAGACCAAAGTTATAAACAAGACCATGATAGTCATCAACAACTATCATACACCATATATGATCTACACCATATGCATCTGTCAGTAGCATTTAGACCAACTTCCTGTATATGTCCAAAATCAGTTTTCAAGATAAGCCAATGTACCTTTAATATCATCAACCTGTGATGAAGTATGCCACATATAGATATCAACTCATCCTCTTGATCTCATCAAGATCAATTTCTATGTTTCCTTAGTAGAAAGAGCCTTAACATAGCCTTCCATGAATCAACTAAGTAACCATTCACATCATACCATATGTATGTTAAAACACCATAGTCATTATCCATGACTATACCATCATCGTTGTACCAAGAACTGCATGATATTTCCATAACAACCCTCAATAGATCAACCATGTACCTTCACTAGGGATTTTTCAACATCCCACATCTGATAAGCATAAATCATGATAATCATATGTGAGAACCAAACCTACCATCGTAAAGTAAGATGTCATCATAATTATGTGACTAAGTAAGCCATGTCTCCAAATATCTGTGTCTTCAAATAGCTATGTCTTCATGAAACCTGCAATAACACCATTCTCCTAGCCAACCAACAATATTTACCAATATGCAACTTAAGTAATCAGCCATGTAACCAGCATAATATGTATCCATCATAGAGATAGAAATATGTATCTATCTTTTCTTGAAAGTGAAAAAGAAAACCATGAGTTACATTCAATTTTCAAACTTTCTAGATACCATCAAAAGAAGCAATCCTCAACCATGTGAGAGACAAGAACTATAGGAATCCATAACTGCACCATATGAAATTTATGTGTCTTTGAAGGAATGATGACAACAACATAAAAGAAATGATTGAAACTTATAAAAAATAATGAAGTTGTGTACTCAAGCTCTATTCTTCACCTTGAACTTATGAAGATCACCATGTAAGTAGCACAACATATGTACTTTATACATCATCAAAATAATCATCTAAATCATCCATAAATCTAATATGAGTAACAACTATGTGGGTCAAGCAATACAAGTATCACCTGGGATTTCATCATAGGGAACCCATGACCACAGCATAGCATGATGTATCATTTAGACACTTCAATCAACATAAGCATCCTCACCATTGATAAGAATTATTATGTACCAAGGACTTCTAAACATAATGCCAATGATGCATTATTAGAAGCATAACACATTCTCCCCCTGAATCTGTGCCAATTGTTCACTGTCAGATCCGACCATTACATATATAAGTAAGAATCATCAAGGCATCATCATCAGCTAGTTATACATCAAGTCATCAACAATTTATAAGGGTTAAAATAACTTCTAAATAGCATCCACAAACTATAGTCAACAATCATCAAGACATAAAAGATAATTGCTAATTTTATGAACCATATCAGATCAATTTTTCGAGACTGTCCCACTGCCTTTTCATCAATCAACCTATACACAACTATGCAACTTCGAACTTGCGTATATACGCTACTTGTCTTCATACTATCAGTGTATGAGAACTGAAACATTGAAATTTTATACTTTCATTTCCTTCTAAGTCTGTTTTGACTGTACTTGGTCCTAGAACTTTTGCTGAAGCATCAGTTACAAGAATATCATTACTATGATGGTTCTTCATCAGAGATTCTATTTTTCTCTTGACTCCAGTCATGGGATGAACACATCTACTATAGTCTTTCTCTTCGAATGAGTAGAGAGCAAGATCACACCTTATATGACCTTCCATTTGTTGATTCTTGATGGATTCATCTTTTTCAAATTTTCTGATATAAATTTGCTTATTTGATTTCTTACCATATTGTCTACGACTCTCCATAGAATTGTCCCTGCATTCTTTTGTTATATGCCCAAACTTGTTACAATCATAACATCTTATATGTTTCATATTCCTTCTATATCAATCTATGGCTTTGTGACCAAACATATTGCAATAAAAACAATATCCATTAAAGTACGTGGAAGCTGATGATATTTCTGTGAGATGGTTGTTAGCTTGAACCATTCTACTTCTGGATCTTGCTACAACATGTCCAAGATTATGACATATAAAACATTAAAAATTATTCATTTGAGGAAAGAATTGATTAACACTTCCATATTTAGGAGTAAATAATTTTGTTGGAAGACTTTCTTTTCTTCGTTGTTGATGAGGTTGACCTCTTATCTCCTTGTTGAGCATTTCAGATTTTGCATTAGAATTCTTTGCTTTAGTTTGTGAGCTAGATTCACCTTTAACAGTTTCATGAAAAACAAGACCAGATTTGATGGCAGGAGACCTCTGACTACTAAGAATATTATCCAAAATCTTAGTATTATCTTGAAATCATAAAAGATTATCCTTTTCTTCTAATTTATCTTTTAGGATATTTACCTCAACTTGATATTGCTTTTCCTTTTCAAGATACTGCTTCTTCATGATTTCTTCAACTTTTCTTCCTTCTTCCACTTGTTGCCTTAATTTGAGAACCTCATTTTCTTGTTCATCAAATGCTTGAAGTAGTTCTTCATTCTGCTTATTTGAATTTTTACTATCTTCCTTTAGAGAGGCGACCACAACTTCAAGACCTTCACAGTATCTGGTTCTCTCTATAAGTTCCTTAGTTGTTGTATCCTTTTCATTCACTTCATTTCTCAATGATGTCACTTCATCCTGTAGTCTTTGACATTGATCTTCCTTTTCCTTGTACTGCTTCTTTACTTTGTTTTCTTCCTCCAATTGAGATTTTAACCTGGTAACTTCTTCTTTGAGGGTACACTCCCTTTTGTCAAATAGATCTTGTTGATATCTAATTTTTTCTGTGAGACTCTTAACTTCTGCCTCTATATTTCTTTCACTTTCACCCATAAGAGAAAATTCTGTTGTTTCACTATCACTTTCATTATCATCAATATTGCGTGAACAGAGAAATGTATCACCAGAAGACCAAAAATTTTTACCTGATATTTCTTTTGCTTGTTCATCTTCAATCTGAAGTGATTCTGAATCTGAATACTTACTTCCACCTAATAGCCAATTGTCTCTCATGTTGTCACTGTCCCTTTGAGATGTATTCTTCTTCTAAGGTTCTTTCTTCTTTTGCTTCTTTCCCATTGTTACAATGGATCTCCTTCAAGCGATGAAGCTTCTGCGAAAGGATCTACTATGATACCAATTATTGGGGATAATACTAGGGGGGTTGGGGGGCTGAATCAATATTTACAAATCAATAAATTTTTCCATTTCATAATCAAATTTATATATGCTACTTCAATGAAGGGAACTCACAGGTGCACGCAATTATTCTTAAGGCAACCAACGTATATCCAGTGAACTTATGATTCAGTTAATTCATCATGTGTTGATCTTTAATAAGTGCATCAATAATGTATTAAACATTAAACAGTAACCATGTGCTGTAATAACAGGATAAACCATCACACATAAGCAACACACATGAACACCGAGATTTAAGGTGGAAACCCAATGCGAGAGAAAAACCACCTGATACTGTTGTCTTTGTCTTCTTTTTAATATAAAGAATAAGATGTTTACAATATTTTACTAGTGCAGACTCATACTAGTACGCAAGCACCCACCCGCAGAAGGCTACAACCTTCTATTGTTCTCCAACTTCTATTGGAAGGGAGCTACAAGCACCTATCTCTTGTACTAGACGATATGTTTACCAGTATGTAGGCATCGGCCTATAGAAGGCTACGATGTCCTCTCTTCCTCAAGCGACCGCGTTTCATAAATTTTTAGACTGGATACTCCTAGTACACAACAACACAATATGGAGGTCACATGTCAACAAATTTTCACACTGGACCCATCAGTAACATTGAAGCTCAAAATCAATCACCACCATAATACAACTATCAAATACAATCCACATCAACCAATGACTGAAACTCAATCATCAATCTCTGATATAAATGAAACCCAATCATCACTTTCTATATCAATCAATCATTGAACCTTTGACACAATTGAATCAAACAATCACTAAACCTCTAATACAACTGAATCAAACATTCATTCAAAACATAAAGAACCGATACATAATCAAAATAAAACCAATCAACCAGAACAATAAGATCATTGTAACCAGAACACAAATCTAAACCCAGAACACTACATCAACAACCACAACCAATTGTAACCTCAAAAATCATGTGTCAAAATGTATACTCTACTTCAGTGAAGCCAACCTGCATGTATACGTCACTTCCTTTAACCAAACCTGTGTATACCTCCAAAAATACTGAATCATAAAAACTTCTGAATGAAAATTGTACCAACCAATGACATTCTGAAGATCTATTGTCATATTACAGAGTTCTAAGCAGATAGCAGCAAGGATCACCATTCTTACTCAATCAATCAATCAACTAGACTCAATATTATTATACAATCAATTTTACTTTCAGACCTAATGAAGACATCATTGAAAAACAATAGTAAAACATCAACACTGATCAGATAGATCAATCATCCCTGAACATCAAGATTTTCTTCTGGATACACTACTTGGAAGTGCCGAGCCAATGTGTATACATGCCTTCACCAAGGTGAACCAACGTATAGATATGCAAATAAAAACTTATAACTTTGTAACTATTCCAGAATTCAGATATACCTATATCATAATATTTAAAGGACAAAACATTTGTTAGCACTCAGATCTAGCCTATCCATTATCAGATCACACAATGATAAGTCATTATGATCTTGATCCATCATTATATCTCATCCATCATCAAACACTCAGGTGTATACTTAGTCCAGATCAAGGAGAGCATCAGAAACCCATAACATGCATATTTGCCTTTGATATAACACTTCATAAGATATTTGTTACTTGTGCTCTCTCACACTTTGATCTTCACCTCCTTATATACTTAGAGTGTTTTTCAATACCTCAGACCAAAGCAACACTTAGAACTTGTGGTATTATTAGACGGGATCAAGTATCCATTATTCCGATCAATATTATGGGCTAATACCATGGTATGGACCCTTGGTATTCTTTAACTTTAATTTACCTTAATTTTCCATCCCATTTGCACTTTTCCTCTTGTGAAAGTGCGTGCATACGTATACGCTCTTTTTGTATAGTGAACCCACTTGTATACGCTACTTGGACTAGGTGAACCCGCGTATACACCTTAACATAACTGAAAACATTATTTTTCCTCAATTGCTTGATTTTGATCTGTAGTCCTTTGTTCCATCATCCTGTTCTTTTGTACCATTACTCAGTTACCTTTGAATAGACCTGTTATAATGTGATTTCTCATTGTACATTACTTATGAACTAATTCATTTGAACTGCCTTGCATTTGGTCACATATGTAAACATAACTTCCATGCCTTCTGTCACATCCTGTTTATAATTTTATCAATTAGTTCATTCATCAAAGAACAAATCTTATCAGGGACAACACACACTAACAATATCCCTATATCAAACTTTTGACCATTCTTCTATTCCATCATTTTGTCACCTCTAATCTGTCCTTTATATTCATCTAGTTATCATATACTTGTTCTTCTACAAGTGGGTTGCCATCAAATACAACACATGAATCATAATGCCAACAACATCCTCATAAAGAAAAACATCTCTGCTGAAGGTCACTTGACTAGTGGATATATCAACCAACCTGTAAGCCTTATGAGTGTCACTGTATCCTGTAAGCATTAATTTCTTGCTCTTTGGATCTAACTTGGTTCTTTTCTGAGTTGGAATCCAAGTGCAAGCAATAGATCCAAAGACTTTGAGATGACTCACTTTGGGCTTTCTACCAGACCATGCTTCTTCTAGTGTTTTCTTCTTCACCACCATCATTGGAGATCTATTCAACAGATAAACTAATGTGAAGACTTCTTCAACCCAAAACCTGTGTGGAACACATCTGTTCTGCAACATACATCTGGCCATCTCTGTGATGGTGCAGTTTCTTCTTTCAACCACTGCATTCTATTGTGGAGTGTAGGGTGTGGTGTATTGTCTCTTAATTCCATGTTTAGCACAAAAGTTTTGGAATTCTTTGAAACAAAATTTGCCACCATTATTAGACCTAAGAGTGGTGATGTGACAACCTGACTCTTTTTCCACTAATGCTTTGAACTTTTGAAATTCATTAAACACTTCTGATTTCAATTTTAAGAAATACACCCACATCTTCCTACTGAAATCATCAACAAATAGAAGAAAATACTTGGCACCAGTGATTGATGTCGTGTTCATTGGTCCATAGACATTTGCATGGACCAATTGAAGGACTCTTTGCACTCTCCAAGCATGTCCTTCATCAAAAGGTGATCAATGTTGCTTCCCAACTTGGAATGCATCGAAAACTGCCTGGATCTTCAGTGGTATGTCCGGAAGTCCATCGATTAGTTTCTCTCGAGTCAAGTGAGAGAGATAAGTCATATTTAGGTGTCCATACCTCAAATTCCATAGTGTAGTATGTGACCTAGGTTGTCATTGATGTCAATATGGCAATATTCTAGATCCTAGATGATCCATAAAGGGGAAGCAAAACAAATCCATGAAGAGATAGGAGCAAGGCCATCAGGATAGCCAAGCCATGAGCAAGAGTTTGTTAACGAAGGATTTAACAAAGGAGGCATATCAAAGCTATCGCTTATGCTTAAGAGTATTGCAGAATATCAGAGCAAGAGAGGCATATAGGAAAAGGCAGAAGCCATCAAGGTATGAAGGTATCAAGAAGAGGTCATTGAAAGACATTGCAAAGCCAAAGGACCACATTGGAGCAAGAGGAGCAACATTGGAACAACTTACCACATTGGTGCAAGAGGAGCCACATCGGAGGAAAATTGCATGTAATACATGCCCAAGAAGAACCGAGAGGAAGAAGTCATCAAAAAGAGGAGTTAACATGCCAGAGGAGGCAAAAAAGAGCTATTAGAGCTATAGGAGGAGCCATATATATATGTCATATACATATGCCAAAGAATACACTATCAGAGAAATGGATGCCAAAGAATACACTATTGGGAGCTATCAGAGAAAATTATGTCAAAGAATACACTATCGGAGCAATGGATGCCAAAGAATACACTACCGAGAGTTATCGGAGAAAAGTATGTCAAAGAATACACTATCGAGAGCAATATATGCCACAAAAGAGTTATATGCATGCAAATACACTATCGGAGGCCATATATGCATGCAAATACAGGTAGAGCAACATATAACATATATATGCAATTTACACTATCGGAGGCAAAAACATGTACATATAGAGGAGTACACTATCGGAGCAGAGAAATATGTATAGATCGGCGATATTTAATCGGTGGGTTCGATTATGTGCCATCACCCCAAAACCCCCTACAATGATATATATGTGCAGACCTGGTGAAACATATGTGTTCAGGTGTATAAATAGGTGAAGTCCGCCAAAGTGTTACGAAGCATGATTTTCAGTGTATTTCGGATTTTCGGGCTCTAAGCCTTGGTGCATTAAAACTTGCAAATTTGCAACATATATACATATATATTATATAATTGCAATAAAGCATGCAGACCCACTGAGACACTGCAATATGACTTAATGTTATATCGCATCTGCCCTATTGGTACTCGCATATCGCAATGCACAAAGGGCTGTCACTCCTGCAAGCACCGATTGTGATGAATGTTGCAGACCTGATGCAACATTGCAGTTTGGTCTATTGTTATGTCGCATCCGACATATCGCAAGTGCTTAAGGCCTTGCTGCCCTGAAAGCGCCGATTGTGATATATGTTGCGGACCCGATGCAACATTACAATTGACTTAATGCTATATCGCATCCGCCATGTTGGAAGTGATCCATTGCAAGTTATAAAGGGATGGCGCGATAAGCTGCAACTGTTAATTGTGATTACACTACGGACTTGATGCAGGTATAGATGCGAGTGTAATAAATTGAAGTCTACCCTTTAACGTTTCGACCAGTTGTTTTCATATATTCCTGTGTATTTGAATATTTTTATTGCGTGAGGTTTGAAGGCCAAAATGCATAAGAAATGTTCCCGATAGTTCAGAAGGCCTCAACAAAAGCCGATTGCGATTGCGATTGGGACGTGGCATGTGGGTCTGTCCTGATTGGTATATTCTCTCTGTTAAACAATAAAGTCCTATGTTTGCCTATTATCATTGAAAAAGGGTCTCTGTTACAGTTTTAATATGCAACTCTTTTCTCTATGTATTTGGTCCTCGCCATTGAATCAACGTGTCCCAGGAGTGTTGGTGAGCATGAAGAGATAGAGGAAGCCATAGCGACCAAGGAGGGAAGCCGAAGAATCAAGCGAGGCTGAGGAAACTACAGAGACCGACGAGGAAGCCAAAGAGCCAGTGGAAAAGGAAACTGACATTCAGAGGACATTAGGAATGTAAAAAACAGGAAAAAATAGAGAAAAAGGTGTGTCGTACGTTGTTGTAAAAGTTGGAGGAAACAGAGGCAACTAGTAGGGTCTAGCAGAACAAAAAAAAGGGCCGAAGGACAACCAGGATAGGATGCATTCGAAGGGTGATATTTTCAGCTAAACGTGTTACCTTGTGAAATAATTAATCAGGCACACAATGCAGTCTAAAGAATGATTCTGTGATGTAATGAATAAAGTTTTATCTAATGCTGTTTGAAGGGAGGAGTAGCCAACAGAGAAGCAGTTATGCTAAAGCATTTACTGTGACACTAAGAACAGATGTTTGAACAGAAAGTTGGTTCTTATGCAGAGCTTAGTGCAACTAATAGTAGACTCACTAAAGCTGTGTGGAGACATTATCGGAGGTCATCTATTGGAGACTCTGTGTGGACATTATGAAGAGTTGTAAAGACTCCTTCATAAGAAGACTGGTTGTCATTGATACTGTAGCATGAGACTACAGTGAAGCTGTAAACATACAGAACACAGTAAAGAAGAGTTCTGAGAGCAGAACATTACTATCAAACATGCTGGTGGGCTCCAGTATTGTAGCAATAATGCTACAACTCCTGGAGCTTCCTTCTCTAATTTTATCAACCCGATAGTTCGTAACAAACTTGGAAGCGACGGTGCTGTATGCACAAGTACTAGCTCTTGTCGCAGCTGTCACTTGGTCAGCTGGCACAAGTCCGCCAGGGCCTCAAGCCAACTTCTATGAGTTCTCAGAAGAAGCTTTTTAACTGATGGATGAAAGCTAACTCAAAGGAAGCTAATCTATTTGCAAAAAGAACTGAAAGCCAACAAGAAACACAAACCCTAATTCTACCAGCTAGTCCTACTGATGCAAAGATGGGAATGAAAACTACTGGAAGAGATGCCATTACTTCTAGGAAGGTGAGATGCATGTGTCTAGACTACTTTGATCTGAAGAGAACATATTTTTGTATTTTTGTTCAAGTTGTTGGAATTATTATGCATGTGCTTCTAACTGGATCTCTACTGTGCAGGGGTAGATCAAGGAGGGAAATGATTGGAAGAGGTCAGGAAGGCTCAGAGAGGGTCTAAGGAGTCCCTAACATCCTTTCAGAGAGTTTCACAAAGTTTGGATGCCAAGCAACCATGTTTATGAGCTTCTACAGGAAGTCTGCAGGGGTTCTACAGGATGTTCAGAATTTCTACAGGAAGTTCAGTATTTCCTACAGGATGTTCTACAATCGGATTCTTGGGTGATGGGTGAGTGGAAGAGGCTGCATGGATGGATAGGGAGGTAGGAGGGGAGTTTGTAAGGACTCAGTGACAGAGAGATGAGATGAAGAGGGGGTGTGCAAAGCTAGGTTGTCTTAAAGAGGGCAGAGGGAATGGAAGTCCGAAAAAGGTAGAATAACGAGGGTAATAGAATAGTTGAGAGACAAGGGGGCTAATTGGGAGATGAGTAGTTAGTCTGGGCATGACTTAGAAAGACAAGAGAGTGAGAGAGTAGCGCTGCACAGTGTAAACGAAACAAATCATCCACGTCCTGCACACAACCGAAATTTTATTAACCTATTCTAACTGTTTAACAAAACCAATGAACAACAACGTTATTCCTAAGGAGAATCATGCATGGCACTAAAACAAAGAAACATTCCAAGAGATCTGAATGCATGGACACTTCTACAAACAAAACAATAATGCATCAAAGATTGCATGAATTTGTAAATCAATGTTTTTGGTGGGTGGCACTGTCTGCAATTCCAGCCCCTAGAAAGAGGTGAAAATGAGTGTGCAGCAACCCTTTTCTAGAACTCTTATCAACTCCAATCTCTTCAAGTTATTCTAAACAGCTACAACAACTCTATCTTCTACCAATGTCCTACTTAATCACACCAAGAAATCTAACTCAGCAAACTGTGTTTGAATGCATGAAAAGGAAAAAAACATAATGCTGAAAGGAAAATAACAATACAAAGGAAGGAGGCCTTAGGCTCTCAGGTTGGGCCCAACCCCGAGAGCTATGGCTCCTTTAAGAACTCAGAACTGAACTCGAATCTGCCTGCTTTCCATTAAAAGATAATAATCATAAGTCAAATAACATGCCAATAATGGCTACAAAAGAGCAAAACAGAGCTAACAGCTCGTAGTACAGAATGTGCAACAAGGTTTCAAAAGTCCTTTTCGAAGGCTAAAGCCCCATCATTTATACATCTCGAGGCCCCAAGCTGGCCTCCTAAATCAGTGGGGCTTGGCTGGCCAAACTAAGAGTGAACTGTTGCTTTCTCAAAATCCGTTTGGCTGCCTCCTAACTCGGTGGTGGTGGCTGTTGGAGCTCGGAGTTGGGGGTGAAGATCACGAGGAAGGCCATTCAATGCTGCAGACAACCTTCCTACAAAATCTCAATCCCATCTTGGCTGTCTCCTAGCCCTCATCTGCGTGGTTTTGCTCCATTAAATGTCAAAAAACCTGAAATAAGCACGTGTTAGCCACCTAGGAATAGTGACTGCCCTCATTCGTACAAATGACATAAATATACTAAAAAATGATGCATAAGTCATGAAAAATGAAGGGTTGAGCAAGGGTAGTTAGGCCAAATGAGCCCAATATGTTACCAAATTTGGGGCTCATCGTCACCCCCCAGCTAAAATGATTGCTCATCCTTGAGCAACTAATCCAGCTCCTCGTCCTTCATTGCCTTCACTGCCACCCTCACATCCCAGGCTTCTGCAGTAGTGCCCTCCTCACTGACATGGAACCCAGCCTTTCTTTCCACCTCTTCCCACTGTTCATGCTCATCTTTCTCTGTGCTGCCTTCCATCAATCCTAACAGAAGAGGTGGGCTTAGTTTGAGGCCAATCCAGCTGGCCTGGAGGTTCTGCATGGATTTCTTATAGAGGGGCACCCGTACTAGAGCTTCCCTCATTCGAGTTGGGGTGTGTTATTCCCTGATTTTTAGACTGTGAGCCAATGTGTTCCATCGGTGGGTGCAAGCTTGAGCATAGTTGTCCCCTAACGGTCTCTCCATATCCTCGAAATGCGCTATGGCCTGGGCCTGCTGATCCATATATTTTAATAAAGTTTGAGGGTTGGTGGCTAAGTGTTGGTGGGCCGTTATCAACGCAGTGGGATCCCCTGGCTCTGCTCTGATCAGCAGTGGCTCATGTAATTCTCGGTCCATGAATTCCTTGACTTCTGCTGCCCTCTTCTCTTCATGGTTCAACCATGAGGCAAATGCCATCAACTGCATGTCCCCTAAGACCGTGTTGGGATCCCATGAAGTCACATTAGGAAGGGCCAAATTATGGAGATAAAACTCCGATAGTTTGGCCTTATCCTCTGATGAACTGGTATTGCATAATTCTGTGAACTGCTGCGGGTCTTGGAGTTGGGAGATACCCCTTTGCGCTAATGCATTGATTTGAAATTGCAGCCACTGGTCTCTTAGGTACAGGCCATAGGATTTGGCCGGCTGTCTGCATTGTATAGCATCCATGGCCCAACTGGCCATGCAGGCCAATTGTGCCTCTTTTTGCTGCAACTGCTGTTTGAGAGCTTGTATCTCAATTTGTGCTTGCAGTTCTTTTTCCTGTAGATGCGAGGTTGGCTCCCCAAGACCGACTTGCAGTCCTTCTCTGCCTTGCTGTTCTGCTGTGATGTCCCCTGAGGATGTGCCTTTTTCCTTCTTCAGCTCCTGTAGCTGCAATCTAAGTTTTTCGTTCTCTTCCTGTAGGAACACCCGCTGGCAGTTTGCCACGTGTTTAGCCATAGCTAATTCCTTTCTTGCCTCCTTGAGTTGTTCCTCCAAGGGGCCTATGTCTGCCACACCTTTTGATTTAGATATTTTCATCCACGTGTGGGTTCGTACCCTTTCTTCCTCCAACGCAAAGAAAAGTGGCACAGTGAATTTCTGCGGTATAATTTTTCCAGCTTCTAAGAAGTTATAATATGAGCTTAAACTTGGCTGGGGGCTAGGCTCCGGAATATGCTCTTTTTCTTCTTCCCTTGGTGGCTCTACTTCCTCTTCCCTAGGTGGTGACGAGGGTGCCTCTCCCTCCATCCTCTCTGTCTCCTTAAGCCGGGCTAAGGTTTCCTGTAGAGCGGCCTCAGCATCCTGTAGCCGGGCTTCTGAAGCCAACCTGTCCATTCTCTCTTTCCACGTGGTTGTGTTCGGGCTCCCCCGCTCATAAGTGACTGATATTTTTGAGGGGGACCTCTCCCTGGGCGAAGTAGGGGCATCCTCTATAGTAATTTGGCTGCTGGATGGAGGCTGTGGCCTCCCTGTTTTGATTCTCACACTTCTCCGGGCCTTAAAATATAGAGGGATCTCCCTCTTTCGCTTTTCCTTCGGCTTAGGAGGTGTACTAAGGGCGGCTAGCACGGCTGCTGCCTCCCTTGCAAGAATTTCAGCTTTCTTTTCCTTTAGTTTTCCTTTCTCAGGGCTTCCTGTAGAAGGCCCTTTATCAGCTGATTTCTGGCTTCCTGTAGAAACCGTTTTTGGTTTTCCTGTAAAAACAGGTGGCACCATTTTAGCCTGTTTTGCTGAGTGTGTTTTGCTTTTTGACTTGGTCGAGGCTGCTGTCGAGGTGCCTTTACTGACGTGGACTTGCTCAATCCTTCTCTTTGGCAACCTTTTTCTCTTGTTTCTCGTTTTGCTCTTTCTTCGGTGCTTTGGCCATGGGTCCTTGGCCTTTTCCTTTTTTCTCTGTGGGTACTGACTCCTTCTCCTCGCTGCTAGAGGAACCAAGCTCTTCGGTCAACATTTTTATATCACCATCCTTAGTCAGATTTCGGAAGGCTTCCCATGAGAGAGGGACTTTGTATGTGTGGAGTGCATCCTCCACGAGGAGCTTAATGAGCCCATGATGAGCTACCTGGTCTGGTGTGCCCTCTCGTAATTTGGTGGCACATTTAGTCATAGACTGCAGGAGAAAGTAGGGAATACTTGGTTTTCTTTCTGCAGGTAGGTCCATCTGATGTCTCAATTCAGTGAGTAGCCGGAAATGGTACCCATATACAATGTTGAACCGTCCTTCGCATGTGATGTATTTGATAATTTGGAGGCTGACCTCGCTCCAAAGTGGCTGTAAGCTAGTTCCGCGAACCCCGTTCTTATCCTCTAAGAATTGCTCCTCTGGTGGGAAGAATTCCTTTTTAGCCTTTTGGCCTAATTTCCTCTCCCCCTTGTCCCACGGTACCCCCAGTGGGAGCTTAGTGACTCTGTTGATGAACTGTGGGGTGAGTCTGAGACTCAAACCCCTGAAATTGACAGTGGCCAGCGTTTTTGATTTCGGCTTCAGTGCTCGCAAGAACTCCTCTGCCACCTCATCATCATAACCTTGAAGTTTGTCGCAGAACGACATCCATTGCGCACGAGTGAACAGTTCCACCACCTCAGGGTTCTCCCTTAATTTCTTTGAGTCTGTCGGTTCCTTTCGGATGAATCCACCCGGCATGGTGAAAACCTGCTATGTTGGCTGGAGGTGGCGGGTGCGTATCAAAAACTAGCCTTTTGGGACAGAGCGTAGATCTACGCCTTTTCCACGCACACAATTCGCGAAGACTATCTACAGATGAGCCTTAAAAATCACCTCCTATAGAAAACCCCACATATACTTCGACGACAGCTTATGCAAAAGGAAGACAACGCTTGCAATTTTTATGATCAGACTGTAGTTTTACGTTTTTGAGAACGTCGACTCCGCCACCCTCGAAACCAATTGCATGGGAGGCACAGGTTCAAGCTTACCTTTTCCAATTCGCCACCTTTGACGTGAAGAGACCAATTTTCCTCGTGGCAGTGAGCTTCCTGTAGCGTAGCTTTCCTGTAGAAGCAGCGCACGGGTTCTGGAGAGCACTGCAGTGGTTCTGCGCCTTCTGTGCCGCTACCAGACGTTCGAACAAGCCGAAGACTTGGAGTAACGAGCTTCAGAGAAATTCAGACGCTCACTCGACTTCTAAACGGCTGATGATAAATGCGTGGGGTGGCGATCTAGCCGATGGATTTGAATCCGGCAGAATTCGTGGCACGGGGGTGAGCTGTCCCTGCCGGACCGTTGGACGACGTCACCTACTCATTCCACTGCAAGTTTCCCTGACTTTTGCATCATTCTCCGCAGATCTGCCGCCGTCATTTCTGTTAAAACGTCGCTTCCCCCCGACTGGACACTTCTCACGTGTCTATTACCCGGTTTGCTTGCCACGACCGCCACTTTCCAAATCCGACTAGACCAGCTGACTGGTCGTCGTGGCCAGTTGAATGGCCATTCGACTGCTCAACCCGTTCATTTCATACTTGCAAACATTTCAAAGTATTATTCATGTAATTCGATGAAAGAAAGGGCGAGGCACTTACCTGTGCGGCCGCGACATGATTTCCAGGTTTCAGGACGATGGTGATTGGATTTACTTGTTGCTGCTTCGTGCATAGGCACGGGGGTTCCTCCTCGCAGATTGCTGCTGGCTACGACGTTTATTACCTGGCTGCGGATGGTGCATGTGCCCGCTCTCTGTTTTGCAGGTGTCTTGATGGTGTACACTCTAGCGGGCTGAACTGCTACGAGATTCCTGTAGGATGTCCTGCAGTAGTTTTTCCTCCTCGGGTGCATGCTGAATGGTGAAGACAGTGGCATCACGATCACGATCGCAGGGCCCTTGGATAGCAGTGATAAGTATTGCATGGCATCTCAACATCTTTTTCACTTATTTGAGAAGCGCTCCCTCTGATAATTCAGTGTTCTGTTTTGACTGTGCAGGTTTCTTCATTGCATGGCAACTAGGGTGGTAGAAGGAGGCGACAACAGTGTGTGATGGAGAAAATAGTAGCTTGCATGCATTCATGCCGAACCTTAGTCGTTAGATCTCCCCACACAATTAGTTCTGGGCCGTCCAAAACTTCTACAGGAAGTTTCCTGTAGAAATACAGAACTTCCTGTAGAAAGTCTGTAGCTTCCTGTAAAAGACTAAGCTGTGATCAAATTGTGCCCAGACCTTGGAGAAGATGAGTGTTTTCGAAGGGGGTGCTGGTGAGGTCACCTGATAGCATAATAAGGACCCTTGTCTTTGAGTTGAGGGACCTGTTTTCCTTCATAGAATACCTGCAACCTGCATGCATTGCCACATTGTGAACTTGCTGTCCCTTTTTTTTTGTTTTTTGAAAGACAGCAGGGGTGCCTCCATGAGGTTTTCACCCTTACTATCTGCCTTGAGCGCCTTAGAGAGGTTTTCACTTAAGGGTCTTTTTCAAATCTCTTTTTTTTTTTTGAAAGACAGCAGGGGTGCCTCTATGAGGTTTTCACCCCTACCATCTGCCTTGGGAGCCTCAGAGAGGTTTTCACCCAAGGATCTTTATTATTATTATTTTTTTTTTCAAGATCTTCAGGGTATGCCCAAAACAGAGGCAAAACCCTTCTCTATGACCAGCACTGATTTTTCCACAGTTTTGATGAATTCTTGTCTTGAGAGAGGTTTCTTGTAGATCTTCAGTCGATGCCCATTGACAAGCATAGGGATGGCCTCCTCATCAATGGTCCGAATAAGAACAGATCTATTGTCATGAAATTTTTCCACTGCATATGGTCCTAGCCATCTGGTTCTCAGCTTTCCCTTGAAATCCCTATGCCTGGAATCATACAACAGTGCCCAATTTCCCGGCTGAAATTGCTTGTCATTGAGGTGTTGGTCATGCCACACCTTCCTCTGAAGTTGAACCACTTCTGAGTGAAGAAGGGCCTGCATTCTGTGCTCGTCCAATCCATTCAGCTGCAATAATCTTTCCTGTTGGGCATGGCTGAGATCCAGGTCCAGCGGAGCTGCCATCCTTAAAGTGTTGTACTCGAATTCAATTGACAGCAGAGCTCTCTTCCCATAGACTAGCTCATAAGGTGTGAAGCCGGTTGTGGTCTTCCAAGTGGTGTTGTAAGCCCATGTGGCCTCAACCAGGCGATCTGCCCAATCTTTTCTACTGCTGCTCACCACCTTAGTCAAGATCCCTTCCAATGCTCTATTGGTGACTTCCACTTGCCCATTTGCCTGAGGATGATAGGGGGTGGAAGTCCTATGCTTGATTTTGTGATGAGCTAGCAGGTCTTCAATTAAGTTGGAGGTGAACTGGCTTCCTTGATCAGTGACTAGCTCTCTTTGGTAGCCAAATTTGTAGAAGATGTTTTCTCTTAAGAACTCGGCCACCTTTTCTTCTGTCGCTGCTTTGATTGCCTTGTTTTCTGCCCACTTTGTCAGGTAGTCTGTGCACACAATGATGTAAGACCTCTGCCTCGAAGGAGGATTGATTGGACCCACAAAATCCATACCCCACTTCTCAAATGGCTCAAGAGTCGCTTGAGGTTGGAGAGGCATTTCATCCCTTGGAGTCGGTTTCCCCATCCTTTGGCATTGGTCACATTGGCTGATATATCTTCTGACACCTTGATGAAGCGTGGGCCAATAGTAGCCTGCCTGCAGGATTTTGAAGGCAGTTCTCTTTGCTGCAAAATGTCCTCCACAAGGCCCGTCATGACAGGTGAGGAGGATATCAAAGACTTCCTCCTCCCTTACACAATGCCTTAAGATCTGATCAGGGCCAAGCTTGAACAGGTTGCCCCCGATCCAAGTGAATGAGGCACTCTTTCTAACGATTCTGCTCTTTTCTCTTGAGGATAAGTGCGGAGGGAACTGTGCTGAAACAAGGTAGTTTGCTATATCAGCAAACCATGGAGAGAGTACTGAAATAGCAAATAGATGTTCATCGGGCATCTGGTCATCCACTGTTCCATCCTCACCTGCAGGTAAATCCAATATAGACAAGAAGTCAGCAACAACATTCTCTTTACCTGGTTTGTCAACGATAGTCAAGTCAAACTGCTGCAACAAAAGTAACCATCTAATAATACGAGCATTCACATCTGGTTTATTCATTAAATATCTAATTGCAGCATGATCAGTATGTACAAATGTTTGATAGCCAGTGATATAATTTCGGAACTTGTTCAGTGCATGGACCACGGCCAAGAATTCTTTCTCAGTTACAGTGTAATTCAGTTCTGCCTTGGATAAATTTTTGCTGACAAAGTAAATGGCATATGGAAGTTTTTGTTCAACTTGTCCTAAGGCTGCCCCTATGGCTTTGTTCGAGGCATCAGTGTGGATGTGGAAAGGTAGGGCCCAGTTTGGACCTCTCAAGATTGGGGCAGACATCAACTTGTCCTTTAATTCATTCAGAGCCTTCTGACAATCGTCAGTCCATTTAAACTCAACATCTTTTGCCAAGAGGCTTAACAATGGCGAGGCTAGCTTGCTGAAGTCTTTAATGAATCTCCGATAATACCCTGCTAATCCTAAGAAACTCCGAACATCTCTTACCTTCTGAGGAGGTGGAATCTTCTTGATGAGAGCAATTTTGTTAGGATCCACCTGTAACCCTTGGCAAGAAATGGTATGGCCTAGCATGGTCCCTTCAGTCATCAAGAATTCACACTTTTCAGGACTAAGGGATAGGTTCATCTCAATGCATTTGGTTAGGACTTTTCCCAGATTGGACAATGCTTCCTGGAAGTTGGACCCATAAGGAGTGAAGCCATCCATATAGATTTCCACCGCATCATGGACCAGCTCAGAAAAGATGCTCAAGACGGCTCTCTGGAAGGTGGCAGGAGCATTGCATAGTCCAAAGGGAAGAACTCGGTAAGCAAAGGTACCCCAAGGACAAGTGAAGGTGGTCTTATCTTGGTCTTCCGGGCTGATTTGGATCTGGTTGTACCCGCTAAACCCATCTAGGAAAGAGAAAAACTTCTTTCCTGCCAGTCCATCCAACACTTGATCTATGAAAGGTAGAGGAAAATGGTCTTTCTTGGTAGCTTTGTTCAGTTCTCGGTAGTCCACACAGATTCTCCACTTCCCATTTTTCTTGGGAACCAACACCAGAGGGGACACCCATTCGCTATCCGAGATGGGGTAAATGAATCCGGCATCCAACAGTTTTTGCAATTCTTCCTTGACGATGTCCTTAAGGGCTGGATTCATTCTCCTCTGGGGTTGCCTAACCGGTTTACAGTCTTCTTTGATGTAGATGTGATGGGTAAAGACCGAAGGATGGACTCCTTTCATCTCCTTATAGCTCCAAGCAAAATCATCTAGATGATTGGCCAACAGACTACACAGCTCCTTTTCCTGGGAAGGAGATAGGGAGGAGCTGATCTTTAGCATTCTCTCAGGGCCGAACTCCACATTTTTGACTCTGGGAGTGACAGGGTCGGTCACACAAAGGTCCACTAAGGTGCTGGCTTGGGCATCCTCCACCAATTCCTCTAAGGACAATGCACTGGGAGGTGGATTCTGGATTAAGGTCTCAATCAAATCATCCTCGGTTGGGGGATCTCCCCTAGTGGTGTCTAGGGTGCACAAAGGTGCTGAGTACACCTCGTCCTCTTCTCCTTCCTCCAACCAAAGTGGTAAGTCATGCTCTAATGAGGGTTGGGCAAGAGGGTACAGGACTAGCTTCTTGGACATAGGACCATTTTTGATGGTCATGTTTCCTGCACGATAGCTTATGTAAGCATCTGCAGTGGCTAACCAAGGCCTTCCCAAAATGAGAGGGTATCCAGTAAGCTTTGCCTTTGGTTGCAGAACCAAGAAATCTGCAGGGTATTCCCACGAGTCAACAGAGACCAAGACATCCTCTACAATCCCTTCGGGAGTCACGGTGGTGCGATCTGCTGGTTGTAGGACTGTCGAGGTCTTTCTCAAGGAACCCTGAAGGTTGAGTTTGAGCATGGTATCTCTGGTCATCACATTAATGGCAGCCCCCAGATCAATCAAGGTGTGAGGTATGATGGTGCCATTGATGTGGACATCCACGACAGGACTCCCAGGATCCAAATACTTTGGGCAGATGACTTGTCCCAACATAAGATCAGACAGTTGTCCTATGACATTGATGGTTGAAGCATCTCTTTTTCGCCTGCCTGGATGTCTGAAACACTTTTCCTTAACCAGTTTGTTGTATATCGGTACATCTTTGATGGCTTGGAGAAGTGGTATTTTCACACACAACTGTTTGAGCTCTCTCAGAAGCTCATCCTCCTCTGGGTTGGGTTGCGTGGTGGCTGTTAGTCTCCCAGGAAAGGATGGAATGGCCTTTGGTTCACTTTCCTGTTTATCTTCCTCGTCCTCTGGGCGAGGAGGTTGGTGATCTGGAAGAGTCTTTCTAGATCGCAGATTGATCTCCTAGATCTCCACAGCATAGGTAGGGCATGATGTTTCCCCAGTATATACCTGCTGGGCCTGTCTGTTGTTCGGGTTCGGGTTCGGTTGAGTAGGCATTTGAGGTTGCCTTGGAGGAGCAGGAGGTAATGGTTGTGGTTGAACTGGTGGTGGAGGCAAAATGCCGGGAGGAGTATTGTACTGGGGCCTCCACCCCGATTGAGGTGCATTCCACTGAGGCTGTGGCTGGGCATGTGAGTGAAACGAATCAGTAGTAGGCTGAGTATGGTACTAAGGTGGGTAAGACCATGGAGGAGGCATAGACTAGGAAGGATGAGCAGGGGGACCCCAGGAGGGCATAGGAGTAGATTGGTTGGGGCTGTAATAGGCTTGGGGTGTCCCTTACATCCCCTGCTGGTAAGGTCTAGGTCCTTGTGGCCTCCTTTGGTTGAGGAAATAGAGAGGTTCAGTGGGTGCTTCTGTCCCTTGATACATGGCTTTAAGCCTAGGTAAGGTTGGACATTGGTTTGTGGGGTGGTCCTCCTCACAAACCAAACATACTTCAACCGAATGTAATGGGCATTCGTTCTTAGGGTGTTTCCTTGTACACCTAGGGCAGAAGATAGCCAAGGCCCTCTCAGCTTCTTCTTTCTTCTGCTGGATTCGGAATGTATCAAGTTGCATGGCAATGGTCTGTCTCACCTCACTCTTGAGATCCTCTAATTGATTTGCAAACTCATGTTTGGAGAAAGGAATACCAGCTGAGGGGAGGTTTCCTCTACCTCTTTTCCGGGCTGCCCTAGAGTGGTTTCTAAACACAGTATTTATGTCCTCATAAGGTAGTTGGTAAATATCTCCTCCAGCTAGCATGTGAAGGGTATCTAAGATGCCTTCAGGGACTCCTCGGAGCAGAACCAACTTGAGGGATTCAGGGTCAAGTGTGCACCTGGCCCGTTTATAGCTGAGTTGGAACCTTTCCTCGTAATCTTCTAAAGACTCATCATTCCCCATGGTCATCCGAAAGATTTCTCCCTTGGTTTCCTTAGACCTACAGTAGTCCCTGTACTTGGTATTGAAAGCTTGCTACATCTGAGCCCAAGTGGTGATACTGTTCCCAGGTAAGCCCATGAACCAGCGTAGTGCTGCATCCTTAAGGGTTGAGGGGAAGAGTTTCAGTTTCTGCTCATCTTCAGTATAGTCATAGGTTTGACAAAGGACAACAAACTCAAACAGGAAGGTATCAGGATCTTCAGTAGTCAGTCCATGGAAGTGAGGTAAAGTGGAGGGACTGATGTTCTTCATTTTCATGTCTCCAGTGGTCTCTCGGATGGGGAAGGCACCTTCAATTCTCTCATCTTCTCCCCTATTGTCAGCCATAGCTTCAGATGGAGTGGTCTCTAACTCTTCTTCTGCTATAGGATCTTCGTATATCTCAGGAGGTTCACCTATAGGTTCTTCTGGATCACTGTCACCAAAGAAGAGAGAAGGGTGACTCAGTGATGTGGTGGGGGTGTTGGGTAAGAATTTGCATGTTTTATCTCGATTCCTACGAGGCATGAAATGGAAAGACTTTTGATTGCTTTTGTTTTTTTTTCTCTGGTACCTGCAAAAACTGAAACAGATTGATCTACAGCTAACTATCTTGCTGAAATGAAAGCAGGAAAGAACTAATCTACTTTGCTCAAATAAAATTGCAGGAATTGAAATGCTAGTCTACGCTTGCAGAATTGAAATGCTAATCTACGCTTGCAAAAATGAAATGGCGTATTTGAAATGTTAATCTATGAAAGCAGGAAATGTCTATGCTACTTTTGCAGAATGGAAATGAAATAAACTACTTAGCAGAAGGCGAGAGTAGGAAAATAGAAGAAAAGCAACAATTACTAATACTCTGACGCTTCCCCGGCAACGGTGCCAAAACTATGGTGGGCTCCAGTATTGTAGCAATAATGCTACAACTCCTGGAGCTTCCTTCTCTAATTTTATCAACCCGGTAGTTCGTAACAAACTTGGAAGCGACGGTGCTGTATGCACAAGTACTAGCTCTTGTCGCAGCTGTCACTTGGTCAGCTGGCACAAGTCCGCTAGGGCCTCAAGCCAACTTCTATGAGTTCTCAGAAGAAGCTTTTTAATTGATGGACGAAAGCTAACTCAAAGGAAGCTAATCTATTTGCAAAAAGAACTGAAAGCCAACAAGAAACACAAACCCTAGCAAACCCTAATTCTACCAGCTAGTCCTACTGATGCAAAGATGGGAATGCAAACTACTGGAAGAGATGCCATTACTTCTAGGAAGGTGAGATGCATGTGTCTAGACTACTTTGATCTGAAGAGAACATATTTTTGTATTTTTGTTCAAGTTGTTGGAATTATTATGCATGTGCTTCTAACTGGATCTTTACTGTGCAAGGGTAGATCAAGGAGGGAAATGCTTGGAAGAGGTCAGGAAGGCTTAGAGAGGGTCTAAGGAGTCCCTAACATCCTTTCAGAGAGTTTCACAAAGTTTGGATGCCAAGCAACCGTGTTTATGAGCTTCTACAGGAAGTCTGCAGGGGTTCTACAGGATGTTCAAAATTTCTACAGGAAGTTCAGTAATTCCTACAGGATGTTCTACAATCGGATTCTTGGGTGATGGGTGAGTGGAAGAGGTTGCATGGATGGATAGGGAGGTAGGAGGGGATTTTGTAAGGACTCAGTGACAGAGAGATGAGATGAAGAGGGGGTGTGCAAAGCTAGGTTGTCTTAAAGAGGGCAGATGGAATGGAAGGCCGAAAAAAGGTAGAATAACGAGGGGTAATAGAATAGTTGAGAGACAAGGGGGCTAATTGGGAGATGAGTAGTTGGTCTGGGCATGACTTAGAAAGACAAGAGAGTGAGAGAGTAGCGCTGCACAGTGTAAACGAAACAAATCATCCACGTCCTGCACACAACCAAAATTTTATTAACCTATTCTAACTGTTTAACAAAACCAATGAACAACAACGTTATTCCTAAGGAGAATCATGCATGGCACTGAAACAAAGAAACATTCCAAGAGATCTGAACGCATGGACACTTCTACAAACAAAACAATACTGCATCAAAGATTGCATGAATTTGTAAATCAATGTTTTTGTTGGGTGGCACTGTCTGCAATTCCAGCCCCTAGAAAGAGGTGAAAATGAGTGTGCAACAACTCTTTTCTAGAACTCTTATCAACTCCAATCTCTTCAATTTATTCTAAACAGCTACAACAACTCTATCTTCTACCAATGCCCTACTTAATCACACCAAGAAATCTAACTCAACAAACTGTGTTTGAATGCATGAAAAGGAAAAAAACATAATGCTGAAAGGAAAATAACAATACAAAGGAAGGAGGCCTTAGGCTCTCAGGTTGGGCCCAACCCCGAGAGCTATGGCTCCTTTAAGAACTCAGAACTGAACTCAAATCTGCCTGCTTTCCATTAAAAGATAATAATCATAAGTCAAATAACATGCCAATAATGGCTACAAAAGAGCAAAACAGAGCTAACAGCTCGTAGTACAGAATGTGCAACAAGGTTTCAAAAGTCTTTTTCGAAGGCTAAAGCCCTATCATTTATACATCTCGAGGCCCCAAGCTGGCCTCCTAAATCAGTGGGGCTTGGCTGGCCAAACTAAGAGTGAACTGTTGCTTTCTCAAAATCCGTTTGGCTGCCTCCTAACTCGGTGGTGGTGGCTGTTGGAGCTCGGAGTTGGGGGTGAAGATCATGAGGAAGGCCATTCAATGCTGTGGACAACCTTCCTACGAAATCTCAATCCCATCTTGGCTGTCTCCTAGCCCTCATCTACGTGGTTTTGCTCCATTAAATGTCAAAAAACCTGAAATAAGCACGTGTTAGCCACCTAGGAATAGTGACTGCCCTCATTTGTACAAATGACATAAATATACTAAAAAATGATGCATAAGTCATGAAAAATGAAGGGTTGAGCAAGGGTAGTTAGGCCAAATGAGCCCAAAATGTTACCAAATTTGGGGCTCATCACATGCCTTGACAAGATTGGGTCGGAACCCTTGGGGTTGGTGCCTCAGAAGTAAGAAAGATAGGAGTCCTTGGCGTTGATGCCTCAAAAGTAAGAGGGATTGGAGTCCTTGGGATTGGTGCCTTAGAAGTAGGAAGGATAGGAGTCCTTGGGACTAGTGTCTCAGGAACTGGAAGGATTGAAGTCCTTGGGAGTTGGTGCTCCTAAGTCCAAGATTGTTGCCTTGGCGAACCAAGAGTTGGAGCTCTAGAGGTTGGAGCCTCACAAAAGTCCAAGTTGGTGCTTGGCAACTGATTGCAACCACTTATATATTATATCTATTTTATTGCAAATATTATATTAATAAAAGAATTGATACTTGTTGTTCATCTTGTGTTCTGAATATAAATGTTTTAACTTGTAAAATAATAGTTGAAAATGAAATATTGATTTAGCCCCCCCCCCCCACTCAGTATTTCCAACAATTGGTATCAGAGCCAGTACCTTCATTCAAAGCCTAACAGCTTGAAGGTTGATATTTAGAACACAAATGGCTAAGTCAAGGAAGAAAGTCTCCAATCCTCCTAAAGATGTGTCTCCCTCTACCACTAAAGTAGAAGAAAATCAATTTGAGGAGGCTCCATGGTTCAATGGGAACTTTAATATATGGGAAGCAAGAATGAGGAATTTCTTACAAACTCAAGGCGTTGAAATCTGGAAATCAATGATTGATGATAGCAATATGGATGGAGAATCCAAGGACTACAATGCCAAAGCAATGAAGGCAATCTTGAATGGACTACCTGATTCTATAAAGAACAATCTAGGAAAATATTCATCAACAAAGGGTATATGGGACAAACTTCATGACCTTCACTCAAAAGGAGCATTGACCATGACCATCAGTCAAGAAGATGATGGAAATCAAGAAGGAAATCTAGAACCCATGATAGAAGCAGAAAATGAGAATGATGACATCAAGGCCAAAGCAGACCTAGAAGATGAAGAGAATGAAAAAGTTTTTGTAGAAGATCTCCTCGCTCAACTTATGGCTGCCATGGAAGAGATTAATAATTTGAAAAAAGAAAATGAGGAACTTAAGAAGATAGCACTAGCTGGTGACCAAGATCAAACAAGGGATACAGTTGACCTTGTCAAGCTTCAAGTACAAGAAAGGGATGAAGAGCTTGCTAAGCTTAAGAAGGAATTTCATCAAAGCAAAAGAAAGCATCATGAAGAAGTCATATCCATGACAAATAAATTGGATAAAGCAAAGAAACGGGAAGATACCTTGTTAAGTCAACTTGAACAAAGGCACAAGAGCTTGAACAAACTTGAAGAAGAGATTGGTTAGTACAAGGTAGAGGTCTCCTCTCTCAAATCTCAACTACAAGAAGCAAGGAAACAAGCACAAGGAGTTGAGAAGACAATGGAAGCATTGGAAATCATAGAAGGACAGGTTGATGAAGTAGGAAAGGAAAGAAACACCATGACCTATCAACTAAAAGCAAAGGATGAAGAAATCTTCAAATTAAAATCTAACATCAAACTTCTCAAGGCCGAAACATGTAAAGCTAAAAGGATCAAGGAAGAAATTGAGAGAAGTCAAGCAAAGAATGAAGAAATCTTCAAAATGAAGTCAGAGATCATCTCCCTCAAAATAGAAGCTGATGAAGCTACTCATATCAAGGAAGAAACTGAGAAACAACTTGATAAGAAGAATAATGAGTGTGAAAGATTGGAAAAAGAGATTATCTTCCTCAAGAAAAAGGTTGAAGGGATGAACAAAATCTTGAAGAGCTCTTAAGCCTTGGATGACATGCTTAGCTATCATAGATGTCCTTTTGATAAATCAGGTCTCGGGTATGCAGGTGAATCCTCAAACAAGAATGATAATGCTTCAACAAAGAGGGATGTGAAGAAGCCAGAAAGAAATGGTGATGCTCCTAGTTCCAGCAAAGGCAAGGAGAAACATCAAGGCTACAATAGAAGAAATCTTGCTACAAGAAGAAATCCTGCTCCAAGAAGAAATGTATATGATGTCAAAGATGCGAGAGGCAATGGTTATCATCAAAGGATCTCAAGGCAGAAAGGCTTCAGAAGTACATCAAGGAAATCTCCATCTCCCAGGTACCAAAGTCAATTTTTTGGTTATTGTTATTCTTGTACAAAATTTGGTCACATGTAAAAAGACTGTAAAGCATATCATAAATATAGATATTATGGTCCCCAACAATCTCCAAGAAACAATTTTGCAGGAAGAAATCATGAACTCTTATTCATGAAAAATGTAGAATGCTTTAAGTGTCATAACATTGGTCATATGGCACATGATTGTAACTTAACTTGGGCTTTTACACAAGTTAGAACCATGCAAAAGAAGAAAGTTACACAAGTATGGAGAAGGAAGCAAATACAATCTGAAAGTCCCTTGAACTCTCCAGCCCACAACACATGTCATTGGCATGAATTTTGACAATCTAAGCATTTGATGGGAAGACTTTGCCAAAAGAGATGATGCATACAATTGTTGAGATTGCAACAAGATGATGGAGCTTAGTGAAAAGAGTCGCCTTCACTAAGTGGGCCCGCAGGCTATTTTTGGCGCAAGTCTATTTTTAGACTATGTCTATTTTTAGACATATGGATCATGTCTATGTTTATGGATGATTGATCAAGTTGGGAAAAATAGATGGACTTATATTTTTGATGAAAGTGTGAGTGATCACAGTGTGAGTGATCAAGTCTATTTTTAGACTGGCTGTCAAAAATAGAAAAGTCAAATATTATTATCTCACAATAATATTTGGACTATAAACTTAATCTTATTCTCTTGGAGCACTTCAGTTTGAGCTACGGAAGTGGCACATGCAGCTGTCAGAAGGAAATTCGTTTTTCTTATGAGTCAGTTGAGTTGTTGCATGCATGACTTCAGTTAGAACTCAAGTGAGTTGAGTTTAGTGGACTGGAGGTACAGTTGATGGAGTTGTGTTCAGTTTAACTTAGTTAAACTGGTTGTAGTTAGTCTAACTGCAGATAGACTAATGATGAGTTGTTAAACTAATTATTAACTCATAATACAACTAAAGAATACATCAGTTAACTCAGTTGCATGTCAGTGCATGTTCAGTTCAACAGGGACAGGTGGTAGAGAATCAGATTGCTATCAGTTGTGACTATAGTTGTGCACCAGATCTTGCACAATCAAGGGATTGAGTATGCCAATGAGTTTGCTCACGTATTTGGCCCGCATTTTAGCCTTTGCTCACGTCCACAAAGAGTGAGTGACTATTTTGCAGGTGAAAATCGAGTTTGGGAAGCAATTCTCATCAGTGCTTGAGCAGGTATTGAGCAGTGGAGGCAGGCAAGCAGTGGAAGAGATTTGGAGATCAGATCTGAGCTGTATTGTGTGTAACAGAGGTGGAGATACTTGTGAGAAGTATTATGCTGTGTAATGTTACATGACTCAATCATTAATATACAGATAGTGTGGGGTTTTTAGCGAGATGCTTTCCCCGTGATACATACTGTGTTAATGTGTGAATGCTCTTGATGTTTTATTGTTATTGATGCTGCTATATTCTTGATCAACGTAGAGGAGCTTATGTATTGTGTATGTTTTCCGCATTAGTACATGATCAGGATGATCTCCATTGAATATGTGTTAAATTATTCAAAATTTCTACATGGTATCAGAGCTAGATAATTGTAGAAAAAGTTTCTACATGGTATCGGAGCAGCTTGATTTGTAGAAGAGATTTTTACAGGATATCAAGCGAGGGTTGATCGGAAGCAGTTGAGTTGGTTGCTGGTGGAATTCGAATTTGCAGCAGTGTTTTCTTGGTGACAACGCAGCAATGTCTTTCAACGGATTGCGATTGGAGTATGCTCTTGAGGGCAGCTCAAACTATATTGCATGGAAGGACAGGATGGAGGCAGTATTGGATGATAACGGGCTGAAGGAATTCATAGATACGGATATCCCAAAGCCTACTGATGCTACTCAAGCTGATGCTTGGCAAAAGAAGATCGCAAAATGTCGAAGAATTCTATTGGAGGGCGTGAAGGATCACATTGTGTCCAGCCTCCATGGAAAGGCTACTCCATATTTGATGTGGAAATCATTAACAGAATTATTCCAAAGCAAGAGCGATTAGAGGAAGCTGACGCTCAAAGATAAACTCAGAAACATCAAATGCGAGAAGGGAGACAGTATTCCCAAGTATCTCACGAAGTTCACTCAGTGTCGAGATGAGCTGGGAAGTGTGGGGGTTACTGTCGATGATGAGGACTTGGTGAGCTTGGCTCTCCTTGGTCTTCCGAAGAGTTGGCATTCCTATCAGGACTCTGTCAATGGTCGGGAGAAGTTGCCAGGATGGGAAAGACTATGGTCAGATCTTGTGCAGGAGGAGATCAGGCGGAGTACCAGGGACGGATCTTCGTCAAAGGGAGCTGATGAAGAGAATTGTGCTTTGGCTGCCAAAGCAAAGAAAGGGAAGAGCAAGAAAGCTTCTCAGTCTGGTGCGAAAGGCAAGAAGCAGGATATGTCCAAGGTGAAGTGTTTTCACTGTCACCAGCATGGACACTATGCCACAAATTGTCCGCAGAAGAAGAAGAACAAGCAAGCTGCTGGATCTGCAGGGGGAGAGGCTTTAGCTTCTCAGTTTGAGCTTGATTTTTCATTGATCGCATGCTTGGTTTCAAGTGTGATGGGATCAGTGTGGTTTCTGGACAGTGGTGCGTCTTTTCACATGACGGGAGATAGAGATTTGTTCTCTGATCTGGAGGACAAAGATCTTGGAGTGCACATCGAGATGGGCGATGATGGTAGATACAGTGCGACCGGTATCGGTACCATTTCCTTTGAGAGGGAGTCTGGTAAACCCTTTGTATTGAAGGAAGTCATGCATGTTCCAGGATTGAAGAAGAATCTCATCTCAGTGGCGATGTTAGAAGACAAGGGGTATGATGTTGTTTTCAGCGAGGGAAAGGCCTTCCTGCGCAGCAAGACAACTGGTGAGACCCGGAAGATAGGGGTTCGAGTGAGGAACCTTTATCAGTTGCATGTAGATGGATGCGCAGCAATGGCAGGCAAGGCAGAAGGATTGGTGAGCCGGGATGATGGCGAGTTGTGGCATAGGAGATTGGGTCACCTTCACCATGGAGCCTTGAAGATACTGCAGCAGATCACTACAGGGCTTCCTAAAGGCACACTTGCGCAGTCAGATCAATGCAAGGGGTGTACTTTGGGGAAGTTTGTGAAAGCCACCTTTCACGAGAAGGATAGTCGCGCCACGACGATCCTTGAGAGAATTCACACAGACGTGTGTGGACCTTTCTCAGTTGCTTCGATAGCAAAACACAGGTATTATGTGATTTTTGTTGATGATTTCTCTCGTAAGTGCTGGATCTTCTTCATGCAGAAGAAGAGCGAGACATATTCAAAGTTCTGTGAATTCAAAGCACTGGTCGAGAAGGAGTCGGGGAAGAAGGTGAAGGCTCTTAGGAGCGATAATGGTGGTGAATACATCTCGGACGAGTTCAAGGATTTCTGCAAGGCAGAAGGGATTCGTAGAGAGCTCATAGCTCCCCATAACCCACAGCAGAACGGGGTAGCTGAGCGGAAGAACAGAACGATTGTGGGTGCTGCACGGGCAATGTTGCATGATCAGGGCCTACCCCTTCACTTGTGGGCGGAAGCATGCAATACAGCAGTTTATGTGCAGAACCGTTGTCCTCATAGGATACTTGGCATGAGTACACCCGAGGAGGCTTATTCTGGTAAGAAGCCTGATCTTTCTCATTTGAGGATTTTTGGTGCTAATGTTTACATGCATGTGACGAAGGATGCCAGAAAGAAGTTGGAGCCGACTGCAGAGGTTGGGATATTTGTGGGGTACACTGATACGCCCCACAACTATCGTGTGTATTTGCCAGACAGTGGTAAAACTGTTGTGCGACGGGATATAAAATTTCAGGAGGAGAAAGCCGTGAAGTGTTCGCTTGAGAGGGAGCTACACTTGCATGCAGATGAGGAGCTATTAGTTCCTAAGGATGAGCTTCAGGACGTGGATCAGCCACAGGACGAGGTTCATGGAGTGGAAGAGACCACTCATGCAGCGCCAACCATCAGAGGGCGAAAGCGCTTGACAGAAGCTGAGCGACTGGCTCAAGATGCAGAGAAAGTTGTAGGACCACCTACAGCCCAACGCAGGCAGAGACAGTCACCTGATCGGTACACTGGATACATGGCTCTTATGAGCAAGTGTGTTGTGACTGAGCCATCCTCTTTCGAGGAAGCTGTGGAGGATCCCGCATGGGTAGACGCCATGGTGGAAGAGTATGATTCTATTGTCAGAAACAGTGCATGGGAGATTGTTCCTAGACCGGAAGGGAAATCAGTGGTGGGTTCGAGATGGATCTACAAAGTTAAGCAGGCAGCTGACGGGAGTGTGGAGAAGTACAAGGCAAGATTTGTTGCCCGAGGCTTTTCACAGATTGAGGGGATCGATTATGAGGAGACCTTTGCACCTGTCGCAAGGTATTCTTCCATATGGACGATTCTTGCTCTCTCAGCGCAGATGGGATGGCACATTCATCATATGGATGTGAAGACTGCGTTCCTCAACGGAGTCATTGAGGAGGAGGTGTACATTGAGCAACCCGAAGGCTTTGAAGTCTTCAGCAGCGAGTCGCATGTGTGCAGGCTCAAGAGAGCGCTGTATGGGTTGAAGCAAGCACCACGTGCTTGGTACACACGGATAGACAGCTATTTCACAGGACTTGGATTCTCCAAGAGCGAGGCGGATCCGAACCTATACCAGATTGTGGTGGAGGGTAAGTTGCTTATCATTGTACTGTATGTTGATGATTTGATTCTAACGGGTGATGAGCTGTTGATACTGTCATGCAAGAAGGATCTTGCTACAGAGTTTGAGATGAAGGACTTGGGCCTCCTTCACTATTTCCTAGGATTGGAAATATGGCAGCGCAGTGGTGGACTGTTTGTTTCTCAGGGCAAGTATGCTCGGGAGATACTGGAGAAGTTCAACATGCATGGCTGCAAGCCTGTTGATACTCCTCTTCCTGGAGGTTGGAGGAAGGAGGATGCCACTTCGGGAGAAGAAGTGGATGCCACTGTTTATCGACAGTTGGTGGGGTCGCTGATGTATTTGGTGAATACACGACCTGATATATGCTATGCAGTTAACCAGCTTTCACAAGCTATGGTTAAGCCTACCAAGCTCTTCTGGAAGGCGGGCAAGCATGTATTGCACTACTTGAGAGGCACATCGGGATATGGTTTGTGGTACAGACAGGAGGATGAGGTGAAGCTATGTGGCTTCACGGATGCAGATTGGGCAGGGAGCCCAACAGACAGAAATAGCACATCAGGAGGGGTCTTCAGTATCGGATCGACAGCAGTTTCTTGGTACAGCAGGAAGCAGAGATCCGTGGCACTCAGTTCAGAGGAGGCCGAGTATATGGCAGCAAGTTTGGCTGCATGCGAGGCTATATGGATGAGGAAGATCCTGGTTGGTTTGTTCGGTTCTCATTTGGATCCTACTGTGATTTACTGTGATAACCAGAGTTGCATTAAACTCTCGGCTAATCCTGTATTTCATGATAGATCTAAACATATTGACATCAAGTACCATCATATCAGAGATTGTGTGCAGCGGAGGATCATGTTACTTTCGTACATTCCAACGGAGGATCAGGATGCTGATATTCTGACGAAGGCTCTCACCAGGAGAAAATTCGAGTACCACCGAGGCAGGATAGGGGTTTTTGATAATCCATATCTTGTCGAGAGGGAGTGTTGAGATTGCAACAAGATGATGGAGCTTAGTGAAAAGAGTCGCCTTCACTAAGTGGGCCCACAGGCTATTTTTGGCGCAAGTCTATTTTTAGACTATGTCTATTTTTAGACATATGGATCATGTCTATGTTTATGGATGATTGATCAAGTTGGGAAAAATAGATGGACTTCTATTTTTGATGAAAGTGTGAGTGATCAAGTGTGAGTGATCAAGTCTATTTTTAGACTGGCTGTCAAAAATAGAAAAGTCAAATATTATTATCTCACAATAATATTTGGACTATAAACTTAATCTTATTCTCTTGGAGCACTTCAGTTTGAGCTACGGAAGTGGCACATGCAGCTGTCAGAAGGAAATTCGTTTTTCTTATGAGTCAGTTGAGTTGTTGCATGCATGACTTCAGTTAGAACTCAAGTGAGTTGAGTTTAGTGGACTGGAGGTACAGTTGATGGAGTTGTGTTCAGTTTAACTTAGTTAAACTGGTTGTAGTTAGTCTAACTGCAGATAGACTAATGATGAGTTGTTAAACTAATTATTAACTCATAATACAACTAAAGAATACATCAGTTAACTCAGTTGCATGTCAGTGCATGTTCAGTTCAACAGGGACAGGTGGTAGAGAATCAGATTGCTATCAGTTGTGACTATAGTTGTGCACCAGATCTTGCACAATCAAGGGATTGAGTATGCCAATGAGTTTGCTCACGTATTTGGCCCGCATTTTAGCCTTTGCTCACGTCCACAAAGAGTGAGTGACTATTTTGCAGGTGAAAATCGAGTTTGGGAAGCAATTCTCATCAGTGCTTGAGCAGGTATTGAGCAGTGGAGGCAGGCAAGCAGTGGAAGAGATTTGGAGATCAGATCTGAGCTGTATTGTGTGTAAGAGAGGTGGAGATACTTGTGAGAAGTATTATGCTGTGTAATGTTACATGACTCAATCATTAATATACAGATAGTGTGGGGTTTTTAGCGAGATGCTTTCCCCGTGATACATACTGTGTTAATGTGTGAATGCTCTTGATGTTTTATTGTTATTGATGCTGCTATATTCTTGATCAACGTAGAGGAGCTTATGTATTGTGTATGTTTTCCGCATTAGTACATGATCAAGATAATCTCCATTGAATATGTGTTAAATTATTCAAAATTTCTACAACAATTAGGGGGAGCTTGTGATTCTTGATCATTATTGCAGAAACTATTAGTGAAAGGATCCCTACGAAATCCTTGTTGAGCTATATTAATAGTCATTCTTTGATAAATATCATTTCTCAGGGGTACTCCATTGAAGAACATGATCCTGTAACCATTATTTGGATTGTTGTTAAAGATGCTTTCCACTTAATCACTTAGTATGTGGAGCAACATAGAAAGCCATCTATTTCTAGATAAATCGGGCAAATAACTATGGCGCTGATATTAAAGATGTTAAATGTCTTCACTCAGGGATTTAATGAGAGAATAGGTAAAGTATGGACACAAATAGAGGCAACCTTCAAACAAACAGATACACCTGGAATGGAGTCTGAAGTAAGAGCAGCTGACAGCATATAACAAAACTGAAGCATTACAAGAAGATGCAAATCAACAAAATGAATTTAAAAGACAATCATAAATTGGATATCTAAATCTGCTAGGGAAATAACTTGTTGAGATATGTACAAGAACATAAGGAAAAGATGGCTCACAGAAAGGAGAATGTCGTGCAGTCAAATATAACTTAAGCTGATATTGGTCGCTGAGAAAATACAACAACAGTGAGGCACAACCTCCCACCATTTCATCGAAATGCAATGATGTTGAATACTGGAGGGCAGTGACTTATGGAGAAGCATAGAAACACAAAGGAACTCAGATATGAAGAAAGATGGAAAGAAAGAAAATTCCAGTGGAATTTTCTCTTGAGTCGGAATATGAAGGCCTCTCAATTCTGACTGTGGAGACAACAATATGGATTGAAGCATACAAACCTGGACTTGGACACTTGGTGTATGGCTATTTGCAATCTGATTGAAAGCATTGAAGTAGAGAATCTTTAAGCATTGTTGAAGCCATGATAAAGTAGTTCTGAGACATGAAGAGGGAATAATGTGCTAATTGATGATAAAGCATCAATCCTTCTATCTTGAGTAAAAAGAAGAGCACTATGACAGGGGGAGTCACAGACCCATGAAGATCTACCATTCGTGAAGAACAAAAGCAATTTGATAGGGGGAGTCCCAGAGCACTCCTTTGCCATTGATGTCAAAAGGGGAGAGAAGGAGAATATTTCCATCAATAACAATGGGGGGGATTATTGACCTAGGTTGTCATTGATGTCAATGTTCTAGATACTAGATGATCCATGAAGGGGAAGCAAAACAGATCCATGAAGAGATAGGAGCAAGGCCATTAGGATAGCTAAGCCATGAGCAAGAGTCTGTTAACGGAGGAGTTAACAAAGGAGGCATATCAAAGCTATCTCTTATGCTTAAGAGTATTGCAGAATATTAGAGCAAGAGAGGCATATCGGAAAAGGCAGAAGCCATCAAGGTATGAAGGTATCAAGAGGAGGTCATTGAAAGACATTGCAAAGCCAAAGGACCACATTAGAGCAAGAGGAGCCACATCGGAGGAGCATTGCATGTATTACATGCCCAAGAAGAACTGAGAGGAAGAAGTCATCAAAAAGAGGAGTTAACATGCCAGAGGAGGCAAAACAGAGCTATTAGAGCTATAGGAGGAGCCATATATATATATATATATATATATATATATATATATATATATGCCAAAGAATACACTATCAGAGAAATGGATGCCAAAGAATACACTATCGGGAGCTATCAGAGCAAAGTATGTCAAAGAATACACTATCGGGAGCAATATATGCCACAAAAGAGTTATATGCATGCAAATACACTATCGGAGGCCATATATGCATGCAAATATAGGTGGAGCAGCATATAACATATATATGCAATTTACACTATCGGAGGCAAAAACATGTACATATAGAGGAATACACTATCGGAGCGGAGAAATATGTATAGATCGACAATATTGTAATCGGCGGGTTCGGTTATGTGCCATCACCCCAAAACCCCCGACAACGATATATATGTGCGGACCCGATGAAACATATGTGTTCAGGTGTATAAACAGGTGAAGTCTGCCAAAAGTGTTCTGAAGCATGCTTTTCAGTGTATTTCAGATTTTTGGGCTCTAAGCCTTGGCGCATTAAAACTTGCGAATTTGCAACATATATACATATATATTATATAATTGCAATAAAGCATGTGGACCCGCTGAGACACTGCAATATGACTTAATGTTATATCACATCCGCCCTATCGGTACTCGCATATCGCAATGCACAAAGGGCTGTCACTCTTGCAAGTGCCGATTGTGATGAATGTTGCGGACCCAATGCAACATTGCAGTTTGGTCTATTGTTATGTCGCATTCGACATATCGCAAGTGCTTAAGGCCTTGCCGCCCTGAAAGTGCCGATTGCGATATATGTTGTGGACCCGATGCAACATTACAATTGACTTAATGCTATATTGCATCTGCCATGTCGAAAGTGATCCATTGCAAGTTATAAAGGGATGCCACGATAAGTTGGGACTGCTGATTGTGATTACAATGCGGACCCAATGCAGGTATAGATGTGGGTGTAATAAATTTGAAGTCTACCCTTTAACGTTTCGGCCAGTTGTTTTTCATATATTCCTATGTATTTGAATATTTGTATTGCGTGGGGTTTGAAGGCCAAAATGCATAAGAAACGCTCTCGATAGTTCAAGAGGCCTAAACGAAAGCCGATTGTAATTGCGATTGGGACGTGGCATGTGGGTCCGTCCTGATTGGTACGGTCTCTCTGTTAAACAATAAAGTCCAGTGTATGCCTATTATCATTGAAAAAGGAGCTTTGTTACAGTTTTAATATGCAACAATTTTTTTCTGTGTATTTGGTCCTTGCCGTTGAATCAACGTGTCCCAGGAGTGTTGGTGAGCACGAAGAGACAGAGGAAGCCACAACGACCAAGGAGGGAAGCCAAAGAATCAAGTGAGGCAGAGGAAACTACAGAGATCGAGGAGGAAGCTAAAGAGCCAGCGGAAAGAGGAAATTGACAGTGTATAAAAGGAAAAATAGAGAACAATGTGTGTCGTACACTGTTGTAAAAGTTGGAGGAAACAGAGGCAGCTAGTAGGGTCCAGCAAAACAAAAAGAAGGGCCGAAGGACCAACAGGGCAGGAGGCATTCGAAGGGTGAGCTTCTCAGCTAATCGTGTTACCCTGTGAAAGAATTAATCAGGTACACAATGCAGTCTGAAGAATAATTCTGTGATGTAATGAATAAAGTTTTATCTAACACTGTTTGAAGGGAGAAGTAGCCAGCAAAGAAGTTGTCATGCTGAAGCATTTATTGTGACACTAAGAACAGATGCTTGAATAGAAAGTTGGTTCTTATGTAGAGCTTAGTGCAGCTAATAGTAGATTCACTAAAGCTGTGTGGAGACATTATCAAAGGTCATCTATTGGAGACTCTGTGTGGATAGTATGAAGAGTTGTAAAGACTCCTTTATAAGAAGACTTGTTGTCATTGATACTGTAGCATGGAGACTACAGTGAAGTTGTAAATAGACAGAACATAGTAAAGAAGAGTTCTAAGAGCATAACATTACTATCAAACATGCCTTGACAAGATTGGGTCGGAACCCTTGGGGTTGGTGCCTCTAAAGTAAGAAGGATTGGAGTCCTCGGCGTTGATGCCTCAGAAGTAAGAGGGATTGGAGTCCTTGGGATTGGTGCCTCAGAAGTAGGAAGGATAGGAGTCCTTGGGACTAGTGTCTCAAGAACTGGAAGGATTGAAGTCCTTGGGAGTTGGTGCTCCTAAGTCCAAAATTATTGCCTCGGCGAACCAAGAGTTGGAGCTCTAGAGGTTGGAGCCTCACAAAAGTCCAAGTTGGTGCTTGGAAACTAATTGCAACCACTTATATATTGTATCTATTTTATTGCAAAGATTATATTAATAAAAGCATTGCTACTTGTTGTTCATCTTGTGTTCTGAATATAAATGTTTTAACTTGTAAAATAATAGTTGAAAATGAAACACTGATTCACCCCCCCCCACCGCTCCTCTCAATATTTCCAACATACTGATATCTAATGCAAATTTAGCTACCAATGCATGTGCTTTGACATGTCCAATGTCTACCAACCTGAACAAGCCATGATCATCCACACCACAAGCAACAATTTTCTTGGTGTCCGTGTCAACTATATAAATTTTATGATTATTAAAGTTGATATCTAGATTGCAGAAATGCCTCATAATCTGACTAATTGATAGCAGATTTAGTTCCATACTTGGCACATAGTAGACATTGAGAAATAGTAAGGCTTTCTCTCCAAAATAAATCTGAATATTACCTTTACCAGCTACTGTATACTCTACCCCACCACCAAATATTATAGAATCCTTGGATGAACATGACCCAAACTTTGTTTACCAAACCTTCCTATGAGTGAAATGTCGTGAAGCATCAATATACCTAGTAGATGATTTGAATTGATTTGCTTGTGTCATGCCTATGAAGGCATAAAAGGTTGACTTCTTCTCTTCTATGTGTTATGCAACACGAGCCTTTTGTTGAGGCCCTCCCTGGTTGGATTTCTGATCAACCAACATTTCCCTGTAATATTTCTTTACATGGTCTGTGTTGCCACATAATGACAAGTGATGGTCTTTTTTCCCTATAAGCCATCCTCCCCATTGTGTTGGTATTTATTCTTGACCCCTTTACCTTTGTCTTTGTAATTGGTCACAAAGGCTTGCTCAGAACCCTTTGTCTTAGTATTACTGTCGAACAGTTTCTGTCTTAGTATTACTGTCGAACAGTTTCTTCCATCTATCCTATTGTAAGAGCTTGTTGCAAAGCTTTTCAAACTTCAAGTCAACATTCGTAGTAGTGATGTTGAGGGTTTCTATGAAATTCTCATAGGCTCGTGGTAGTATTTTCAACGCGATAACCACCATATCCTCTTCTTCCATCCTCTGACCAATGACTTCCAACTAATCCCGGATGTCCTTGATCTTGAGCAATTTCTCCTGCAACGAGGCACTCTCACTTATTATCATCGAGAACAACACGTTCTTTAGAAAGAGAGATCTCCATTTGTGAGAAGTCACATGAAGATATTTAAAATGCTGCCAAACTTATGTTGAAGTTTTTCCTGCTTGAACTTTAGGAAGCATTGCATCAATAATGGACAATTTGATAAGCATCATGGCCTCTTTGTCTTGGCCAAACTTGTCCTGATCTTTTTCTAAGAATAACTTCATCTGAGTAGTGGTACTCAAAAAATTCTAGCATCTGTTGCTTCCAAGTGTTGCAGTTTAAATTCTAGCATCTGTTGCTTCCAAGTGTTGCAGTTTTTCCTAAAGAATTTATGGCTGCCTTCTAGCATAATATTGGTCAAAGAAACCATCTCTACAAGTCAAACTTGGTAGATCTGCTACAAAACCGACCAAATCCTCCTCAAAACCCACAAAAAAATGTACAAATCAACAACTAAAACACCAGATCTGCAAATCTAGGCCACAAATCAGGTACAAACAGATCCAATATGTTCTAAAACGATATGATTTGAAAAACAATTGAGGGTAATTGCATGAATAAACAATCAAATTCGGAAAATTACAGCGAAATGACAGTCAGTTTGAACAGATTATCACTTAATATGGACACAAATTGTGTTCGAATTTTGAAAACTATAGTCTAATTTCAAAAACTATAGTTCAATTCATATTTAATTTCGAAAATTGACCCTCAATTTCGAAAAAAACAAAAATCAAATGAAAAAATACAGACCGTATGGCCCGTACGACTACTTGTTGGCTGCACAACTGAATTTGGACAACAATCGGTAGTTCTACGGTTTAATTTGGACAGAAATTAGTAGATTTTTGATGGCTAGGTAAAACAAATTCAGCCTGGAATTTAAGGGAGCTTCAGCGTAGCGTATGACTGTTCCATACACATAAAAAAATTGCTGCTGAAAACGATGTTTGCAGAGTGCTAGTTTTTAAAACGCAAAGTCACGAAGGGTTGGCTCAAAAAGATTTTGCCTCTCCTCCCTTAATCCTTCACTTCTGACAAAAGTCCGTCGAATATTCATGCTCTCATGGTTCCATGGCTCGGTAACTTGGCTATGATACCATATAACGAAAAAACGAGCAAAGAACTTAGAACTCATGCGTTCTTTGTTTCAGTGTAATAAATATGAGAGTGAAGACTTTTGTATATAGGTTACAGTGGTACTGAGTCAATCCAATTTATGAATGTGGGATTGATCAATAAGACATAAAATAAAAAATATAGCATAAAGTTAAATGCCTAAGTCTATTCAATAATTGATCATTACTACATAATTTAATAAAATCATAATTGATCATTACTACATAATTTAATAAAATCAAGCTATTGTTAGCACAATTAGAAGGATGTGGAAAAGAAAAATCAAAAGTGAAGTGTATTTTATTTTTTATTTTTTATCTTATCAAAATTAAAGGATCCTTTTCAATATTTTTGATTTACAATTCTATTCTACTATGGACGCCGATATTCATTTAAAATGCCCAACTTTGAGACATTTTGTGATCACCTTACAAGATAACTATTTATGATTAAGTGGCTAGATGTTCTTTTTAGTTCATCAAATCAGGGTCTTGTGGTTCATATCTCCAAAGGTAAGAACAAAATTTGTTTCAAAGAGAAGAAAGATTATGCTCAAGCTCATGATGTTCCCTCCAAACCTCAAAAAAACACTTAATCTTCCCCTCCAACTTCCAAGTCCAATGCATCTTCCTCCAGAAAAAGAGGAAGAATAAGAAATCAAGTGTGTTGGGGTACAATGCACTCAATAATTCATCATGACCTCATAAAAACCTACACTATGGCCATCATTATGCCCTCTTCCATACACTATTAGGGGCACATATGACCACTTTTCATTTACTACTAGATAATCCCTATCATTTGGAAAATTTTCTATTTTTAGTAGGGGTGCCACCTAGTATGACACGTAGTGTTGACTGGACATTGGTTGGAGGACGACTTGGATATTTCCACTCCATAAATTCCTACTACTTCATGCATATGCCTTCCTATAGTGAGTACAAACTTCCTCCCTACTTTGTAGCAATTGACTACCATTTTTCTCTCTCCTTTGCTTGTCAGCGAATTTTTAATCATATTTTGAAGTTTAATTGAGTTTGCTTGGTTAGAATTTTGCATGTGAGAGTTATTAATTAGTTCTAACCAATTTCTAACTCCACTTGCTTCCCGTTCACTCCATTTTAGGATAATTTGCGAATTTTGGATCTCCTTGTCTAATTTTGACTTATTTGCCCAGTGTATGCACATGGAATCCCAACTTAATTCAAATTGGCTGGCCTCCAAGAGAGTTTATATTTTATTTATGTCAAGAAATAACAAATCATCTGATTTTATGAGTAATTTTAATTTTCTCCTTGGTTCATTACTCAATTTCTCAACAATTTTATTCTTTCTTCTTTCTTGTTTGGAAGTAGCTAGTCTAGTATTTATTTCACACTTAGATAATATGATTGTGCTTAAAGTACAACATGGTATCAGAGCATATGTGATTTTTGAGAAATATTGCTATTTTATTGCAGATTTGATAATATGAGAATAACTCACAGAGAATGGACTAGCTCACAAGGATAAGGGACTCTACAACATCACTATAGATGCTAAAATTAAGCCTACATCAATAATTAAGAAATAAAAATACTTCAACAAGATGGATGAACCCTATGGGATACTTTATTTGTCTATATCCCTTGATCTACTGTTTCATGTTGAGTCATTCTTAACACTTAAGGAAGTTTGGACAAAAATATAGGATTATTTGGAAAGAAAGATTAGTTGAGAGTACATCAATTGGAAACTGAGTTTATTTCTCCATATCCCAAACATTTCGAGACTCTAATTCTCCATATCCCAAACATTTTGAGACTCAATTCTCTGATTACATAGATAAAAGTGTTGGAATCATGATTTTCGTTAGACCAAAACCTGCAGGCATTAGTCTTCGCTACAATCGCTAGAGTTAGGATTCACAAGAGGCGGTTAGTCCACGTCGCAAAAAACATGGGGGGTGCTGAACAAAATGTCCAGTAATCTCCCCTCTAGTGCGAGCGGAGTGAGTTTCAAACTCAAGACCTATCACTCTGATACCACTTGTTGGAATCATGATTGTCATTAGACCAAAACCCACAAGAATTAGTCTCCACTACAATCGACAAAGTTAGGATCCACAAGAGGCAGTTAGTCCATGTCGGGAAAGACATGGGGAGCATTTAACCCAATGTCCAACACAAATCTTGTGGGATACATAGGAAAGAGGACCAACTTATCCTTTTTGTACTTTTTAAACTAAGTCCTCAATATTTTGTCTTTGTATTTTCTTTCCATACTGCTAAACTCTTAATGGGTAAGAATTGCAAGATGCCATATTTGGATGATTTCATTAATTTTTTGATACATGAGAAATATAAACTCATACAAATTGGGGACATTATGAATTCCACACTTCATGCACTTAAAGTGAAGGATGATAACAAAAAATGAAAGTAGAAAATAAGAGATCTTAGTTATGTAGATGGAGAAGGCTCTGAATATAGTAAGGTGATTAAGATTCCCAAAGGAGAAAAATATAAGGAGATAACAAAGTGTAGCTATTGCAATAGAGGGTTCCATCCATATAGTTCTTGTATGGTGAATACAATTGATCATATAGCACAAGTACTTCAACATCATAATCTAGTTGACTACATTCCAGACAATGTTAAAGAGAATATTAAAGACGAACCTCTAAAACATCATGGTATGGATCACACTTTGATATTATTTCTTCATAATATAATAAATTGATTTTGGACTTAGTACTTTGTTCATATGGCTACATTAAAGCATCATTCTTTGATATCTTACACTAGTTAACTACAACAACTTCTCCAACACTTATTTCTAAGGGATATCTTCAAGATGATTTTGCATAATTTAAGATCATATTTTAGGATCTAATTTAGAAGTTCATTAGTAGCCCATTACACATCTATACTACATCCTACAGAGGGAGAATTATTTTCTACAATCAGCTAGTTAGCTAGGGGGTGACACTGCCAAGTCACAAGGAACTACTATTCAATTTTTTTGGTACTCTACAAGATCTCATTGTTGTTGTTAGTAAATTGAAGGATCAAATATTAGCAAAAGGATTCTCATATGATGGTATTGGACAAATACGAGGATAAATTCATGATAGGGTTTATCAACAACGCCATCCTTCTTCATAAAATTTGCATAGTTGGCATGGTATACATTGTATTTTGTTTTTGGTTTTTGTTTTAGAGGGGGGGGGGGGTGTTATTCTAATTGGGTTTTTCCTCTATCCCTCATTCTTCTCATATTGTGTCTTGCATAAGTTGTTTCATGAGTACCTAACATGTCTACAAATTTTTGAGACATTGATTTTTTTTGTTGTACATGAGTACCTAAAATTGTTGTCAAATGTCGAGACTCATTCAATAGCATACTCCTTAGCTGAGCTTCAAAGGTTATGTTGGGGTACATTGCACTCTGTAGTTCATCAAGACCCATACTCTAGCCATCATTAGACTCTCTTCCATAAATGATTAGTGGCACATATGACCATTTTTCATTTACTACTATATATTCCCTATCATTTAGCACATTTTCTATTTTTAATGAGGGTGCCACCTAGGATGACATATGGAATTGACTAGATACTAGTTGGAGGATGAAATAGCTATTTTCATTCCATATATTTGTACTAATTTATGCATGGGCCTTCATAGAGTAAGTATGCACTTCCTCCCCACTTTTCAGTAGTTAACTGCCAATTTTCTCTCTCCTTCCCGTTGGAGTTTAACTGGTTAGTATTTGGCATGTGAGTTATTAATTAGTCCTAACTAATTTCTAACTCCACTTACTTCTAATTCGCTCCATTTTAGGATACTTTGCTATTTTTTGGTCTTAGTCTAATTTTAACTTATTTCTCAACTGTGGAAAAGTGATTTTGAGTTATATTGAGTGCATGCACATGGAAACCAAACCTAATTTGAATTGATTGGCCTCTTGGAGAGTTTATACATTTTATAACAATAACAAATCATCATATTTTATGAGTAATTCAAATTGTCTCCTTGGTTCATTAGACAATTTTTGAGTAGTTTTATTCTCTTCTCTTTTGTGTTTTACAAGTAGCTAGTCTAGTATTTTTTTTCTCACTTAGAGCCTAGTACTTTTTTTTTTAAGATCCTTGGTTCATTAGTTAATTTATCAACAATATTATTATGTTTTCTTTCTTGTTTTGTAAATATATAATCTAGTATTTTTATCACGCTTTTTGTTGTGAATATGGGAATATTGAAAAAAAGTGTTGGGAAAAAATGGAACTCTAGATGAAGCCATAAAGAAGGAAAATATTTTGACAAGGACATGCTTTATTTTTTGAACCTTTGTATATATCCATAGGTAGTTGGATACTTGATTCAAGTGCACCCCATCATATGAATCGTTGTCAAGACTTGTTGCCCTCTACATCCCATAACAAAATATCATAGATTGCATTTGGAGACTCTACCTAGCTTCATGTATTAGGTCTAGCACCATGCAGATAGCTGACGAGTGCATTAATAATCTACTCATTTTTCTTGACATTTGTGGAAATTTCTTATCCATCTATCGAATCTATCACTCTAGTGATGGGAAAAAAATATAAGTTTTCCCAATCAAGTAGTTATTTGTGAACTACATGATCCGTGAATTGTTTCTTCTAGTGGATTGGTTGAACACTTCTAAACTATATAAGTTTTCAAATTTTGAACCTACCTATACGTTGTCTTTCATTTCCCATTCCATTTCTTTGAACAGGCTTTGGCATGAAAGATTTGGACATCTAAACTACATATATTTGCAATAGTTTTGTACTTAGAATATGGTTCTTAGTATTCCAAATGTTCTTGTACTAATGGGGTTTGTGCTCTTGGAAAACAACACCAAGACCCCTTTCCTAACGTAAAATCTTTACGTTCTACAATACCTCTTGAGTTGGTACATGGTGATTTCATGTCATTTCCAGCTTGTTCTTTCTCAAGGTCTAAGTATGCACTACATGTATTGATGGTTTCTCATGATACTCTTGGGTGTACTTCCCTAATTACAAGAGTAAAGTATTTGCAACATTTCAAACATTCAAAGACTTTATTCAAAAACAATCATCTTGCTCCATCAATAAAATAATAAATGATATTAGCAGGGAATATTTCAACTAGGCATTCAAAGATTTCTTGCATTGGCACTTTGTTCCCTACACCCCTCAACAAATTAGAATTGTTGAAAGGAAGAAACAAATGCTAAAGGAGATGGCCATATGCATGATTAAATCAAGAACATGGCACTTTCTTTCTAGGTTGAAGCAATTAATTGTGCCAATTATATTCAAAACTATATGCCTCATAGGGAAATTTAATATATGACTCTAGTGGAAGCTTAGACCCATGCTAAGCCTGATTTTGTTTCTTTGAAATTATTTGGTAGTCCAACTTGGGCATTAATTCTATATTAAAAGCATAAATAAATGAAAAATAAGTGTCAACCACTCATATTTGTTGGTTACTATGAGGACATGAAGGCATATAGGCTTTTTTATCTTACTTCTAAGGAAGTTTTGTTTCAAAGGGATGTCCTTTTTGATGAGAACAAAAATCAAGCATCATCTTCTTCTTATTTCTCAACTTTTACAATTGATAATGACCCTAATAATGATTATATTTTTCTAGATACAGAAGATGAAGAAATTTTTGTTGAATATAATTAGCTAGAAGAGAATGTACTATCAACATCACCTAAACCTGAGTAGTATAATCAGGAACAACTTGTTAAAAACCAATATTTGAGGAGGAGTCTTCATAAGAAAAGGAATCTTAACAGATATGGATATGAGGGCATTGGTTTTAGTTATTTTTCCATAGTTATCTTTCCATAAATTAGCTATAGTCAAATGTAACCTCTCTTTTGGGTCATGCCATTTTATAAGAGCTATAACAATTTTTAATGTTGTGGGAATACCTGAGTGGGAAGCTACCATGATAGAAGAGTATTTTTCTTCGATGAAGAATCACACACGAGATCTTGTTTTTCTTCCTAAAGGACGTAATTTGGTCCATTACAAATGGGTTTATAGATTCACCAAATATGTAATAGATGGCTCCATTGACAAATATAAGGTGCATCTTGTGGCCAAGGGTTTTTCACAGGTTGAAGGAATTGTTTATTTTAAGACCTTTTCCCTTGTTGCTAAGATGGATTAGATGAATCTTGTGCTTTCTCTTGCTACCTCTCAAGGCTAATTATTTTATCAAATGGATACAAAGAGCACTTTTTTGCATGATGATCTGCACGAGGAGATTTACATGGAGCAACCTCCTGGTTTTGTGCAGGATTCTTCACTAGTTTCTAGGCTTCAACGTTCACTTTATGGTATCAAACCAGGTCCTAGAGATTGGTATGAGAAGATAGATAAATTTCTTCTTACTTGGGGTTCAACCGTTATCATTTTAATCCTAAAGATAACACTCAGAGGTAGGGATTGATCTTTTGATTCTAGTTATGTATGTGGATTATTTGATTCTCATAGGGAGTTTTTTGCCTATGATTTAGAGTGCCAAGGAATAATTAATGGGACATCTTGATACAAATAATATTTTCCTTCGTCATTACTTTCTTGGATTGTAGTTTCATCAATATTCAAGAGGGATTTCCATATTTTAACAAAAATATGCCTTGATTTACTTCAACGTTTTGGCATGGTTAGTTGTAAACCCACACCTACTTCTTTTAGTTAGGTGTTACTCTTACCACTAGTTGCAGTTTCACCTCGAATGGATCCTACATTGTGTCACCAACTGGTTGGGAATATAATTTATTTTATTCACACTAACATGACATTTATTTTGTAGTAGGGCTTGTCTCTCGATTTTCTCAAGATCCTCATGAGAGTTTCTAAAATGTAGTAAAGTGAATGCAAGGTATATTCAAGGGAATTCTAATTTTGGCATTCAATAGATCATTGGTACTTTTGAGCTTGTGGGTTTCACATATTCTGATTGAGATGGATTAGTTGATAATGAGAATCCACATATGGTTTTGTATTCCATCTCGGTTCTACTCCATTGTTTGGTCTTATAAGAAATAGTCAACAATTGCATTATATTTTGTAGAAGATGAATATCGAGCTACAATTATTACTACTTAGTAAGTTCTTTGGCTTCGACAATTATTGATTGAGTTTGGCATTCAACAAGATCATGCTAATATTATTTAATGTGGTAATTAGAGTGCCACACATATTTCTAGAAATCTAATGGAGCATCAAAGGACCAAGCATATTGAGATTCATATGCATTTCATTCATTAACTTGTCCAATATGGTTTTCTTAGCATGGACTATGAGCCTACAAAAGAAAAAGTCACCAAGGTTTATTCAACTACAACTAATGCTTGAAGTGTAGGAGGTTGTCCTTGTGGGGCATCTTAAGTCCTCCTTCCTTCATCTGCTCATTTAATTTTTCTCTTCATTTTTTACTCTCTTTTGGGGAGGAGTTCTTTCCTATAGGTTTTTCTCCTTTTATCCCCTTATGAGATATAGTACACGAGAATCTTATTAAACCTCATTACCAGGACCCATTCTTTTCTTTTTTTCTTTCTTTTGTTTCCTCTTTACATTTCACTTAATTTTGGTGTGGGGGCTTATAGTTCCAACAAAAGAACACTAAAACTTGTAAGGTTATGTAGCGATATTATCTTCTGCATTGTAAAGCTTATCTTCTAGTTATCGCTAAAAGCTTCCTACTATAAATAAGATTGTTGTATAGTTCATTTCTCAAGTAATGAAGAACACATTCCTTCATTTCTTTAATTTTCTCTTTTTGTAGAAGTGTTTTTGGTTACGTAGTCTAGTCCTCATGTGTTTTTTTATTCATATACATTACGAATAAAAAATCAATGCCTACCAATAGTTTTTATGTACATTCTCCATGCGAAATCAATAGCCAACCATCAAAATACAACTAACTTTTTTGAAGTAAATATGAATATAGCTATATAAGAAATTCATGTAATCCATTGATCATTAATTTTTTTTTTAAGAGTATCACTTATTAAACAAACAAGCCAACACAACATTTTTGGAAGTATGCATGTATCTTCATTGATGTCAACACAAGTGTTGTGCCTATTTATGGTGTAATTGATGCACAAAGAAGATTGGGGGGGCCTATCATTGAAGGAACTTATTCTATAGTTCCCTAGTCCAAATGAGAATGAAACATGCATGGTTGAATAAGTTTTTTTGATTCCTTTCAAATGCTATATGGAACTTCTTCCAAGTACACAAGAATGAGGAGAAAATTGCATTTGATGCAATGCAGATCAAGAAAGGTCCCAACTTGGTCAAAGTTTCAATATGATAGATTGAAGTCTAGGACAATGTGGACTAGCCCGGTCAGCCCAGAATTGGTACGTTCTTGGTCTATTATGTGTGGTGTGTGGGTTGTTATGGACTAGCCTGAGAGGCCAAGGGCTTGTATATACTTCCTTTGGAATTGAGGACTGATAGAAGATCCCATATGCATAGGTTGGTATGAATGTTCCTAGTGGACTAAGAACAAGTAGAAGTGCGCACAACTTGGTCTAGTATGTGAAAATTTAAAAAGGGAATTTTCTTTCATATAATTGGAAAATCTTGTTTTACCGCAAATCCAACCCACCTTAATTACATCAATTAATCCATTATTAATGTTAATTAAACTTAATTAGGTGGCTACAAGAGAGGCTTAATGAGACTTAATTATACTAGGGTACCAGATCCCTTAAGCTTGTATGATGTGGCACCAATATGACATGGAGAGTCCACATGGATGACAAGTGGCAAACTTGATGATGTTGCAACCTCAACACATGACATGTGGCATGTAGATTTGGCATTTTTGGCCACCCAAGTGGACATTTGGAATGTGACACGTGGAAAGTACACATATGCGTTTGGACATGCAGCAAGCTTGAATTGATCATAGCAAATGGCGTAGTATATGACTTGGTAGGTGACGTAGCTATGGTGGGTCCCTCCTTGGGATTATCAAGACACTAGGCACTGAAGTGCAGTTTGGTTTTGAAAGTCTAGGTTAGGATGATATGATGTGGTAGTGATGAGGTGGTAGAATGAACATGTGGTATCTCATGGTTGGTCCACCATGGATTGACATTATATACATAGAGGTCTCAATATCTATGCCAGGACTGTATTTGGTGAGTTTTTTGTGTACATTTCATTTTTGCTAAAATGGATAATAGCTGAGTTTTTTTTCCAAAATAACATATTTCCAAAGTTAGCCTTGTGGGCCCATACTTAGATACCTAGCCCAAGGATGATCAACATGGTAGAGCTCTCTAGTATGTGATGTCCTAGTTTGATAGAGAATTTTTTGTTAGTAACATACATGATTGAAAAGTACAACAATTTATAGGTACCAAAGTATTGGGATGCATAGCAAGTGTGAGCCTTCGGTAAAAGGCATACCCAATATGTAAGTGCTCAGTCACAACCCTTGGTAACGAAGCATTAAAAGGTAGTATTCAAGGGCTTAGATTTCTTAGATTGTCACCACAAAATGGGATGTAAAGGGAGAAAAGGTTACGAGGTCCCGATATGATAAAGCTCATGGTAACAAACTTGGGCATTTATGGACCTGGATCGCTGGATACAAGCTAAGTTGGAAAAGTGGCTTTGGTTCAGGTAAATGGTCATAAGGTTTCATATGTATAAATTTAAGTCTTGGGGGAGCCAAGGAGCCATGGAAATAATATTTATTTAGGTTATTTGAACCACATTTCAAGCAATAAAAATAAAATAATGATCTAGGTTTTCTATATTTTTTTTTTTCATGGAGTGTCATCCATGCCATGAATTGTTGACTTAGTTAAATATAAAAATTCTAGAGAAGTTTGTAGGAAGTTATTGTGTGTTGTGTGTCATGGATACAAATGTGGTTATGGTGCGTGAAAAGAAATAAATATAGAAAACCCAAACAAAGTTTTGTGTCACCGAATGAGAGAATAAGTTTGACAATGAAATCTATATAAGATGTGTAATCGAGGAATAATCCAAGAAGAAGTTTGAATAGATAGGCCAATATTGTACATAGGTTTTAACATACCCCCTACTATCCCTAGCCCCTACTAAGGTAGAAGGAGGCAATTACTATTTGACCCGGCCTCCAATGTCTTGTTAAGGAAATGGGGTCCAAAATTTTCGACCTTTTTTCACCTTCCACAAAACTTAAAATGGATCACATCATTTCATTCGTCTCATCGAGGAATTTCCAACGATAAAAAGTTTTCCATAATCTGACTCCCGGTTTGAACGATATGGTCCTTCAAATATTGGCCTATGAGATAGTGCCATGTCATCTACCTTCCATGTGACACATGTTGTCTCCACGCAACACCCACATGGCTATACACATGGTACCCTTGTAACTACTTAGATGGAGGTTCTACATCAATCAGTTCACATCATGCCATATTTTAACCCCTCTCTATGGATCATAATGTACACCTTATAACACATATATACTACACAAAATGTATGCAAGTGCATCCCTCCATGGCCATATCACCTCATGAATAAAATCCCCGTGGGTTCTAATGCAATCCCCATTTGAAGCTATTGGGGACAACCTTCTGGGGATACACAAGAGCTATATGTGGTGTATTTCGAGCTCTATTCTACCTCAACCAATTCTCTTCCTTACAATTGTGTTAGTGGGCCCCACAATACCCACCTCACCCTAAGTATCAACTCCTAGGAATTTCTTATGGTGTCCCCTATCGAAAATTCCAGGGAAGGATGGTCGAGGTTACGTGGAAATGTACCCTTGCGATAAATCTTAGCCTCCTCCTTGACATATACATAAACACATTTACGCCCCACAAAACTTGTCCCCACTAACATGCCCCACATGCCAAGTCACCTTGATACTTAAATCTCAGAAGTTATACCATGTCCTCCATTTGAAATCTCTGGGGTTTGAAGATTTGGGGTGATGTCATCCATTGCCACATCCTTTACATGGCCTGGGCCCCATGAATCACCCTCTCCTAAGTAAAATGAAATTTCCTCATACAAATTAAACTCGAGGCCCTCTTCCTCTATATGTCAAGTGCCTAGCCCCGACCCCACTATGCCACATCATCCTGGCATTAGAGTCCCGATGGGATTCGACTTGATCTCCCTTTGAAATATTTGAGGTCCATCTGATGATGTAAATTCTTATGACATTCAATAGATATCTCCAACATGTGCACCCATTGTCATGACACCTATCCATATGAGTGACAATGAGTTTTCTTCCTTCCTCTTTCGACTAATGAAGTTCAACCTCGATGTCATATGAAAATACATTTTGGGCCTTTCCCTATCCTCAATGCACGGTTAATATGCTCACACACATGGGACTATTCAACTCAAAGGACATATCCTTAAAGCCTTAAGGTCTAGGCCCCACTCAACTCCATATGCATACATACATATAGTCATAAATCTCTTAGAGCTATCCCTATGAGGTTTTAACGTATGCAAATAATTATATACTATCCTCATTATCCCTCCCGAGCTTGCGGAGGCTTCGACCCCCTTGAAAATAGACACACACACAAACACACAACACACACACACACACACACACACACTACACACACACACACACAAACACACACATATCTCTTGATATTTTTAATGAACAACCTCATGTCTCGGCCACAAAAATTCCTAATACTTATAACAGAATAATCTATCCCTCCAAAACTTACAGGTTCTAAAACTAGGGTCAAATAGTTAATTCATTTCTAGTTTACACATTCATTTAGTTAATAGAGAGGCGCCCTCTTTCCATGCACATTCCCTTAAGCCAAATTTCAACCCAAAATGTACACAGGAATAAATAAACCCCTGGAAAGATGACCCAAGCACCTATAAGACATATCCATGCCAGATTCACAACCCTGTACACTAATTTAAGAAAATTATCAGTTTTGTGCCAACACATAATAATCAATACATGTAAACATAAGCAAACATAGATATATCAATCTTCCAGGAATTAATCATTCCTATCCCATAACACATAACTCAACATTACATTGGAATTTATATTCCTCAACATTTCACATGCATGAGACTGGTACATTGAACCAGTGTCAACACAAACATTAAAACCAATACACTAAACCTATGCATAACATTCAATGTGCAAGAGCTTCAGTAACACTTATCTTATATTAGGAATTTGGAAGCTTAGATTAATTGCAGGCTTAGAAGGAAACATGAATAGATTCTTTCCTAAGGTAGAATTCAGGGTATTGACATATTACTTTCATACAATAGACAAGCAACCTATCAACACTTTGGCTAGTGCATATAATATCTACTTTAGAGGAGTATAACCGATCATTAACATTTCAACTCTATTGTCAATCGCCACTTCTAGCATTAAAAAATCATTGTTGAATAGAAGATAAACAAGTATAAACCCCTCACAGATAATAAGGGGGTATTGAGCAAGCTACCTAGCAGTATTCATTCAAGTGATCCAAACCCAAGTTCATGCTTAGGAAAGGAATACCAAATCAACTCATGCCTCATATAAATACACAAAGTAAACAATAAGCCCATGCTCTTACAAGAAATCCAACATTTAAAACTTACATAAAACGTTAATTAGGCATACTCATTGCAATCAACTGCTTTTGATTGTGAGAAAGAGAACACTTATCTAGTAATGAGAACATGGAAATTGAGATTAAGACTCTAGCTCTCCACCCAAGCTTAGACACACTACAACCAAGAATTTCTTGCAGTAATCACCCCCGAGCTAGATTCTAGAGCTTGAGGAGTACTCAACTGATAGATTTCCCTACTCTTCATTTCCTTCTAGGAACACAATGCTTCATCTTGTTAATATTCTTCCCTTGGCTTCCTCCTCCTACTTATGTCCAGGGTCTTCGGATCCCATCTCTTTCTTTTATCTGTAGAGGGTCTTATTTTATTACACAATGGATCTTTGTTTTTTCTTCTCGCTCCATCTCACAATGCCAACCCCCCCCGGTAATCCTCCCAATAATTTCATTGCCACTGCTTCTGGGTTGCGTGCCATGCACTCTTCATCACCATGCTTTCCATCTCGATCATGGTGTTTATGTTTTCATGTTATCATGGGAATGCTACTACGACGGTTCCCTCAGGTACTTCTCAGCATACTTTGTGAGTGTGCTTTCACAACCATACTTTTTCATTTAATTTTTCTTCTCTCTCTTGCAATTTTTTTTTTGAGAGAGTAGTATGGTTTACATCCATTCCTTTCTTAGTCATATTTAATGTGAATCCATTTCATTTAAAGTACCTATTCAGTTCACCATACTAGAATTAATAGCAACTAGGCCTCCTCACGTAAATATCCTTCCCCAAACTATAGAATCTGTGTCCCAATACTCAACCAAGTTCATGATAGTAGGCCAGTTATGATATTTATAATAAGGAGGTATTGGCGAGGGGTTATCACAAACCCCTCCCCCTTTGAGGAACACCCTCCTTGGTGTTCTAATCCTAAACATAATGTATAACATGCTTAATCCCAGGTACTTATTAATGTGAGCTTTATTATTGGAAATGTGTTTTCATTGATGGCAAAGGTAATCATTGGTGGAAAAGGTATGATGCATAGGATTTGGAGCCATTTTTGGAGCAGCAGATCATCTCAGATGCAAGTGTAAGACCACATAGATGGATAAAGCTTTGATGGATCCTTCCAACGATATATGGAAGTACTGAACAAGCTTCCTAGATCAAAAGATGGATCTAGTCAAAGTCTAGCGACCCCAAGGTCCCCACTTTGGCAACTCATCCTACTGAGGGTGAGCCTAGAAATTACAAAGGGGAACACAATGGAAGCATCGGGACATAGGCATTGGGCCAGGTGGTGGAATTCTGACATCCTAATAGAGGGAAGTATTTTTATGCCTTGAGGTCTCAAATGTGGTTTCCCTCACAGTTGATCATGTAGATCAATAACGAAGAGCTACTCCAGGGGCACGCCTCCAAAAACCATAATTCGCTCAGGAGTGGTGTCGAAGTCAGGTTTTGGAACCTGGTGGTTTTTTATTATAAAGGAGGTTAGTCACAAAATAAGGCCTCAGAGGACCCTTTCTCTCTTCTCTGAGAGGACAAGTGGCAGAAATTGATTAGCCTATATGACATCAACCTGAACACGTGGCAAGAGTATTCAACATTTTTTGGGCATCTGAATGGCCCTTTTCTGGGTGACACATGTCACCACTCATAGGTCAACACGTGGAAGGAGTGACGTCATCCTAGAGGTATGACCTCTTTGTTTAATAAACAAACACAAAGAAAATGCATTGGATTGTAGGGCACTAAGACACGATGGCAGTGCACAAAATGATAACTAATGAAAAAGGTGCTAAGAGGACCCTACCGAACAACTCATCTCGTAGGAATGAACCTAGTGGTTTATAAAGGTAGTGGGTAAGGAATGTGCTAGAAGATAAAGTTCCAGGACACAGAGGACTGACAGAAAGCCTTGTGGTAGAGTGGCAACGAATGAGAATTAGGCTGAGAAATCTGCATATGGCACGTCAACCCAACAGCATGACCCCAGTGGGTTCACAAAGATGCACCAACTCAATACACCGGGCAAAAGGGAGCTAGGAGATAAGCGCCTTCACATGGCTCTATGCCACAGATAGAAACCAAGGTCGTGAAGGAAATAAAGAGTTGTGGAGGCTCTGGGAACAGGTAAGCACCAACTATTTTTTATTATTTTGTGTAGAAACAAAGGAGCTTTGGCCTTTGGGATGATGGGTAGTTTCCTCACGTAGAGGTGTGACCAATGGTACATAGCCATTAGCAAAGTAGTTTGGCCTGCGAAGGGCTTAAACAGGCTAAGCACCTGAAGGTTTGACTTATTGGTCACAACACATGGTCCCATGGCGGGAAAATAAGTAAATGTGCCAACAAAAGGAGCTAAAGGTCGAAGTCCATAGGTTTGGAAGCACTGTCAATGGAAAGCCTTTAGGATTTGGATGGATGAGTCAACAACTGTGACTTGAGAATTTGAGTCAATACAATTGTTGAGATCTCTAGTTCAAGGCAATAAGGACCACAATGCACAGGAGAAATTTAATGGAGCCTGTTGTGATATAGAGCTAACCATCCCTGAAGTTCATTGCAAGATATGATGAACTAAACGAATGATATACATGTTCTAAGTTGATTAGGTGATCATGTTCTAAGTGAAGAAAATGCTCAAAATTGGAACTACTCAGAACTAGTTGAAACTAGAATGACTAGATAGATCTCATCGTCCTGATTCCGGCTCCACAAATGGTTCGAAAAACTAACATCGTATGGAGGAGTTATCACATTTTAAAAATTCCCAGTAAACTGCAAATTTTTGAATTTTGGAAAAATTAAAAAAGATATTTTGAGGAATATTCCCTAGAATATCCTCCAAAATATTTGTTGGAATATTTCGTTTGGTTGGACCAAACAGAGGCCGACATGTGGCAAGCCCAGAGGCCGCCATGTGGCCCTAAATTGGCATGTCAAATTTTTTCTATCAGGTCAAGTGGGATCAAACTCGTGACCTCCCGCAGGCAAGCCAGGTGACTTAAACAACTCCGCTATGCTTTGTTTCTATTTGAATGGTTAGAGTTTGTTGTTTGGGGGTAGACCGCCAGCGTCTACCCGCCAACAGTCTTGATAGTTCACACGCTGCGGTCTACTCCGGTGGTTTCGCTAACGACCGTCAGTGCATTAACATAATCGCTGGCCTTAACCACTGCCGTCCATGTGGTCACATGCACTCAGACTCCACCGACGGTTACGGTTAGCTTGACGGTCAAGCTTGGTGGACTGTTTGCTACATCCCTATTATGAGATTATGCTTACATGCTACCAATTCTACCTTGGAGAAGGAGTACTTGAAGAGTCTTTTCTTGGACTTGGACATCCACCCAAAGGAAAGCCTCAACATCAAGGCACAGGTTGTATGCTTCCCTTTTCATTTTCTTAATATATACATCTGATGTTTACTTTCCATAGTTGTATAAATATTTATGCAATTAGCTTAATATTCCTTGATATGTTAATTAGTTTATGCTTGATATATGTTATATATGCTCTTGTGTCTTGTATAGTAATTTTATCTTCCTTGCAGGTTTTTGGACATGAAGAATGACTTAGGAGCGAGGCCTAGAGTGAAAGATTCAAAGCCATCTCTATGAAAAGAGTGATTAACATTAGAGCGAGGTAGGTTTCTCTTTCTCATTGCATTTGTCAAGAATAAGCTAGGAAAGCGAGTATTAGATTGTTCAGTTAGTTGCTAGACCCACTCATTGGGCTAGAGGTATCGCCTCTATCTGCAGAGAGGATTTGACTTCATGACAAAATGGCGACTCCACTAGGGAAGCTATAGCATGTTCATCCTCCTTTCTCAACTCATCTCTTGATACATTTGACCAACCATCGTGTTATCAGTTAGTTTGGGTTGATTTAGGTTTGCACAATCATTGGATACTGCCTTGGAGTGCTCAGTATGGGAAATTTTGTGAATTTATTTTTATTTTTTGCTTGTTTCCTCGACCAACATGTTTTTGGATCTGACAGTCGCACTGCCAGCACGTTTTTTTCTTAAAATAGTCATGCTTATCCCCTATTCAATGCCTATTTGGACTTGACAACCATGTTGATCACTAAGATTGGCAAAATTTAGGGTTTCTTTGTCAAACCCCAGTGTGTCTGATGTTGGGTTGTGTTATATTCTTTCCACGTAGTTAACAGGGGGTTTGAGGGGCACCCGTAACCCCACTTTATGGGGTCTAGGGCAGTGCCCTGGAAAATTTTGGTTTTGGACCCTATGTTAGGTTGGGCGGAACCACCTATGGTTTTGTGCATGATTTTTGCACATGTTTTTTGGACGTGATGCTTTACAGTCCATGGTATTGGACGCAATGGTTCTCGGTCCATGGTATTGGATGCTTTGACATGTATAAATATGTATTATAACATTGAAAGGAAAATAATGAAAAATCAAGCTGGTAGTCCCGGTTTTGGGATCCAAAGGAAAATCTTTGTGTATATGTGTTTTATGTGTTATGCTCTTGCATTGTTTATTTTCTGTGTTTTAGAATTTGTATGCAGGTAATTTCTGTACGGGGTTAAAACCTACATTTGGTATCAGAGTAGTTTTGGCTTCAACAGGACGCCTTTGTTGCTGAAGGGTTTTGCTTGGGCCTGTGGTGGACCCTGTTCAGTGGGAGATCTGCGAGATCGATTTTGGTGGTGAAAGAAGATGGCGAGTAGTGGAAAGATAGAGATCGAAAAATTTAATGGTTAGAGTTTTGAGTTGTGGAAACTCAAGATGGAGGATCTGTTGGTGGATAAAGACCAATGGATCGTCGTAGATCCGTGTACTAAACCAATGGGAGTATCTGATGAAGTATGGAAGAAGCTGGATCGGAAAGCAAAGAGCACAATACGATTGTGTGTCTCAGATTCAGTATTACTGAATGTATCAGGGGAAGCTACAACAAAGGCTTTGTGGGACAAGTTAGGGACTTTGTACCAATCTAGGTCTCTGGTGAATAAACTACTCCTGTGGAAAAAGATGTATAACCTGAGGATGAAAGATGGAGACTCAGTGACAGAGCATTTGAATGCATTTAATATTGTGGTAAGTTAGTTAGCATCTGTTGATATTAAAATTTAAGATGAAGATAAGTGAATTAGTTTGTTGTGTTCTCTACCAGATTTGTGGGATAGTCTGGTTATTGCAATAGGTAGCAATGCAACTGCCTTGCATTTTGATGAAATAGTCTCATCCTTGCTGACGGAGGAGATGAGATGGAAAAATATGGAGAGCCAGAATGGTGATGCCTTGTCTGTATGAGGACGGTCCCAGAACATAAACAAAAATAAGTCATCGAGTGGGGGATCTAAATCTAGAGGGAGATCTAAATCTCTAGGAAAACCTGTAAAGGTTGTGTGCTAGAAATGTGGAAAGGAAGGCCACTTTAAAAGGGACCGTAAATCTAAAGCTCCTGAGAAAGGACAGGGATCTGATGAGGCTCCTTATGCAGAGGCAAAAACCACCTCAAATGAAGGTGGGGATGTGTACTTGGCTTCTTCAAGTACACATGTAGATAATGAGGCATGGTTGATTGACTCAGGTGCATCCTTTCACTTCACTCCCCATAGAGAGTGGTTCTGTGAGTATGAGAAATATGATGGTGGTGATGTCTTCTTGGGGGATGACAGGAAGGCTAGAATCATTGGTCGTGGAAAAGTAAAGTTGAAGCTGCAAGGTGGAAGGGTTAGAACACTTTTGGGTGTTCTGCATATTCCTACGTTAGCCAGAAATCTGATTTCTGTTAGTAAGCTGGATGATGTAGGTGTAAAAATAGTGTTCGAGAAGGATACCTGCAAGATGGTTCAGGGAGCACTGGTATTGATGCGGGGAGTTCGGATTGGAACTATGTACAAGCTGCAAGGTAGCACTGTTATTGATGGGTGCAATAGTTCTCTGGTTCCTGAAAGTGGAGTAGAAAATCTAGTGGTCTCTGGAGAAAAGACCATGTTGTGGCATCAAAGGTGGACATATTGGAGAGAAGGGCCTTCAAATGCTTTATGGTAAAGGTATGGTAGAAGGTATGAGTAATAGCTCTCTGGATTTTGATTTCTGTGAAAATTGTGTATATGGGAAGCAGAATCAGGTGAGTTTCCCCTCTAGTGGTAAGAGGGGGAAATAGATATTAGAGCTTGTGCACAGTGATGTGTTTGGACCTATGAAGGTTCCATCATTGGGTAGGTCTGTGTACTATGTATCATTTATCAATGACTTCTCAAGGAATACATGGATATATCTCCTTAAGAAGAAATCTGAAGTCTTTGACAGGTTTAAAGAATTTAAGGCTCTGGTGGAAAACCAGACAGAGAAGAAGATAAAGGTGCTGAGGACAGATAATGGTGGAGAGTTTTGTAGCAAATAATTTGAAGAATTCTGTAAGAAGTGTGGTATATCATGGCAGAAGACTACTCCATATACACCTCAGCAAAATGGATTTGTAGAAAGAATGAACACGACGTTGATGGAAAGGGCAAGAAGCAGGCTCAGTGGTGCCGGGTTAGGACAAGAATTCTGGGCAGAGGCGGTGGATACTACATGTTACCTGGTCAACAGGTCACCTTCATCAGTGTTGGAGGATAAGACTCCACAAGAGGTATGGATTGGTAAGAAACCCTCTCTTTCACATCTAAGGGTATTTGGATGTGATGCATATGTACATGTTCCAAAGGAGAAATGAACCAAGTTGGATAGTAAATTTGAAAAGTGCATCTTTATTGGGTATAAGGATGGTTTAAAGGGTTATAAGCTTTGGAACCCAGTAACAAGGAAGGTTGTGTATAACCGAGATGTGGTGTTTAGAGAGGTGAAAGATATTATTAAACATGAAGTCCAACCAAAGGAACCTGAGAAGATAGAGTTTGAGCTAAAGGAGGAAGAATCAGACTCTAGCAGAGGAGGAATCAAAAGTTGAAGAGCCACAAACTCTGGCTGTGAGAAGATCAGTTCGAGAAAGAAGGCAACTAGAAAGGTATAGTCCATCTGCTTTCTGTTCAAATTTTGCTTTGTCTGTTACTGATGATGATCCCAGAACTGTGAAGGAAGTAGTGGATTCAGAGGATGGAAAACTCTGGAAAGAGGCCATGGTTGATGAAATGGCATCTTTGCACAAAAATGAGGCTTGGGATCTGATGGAGTTGTCGGCTGGAAGTAAACCCACTGGCAGCAAATGGGTGTTCAAAAAGAAGACAAATTTAGAAGGAAAAGTGGAGAAATATAAAGCTCGGTTGGTCGCAAAAGGTTATTCCCATGTGCCGGGAATTGATTTTGGTGATATTTTTTCTCCTGTTGCCAAGGTAACTTCTATTAGATTACTTTTCTCTGTTGTTGCTGCTTTTGATTTTGAGGTAGAACAAATGGATGTGAAGACAACATTTCTTCACGGGGATCTGGAAGAGGAGATCTACATGAAGCAACATGAAGGCTTTACGGTGAAGGGTATGAAAGAACTGGTATGAAAGTTAAAGAAGTCTCTGTATGGGTTAAAATAGTCACCAAGGATGTGGTATCAGAAATTTGATACATTTATACGGGGACTTGGCTTCACCAGAAGCAAAGCAAATCATTGTGTGTATTTTAAATTAATTGGTGACCGTGTTATTTATCTGGTCTTGTATGTGGATGATATGTTGTTGGTTGGAAATGACAAAGAAGTTATCTAGGATTTGAAGACCCAATTGTCCTCCAAATTCGACATGAAAGATCTTGGTGCTGCAGACTATATTTTTGGCATGGAAATTTAAAGAGATCGGGCAAAGAGGAAGCTCTGGTTAAGCTAGAGGAAGTATATCGAGACAATACTGCAAAGGTTTAATGTGCAGAATAGTAAATGGTGAAGGTTCCTATTCCTGTAGGTGTGAGGTTATCTGTTGAACAGTGTCCCAAGACATAAGAAGAGGAAGAGGACATGTCTTGTGTTCCATATGCAAGTGCAGTCGGTAGCCTAATGTATGCAATGGTCTGTACTAGACTAGACATTACACATGCAGTGGGAGTATTGAGCAGGTTTATGTCAAAACCAGGAAAGGAACATTGGACAGTAGTGAAGCAGGTTTTCAGGTATTTGCATGGCACTAGTGATTATGGTTTGTGCTACCAAGGAAGACTAGGATAAGATAGAGTGTTGGATATTTGTGGCTTTGTTGATGCAGATTGGGCTGGAGATTTGGATCAGAGAATATCTACAAGTGGGTATGTGTTTAACCTATTTGGAGGTGCAGTTAGTTGGATGAGTAAGAAACAATCTGTAGTGGCACTATCAACTACAGAGGCAGAATACATGGCAGCCACTCATGCAAGCAAGGAAGCAGTTTGGTTGCAAAGATTGTATTCAAGTATGGGGTTAGTACAGGAAGCTATAAGGATAGACTGTGACAGCCAAAGTGTAATTTTCTTGGCAAAGAACCTTGCATATCATTCAAAGACAAAGCACATTGATGTTCAGTATCACTTTGTGAGGGATATGATAGAAGACAAAAAGGTGTTGCCGGTAAAGGTGGACAGTTTGAAGAATACCATAGATGCATTAACAAAATCTGTGAGCTCTGAGAAGTTCTCTTGGTGTAGAGAGACAACGGGCATTTCAGGGTTGGGAAAATGACTAAGCTCTCTTGTGTCCCCCCGTGGAAAGAAAACAACAAGTGGGAAAATGTTGGGTTGTGTTATATTCTTTCCACGTAGTTAACAAGGGGTTTGAGGGGCACCTGTAACCCCACTTTATGGGGTCCGGGGCAATGCCTCAGAAAATTTTGGTTTTGGACCCTATGTTAGGTTGGGTGGATCCAACTACAGTTTTGTGCATGATTTTCACACATGTTTTTTGGACGCGATGGTTTTCGGTCCATGGTATTGGACGCGATGGTTCTCGGTCCATGGTATTCGATGCTTCGGCATGTATAAATATGTATTATAACATTGAAAGGAAAATAATGAAAAATCAAGCTGGTAGTCCCAGTTTTGGGATCCAGGGGAAAATCTCTGTGTATATGTGTTTTATGTGTTATGCTCTCGCATTGTTTATTTTTTGTGTTTTAGAATTCGTATGCAGGTAATTTCTGTACATGATTAAAACCTACATTTGAGCCCCTGAGATCTTGTTCTGTCCTGTGTGACAGCTTTTGGTTGATGTTTTTATTGATTACCTTGTTTTATTAGTGAATCTTTACTTCTTTGGACTTTCAAGTATATGACTACAATTTGATTGATTTTAGGGTTTGTAGGTCGATTGGTTGCCTTTTTTCGCTTGTAGGTGTCTTTGAGTCTCTGGTTTGCTGATGATTAGGTCTGATCACTTGGTAAAATCGCTTGAAACATTTACTTGCATTGATTTCGGTTTGTCTTATGCAAGGTTGTTTTCATGTGTATTAGGTCATCTTGCATTTTGAAATCCATCTTTGTCACTCATAAAGCATAGATTACATTGTTTGGTTTGAAAACTGAAATGAACATATTTGATAATCTATTTGAAAGAGAAAGTGAAAGACATTTCATTGAAGTGCTTTGCATTTGGTTTATTTTGATTGATGCCTTGTTGCATTTAGGAGAATTTTGGAATAAAAACTTCATTTTTGTGTTAGCTGAAGCTTAATTGCATATAGACATTTGAAAATCAAAGAGCATCAAATATGTAAAAGTTCATTTTAGTGAAATTAATATCGTTTTTGCTTTCAATAGATTGCATTGTCATTAGTGAAAGTGAAGTTTAGTTTTGCATTTTTCATTTGGAAAAGTTAGTGGAGGCATATTTTTTGATGCATTAATTGCTTGTACTCTCTTCCCTCATTAGCATCGAAGTCATTGAAATGAAAGGTTTCCTTTTTCTCATATAGTTTCATACTAGGATTCAGGTGACATTATTTGAGCCCGAAATTGAAACCTAATTCAAGAAAAACATTAAAATTTACTGAATTAACCTAAGGAGCATTTGGAACTTAAGGAAAAAAATTAGGGTCTAGGCTAGAGACATGTTCTGACATCTATAAACCTAGCATCTATTGTTAACTTCCTGCATTGTATCATGGCGGTGAAATCCAGTTCTAGTACAGAAGTATATCAGAGGTTATCTAGTACTCTAGGGTATATCAGAGGAACTTTAGTATGGCAAGTATATGGGAACGCTCTCATCGAACAATTATGCATTAGGAAATGATAACACGGACTTGTGCTCTTCCTACCATTGAGTATATATTGGGAGACCCCATTAGGTTTCTATCCTTTAGGCATAGGTAACTGCATCATCCACCTTATAAACGTGATACACCGAACAAAGAATTTGGGTAGATCAACCATCGTACGTTAAGTCCTCATTTTCAGCTAGGGTGTATATAACGGTTCATGGATACTTGGTAAGCACTCTTGCCTAATACACCATTTTTGATTTATTTCTTATTTTAAGTTCTAAAATTTAACTACCCATGATAACATGACTTATCCATGCAGTTATCCTTGGCCTCATATTGCCTAATTTATAGTAAATTTTAAATTGTAGGCTCAGATCAACCACCCCTTTTATTGTTTTTGAGAAAAATGTCATTGTGGTTGAACCACCAGGTTCACCTTATATTTCCCCTTCATCATCTGATATTTAAGGGTCATCACAAGGAGTTCATCCCAAGTTCTCACAGTCACTTGAAGCCCAAGGTATTGAACTTGGAAATATCCCAAGAATCCAACCTCTTGCTTCTCGTCCTCCACGTCAAGACTCATCATCATCTCAGGGATCTGATCCAAAAACTCCTGAGAGTCCACAAAGGTTTGTTTTATTCCCTATGAATCTACTTTTTGATCTATTGGTTATATCTCCTCAACAACCTTATAGTCCATACAACCAACCTGTTGTTCCTTTGGATTTATCTCCACGACCATCTCAGATTCCTCCTCACCAACTGTTTTAACCCATGGCTTCAGAAGGTGAGTTTCCAGCCTCTTCTCAAGGTTCTCTAGAAGTCTCAGCTACGCATACTCCTGGTGTTGATAATGATTTTAAATATGAATTTCCAGCTGAAGTTTATCCATATGTGGGAAGTGTTGCACCTCCACCACCCCTAAAAGTAGTGGGCTTATATTTCTACCTAGTTATATGTCATTGGCTCAATTGGTTTCAGGTACTCCAATTGCATCTTCACTATATCAAAATCCCATTTGGTCATCAAAGTACCATGCCTACTTCAGGTCTGTTTGTTTCAAACATGGTCTCCCAAATTCCTGTACCAACTACAGTTTCATTAGTCCTTGTACAACCAACAATCACGGTTGGGGAAATCAATGTCCTTATAAGTTCCCAAGGTCCTCCATTAAATGGAAAATATGTGCCATCACCTATTCCACTACCTGGGGGGCAACAACCACCTCCACCTTATGTACCTCCTGTTTCAGGTGGACCTTATGTGAGTGCACCTCAAAATCACGCTACTGGAGCTAGTAAAAATGTTGGTAGTTTACCTTATCCTGGTGGATCATTTCCATATGTATAAGGCCAGATCCTGTATCAACAACCCTTTTCAGCTTAGATACCCTAACAACAACCATACCCTTCGTACGGCTCTCAACAACCTTAAAATCCACCCTTTACTCAACTGGCAGGCCCTAGACGTAGCCTCTTTCAGATCCCTCAATTAGGGCAGTTGGTCTAGCTAGAACTTATCAGTACCAACCTGAAACTCAACAGATTCCGCAAGGAACTTACCAACAACAACCTTATGTGAAGCAATAACCTTTTGTTCAACAAGGACCTTAATTACAACAAGGGCCTTACCAACAACCATTGCAACAACAAGGGAAACCCTTGTAGTAGCAAAACCAACCTTTATATCAACAAGGTCAACCCTTGCAACCACAAGGTCAACCCCTGCAGCAGGAGGGCCAACAATTTTATCACCAGGGTCAATAGCTGCAAAAAAAACCTTACAATCCATATGTTGTGCAAACTATGTATCCTCCTTATGGTTCTCAACGGCCTATGGCAGGTCAGTATAACCTTACCCTAGTCAAAACCCACCTTTGTGGGGCCAGAATCCACCTTTGTATGGTTAGGGTACCCCTCAGTGAGGGAAATATCAAGCTCCTTATGGTCAAAATCCACCACTTTGTGGGACAAACACATACCAGCAAGGATGGAATCTGCAAACTGGGCCTCACCAAAGGCCTCCCATGCCTTTCAACTCGTAATTTCCATTTCTAGCAACGTTGGAATTGTTGGATGTGTCGAGGATCACTAATGATCCAATACATCATTCGCATTATTGGTCTCCAGTTCCAACTAAGATTCCTGGTGATTGCCCAAATTTCTAAGGAAAGTCTGGTGAAGACCCCTAGGCCCATGTTATGACTTACCACTTATGGTGTTCATCCAATTCGTGGGTTGATGACTCTGTTTGTCTACTTCTTTTTCAGCGAACCTTGACAGGTGCTGCCACGAAGTGGTACATCAAGTTACCTTGAGGTGCCTATCAAGATTTCAATTCTTTGGCAATGGCCTTCCATACACACTTCCAGTTACCGATTTTTTATGAAACTGGTACCCATCTACTTATGTCTCTGAAATAGAATAATGCTACCCACATCTCCGATCACATCCATGAATGGAGACATTAGCATCGCCTTATCAAATTTGATATACATGATGAACTGTTAACTAAATGCTTTACCAAATCATTCATAAAAAAAGTTGCTGAAAATATAGCAATGGGAGGTTGTGTTACTGAATATCAAGCCATTGTCCATGCCCAATATTTAGATTTGGTATATTCCCAATCTAGCATGTTATATGGTCTCTTGCCTGATGCTCTGAGGCCATATAAGGATCCAACATCTTCTAAATCTCTGGACGTACCACCAGTCGATGGTATTATTGGATTAGTGTCTCAAACTTCCAATAAAGCTTCTTCAAAGAAAAAATCAGTTTCTTATACTGCATCCAATCCTCCTTCGAAGCCCTCTTCAAATCCTGATAAAACCTATGAGGTTAATGTCGTTCAGTCTACCATGAAAGACAAAACCTCAAAAGGTAAAAAGAAGGGTAAAGGAAAAGAAAAATTCCTACACCAAAAAAGGATCCTCCAAAGTCATCTGTTGATGACGCCTCCAAACATAAGCCTAAATATCCTTTCATCATTTGTGAGGAAGATCACTATACCAAGGATTGTCCCTGTCGTGCAGAAGTTAATCGCTTGTTAAAAGGCACTCAAGGGACTCCGACTGTACTGAAGGAACCTTTTCCATCACATTAGACCCAATTGGTAAAACAACCATAATATTCTGTCTCTTCAGGTTCTGAGGTTTACATGAGTGGAACAGTGCCTATTTCTGTTGCCACCCGATCAAAAGATTATCAAACTCCTCAAAAACAAATGGTGGAGAAGGAAGCCACTGATACACCTTCTGCTTCTAATCCACCTAATTCTAGTCCTATTCATATTGAGAGACCCAGTAATGACTCTGTTATTTGGCCACCTCCAAAAGGTGTTCTTTAGAAATCATCTTACAATCCAAACGTGCGAGTTTCCCATCATTACAATATTGTCGAAGACTTGGCTCAAGCGCCTTTGGTGATGTCTTCATTGGAAGTTCTCCAAACTTTTCCAACGTAGCAGAAAACATTATTGTCTGCTATAAGAGGGATTGACCCTACAAGTTCGAATTTGCTCACTTTTAACATAGAAAATAATGTTCCTCGTCTTCCCCATCAAATTGCATTTTTGATCCAAGTCGTTATTAAAGGGAAGACGATTCATTGAACTGTGATTGATGAGGGTGCCTCCATGTGCATCATGTCTATTTCATGCTGGAAAGCCATCGGTTCTTTGCCCCTCAACCAATCTCCAAACAAATTAGAAGCCTTTGATGGCAGAGGATCTTGTCCTTTTGGTATTCTCACGAGTTTTCCCATCACATTGGAAGGGAAAACTGTCAAATTGGAAGTAGAAGCCATGGATGCGAATTTTGATTATAACCTTATGCTTGGATGAAGTTGGAATCATGTTATGTTTTGTACGGTTTCTTCTTTGTTCCGCGTGCTCTGTTTTCCTCATGAGGGGAAAATAGTTATCGTTGATAAATTAGCCTTTTTCTCTTTCAATTCTTCAACTGGCAATGTGTGATATGTGGGAAATATTGAAATTCATTTTGAGAGCATGGGGGAAATACTGAAATACTCATGTCGCTTTTGTCAACATGGTATTTACTATTTACAATCCTTGGATGGTTCCATCTCCCGATCAAGTTGATTCTTTCGGCGATGTTATGCCACTCAGCCCTGTAGAACAAGTTTACCAAGCTATTGTTCTAGCTTTGGTAACCTCTTATGAAAGTCATACTACTATTAGTATGCACCTAGATGAGTATTCACAGTCTCCTTGGCTTGGTTCTTGGGATTCTTCAGATCCTTTGAACAAGACATTCCCTATTGACGAGATTATCACCAAGGTTATGTCTCTTGAGTAAACACCTTGGAATGATGCTCATCATCATTCCTTGTTTATTCCCAGTCTTGGTGAGATTTCATCGTGTCTAGATACCTTTGTTTCCCATACCCTTACCCATCTAATTCAAACTTTGTGTATGAAGTTTTGTCTGAAGGAAACATGGGAAATATCACTACTATCATGCCTATCGACATCTCCATTAAACCATGAATTTTCGAGAACATTAATGTCGGGGTTTCTTGTTCTCCTGATGAGATAAAGATTTACATTGCCCTTTTTAAGGTGTTCCGCGATGTCTTTGCCTGGTCATATGAAGAAATTCCTGACATTGATCCAAGTATAGTTGTGCACGAAATTCCTACTTATCTAGATGTGAAGCCTGTTCGTCAACGAATTCGTCTAGTGCACCCTAGAAAGGAAACTGCTATTAAGGGAGAGGTTGAAAAGATTATAAATTATGGTTTCATCTACCCCATTCCATTGACAGATTGGGTTTCAAACATTGTCCCGGTCACTAAAAAATAAGGAACTATCTGTGTTTGTGTTTATTACTGTGATATCAATTGGGTGTGTCCCAAAGACAATTATCCAACTCCTTTTATCGATCAAATCATTGATGAATGTGCTGGGAGTGAGATTTTTTCTTTTATGGATGGTTTTTCTAGCCACAACCAGATCAACATTCTTCCCACTAATCAACATAAAACCATTTTTACCTGTCCATGGGGGACCTTTGCCTATAAGAAAATCCCTTTCAGTCTGAGAAATGCTGGTTCAACCTTCCAACGAGCAATGTCTTATGATTTTCATGACATCAAACACATCATTCAACCATATCTTCAAGACTTGCCAACTCATTCTGCTAAACATCAATATCATGCTGACCACCTACGAGCATTTTTTCTTCGTTGTAGAAAATTCAATATTAGTTTAAATCCACATAAGTGTGTCTTTTGCATTGAATCTGATCGTCTCCTAGGGTTTGTTGTATTGAAGGAAGGCATCCGGATTGATCCCATCACAGCTGAGGCCATTTTAAACTTAGCCCCTTCGCCAACTTTGCATCAGTTGCAAATTTTGCAAGGAAAAAATAATTTCCTTCGTCGTTTTGTACCTAACTACATTGAGCTTGCCAAGGGATTTACTCATTTGATGAGAAAGGGGATCCCATTTATTTCGGATGAAATCTCTGAATGATCTTTTCATGTATTAAAGAACACTCTCATTAGTGCTCCTTTACTGCATCCCCTCAACTATTACTTCTTGTAGTTGGCCGCAACCAATAGTACTACTTCCATGGTATTAGTGCAAGACAATGATGATGGAAATGAACATGTGATATACTACTTAAGCCGAAATCTTATTGATACCAAGACTCGATATTCCCATGTCGAGAAGATTTCTTTAGGTGCTATTCATGTTGTTCAACAATTTGAACACTATATTATTTTACGAAAAACCATTGTGATTTTTGATTGCAACCCCATGACCTACATTCTGACTCGTCAGTTGTTGGGGGGAAAATACTCTAAGTGGATTGTTATCCTTTAAGAGTTTGATTTGGAGTTTTCTATAGCCAAATCAAAGAAATCACTGGTTTTCATTGAATTGATTTGTGACCTTCCCTCTGCGACCACATCTACTTCTTTTGATGAGTACATTCTTGATGAGACTCTCTTTCTCATCAACACTCTTGACCCATGGTACGGGGATATTATTGTCTATCTCCAGACCCAAACTTTTCAACCAGAGTTGTCTAATTCTAAATGTTGTCACATTCGACTTCAGTCCTAACCCTATCGAATCATTAGCGATACTTTGTAATATGTTGGTGTTGATTTTATCCTTTGTCGACGTTTGACACTCGAAGAAGCTAAGAGAGTTCTCAATGACTACCACTCTGGGGCTTGTGGTGGTCACATGTTCGGGTATGCTACTGCTCATAAAATCCTTCATGCTAGTTATTTCTAGCCATCCATCTTTAAATATTGCATCTTAGCAGTCCAAAAATGTCACGCTTTCCAGATTTACAATCATAAATAGCACGCCCCACCCACACCCCTCTACCCAATTATTATCGATCTCCCCTTTGCTAAATGGGGGATTAATTTCATGACATATACCCCTCCCTCGACCGAGGGGCATGGTTATATCATCATCGTCATTGATCATTTTATTGAATGGGCTGAGGTGATGCCCACATGTGAAGCTGAGTTTGAAACTATTAACTCAATTTGGTGTCCCTCAAGCCATCACTACTAATCATGGATCTCATTTTTGAAACCACATGATGGTAGATCTTACTACTCAGTTGGGTTCGCGTTACAACAACTCAACCCCTTATTATCCACAGGCCAATGGCCAAGTTGAGGCAGTAAAAAAAGTCTTGGTTACTATGCTTCAATGCACCATTGGGATGCATAAATCGAATTGGCATCTTATGCTATTTTTGGCTCTTTGGGCTTACCAAATTGTAGCTAAGACTGCCACTAGATTCACACCCTTTCAGTTGGTGTATGGTTTGGAGGCAGCTCTTCCAATTGAGTGCTAAATTCCTTAATTGAAAATAGCCATCGAATTACTCCTGGATACCTCACCTGAAGACGAAAATTTACTTTACCTTGAAAGACTCGATGAAACCTGTCGCTTCGTAACGTTAGTAATTGAAGCCTAGAAAAAACAAGTTAAGGCTCAATATGATAAAATTGTTTCTAGCGTTTTTGCTGAGGGTGACTTGGTCTTGCTTTATGATCAAGCGAATGAAAATTTGGGAGCTAGGAAATTCAAACCAATGTGGGATGGTTCTTACATTGTCAAGCGAGTTCTACAAAAAGGAACCTACGAGTGAGTGGATTATGAATGAAATTCTTTGGTTGAGCCCCAAAATAGGCTTTACATAAAGAAGTATTATGGGTGATCATCCATGTAAATACTTATGTACATTAGTGTGTAGTGTGATTTTGGTGTGTTAGTTTGCTTTTGCAAACCTTTTCCTCTGGTTACCTTGTGCTCTACTTGGTTTGCAGATGTCATCCAACAATTACGCCCATTTTGCTAATGGTGCTTATCATAGTACACATAATCTATCTTCCGCTGCATGGGAAATCTATGACCCTAATGGTGAGTAAGTCAATTTGCAAGGTATGTATTTAGGTCAGATGACTAATAACATTGCCGAATATAGTGCGGTCATCGAACTTTTGTCAGAAGCCATCGCTCTTGGCATTAGAGAGTTAGTCGTAAAACTTCATTTACAATTCATTGTACTACGACCTAATTAACAATATTTAGTTAGAAATGCTCAAATTTTGAGAATGTAATTGCGAGTTCGTTTATTGGAATGAGAATTTGATTTTATTACTTATCATCACATTCCAAGACGTATGAACACATTAATAAATGCATTGTCTAACTATGTGTTAGATAGACATTTGTAAAAATTGTAAATCATAGAACATCATGCATTGAATATGGTAAACAAGAAAATATGTATATATATATATATATATATATATATATATATATATATATATATATATATATATATATATATATATATATATATATATATATATATATATATATATAGCGAGTGTTTGCAAAAGAGTTTGCTACATCAAAATAACAAAATTTGTGTTCCGAGACACATGGCTTTACAAGCCTACATAGTGCAGAAAGTAAACTAGAAGTTGGCTATTTGCCCACATGGTGCTCATGATAGCACGAGACAACCCTAATCACTCGGCCCAAAAACCGATGTAGTCTGACGAATACTCCTGCTGTGTGCCTCTGATAGTGCAATGGCACCTCATCGATCGAGGCATACTCTGGAATTTTCATGGTTAAGCTTTCCTGGTTCTGCTCAACCTCGATGATGGGATCCACTCCTTCTACATGTGTGGGAGCATCCTCGATTTGGGATGCCACTCGCCTAGATATTGGAGAAACCGTTGGAGGTCTCTTTGGTCCCATATTTGCACAACATTACAAATTGAATCTCGATACACATAAAAAAATGATATAAACTTCAAAAAACTTCAAAAAAAGAAGTATTTTACCTGAATCAATCAACTGTTCCCCAAGAGGAAGTGGAATATCTGTATCTCCTCAGAAATTTGTCCTTGGATATTCCTAATCATCGACCATGATTGTTAGAAAATTATATATTACGGAGCAATGGAACACATAAAATATTGCAGAAATATAAAGACAGAAAATGCACAAAACAAGAGAGACACAGATATACGTGGTTCATCCAGTTTGGGCTACGTCCACCCCGAACAGCCAGTCCTTCCTTTCTATTATCTAGCAAAATGAAGAGATACAACCTACAACAAATCCGATGTAATATCCTCTATTTTCTCTCACAGTCTCAGCTCTCTGTTTCTCGCTCACAGATTACACATCTATCACACAGCCTCAAATACAATGCCCTCATACAAAGACAGGGGTTTCCTTCTAGGGCAAAAACACCTAAACTAAACATAAGTTCTACCGTCAGATCATCCGCCTAATAAACGGCCCAGGTTGACTAGAAAATACTATACTTTTACAAGGCAATTTTACATTTATTTTTGGCTTCGGGGGCGCTGCCCCCGAGCCCCCGCCGGGGGACCGTTGGCCCCCGGACCCCCGCCGGGGGGAAAATTCCCCCACGTGGAGGAGTGTACAAAACTTCCTGGGGTATACATCCGACTGAAACAAAGACCTCTGAACAATCATGCTCCACAGACAACAATCTCCCACTTGGAGAATGATTGTAGCAACTCCACCGCTGCTTCATTTGCTGGATAATGACTCCTCTTTGGACCTGGCTGTTTCTCATCTTCATCATCATCCTTGAAGACCAATTGAAACTGAGCATGTTCTCAGTTTCTCCCTGGTTACAACTTTTGTTAGCATATCTGCAGGATTCTGACTAGTGTGTATATTTTCCAGCTTCAACTCTCCATCTTCCAACACTGATCGTATGAAATGGTACTTGAGCTGTATGTGTTTAGTCCTGGAATGAAATGCTAAGTTCTTTGCAAGATGAATGGCACTTTTGCTATCACTGTATAACGTGCCCATATCATGCTCCTTACCCAATTCACCCATAAACCTTTGTAACCAAATCATTTCTTTACTAGCCTCTGTAGCAGCAACATACTCTGCTTCTGTTGTTGAAAGTGCAACAAAACTTTGGATTTTTGAAACCCAACTGACAGCTGTTCCTCCAATAGTAAATACATATCCTGTGGTGCTCCTCCTGTTATCTCTGTCACCTGCCATATCTGCATCAACATATCCTTGTAGGCAGATGTTTGAACCACCAAAGCATAATGCTTGATTTGTGGTACCTTTCAAATATCTGAGAATCCATTTCACTGCCATCCAATGTTCCTTTCCTGGATTGTTCATGTACCTGCTTACAACTCCCACTGCATGTGCAATATCAGGCCTTGTGCAGACCATTGCATACATTAAGCTTCCAACTGCTGATGCATATGGAACTTTAGACATATAATCCATGTCTTCTTGGGTCTTTGGGCACATTTCCTTGCTAAGTTTGAAATGGCATGTTAAATCTTTTCAACACCTTTTGTATGTACTCATTTTGAGACAATGTTAATTTACGATTTTTCCTGTCTCTAGTTATTCTCATACCAAGGATTTGTTTCGCAGCTCCCAAATCCTTCATTGCAAATGAATTTGCCAATTTTCTTTTGAGCACATTTATTTCCTGCATGTTAGATCCTGCAACAAGCATGTCATCTACATACAATAGCAATATAATATAGCTGCCATCATTTTTCTTTTTCAAATAAACACAATGATCAGAGTGACATCTAGTATAACCTTGTTCAGACATAAACTTGTCAAATTTTAGATACCACTGCCTTGGAGCCTGTTTTAAGCCATACAAGCTCTTCTTCAACCTGCACACTAGTTTCTCCTTCCCTTTGACCTCATATCCTTGTGGCTGCTGCATATATATATCTTCATCCAAATCCCCATGGAGAAAGGCTGTCTTTACATCTAACTGCTCAAGATACAAATCTTCAGCTGCTACAAGACTTAAAATAGTTCCGATTGAAGTCATTTTAACAACAGGAGAAAATATTTCATCAAAATCAATACCTTTCTTCTGTGCAAACCCCTTCACCACAAGTCTAGCTTTATACCTCTGTTTTCCTCCATCTTCTTCCTTCAGCCTGTAAACCCATTTATTCTGCAATGCTGTTTTACCTGCAAGCAACCTGACTAAGTCCCAAGTTTGGTTATGTGCTAAGGAGTCCATCTCTTCTTTCATGGCTTGCTCCCACTTCTTCCTGGTTTCTACCTGCACTGCTTCTTCATAACATTCGGGTTCACCAGAATCAGTCAACAATAAATAATATAATGAAGGAGAGTAACGTTTAGGGGGTCTACTTATCCTGGTAGATCTTCTAACACCACTTTCGGGTGTTTGGGGTGCCTGTTGCTGTTGTGGTGGTTGCTGTTGTTGTGGTTGCTGATTATTATTATTTTTAGGCACCTTTACTTTTTCAGTGATTTCGTCAAGAACTGCGTATTCCTTGTTTTCTTTTTCTTGTTTCTTTTCCTGCAACTGATTCTTATACAAGACCTTTTCATTGAATATTACATCTCTGCTCATAATGATTTTGTGATTTTCATAATCATATAAGCGATAACCAAAATCATTAACACCATATCCAATAAAGGTACATTTCTTTGACTTTGCCTCAAGCTTTGTTCTATTTTCTTTATCAATATGGAAAAAGGCCTCACAACCAAAAGGCTTTAAAAAAGAGTAGTTTACGTTTTTACCTGTCCATGCTTCCTCCGGAACACCACCATCCAAGGAACTTGAAGGCCCTCTGTTTATTAGATAAACAGCAGTATCTACAGCATCTGCCCAAAACTGTAAAGGCAATCCTGCATGCAATCTCATGCACCTTGCACACTCCATGATTGTTCTGTTCATCCTTTCTGACACACCATTTCCTTGTGGTGTTCTTGGAACCGTCTTCTCTCTGCGAATTCCATGCTCTGAACAGTACCTATCAAACTCTTTGCTGCAATATTCACCTCCATTGTCTGATCTAATACACTTCAATTTATTTCCTGTCTCAATCTCAACCAAAGCTTTTCATTTCTTGAAAGTATCAAATACATCAGATTTATTCTTGATACAATAAATCCAAGTTTTTCTAGTTGCATCATCAATAAAAGTAACATAATAATGAGAGCCACCGAGAGATGATACTTGGGCAGGTCCCCATATGTCTGTATGCACAAGCCCTAATTTTTCGTTCTTCTTTTCTTTCCCAACTCTGAGAAATCTGACTCTCTTCTGTTTTCCATAAATGCAGTTCTCATAGAAGTCCAAATCAATATTCTTCAAACCCGGCAACAAATTCCTTGAGTGAAGAATCTTCATCCCCTTTTCACTCATGTGTCCGAGCCTATGATGCCATAATGTTGCATCTACTCCTTTTGAAGTTAAAGCATTAACAGAGTTAGAAATACCATTGCATAAATACAATGTACCAACCTTTTCGCCTTTTGCTATTACCAGGGCTCCTTTAGTGACCTTCCAAGCTTTATCTGTGAAAGTTGTCACACAACCTTCACCGCCTAACTCCCCTGTTGAAATCAGATTTTTCTTTAGATCTGGAACATGCCTTACCTCCTTTAATAGCCATTGGTTTCCATTCTGCTGTTTTACAAGAACCTTACCCATTCCAACGATTTTACAGGGTTTATCATCACCCAGACGAACTTGTCCAAAATCTCCTTGAACATAGTCATGAAAGTATTTCTTATCAGGTGTGGCATGGAATGAATCCCTTGAATCTACCACCCAAAAACAGTAATATTTTCGAAAGAAAGAATCAAAGCATCTTGTAACACCTCACCTATCACATTTGCTTCACGATTGTTTTCTTGCTGTGCATCTCCTTCTTTTCCCTTCCAAGATCTACAGTCTTTCTTTAGGTGTCCTTTCTTTCCACATTTCCAGCACACTATCCCCGATCTGGACTTGGATATGCCTTTCCTTGATTTACTGCGGTATCCTAAGCTCTTTCCTCTTTCCATTTTTCTTCCTCTAGACTCTGCACTCAAAGCATTTCCCGATGTCTCACCGGAGCTTTTCCGTCGCATTTCCTCGCTAAGGATAGCACCGACAACATCATCAAACTTTAAAGTATTAGATCTAGAAACGGAGTTACTAATGGCCATACCAAACCATTCCAACTTTCTGGTAATGAGCACAAGAATAACAGAGCTCTAACTTCATCACCAAGTTTACCCCTATAAAACTTAATTGACTTGTAAGTGTATTAAAATCATTTAAATGGTTTTCAACAGATCCACCTTCCGACATATTCATATTAAATAACCGTTTCATAAGAAATACCTTGTTTGAGGCCCAGGGTTTTTCATATAGTTTCGACAACGTCTTCATCAAACCCTCTGTCATGGTTTCCTTCGAAATGTTGAAGGCGACTGACGCAGCAAGGCACAACTGTATTGTTCTGAGTTCCTTTCTATTGAGAAGGTTCCATTCTTCGTCTTTCATCCCCGTCGGCATCTTTGTTTTTCCGCCCAATGGTAGGTATAGATCTTTCTGATACAGATAATCTTCCATCTGCATCTTCCACAGCGAGAAGTTTTGGCCGTTAAATTTCTCAACCCTAGACTTACCATCTTCCGCCATTGTTCCCACTCGAACCAGGAACCCTTCTTTCTTGCGAGTTTATCAGCCAAATATACCTTCGGCTCTGATACCGGTTGTTAGAAAATTAAATATTACGGAGCAATGGAACACATAAAATATTGTAGAAATATAAACACAGAAAATGCACAAAACAAGAGAGACACAAATATACGTGGTTCACCCAGTTTGGGCTACGTCCACCCCGAACAGCCAGTCCTTCCTTTCTATTATCCAGCAAAATGAAGAGATACAACCTACAGCAAATCCGCTGTAATATCCTCTGTTTTCTCTCACAGTCTCAGCTCTCTATTTCTCGCTTACAGATTACACATCTATCAGACAACCTCTAATACAATGCCCTCATACAAAGAGAGGGGTTGCCTTCTAGGGAAAAAAACCCTAAACTAAACATAAGTTCTACCGTCAGATCATCCGCCTAATGAACGGCCCAGGTTGACTAGAAATTACTATACTTTTACAAGGCAATTTTACATTTATTTTTGGCTTCGGGGGCGCTGCCCCCGAGCCCCCGCTGGCCCCCGGACCCCCTAGCCAAGGGGGATGGGCCCCCCCAGACCCCCGTGGGGGGGACAAGTCCCCCTCGCACCCCCCCGCGTGGAGGAGTGTACAAAACTTTCTGGGGTATACATCTGATTGAAACAAAGACCTCTGAACAATCATGCTCCACACAGAACAATGATTAGTTGCTGATGTAGCCATCTAAAGAATGGTGGACGAAAAGAAATCTGTTGACCGCTCCCATGTTGCGGCATCAACTCTTCCCATCTGAGAAAACATGGATCTCTGGGTGTTGGTGGATCCACCTCTAGCCACTAGCAATGAAATAATGGCACATGCTCGAGGATGAAAGTCACTAGAATAGATTCAAAACCAAATTGTTTCAGATTTCCCCTCTTGCACTTGGTTAATTGGTGTTTCATGCATGCCAGTAAACCTTCAGACCAGCTGAATACGGTGGGATTTAGGCATTCGATCGTGTATTGGAAGCAAGACTTTGATGCCTCATGCAATTCTTATGCCCCTGCTATTCGGGCCACAGTGTGTAGGATGGTTCGCAACAGAAGATTGTTGATGGTTGATATGTTAATTTACCTGCTATTACCTTTTTTGGCTCCCGGACAATGCCTCGTAATGAGCATGTTCGTGTTCTCTCATCCAGATCGTGAGATAAATGTACTTGTTTTCCCTTTTTGGACAACCCAGTGATGAAGTAAATGTCGGTGAACTCTATTTGAAGCTCTTGATCCCTGGACATAAACATTTTGCAATCTACATCCCACCAACTGATCAAATGCTACAATAATTTGGGTTGTGCTATGATCCCAGGAATCATGAATAATTTGAGCAGTCCACATGCTCGAAGGGCATCGATACAGTCTTTAGCCTACATTTCTTGATGGTCTGCGGCTTAATGATCCCTCTCTTTCCATTCAATCACCATTTTGCACTATTTTTTTTTTGCAAAACATCAACAAACCACCATTTTATGAGCATCCATGGAGAGAAAAATAAAGTTTAACTATTTTTCATAGATAATTTAATTTCAATTTTTTTACCTTGGTGCCAATGTGTATGTTTTGGAATTTTTTCATTCTGTCAGCGTGAGTGCCTAATTGGCCTCAGGGTGAGCAACGTGACCCCGATGGGTGAAACCTGCGCTGGTCACCCATGATGTACATTTTTTAAAAGTCTTCCTCACAACCTACCTTATGGATGAAAATGCTTAAAATGACAGCCAAAATGAAGAGGAAGGATAGATCAATTACCTGTAACAAACGAATTGACAAATGGTGTCCCAGATTGCTTGTGATCCTGGCCTGAAATTCAAGGTCAAATGAGGTAAAAATTCTCCCACAAATGCAAATTGGTAAAATGGTAAAACGACATACTTTTTAAATAATATTTTTACCAAATTAGGGCATATTTCACTCATTTTTTGATATTTTTCCTTGAAATTGGTAATGTGTGTTTCCTTGTGCAGTGACAGGTCATATCTTCTCAATGACGGTGGTTTACTTTTGCTGATTCAATGAGTTCTATTTTATCACTTTTTTAGAATCATAAAAAATAAACAAAAAAGTGACCACTGGAGTCATCTTTAAGCTCTTTTCGAACTCTCGAAAAATGAAAAGATTGTCGAGTACTTGTCATTTCGAACTCGTTAAAGTAAATGAAATGACATCTACTTGGTATAAGTTTAACCCTTTTACAGAATGGGATAGAATATTATACGAAAAAGGAACACCTTAGTCAAACATGGATAGGAGGTTCTCTTGGATATTTTTTTTCTACCTTTTTGGGTTCAAGAGAAAATTTACGAAAAGGGACCTTTGGAGTCTTCTTTTTTGCTTGTTTTTCTAACTCTATATATATGAAAAAGATGTCAAGTTTCACCTCCATCAGACTCGTAAAAATTAAATGATGAAAGACTTGTCACCATGACGAGACCGAGTTCCTCCTTCCTAGGGCTCGTAAAACTTACTAGGATGGATTCATCCGAAGGGTGAACTTATATGGCAAGCATATGTTATCCCCTTCAATATTGTGATAAAAAATATATGGGGTACTCGTTAGAAATTATGGGGGAAAGAGTGAAAGTGTCCATATTTTGTATCTTGTAAAGGCAACATGTCACTCTTGAACATGACACTCATTTATTATTCGTGTCAGGTTTGGGATATCCTCACTTCATCACTTACCTTCCTGGGTTTTGGAAATCCATTTTTCCTCTCATTTGATCATACCATTCCATCATCATGACCTCTAATCCTATGTTGAGTCGAATGCTGCCAAATTTTGGAGTTGTGTTGCCGATATGTTCAAGAGAAGTCCTATCTGTAGTTCTTTAACGCCTGTACACTATCTGACTTTCTGCCACAATCTCGAGTCATACTTATTTACTCTATTATATTCTTTGTTTCGTGTTGATGATGTGGGATTCATTATGGCCCTCCTTCGATGGATTGCTTCGCATTGACTTCAAATCACTATCTGAGAAGATGATCTAGAAAATCCCTTCCAATAGCTTCAAGCTTTCATGCCTCAATGGAAAGTTCTTCTCGTTCAATGACATGTTTACATCATTAACCTTCAATCAAATGATTTCACAGGTGTTTGAAGTCAGTTCCATTATTCACATTTGTGGATTGTGTTGATTATACCTTGAGTGCGATTGTCATTATTAGTGGTTTATCTTATGCATGTTAATGGTTTACATCATTGATCAGTAATAAAGTGGTTTTCTATCATATTCGACTTCGACACATATATTCACATGTTAGAATTAGTACATTGATCAGGTTGAGAAGGAGCACAAGACCCTATATTTTGTCTAATAGAATCTAGGTTGCGTGGAGTTATGAGCCATTCGTGATTGTATACATGTTTCCGCTGTATGGATGCATGCGACCATGTCGTGGGTCCATATTTATGATCCCTTTTATTCGGATGACTGTGACCATACTAAGGATATATGCACATGATCCCTCCTATTCGAATGGCTACGACAATACCATAGATTCATGTTTAATTAGATTCCTATTCTTGTATTTTTAGGCATGATCATTAGAGATTTCAGATATGTATATGTATATGCTTGATTTGCAGGTCTCTTAACAGTGTTGTTCTCGTCCTTGCATTGAATTATAAAGCATCTCAACCATCACTCCATGTTTTGTCTTTATGCTTTAGGGGAATATGTTACACAATATTTTTTCATGTCTCCTATTCACTTCATTTGCCATATCCCGAAGTGCCGAAACATTGACTACTGTGCAGAATATCGGTCATGATATACAGACCAAAACCTTCTGGAAGAAGAAAAGGAAAGCGGCCCTGAAATCATTATGGAGAAAGATGCCTTAAAACCTATTTTTTGGCATCAACAAAGTTTTCTCCACTACCTACCTGTGCTAATGGTAGTTGCTCAGTTACACACTCGCGCTGTCAACACAGGTATTGATAGGAAAACTTGCACTAAACTCCTTTTGGCAGGCTTTCTCAAATTGGAGGAGAAGCTTCACTCACTAGAACCTTCGGGAACGCCGAGATGGATATTGGTTGTTGTTGATATGGTCGAGCTCTCTCATTTTGGCCTCTTGATCTTATCATCATGGGATTTCCCCTTGAGATGTGGACCTTCCTCCCTCTTTTCTGGATCCCTAACTCCCTCTCCCTTCCTATAAATTCATCCCTTCCATTCCCAAATTGTGGTTCACTGATTGCTACATCCCTACGATGAGATTATTCTTACATGCTATCCATTCTAGCTTGGAGAAGGAATGCTTGAAGAGTCTTCTCTTGGACTTAGACATCCACCCAAAGGAAGGCCTCAACATCAAGACATAGGTTGTATGCTTCCCTTTTCATTTTCTTAATATATACATCTAATGTTTACTTTCCATAATTGTATAAATATTTATGCAATTAGCTTAATGTTCCTTGATCTGTTAAGCATTTTATGCTTGATATATGTTATATATACTCTCGTGTCTTGTATAGTACTTTGATATTCCTTGCAGGTTTCTGGATGTGAAGAACGACTTAGGAGCGAGGCCTGGAGCGAAATATTCAAATCCATCTCTGAGAAACAAGTGATTAGCATCAAAATGAGGTAGGTTCCTCTTTCTCATTGCATTTGTCAAGTATAAGCTAGGAAAGTGAGTATTAGATTGTTCAGTTTGTTGCTAGACCCACCCATTGGGCTAGAGGGATCACCTCTGTCTATAGAGGGGATTTGCCTTCACGACAATGTAGAGCTATGATGGATGAAGTAGATGTATCTCACATCTTTTGGGAATAAGAAACACAAGCATAAGTTTACATATCAAACATAAAACAACTCAAACCTAATGGTGATAAAAATCCCCATGAGTTGTAGAAGGGAATACATGCAACAGTAAACAACACTACAAGCATTTGGGAGAAAATTATTTATCAAAATGAATGAAAAAAAATCTTGGAAATTTTGATTCACTTAATGATGAGGGTATATTTCTCAAATACTCTTTTCGAAGTAAAGGATACAAGTGTTACAAAAAAAGGACAAAAAGGGTTGAAGAATCCATTGATGTAGTAGTGGATGAATTATCTCCAGAATCTGAGTCCTCCAAAGGAAACATGAACTGATATGGGGAAGAGTATTCAACTATCAGGTCCTCAGACCATGAAGAAACAAAGTCAGATAATGAAGACATATAAATGTGAAAAACTCCAAGGCACAAAAAACCATCCATATATTTATAAAAAGAACATCGTGAGAGTCAAATTATTGGAGATCAAAAACTTGGTGTTCAGACCAGGAGGAACTATTTTGGCAGTCCAAGTTGTGTAAATCTTGATTTTCAATCTCAAGCCGAGCCTAATAATCTCAGTCAAGCAAGTGAAGACATGTTTTGGGTGAGGGATATGAATGAAGAACTTAATTTTTGGGCGTGGGATCCCCCGAAGGCAAGTTTTAGGGCTTCAAGCCCAAGTTTTGACTAAGTCTTATGTAAATACTCCACGATTGTGGGCACGGAGCACGAAGTTGTAATTAAGTCATAGGGTTGTCCGCCCTTACTTTTGTAATGTAATGTCGGCTTGAGAGTTCTACCCATGGTCCACAGACCATGGGATTGTATAAATAGAGTGAGGCTCTAAGTGTAAAGAAAAAATCGAAGATCGAAGAATCTAAGAGATGATGAAGCATTGAGTCTAAGTGTAAAGTCGAGTCTTTGGGTTGTAGAGTAGGAGAAGGCTCTGCAGCTGAGTGCGCAGAGGCCTAGTAGTCCACAACTGAGTGTGTAGACCCCTGAAGCTGAGTGCACTGGGCAAGTTGAGTCTATAACTGATTGAAGCATTATTAAAGAGAATTTTTACATTATTTCTATGTATCTTTTCCTATTTTATGCATTGAAGTATATTGGGTATGAATTGCAAGTTTATTGTTTATTTGTTGCGCGAACTTATATGAATGTGTTGAATAAGTGAATATAAGATAAAGTATCTGTTTACACAAAGATAACTAACTGTTATAAGAAGATAAGTAAGATCCACGGTGTAACTTAGGGAAATAGCGCAGATCTCTACTTTAGCAGCGCTAAAGCTCCTCAACCCTTGGTTAGGTCTGCGCGAAGGTGAGTATAATAGGGTGTGAAGGCCTCGCAGGTCAGGAAAGTGCACGAAGTGACTTGCCTGAAGGTATTCACAGTTGGACTAAATCGACCCCTTAGACATCTCAAGGGTGTGAAAACTTGGTTCCAGCATCCCCCAATACTGCTTCGGGTGAGACCTCAGTCCGCGCTTTGTGGGCTATTGCCGAAAGGGCCAGTAATACAAGGATTTCTTTGGCTAAATAGCTCTAAACCCCTGGGTCAGGGCCCCTCAAGCCAACATTGACCAAATTGGGAACAATGACACTTGGGCCCTTGTTCTAAGACCGAAAGATAAAAACATCATAGGCACAAAATAGGTCTTCAAAAATAAATGAGCTCTGTTAAGTAATTAGGAACAAGGATTGACTAGTTTGCAAAGGGTATGCCAAAATAGAGGGGATATATTCTGAGGAAACCTTTGCACCAGTAGCTAGACTAGAAGCTATCAGAATGTTTATTTCCGTTTCCAGTCATAAAAACATCAAGGTTATTAGATGGATGTGAAGTCAAAATTTCTCAATGGAGATATGGAAGAAGAATTTTTTGTTGAGCAATCATAGGGATTCATGCTCACTTAAAATGGAGGTTTTGTGTGAAAATTGAAGAAGGCATTATATGAACTCAAACAAGCCCCCAAAGCATGATGTGCAAGACTAGATCAATATATTCAAAAACAAGAATTCAAGAGGGGAACTGTAGAAAATATATATATATATAAAATCTAAAGACGATCATCTACTAATTGTGGTAGTGTATGTTGACGACATAATCTTTGGCAATGATATGGAATGGTTGGGACATCAATTTGCACATTGTATGAAAACATAGTTTAAAATATCCATTATAGGAGAACTATCCTTTTTATTAGGATTATAAATTTCTCAATCAATAGATGGCACGTTTATATCCGAAACCAAATACCTACGAGAAACTATGAAGAAATTTGGACTGGAGGATTGCAATTTGGTTAACACCCCCATGTCTATAGGATGTAGGTTATGGAAGGAATATGAGACACCACTGGTTAATAATAATGTCCATAGGTCGATGATAGGAAGATTGTTGTATCTCACAACATCTAGACCAGATATCATGCAAGCAGTTAGCCAGGTAGCCAATTTTCAAGCTAGCCCCCACGAAAGTCATGTTATTTCTATCAAAAGGATCTTAAAATATCTACCTGGCACAATCGATTATGGGCTATGGTATGCTAGGAATAGAGAGTTCAAATTGAGGGCCTATACTGATGTTGATTGGGAAGGAAGTATGGATGACATGAAAAGAACCTCTAGTGCATCATTCTCTTGGGATATTGCTTAGTATCTTGGGGTCAACAAGAAACAAGACTCTACCTCTCTATCAACTGCATAAGCATAATATATTGCAACTTCCACTTGCTTCTCACAAATTATCTGAGTGAAGAAAACCTTGAAGGACATTAAGGTAGAGTTGTTTGAGACAATTCCCATCTTGTGTGACAAGAACAATGTTATCAACATTTCTAAGAATCCAGTCATGCACTCAAAGAGCAAGCACATTCCTATAAAGTTTCATTTCTTAAGAGAGAAAGTTTCTGCCAATGTTGTTCATCTTGAGTATCTAGACACCAAAGAACAACTTGTAGATATATTTACTAAGACACTTGGTAGAGGGACATTAGTGTATCTTTTGCAGTAGATAGGAGTTATGACTCCTCCTTTAAAATGACTCAATTATAATGTGTTTTGGAAGCTTCTCAACATGTGGGATCAATTGAAGAGTAGGCTACAGTGGTTTAGGGGGTGTTTTCCAGGGAATTTTTTTCCATTGATGCCAAAGGGGGAGAATATTATCTCAGGAGAAGAAGATTATGAGTGTTTATGAGAAGCATAATGATTTATAAGAAGACGATGTCTAGTTTTAGGGGGAGCTTACAGTGTTGCCATCATTGCCAATGGAGAAGATTATTAGAAATGTGTTGTCATTGATGGAAAAGGCGTGGTGTACAGGATTTGGAGCCAGTTTTGGAGCATCAAATCATGTCAAATGCAGGTGTAAGGCAACCCAGATGGATAGAGATTTAATGGAGCCTTCCAACGATATATGAAAGTCATAAACAAGCCTATTGGACCAAAAGATAGAGCTAGTCAAAGTCTAGTGACCCCAAGGTCCCCACTGTGACAGCTCAGCCCACTAATGGTGCCCCCAAAAATTGCAAAGGGGAACATAATGAAGTGTCGGGAAATAGGTGCTGAGCCACACAACGACATTCCAACATCACAATAGAGGGAAGTATTGTCAGGGCTCGAGGTCCTAGAAGTGGTTTCCTTCATAGCTGATCACGTAGATCAATGACAAAGAGCTACTCTTTTGGCACCTCTCCTAAAGCCATAATCTCCTCAAGAGTGGTGTGAAGATAGATTTTGGACCCTGGTGGTTTTTTTATTATAATGGAGGTTGGTCGCAAAACAAGGCCTCAGAGGACCCTTTCACTCTCCTCTGAGAGGACAGGTGGAAAAAATTGATTGGCGTGGATGACATCAACATGGACATGTGGCAATAAGATTCAACATTTTTGGGCACCCGAATGGGCATTTTCTGGGTGACACATGCCACCACTCATAGGATGACATGTGGTAGAAGTGATGTCATACTGAAGGTATGAACATGTGTAAATAGGCACAAATAAAATGCGTCGGATTGCAGGGCACTAGGACACAATGGAAGTGAACACAATGAAAACCAATGAAAAAGGTGTTGGGTGGACCATATTGTAAAGGTTATCCCATAGGAATGAACCTACTAGTTTATAAAGGAAGTGGCTAAGGAATGCACCAGAGGATAAAGTGCTAAGACATGGAGGATTGATAGGTAACTTGTGGTATATTGGTAACAACTGAGAATGAAGTCGGGCAGTCCCCACAGGACACGTTGACTTGGTGGCATGACCCCCACATGTTAAAAAAGATGCACAAACTCAATATGCCAGTAGGAAGGGAGATATGGGCTAAGCACCCACACATGGCTCTATGCCATAGGTAGAAACCAATGGCATGAAGGAAATAAAGAACCATAGAGGCTATAGGAGTGGGTAAGTGCCAACCCTTTTTGATTATTTTGCATAGAAACAAAGGAGATACGACCTTTGGGATGATGGGTGGTTGCCTTAGGTAGAGGTGTGACCGATGAAGAAGAACCGTTAACAAAGAAGTTTGGCCCATGAAGGGCTTAAATAGGATTATCTCATGAAGGTTTGAGCCATTGGTCACAATAATTGGTCCTGTTGTATCTTTGGAGGAATTTCTAGGCTCAGAAATGTGCCAAAGCATCTAAGTAAGGGATTTCATTTAATTTGATGACTAATGAATCAAACCATTAACACTTGTACAACCTAAAAGCGTTTGAGATTTTTGGAGTGTTTATTTTCACTCCTAGCATCATATAATCCTTCTGTTGTAGCAGCTACAACCACCCTTCGAAAATTTTCCTTAGCCTATTTTGGAGCCTCCCTACCAACCTTACACAACACTTTGTCTTTCTTCATCAAGTACTCAAGCTTCAATACTTTCCTTGCACAAAGGTAGCCTGTCAAACACAAGTGATCCATTTCCTTCACAAGCTGCTCATCCGGACTTGGGCCAGCTGTAGGCTGAGAAACTTCCCAGTGAAATTTTCACATTAATAGAGGGCAACTAGCCCTTCCCTCCAGGCATTGTGCAATTCCTTCTAACAGTTTGTTGCCGGGCTCCAGGATTGTGCAATCCTGTCTGCCCTCCCAGCAAGCATTGCACAATTTTCCCCATCAACAGGAAGTTTAGCCCAACATTTGCACAAATCTGGCCAACAGTCAGCTGCTGGGACCAGAAATTACACAGTCCCCTTTGGGCACTCAACCCAGCTTCAGTCAGGAATGCGCATTTTTCCCAAGCAGTTGAGCACTTGCATGCATGGACAGTCCGGTTGACCAGTTCCACCCAGGACCAAGGCAACTTGACTTGCATGCATGCATGACCTGATCTTCCTGGAATAGCAAGAGACAACATGCAAAATGCATCCCATGATTCAGGGAGCTATTTTTAGCAGCTGGGGGTTACATGCAAAGTTGTTTTAGAAGTTTCCCTCCAAGTGTCGCTTTTTCCTAGATTTGTGGCATGTGCGTCATAAGGCCAAACTTATTTATTCGATGCATCAGAGCTCATTCATTCACATTGATATTGGAGCTCTGACATCCCACACATGTCTAGGACTCTCCGACACATCTGGCTCAACTTTTCATGGGTAAGTGGCCTCAACTTCTATTTTTCAACATTTCTGTCACTTTTTGTGTATTTGCTTGTGTGAGTGTTGTTTGCTTGTTTTCTTTGAATGCCTACTATCGTTTACATGTATTCTAGCTTGTCCTAGCTCTGTTTCAGTTTTGGTTGCTATCTCACTGCTATTGTATGCATGAAACTGTTTTGCATGAATGCTCACCCAACCGATAAATGACCTCACCCATATGCATCTTGATCTGTTTGTTCAATCTTCCATTCATGTTTTGCATGCACTGCTTACCACTTCTGCTATCACTTAGTGTTGTCATGCATTTCAGCGACTTACTTACTTTTAGTTGCCCATCGGTGAGTCGGGCCAACCTTGGCCCGATCTCTGCCTTCACCAAGGCTACATTAAGCAATCTGGAGAAGGAAGACTCACCTTCCTCTCCAGATTTGAGCAATATGGCCCAATATTGACATGCTGGACTGAATTGCACATTTCTGGAGGTCAGTGACTGCTTGGCCCCAAAATTTGCACAAGTCTACCCTGGGCTAGTAGTAACCCCAGTTAGGATTGTACATTGTGCAACCCCAACTACCCAATGAAATTTCACATTTTGTAGAGTCAACTACCAGTTCAACGTCCCAGTCAGTCTAGGCTACCTTTAGTGCAGTTCCGGCAGACTGTCACTCAACCTCCCAAGTGAAATTTGCACAATCTTGCTCATCAGTTCCCCAGGTATGTGTTGTGACCTCCCTCAGATTTGCTTTGTTTTCACTGACATTTTTCTTGTCATGCATGTTTCTTGTTTCTATATCTTTCAGGTGTTCATCTGTCTCAATGGCTTCCAAGAGAACAGGATCCTAGGACACTGATGGTGTTGCAGTTGGAACAATAGTTGAACAGATGTCCTCTAGGGTGACGATCTACGAAGATACGAAGCTGTATCTAGACAAGGACATCAAACTAAAGTGGCAAGAGGTGAATGAAACATTCACAGGTAATTTTGGGGGAAGACCTTGAAGACCGTTAGATATACATCAACATTCATAAGTGCGGCTTCTACCAGATTGCATGTAGATACCCCGTGTTCCCATGTGCGGATATGATTCACTGGATCGTCTCCCACACTGACCCCAAAATGATGACCTTGAGTAGTGTCAGTGGGAAGAAGCTTGCAACCTTCTGGGTATGAGAATAGGATGAGATGTATCAAATGGACAAGCCCATGAATATCATTACCCCTCTGTTCAGCTTGCCCAACGGTAGAGGCTGCTCAAGAGATATTATGAAGGATTGGGTAAAGGAGCCAGCTCGTTTCAAGATGACCCCTAACCGGATCTATAAGATGAAGATATTGAGGAAGGCATACCAATACTTGGTCATATTCAAATGTCAAATGAGTGGCCAAGCAAGCACTGAGACCTTCCCTCAGACCTAGGTGGTCACGCTGGACCAACTAGCTAGAGAAGGAAGACCATGCAATTGGTCCGACATACTGGCTCATCAGTTGAATGAGAAAGTCACAAAGGATCGACAGTTTCCCGAAGGAATGCATGTAGAGATTTATATGTCTACCTACATTATAGATGGAGTTTATGCCTGACATGCGTTCCTGGGCTTAGAGTGGGCATGGTCACCGATGGAGATTGTTGTGAGCACATATTTCAATCTATTCTTCGAGTGCAGCTTTAGAGGAGTGATTAAACAACTATCAGATCATTTTGTCACCCCAATGTACAGGTTGATATTTGAACAAGATCCACCCTGCATGTTAGAAGAAGCGATGAAGGCATTGTTAGGCATAGCAGATTGGTATTCCTCACCGGACGACATGTTCATCTGAGTGTTCAATGTGGAGAAGCCTCTGCATGTTCTGCTAAAGTTTTCTTTGGATGTGCTGGTCATGCAGGAAGTAGCGTATCATATCTCAGCAAGATTAATAGCTAGGCTATAGCAGAAGAAGGTACCTTGGCCCACTCTTCCATTGTAGATTGGGTTATATGAGATAAAGAGCATCAAGCAAGCAGATGTTGAAGCTGAAAAAATGAATAAGTACTCGCTCGACCTCCGAAGCTTCAACCTGTATGACCCACATTGCATTATCAGGGAATACTGCATGAGAGTTCAGTTCAATTAGATCCATGGGGCATTTCATTGGGCCAAGGAAGACTCATGGATGTATTGTTACCATCATTCCAGACCCAATGAACAGGTCGGTTTTGCCGTAGAATGGTTAGTACGATAGCATGAAGCAACACCACAGAAAACACCAGCAGTAGCAACAATAGCAGAGGTAGTAGAGCCAAGCATACCTGCATGCGACAAAGGGAAGATAAATGTCATCAACTGCATGGAGGAGGAACAAAGCTATAAGTTTCGAGTAGATCCACTTGTAGAACAAGCAACTATGGCTATTCAACATAAGAGGCAGCAACGCGAAAAGCGAATCGCATGAAGGAAGAGAGATAAGAAGAGAATGGAGGAAAAATAGAAGGAGTTGCATGAGCTGAGGGCACAACTCCGGAAAGAACAAGAGCTACGCCAACATAAGAAGGAAGTGCAGTAGTAGTAGATTCAGTAGGGGGTGCATCACGTGTAGATAGACGAAGCAATGCCCATACAAGTGGTTGATTCTTCTGAACAACGGGAATTAGGTGAATAGGGTGAGCCCTCGAAGGGGCAAGACTTTGCTCATGAGATATAACATGATTTCAAACAGTTGGATGTAGAGATGGAGCAGCCGGAATTGTAACAAGACACAAACCTCATGCCTCACCATAGAGAGGTCAACTCGCCCGCTGCAATGCATCCATATGATGAGCAAGTCTCGAATGACCAAGGATGAACTGAGATCCTTGGTGGTTAGCCGGAAGCAGAGATGCATGACAACTCCTTTGATGAATATCAACATAGAGTTGTGCACCCTAATAGAGTACTAACTCCAGAGGACCAAACATCCCTGAGCAAGTTGAAGAACAAGTGATCATTACTGATGTGCACAAGGACCCAACTACTTTGGCTGATGTATCTAGAGTGTATGCTGAAGCCACTAGCTCTAGTGTTTGCTTCCTCATAACTGAGAATGAGCAAATGGTGAAGGAACTATAGGTGGCCAAGCAGGGAGGAGACTTGGTGACAATGTCTACCCGAGCTGAAATGAAGAAGGAAATACTGGAGGAAGTGTTTTCCTTTGACATGGTTATGTGGGCATTGTACTCCACGTTCAGTACTATGCATCAAGCAGTTGTTCATCTTCACGAATGGCAACATCCATGTGTGAGAAGAGCTCACATCTTGAGGAACATACATGCTTCCATTGATAACATGCAAGCATGGACGATGAAGTATAAAGGAGCTCTGCTTAATTTTCCCAAGATGATGATGGCTAATGTAGTTGAGCTGCAAGTGTGTATACAGAGTCAGATCCGGAACTATGAAGACCTACCACAATTCATCACTGGCATACAAGCTTCCCATGCACGAGTATTCAAGATCATGGAGGATGTTGTGCACACATATGTGATTCCATCACTTGGGACTCTCACCCAAGTGAAGACCAAGAAGTAGGTCCAACAGGAGCTTGACTCGTACTTCGACGAGTTGATGTACGTCGCCACTAGTCCATACTTGCCTATCAGTGCAGACATCATGTGCAAGTATGTTGCTGGTCCGACCACATTGAGGAAATTGTTGCGCATTCTTTCAAATGAGTTGGACAGAGGAGCCCAAGCAGTGTACCTAGATTCCATGGAGGCAAGGTTCAGGTTCCAGGTGGATGTCACTGTGGAACACACAGACACTATCAAAGACTACCAATATTGGCACCAATATGTTACTGCTGATCAGGATGAGGATGTTAAGCAGTTGGACTTCTATAGTTGTCTAATTTAGAGTGGTGTCTAGTTTGGCTTGTTCAAGCCATTGTCCACATGGGTACATGTGCTTTGTATTGTTGAGTCATGTCAAGTGTAAGTCAAGTCTCAAGAGTGAATGTAACAATCATAGAGTAGGTGAAGAGTCATGAGGGTAGTTGAACGGTCACAAAGGGGAATGTTAAGGGTCACCCTACCCTTTGCTATAAATAGTCCCTCATAACTCATTTTAAGGGCTTTTGGTCAGCCAAGCTTCTACTAAGACTATCTTGAAGAAGACTTGGACACTATTGTAACGCACCTTGGCTTCTCCACTACACGGTGCTAGTACATCTCTTTGGAGGAGCAGGTGAATGTGGCTGTAATGTTCTACTGATAGGGCTAGGAGGTTTACATGGTGTATTGTATGATTGTGACTTACACTTCTTTATATAATAAATCTAACACATTTTCATGCATATGTTTTTATTGTAGTTGGACTGCTCTGGTTTCTTTAATGATATATGTTATTTAACTTACGTACTTGTGTATGAACTGATTCACATGCAATTATATGAATCTTGTTGTTAATGTGTTGCATATGTTGTTAATGTTGTCACCATCTGTGTCGACTGCTCTACCCTACACGAGATAGACCTTTCTCTCAACCATGTTATACCAACCATCACACTCGTCTCGAACTGATCCGTGAGTACTGTTCAGGTTATCTTACCTTGGATGTGGTACTGCCACATCAGTGTCTGTTCTGTCAGAAGCTATGGATGTCTTTTGTGTGGTGTGTTCCTAGCAGATTTGGGACTGATCCCTTTCAACCTGGAACTCACCTTCACCTTCCTCCCCCTTTTGTTGTGCTGGAACCTCTCATACTCATTCCTTGACTCACTCCATCAGTCACACCCTTGCTACTGATAGAGTTATCTTACTTGCCTCTGTGCGACATCACGGTCAAGGAATTACCTTACGACCCACTACTGGGACTCCTACACAAAATGGTCAGAGGTCTAATTGGGACTTCTTACTTGGGAGATCGCCTTGACATGTTGGCGGGTCCAACACTGTCAACACATTCAATTGATTTTGATAGAGGAAAGGAGAATATATATGATAATTAAACATTCATTGTGAATATTTAATCAATCAGATATAGTAGATTTGTGTAGAGAAAAATATACAACTAACACATATACATTCAAGAGATGATAGAAGGAAAAAACTAAATGATGCAGAGGTACTAATTTAAACATCTTGTTCAATTAGCTAGTCTCAGTGATGATGATAAATTTCCAGCAGGATGTCACAGAAGTTAATATTTAACTTAGCCTTGCCCTAACTCCTATGTTACCTTGAATATATGATGAAAAACATAAATGAATACACTAGAAAAACTCACATGAACAGAACCCCCCTTACTTTGAATTACAATGTATATATAGAGTGTAATTCAAACGTATCTAATTTAATACAATCGTTTACAAAAAATAAAGTCTTATCCAAAATAATTTGGAAATATCTAATTAATACAATTCGAAAATGGAAATTTGAAAATGATTTTGGAAAATAAACATAGTATTCAAGGGTGTTGTTTGCAACTACTGCCTCAAAATATGTATATGTTGTTTGTGCTCCTGCTGTTGGTATAATGATACCTAAAAAAATCCATATTGTTCCTGCGTTTTTGTGCTGCTACCTGAAATTTTACATCCAGTTCACTCCAAAAGATTGAGGAACTTATCCAATTTGTCGTCAGATGGACATGAAAAGTAAATTACCTTCATGTAGGCTTCATCGAATTCTGTATACTTCTCAAAGGTTGGCTTAGTAATGCATAGATGATGGACTTCATGTAAGATAAATAAGTCATATTCTAAACCTTCTATAAAATATTTACCACTTATGATCCCTTTTACCTTAGCAAATTTTAACTTATCTGATGCTATGTCATGTAATGTGTACTAGTAATTCTCAAGGTGAATCAATTGGCCATTAGAATCCCTTAAAGATGGAAGTCCTTTTTGCTGGAGGATAGAAATTTTTTTGTGAAACTTTTTAATTTGAGCTTCCAAGTTTTGACATTTATTTTCTAGATGCAACATTAAGTTCCTTTTTGTTAATACCTTTATGACCTCTAGGATTGTGTCCATCCTATCTTTGATTCCCAACTCTTCAAGATCATATTTGGTTTTTGAGTTTGACACTTTAATGATCCTTTCTGCTTCTCATGGTTTGTGATCCAATTCTTCTTTGATTTATGTTATGGCTACTTTTTCTTTCTGTACTAGCTGCTCCTATTAAAAAATTATCTGAATGGATGTCCACATATTTGAAATGGTTGAATTTATATCTATCGATATTTTCTCCTTTGATTTAGATAATGTCTATGCATTGATTGACTCATCCATGTATTTTTCAAGTTGTTTAGTTATCTTGAAATTATTTTGCACCTTCGAAATATATGCATTATCTGCCTTAATTTTACTTTCTTCCCTTCTTTGCAAGGATGCCTTCAATTTCTCTATTTCCACATTTCCTAAGGATAGATCTCCCATAGTTGTTGATAAATTTTCATTGCCTTCTTCACTGGTTGATTCTATTTGCACTGTAGAAGTTCCTGCATTGATTTTCTATTCCTTCTCTTTCAAAACATTTTCCAAATCCATCTCCATTTTCTAAATCTGAATATTCTGTTCCACTATCATCTTTGTAGGAATTTACAGGGTAAGTTCCTCAGAAAGAATACCAAAAGGACACCGCTCACAACCAGATCTCAAATCAATACACCAGTATTTTTGACGTGGTTAAAACCCTCAAAGTGCAAGGAGGGAAACAGTCCACGGCCTGTCCCAACGTGGGTACTACAGGCAATTTATTAATCAAAGAATGAAAATTTACATAAGCTTCTCTCATGCACGGATTACCCGAACAATGATCCTCCATGCGCTTTAAATAGAACTCATGGACCAATCGGGTGTCAAGCCACGGATCAAGTGTCGGTAATACCGAGGTGAGAGTGAACCATCGGATCACTACATATCGTGACCGTCGGATTGTAAGTTACAAAATGTACAACGGTAAAGAAACACACTTTACCTAACTCTAACCTAACTCTATACTAGACCAAGTTGAACTTAACTATATCCTATGTGTCGGAATATCCTAACATCCCCCCTTAAGAACAACTTGGGATAGGATTGAAGGATTTACAAATATGACACAATAGGAGAAGGAAGGAGGCACTAGAGCCTATCCCCCCTTAGTGACAACTTCCTGAACTCCAAGCATATATCGAAGTTTAGTGAACTTCGCCTCTGTGAGAGCCTTTGTGAAGATGTCTGCAACCTGATCATATGTTGGACAATATTGCACTTCAAGAACATGGTCATGAATGAGCTTTCTGATGAAGTGCATGTGTAGTTCAATGTGTTTGCTGCGCTGATGCTGGACTGGATCTTTGCATAGCTGAATGGCACTTTGATTATCACACCAAAGTGTGGTTGGATGCTGCTGCTCAAAGCCAAACTCTGATAGGATCTGACGAAGCCACAAGGCTTCCTTACTAGCTTCCACGGCACCACGATACTCTGCTTTTGCTGACGAAAGAGAAATGGCAACCTGTTTCTTACAAGCCCATGTAATAGGTCCTGAACCAAGAGTGAAGACATAACCGGCAGTAGACTTCTGATCATCAGGGTCACCAGCCCAATCAGAATCAGTGAAACCAACTAACAGAGGAGCTGCTTTGGCACTGTAATGAATCCCAAACTGTACTGTACCTCGAACATAACAAAGTATTCTTTTAGCTGCTTTCCAATGACTTTCACGGGGGTTTTGCATAAAACGAGCAACAAGGCCAACAACAAAGGAAAGATCAGGACGAGTATGGGTTAAATACAAGAGTTTTCCGACAAGTTGACGGTATAAGGTAGCATCAACTTCAGGAGAAGTACAAGAGACTGAAAGTTTGACTCCAGACTGAAAGGGAGAAGGGGCTGGCTTATAGTCTTCCATGTGAAAATGACGAAGAATATCACAAGCATACTTGGACTGGGAAAGGAAAATACCCTCCTGGGATTGCAAGACTTGAAGACCGAGAAAATAGTGTAAGTGTCCTAAGTCTGTCATTTCAAATTTCTTTTTAAGGCTGGACTTCACATGGTTTATAAGGTTGGGATCACTACCAGTAAGAATAAGATCATCAACATAAAGAACAAGGATGATGAGAGAGTTGCCCACTTTCTTGGTGTAGACAGTATTGTCAGAATGACACCTAGAAAAGCCAGATTCTAAAAGAAAGCTATCCATTTTGGCATACCAAGCCCGAGGAGCTTGCTTGAGGCCATAAAGGGATTTCTTAAGTCGACAAACAAGGCTGGAGTCTATTTGTATGAAGCCAATGGGTTGTTCCATATAGATTTCTTCCTACAAGTCCCCATGCAAGAAGGCAGATTTAACATCCATCTGATGGAATTCCCATTTTAAAGAGGCAGCAAGGGAAAGAACAAGGCGGATAGAGTTCATTTTGGCAACAGGGGAGAAGGTTTCAGTGTAGTCAATGCCTTCAACCTGTGAAAAGCCCTTAGCAACGAGACGAGCTTTATGTTTATCAACTTTCCCATCTGGTCCACACTTGGTTCTGTAAACCCATTTACATCTAACAAGTTTGCGTCCCTTTGGTAGAGGAACAAGATCCCATGTATCATTTGTCATCAATGAATGATATTCTTCATTCATAGCTGCTTCCCAATGTGGATGGCCTGAAGCTTTTGCAAAAGTGTCAGGATCATGATTTACTGCAGCTTGAGCCAGTAAAGAAGAGGCTCTTTCAAACTGAGAACGTGTACGTCGCTGATCTGTAGGATCACCGGCAAGATCACCTGCTGCTTCCCGAGTAGCACGGACCCATCTTGGAAGTTGAGGATCCTGAGAAGGTGGGGGAGGATTATCATCCTCGCTTTCATCATCTGAAGAAGAAATGTTTTCAAAAGTAGAAGAGATAGGAAGAGGTGGCACATCCGCCGGACTAGGCTCGCAGGCCGATTTATTTTCATCAAATTTTACATCTCTTTTAATGATAACATTTTTGGACTTAAATGGAATAAGTCTATAACCTTTTACATCTTCAGAATATCCAACAAAAGTACATTTCTCACTCTTAGGTTCTAAAGATTTATGCTTTTCATCTGGAATATGGGCCCATGCTTCACTTCCAAACACACGAAAGTGACTTACATCTGGTTTAATGGAACTCCAAGCTTCTTCTGGAGTGATATTCTCTAGAACCTTAGTAGGAGTGCGATTGATTATATAATTTGCACAATTAATTGCTTCGGCCCAAAAACTAAGACTGAGTCCTTTAGATTGCAGCATACAATTAGCCATTTCCTTTAAGGTGCGATTTTTCCTTTCAGCTACACCATTTTGTTGTGGAGTGTATGGAACAGTATGTTGCATTTGAATTCCATTTTCGGTGCAAAAGTTTATGAATGTGTTTTTAACATATTCTCCACCATTATCAGTTCTTAGCTTAAGAATTTGATGTCCAGATTGTTTTTCAACAAAGGCTTTGAAGGCCAAAAAAGTGTTAAATACTTCACTCTTGAGTTTTAAGAAGTAGACCCAAGTGCGTCTGGAGAAATCATCAATGAAAGTTAAGAAGCACTTGCAGCCAGAGAATGAAGCAACATGAAGAGGACCACATAAATCACTGTGCACAAGTTGTAAAGGGGCTGAGGCGTGCAAAGAGGCACGTTTGTCAAAACTATCCCGATGATGTTTTCCGAGTACACATCCGGAACAAACACCATCTCTGCAAGATACCATAGGAAGACCTGTCACCATATTTTCTTTACATAGATGCTGAAGGGAGCGATAGTTTAAGTGACCAAATCGCTCATGCCAAAGTTTGCTCACTTCATCATTATGAGCAACAAATACTGAGGGAAGATTTGATGACCCAAAGTTGTGAAACTTATACAGCCTTTTGGAATCATCAGCAAGACCAGTAGCTAGAATCTGTTTAGGACCTTTTAGATCCTTGATTACAACATCATGAGGTGAAAATTCAACAATTTTACCTTCACCTGAATGAGTTATCTGATAGACAGATAGAAGGTTGCAGGATAAGGTTGGAACACATAATACATCATTAAACTGACCATTGTCTAGATGAACAGTTCCAGTCCCTACAACATTAAGAGATCTATCATCACCAATATATATTTTTTTGGTGTTACAATCATTTAAAGAAGAAAACATGGCTTGGTTTTTGGCCATGTGACAAGAGGCTCCAGAATCAATGAGCCACTCATGAGAATGAGAAGAAGAAGAAGATACATTTAATGCATAACCAGACTGAGATGATTGACAATGACATGCAGAAAGTGCCATTCCGGAAGTTGAAGTTGAAGTAGGCTCCACATGGATGTTATGTTTCTTCATTGCGGCTTCCAAGGCTTCCATCTTCTTAAAGCATTTAGATTCTAAGTGGCCGTCTCGATTACAAAAGTTACAATGTCTATCAGTCTTCTTCCATTTGTTTTTATTGGTCTTATCAATTTGCTGAAATGACCTTTCATTTTGAGGCTGAGATGGTTTAGGACCATTCTTTTGAGGATATGACTTCTTAGGATTCTTTGAATTTGGTTGCTGCTGGGTGGCTAACGCTTTCGTGGAAGAGTTTCCAAGATTAAGAAGACCAAGGTGTAAGAGTTTTTCTTGTTCTCTTATTAAGGAATCACAAAAGGAGTCAAAGGAAGGGGCCTTGTAGTCTTGTCCTTGACAAATGAAAGTTTCCCTTGTAGAATGGAAAGTGGAAACAAATACAGAGTAGGCTGGTCCCAACTTAGTAACGATGGAATAAATAAGGTTACCATCTTCTTTCTTAACTTTAACACCTTCCAAGAGATATCTAAGGGTCTTGAAATTGGACAAGAAATCTTCAATGCAAGAAAAATTATTAGGATCCAAAGTAAGCAGCTCATTTTCAAGTTGATGGGCTCTAATTTCATTTTTAATCCCAAAAACTTTAGCAAGTTTTTCTAATGCTTCATGAGGAGTCTCAAGTTCTGCAATGTGGAATCTAAGATCAGGAGAAATAGACATCCCTATCAAACCACGTGCTTGATCTTGTCTATTTTCCCATTTTTCCGCCTTGTCTTCATCTTTTAGTTTCTTCTCTTGGTCTGTGGCTATTCTGAAGAGACCTTTACTTCTAAGTAAATCTTCGATGTAGGCTACCCATTGGAAGTAGTTAGTGCTGTCAAGAATGACTTGGCATGGACTTTCCTTTAAAAAAAAAAAAACTGAAGCTGAAGATGCTGAAAGTAAGTGTTCCAATGGATAGATCTCGAAAAAATAGGTGGTTTTAAAAAAAACGGCTCTGAAAAAGGCTTCCGGATGAAGAAGTTATGGCTTTTTGAAAAAAAGTGTTGACGTTGCCGGCAAAGTGCGCGAATGTGCGGGAATGAAAAAAAAAAATCCGCCCCCACAAAATGGAGACTTGAACCCAAGACCTCTACTCTCTTAAAATAGCTTTGAACCAATTGATCTATACAAAAAAATTGAGAGAGAGAGAGAGAGAGAGAGAGAGAGAGGGGGGGGGGGGCTTGGTTTGCGTGCTTGCCTTGAGAAAGCTCTTTTTCCTACAAAACACAAAACATAAAACCCAACACGAATATGCAAAGAAAAACGAACCTTGCGGCTCGAAGTTAGCTTTAGCCAAAAAACTAGAAATTTAAAAAAAAATCTCAAAGTTAGCTTTAGCCGAAATACTAAATATTTTTCTCAATGTTTCTGATTTTCCGAGATCACACTAAGGTGCAGGGAAAAGAGCATACGCATGAGAAAAATCCTTCCTTTCTGTTTCTGATTTGCCCAGATCGCACAGAGTCGCAGGGCAAAGAGCATACGCAGAAATGAAAGGTATAGATCCGGTTAAAAAAAAGGCTAAATAAAATGAGACCGAAATAAGCAGAGAGAAAATAACAGTAAACTGCAAAAAACACTGTATACCTCCCGATCTGAAAAATGACGCAGCTAGGGCTACCAGAAACCTTTTCGCGTGAAACGAAAGGGGTTCCTCACTGGAACAGATGCTCCGAACGCAACAGAGCAGTCCTCTCGGCCCGAAAGCAGTCAGAAACAGCAGATCTAGGAAACGACAGCCGCATGCAGTTCTACCGGCTTCAGATTTGGATCACCAACGGACGCGGCCCTCAAATAGCTCTGATACCATGTAGGAATTTACAGGGTAAGTTCCTCAGAAAGAATACCAAAAGGACACCGCTCACAACCAGATCTCAAATCAATACACCAGTATTTTTGACGTGGTTAAAACCCTCAAAGTGCAAGGAGGGAAACAATCCACGGCCTGTCCCAACGTGGGTACTACAGGCAATTTATTAATCAAAGAATGAAAATTTACATAAGCTTCTCTCATGCACAGATTACCCGAACAATGACCCTCCATGCGCTTTAAATAGAACTCATGGACCAATCGGGTGTCAAGCCACGGATCAAGTGTCGGTAATACCGAGGTGAGAGTGAACCGTCGGATCACTACATATCGTGACCATCGGATTGTAAGTTACAAAATGTACAACGGTAAAGAAACACACTTTACCTAACTCTAACCTAACTCTATACTAGACCAAGTTGAACTTAACTATATCCTATGTGTCGGAATATCCTAACAATCTTAAACATATTTTCTTTCTCTTTCTCTAGCTTCCCCACTTACTGAGTTTGGGGATGTTCTATTGTTGGTAATTTTAATTTCTTTATGAGTGCTTGAATTTTTTCATTCCTATTTTTGATGATCTCTTCAGAAAAATTAACATCATTAGGATTTAACCCTAATTTTATTATCAAATCCTCTAATGCTTTTATTATGGTATCTTTAGCTAGGGAAGACATCTTTTCTAGCTTGAACTGTGAATGAATGTTGTTTAAGGAAAATTTTGATGATGCCATGGCAGAGCTTTTCAATATGAAATAAATCATCTCACTTTATTTTTTATGAATATCATTTTGATCTATTGGATGAATCTTCTTTGTGTCAAATGAAAATACAGAAGTCTTGTAGTCCTCTGCACTTTTAGGAATTGAAACCTTTGACTCAAGGAATGCTAAGTGAAACTACCCTATGTCAGGGTCAAGTGAAGATAATAGTATAGTTTGAGTAGCGGAAGACTATTTACAAAACTCAGAATATGTGGAAGTCTTCAATGCTTCATTCTTCTTCTTCATTTCTCTGAATCTTGCAAAAATACTTTGTTGTTTTGAAGAAGGAGAAGTAGGGGAATCTAGAATTGTTTCTTCAACTTGTTGTAAAGAATGCACATGCTTTCTTGATAGTACCACTGTAGTAGGTTCCTCTTGATTTGTAACCTTTTATGACTCTCTTGTAGCTGCTACAACCACCATCCAAAATTTTCCCTTAGCTTTGTTTTAGAGCCTCCCAACCAACCATCCTAGCAGCATGTCTTTCACTGTTAAGTACATAAGCTTCATTAGTTTTTTCAGCAACTTGCCAACTTGTGCATGTTAGTTTGCTTCACTCCCATCATAGGCTACCATTCCAGACTTGGACCAGCTGCTGGATGAGCAGATACCTCAGAAAATTGTGCAATTATGGAGGGGAACCAACCTTCCCTCCAGAAATTGCACAAATCTACTAGGCAACGTACTAGGCTCAGAAATTGCGCAATGCAGTCAAACAAACTTCGTCAGGAAAATTGCGCAATCTGGCCCAACACTACAACTCAGCCTAGAAACTATGCAATTCTAGGCATCAGTCGCCTGCTCCTTCTAGAAATTGCATAATCCCTCTAGGATAGCCAACCCAGCCCCTCCCAGAAATTGTGCAAAATTCTCCCTTAGTCAAGCAAGTTGTTGCATGTGCCTTAAGGTTGATCGGTTCCACCTGGGACGCAAGAAACTTGATTATCATGCATGGGCTACTTTTTCCTAAAATAGAAAAATGCAACATGAAAAAAGAATCCTTAGATTTTAGGGATCTATTTTTAGCAGTTGGAGGTTACATACAAAGATCATTTTAGAAACTTTCCTCCAAGTGTCGCTTTTTCCTAGATTTGTGGCATGCACGTCATAAGCCTCAACCTTATTGATTCGATGCTTTTGAGATCACTCTTGACATCGATATTGGAGCTCTAACATCCCAGAGTACATCCAGGAGTCTTCAGCATGTCCAGCTTAGCTATTTCCAGGTAAGTCTGCTATACTTGTCTTTTGCAGCATTGCCTGCTTGATTTCTGTGAATGCTTGCTGCCATTTGCATGCATGTTAGCCTGTACAAGCACCGTTTCATTTTTCATTTTCATATCATTGTTGTAACATGTATGAAACTATTTTTCATGAAAGGTTGCTAATTCAACAACTCGTTTCACACACATGCATGTTTTCCCATTTTATGAATCTTGAATTCATTGTTTTCATGCATGATAATTCACTCCTACTTACACTCAGTATCGCCATGCATTCAAATCTTCATATGATTTTAGTCGCCTGTCGGTGGGTTTGAGAAACCTTGGATCGAACTCTGACTTGTCAAGAAAACCTTGTGCAATTCTAAGAGGGAAGGCTCTACCTTCCTCCCAGAAAATGTGCAAATATGACTAGATAGTGTCCCTGGGCCTACATGACTTGCCAGCTGAAATTACTCATTGCGCAATCTTAACACCCAACAGGCCAGTCTAGATTCCACGTTGTGCAATTCCAATAGTCAACCAGCCTCCTGACAGTCCGGACTACTTTTTTCATAGTTCCAACAGTTAGTGTCCTGGCCTCCGAGTGAACATTATGCAATCCTTTGCAACAGTCTCCCAGGTATGTTGCATGTCAGTCCTCAAGTTTTCTTTGTTTTCAACTGATAAATTTCTTTCCATTCATGTCATCATGTCTCTAGATATAGCAATTTTTTTTCCGTCTCTCTGCAGTTCAAGATCAATGGCGTCCAAGAGAGCAGGGTCAAAGGAAACCAACAGAAGTGCAACTGGAGATGTAGTTGAGTGAGTATCTACAAGTTTGTCGATTTACGAAGACACCAAGATGATCGTAGACAAATAAATCAAGTTGAAATGGAAGGAGGTCAATGGTGCATTCTGAGGCACATTTGGGGAAGATATTGAAGACCACAAGTCTATGTGAACATTCACAAGTCCGACTTTGTACTAGATTTCATGCAGGTATCCCACATTCCCATGTGCAAACATGATACATTGGACCGTCTCGCACATTGATCTTGAGAAGATGATATTGAGCAGTGTCAGTGGGACAAATAGTTCTACCTTCAAGGCATTGGACTATCATTAGATGTACCACTTGCCGAAGCCAGTGATCACCATGGAGACACCCTTCAGCATACCCAGTAGTAACGAAAACTCTAGGGATATCTTGAAGAACTAGGTGAAGGAGCTAGCCAAATTAAAGATGACACCCAACCATATTTACAAGAAGAAGATACTATGGAAGGTGTATCAGTACTTGGTCATCTTTGTATGTTGCTTGTATTACTAAGAGAGCATGAAGACCTTCCTGCAAAGTTGGGTTCGACATGTCCAGTGAAGGAAAAGCATGCAACTGGTCCGACATGTTGGTTCACAGGTTGAAGGAACATGTAACAGGAGCTCGACAGCTACCTAAAGATCAGTAAGTAGAAATTTACATGTCTGCATACATATTCGACGAAATCTATGCCCATCAAGAGTTCCTGGGCTTGAAGTGGGCATGGACATCAGCGGAAACCTCTATGAACACTTATTGTAAACTATTTTCGAATGCAGCTTCCATGGAGTCATCACACAGTTGCCAGACCATTTTGTCACCCCGGTGTGCAAGATGATATTTGAGTAGGATCCACCTTACATGTCAAAGGAAGCTATGGAGTCACTGATTGACATAACAGATTGGTATGCCTTACCTTTTGGCACCTTCATACAGATGTACAGTATGGAGAAGCCTCCACATGTTTTAACAAAGTTTTCATGGACAAGATCATGATATAAGAAGTGTCATACCACATCTCGGCAGGATTGTCATCTAGGCTGCATCAAATGAAGAAGGCACCTTGTCCCACTCTTCCATTGCTGATTGGGTTGTACGAGATATAGAATCTCATGCATGCAGATGTCGAGACAAAAGAGTTCAAGAAATTTACTTTCGGCACTAGAAGCTTCAATCCGTATGAATTGCATTACTTTTTGAAGGATCACTGCACGAGGGTGAAATTTTCGTGGATCCACAGGGCGTGTCATTGGGCTGAGGAAGACCCATGGAGATATTATCACAACTTCTCTAGGCCCAATGAAGCAGTCAGAATCACTGTGGAATGGTTACCGAAGTAGCATCTAGGAGGGCACCAACAACAACAGCAGTAGAGGGAAACATACCAGCGCACAACAAAGGTGTTAGTGTCAGTCTTTCCAGCCTTCCTCCAGTGATCAAATATGCTCTTACAAAGTGGTCTCAGAGTGTCAAGGTCAAATTTTGTCATTTCAGTGAGTCTTCAAGCAAAATTTGGTCACTAGGCATTAGGTCTAGGGTTTGCTCTCACTTTTTTCAAAGTTGTCCAAATGCCAATCTATTTCACTATTCAGCTGAGTCTATCATCATTCATATGGTTTTCATTATCATGTCAGTGTCTAATGAGTCATTTTACACCTTGTTCATGCTTCAGTTGCGCCTAGACAAGGTCATTTCCCTCTCCTAGGGTTTTGAAAGCTAATTTCTCTTGGACGGTCAAATCATTTGCAAAACTTGTATCCAGATGTTCATACACCTTCCCCTATCCTTCATGTACCTTATCAAATGCTTCCCATCACTGAGATCCCCCAAATTCCTCATTTTTGCACAAACCCTAGTTTCTAGCTACAACCTAGCAATTTTCTAGGTTTGGCCTGTGTTTTGCCCTTTTGGACCCCTTCCCCTCGCTCAATCTCTGATATTCCACCTTCCCCTGCTTCCTAACATACCTCCCCACTCCCAAAAATTTCCCCAAGAATTTAGAAGCCCCCTATCCCCTTTATTTCGCTCCATTTCAACAAAATTCCTTGTTTCACACATCGGGACAAGTCGCACTCAAATGATGTTCCAGAGAAATAAAAGATGAATTTTGGAAAACTGAGAGAGGTTTTTGTCCATAACATGCCAAAGAAGAAAAAACTCCTTCACTTTTTGTACAGGTGTCATGGTTTTAGAGAAATGTCAAAATTGCAATCGCCAGATCCAAGGAGGTTGGCCAAGGCACTAAAACGACGGAAAAGGCCCGATCCACTCCAAATTTTGGCCAAAGTCTCTTTGAATGAGCATGGTACTTTATTGGGGAGTCCCAGCCCAAATTTCAAGAAATTTGGAGAAAATTTTGTCAATTGTGAATTTTTTGTGCCAAACACAGGTTTTCTTCACCAACGGGTCGCGCGCCGCGCGCGACCTTTTAATTGGGCAACTCCTTTTTGGGAAAACTCAGCATTTTTGGATTTTTCATGCAAAGATACACTTTCTCAGCCATTTCCAAGAAATTTCACCAAGTTTTGGGCCTCCAGAAAGTAAAAAAACAAGCAAAAAATGACTTTCTGCCACCTTTTTGACATACATGAAGCAGTCTTGGGAGATTGCAATTTTGGAGGGGCAAATGACCACCAAATTCAGAAATTCCACTTGGGTTGGAAAGTAGACATCCAGACCTTTCCAAAACGCCCACGTTTGCCTCATTTGGACACCTGTAAGTACCTAAAACGCAGCTCCAAAGTAGCGCGACCCGTTCAGAAAGAGGGCGCGACCCGTTGGGAAAGTTTGCCAATTTTTCATCTATAGCTCAGGAATTCGCCCAGCTTTGACCAGTTTTGACTTGTGATGGGATTTTTCACCCTCTTTGATGTAATTTATGTATTTTCATGTTGACATGACACTTATTTACCTATTCTAGAAGATTCATTCATGAAATAGCAAACATTTAATGAATGAATTGGTTTCCTAGCTTATAGAGGCAAGTTGTTTTGACTGCCTAGATTTTAGTGCTCAGTTTAGAATTGGTTGAAACAGCTCCTAGGATGATGAGCTCGACAGCTAGAGGCAAGGAAATATGTTATATTGCCTATATTATGTAATTTCTTGGTCATTTTCATGGTTGGACTCTTGAGGGAGAAAGCTCTATTGTATTACTCATTATCTCTGCAATTTTGGCAAAGGAAGAAAGACCAGGGTTTTGCAGTCCTTTTTGGGATTCTTGTGGTTACATGTATTGATGGTGTGTTTCTCTTTGTACTTGTAAGTTTTTTATGTGATTCATCTTCCCACTTTTCCTTCTGCAAATTAGGCAAATGAAGTGTTAAAGTAGAATTCATGATTGCCATGCTCTGCTTTTAAGTTTACTTAATATTTATGTTTTCATCTGTCTAAAGAGAAATCTTGAAGGTTTCTTGCTCTCTTTAGCCCCTCACCGGTCATTCCTATCCATTCACTTAATTCAAAGGCATCAATACAGTCTCCTACCTTGCCCCAAAAAACCCCCTGCAAAAACTGTGTCCAATCCCCGCACCCAAAATTGCCTTTCCCTGATTTTCCACCAAAATCTTAAAACTTCCCAATTCAAACCTTTTATCAGTTTACTAGCCTAAAATCAGTGTTTCCTTATTGGTTATCTTGCCCTTTGAAGATATTTATCGAGATAGACCGGAGAGAGCCCTCTCCTGCCCCGTAGGGCTAGCTACGAGGCTAAGTGGTTTGATGTTGCCTTGGAGTTTATCTTTTTCAGCCTGAGGTGAAATTCAAGCGCTAACAAAAGGCAAGATAAATATTTCTGACAATGAAAATGTATGTTACAGATCTATTTGTGCACATCACTCCCATCATTCATATTAGTATTATTAGGGATCATCAAACCCTAATTCAGTTGCTACATGCCCTGGCATAAATCCCTCTAGAAATGCCTCCTTGAGGGACCAATGCAACCTTGGTTAGGGATAAGTGTGCTTCAGTGTAGGTAGGCCCATGTCAGGGTGCATTTCAGAGCACTTAGACCAACTTTGACCTGTGTTGGCTGAGATTGAGCGACATCCTCCTAGGGTTCTGGGAATATTCTTATCTTCTGGAGCCTTCTAGAATATTCCCACACTTATCATCTCCTATGAGCTCGAAATTAGATAGGGAATGAGTTAAGTAACCTCCTATCCTCATATCACTTCCTCCATGGAAACTAACTCTAAGTTTGGAAGGCCATTCAATACCCTTATTTATGACCAAACCTCCTCCATTTTCTTATAAATTGAGCACTCATCTAAGTGATCAGGGGTTGGACATTGAGAATTTGTAAGGAGATACTATTGGTGAGAGGTTTGAGATTGTATGCAAGTATTGTTATGCTGCTAGAGTGTTGTGCTTTTGATGTGATGTTGGTTGGAACCCAATATGGAGGAGTGAAAATGGATTGGACTTCATGGCTATAATTCTTCCTTCTACTTAATAAATCTATTTACGCCTTTTCCCATATTTTTGTATTTATGTATGATGATTATATGTGTAAATGCTTTCGATTCCATTTGCTTATAGTTGATAGATCTCTTGCTTTGATTGGTTTTTTTCCTCTGTTTATGAATGTAGGTACTTGTCGAGCATATTAAGTTGGAGAAGGAGCGACGAGAGCCAAACAAAGGAGACAAAGGGAAAGCGAAAGATAAAAAGTAGGTCCCTTGTCTTATTTGTCTTCTATAGAAAAATAATAAACACTTTAAATCTATTGTTCTAGGTGTAGCTACCCACCTAGGGAAATTGTATTTATCCATAGATGCAAAATTGCACATATCAAATTGGTGACTCCGATGGGGAATGATCATCATTCCGGGTAGTTTACCTTCATCCTAGTACACCCTAGTAGACTTTACTTGCTTCCATTGATCTTGTTTCATCCTTTTTGAAGTGTTTTTTGGTAAAAATTGTGCTTGAAAGCCCCTAATATGGCCTCTCTGGCACCAACGCAGGTTTGGTCAAGAGGCAGAGTGCTGCAGAGCACCCTTGGCTTGAGGACAGTCCTCTGAAGCACACTATCTCCCATTCATGGTTGCGCTGATCCTCCTTAGGTCAAAAATCTCATCTTTGACTTGAGTTTTTCCAATTTTCCTTCTGTTTTTGCTTGCTGAAAGATCAATGATTGTTGTGTCTCTGAAATCAATTTGTATTTCTCTTCCTAGCCCTACTTTGGCCTTGATTTTTTAGTGTTTCTTAAATTATTTCTTTATCATTATCAATTCATTGTCAAAGTTAGCTCATAGTTGATTAATATTTGCTAAAAAGAAAGTGTCATAAAAGTCTTCATTTCTTTCGGAAAGGAACTTTCATAAAGTCTTCGTTTCTTGCAAAATGATTGATTGATTATATATGCATTAGTTTCCTTTTGTTCATCTCAACATTAAGGGAACTGAAAAGAAAAACTTTTATTTTGCATATTATAGTTTGTGAATGCTTGATAGGAATAGCTAGGGAAAGTGCATTAGGTGTGCTCTTTGCTCCTTGTCAAAGATCTGATTGCTCTATCCCTTACTAGCTACAGTTTTCATTGTTAATTGAATGAAAGAATGTTTCTCATGTTAGTTGCATTCTAGGAATTGAAAACATACATCACGTGGTGAACCTTGAAAGGAAAATTCTTAAGAAGATCAACTTAAAAGTTATCTCAATTAACCTAATGGAGCATTGTAACTTAACGCGTAAAATTTATAGGTTTCGGCTAGAGACGTGTTCCAGCGTCGTAAAACATAGTAGTTGTCGCTAATTGTCTGCAATATATTCTGAGTGTGATACCTCTTTCCACGTATGTGATTATATCGTAGCTCATCGATGTCCCTTTGAGTATATAGGGCGGTGTTACAGTACGTAAAGTATAAAGGAATGCTCTCACTGTGCAATTTCGCATTAGACAATGCTAATATGGATTGGGCCTCCACGTACTTTCAGGTATATATGGGAGGACAACACCAGGTTGTTTTCCATCCTTAGGTAACCGAGTCAGCTGCCTTGTACACTGTGATACACCGAACACAACATTCGGGGAGATTGCCTGCTCGTACTTCTCGGTTCACTGGAAGGTATTTTGCAGTTCACAGTTACTTGGTAATCCTTTTGCCTAGATTATCCCTCTGTTGTTTTGTTATGTTATTTTGATTAAAATAAAATTAATTGACTGCGAATAACATCCTCCACTTTCACTCCTTAGTTGATCTTAGGTTGAGACATATGGCAACAACTCCAAAGTCCACTGATCAAGGAATTCCTTTTGGTGGGAATCCTAGTCCTTTTCCTCCTTTTGGAAATATTGGTGCTCCTTATATGGCTACATTGTGCCTTCCGGGACTTACCATTGGCTTTCTAGTATGGTTATTTTCAAGCTCCTTGGTTCAAAATGTCGTGATTTTTACGCAATTAAGTACTCCTCCAACTGGACAAAATCAACCTCCAGTTGATCCTAAAGTTCATCCTTTTCCTTCTTCTTCGGTTGTTTCTTCCTCCCCTTCTTCTTCTTTGCCTAGTGAAATTATTGGTACTAGTAACCAGGTGGCTAAGAAGAAGAGGAAAGAGAAAAAGAAGAAGAAGAAGTAAATTCAGCAGGGGGGCAACCAAGCAACCATTGCTTCGAATACAACTTCTGATGAGAAACCATCCAATAAGCCTCAAAAACTTCGATATCAATACAAACTTTGTATGGGAGACCATCTTCTTCGAAATTGTTTGGGTATTCCTTAGATCTTAGAAGAATGGTCTTATCGTCATCACCTTATGTCATCAACTTCTGGAGATCATGCTGGTGACACACCATCAACTAGTAGTAGTAAATTTCATGGAAATATGGTTAAAGTTAAGTTTCCCTGTAGGTTATGTGAAGGGAATCACCCCATTCACCTTTGTCCCTATCTAGATGAAGCCAAAAAAGTGTTGGATAACAATCCTGCTTCTCCCTTAATCCTTCACTAGTTGATGAAGTGACTGACCCAAATCAACCGTTGGTCAAACCCACTCTCTTTGAATGTGAATCCCATGAGTCTGTTAGCGCTTGAGATTTCACCCTAGGCTGAGGAAGGTAAACCTTCAAGGCAACATCAAACCATTTCACCTCGTAGCTAGCCCTACTGGGTATGAGAAGGCTCTCTCCGGTCAAACTCGGTAGATCTTTCAATAGGATGAGATGACCCAATTAGGAACACTGATATTAGGCTAGTAAACTGATAAGGAGGGTTGATTTAAAGTCTTTGGTGTTTTTGGTGGCAATTGGAGGGAGTGCGATTCAGGGTGCGGGGATTGAGCTCAGTTTTTGCAGGTGGGTCTTTGGGGCAAGGTAGGAGTTTGTGCTGATGCCTTTAGCTGAGATGGATGATCAAAGAAGAAAGAAGAGAAGCTAAAGAGGGCAAACAATGACTTTGAATCCTCTCTAGACAGTGGAAAACATAAACATTAAACAAATTTGAAAGCTGAGCATGGCAAGCATGAATTCAAACTTTATCACTTCATTTGTTTAATAAGCTGCAGTAAAGAAAGAGATGGAACACATAAACACACTTACAATTACAATAAGACAACACACCATCAACACAATAGTCCACAAGAATCCCAATGATGTCTGCAAAACCCTGGTCTTCCCTTTCCTCAAATTGCAGAGATACAAGTAAAATATACAATAGGAGCTTCTCCCTCAAGAGTCCAACCATGAAAATGAGCAAGAGAAGGCATAATATAGATCATCTAACTCCTTTCCCCACCTCTAGGGGTCGAGCTCAGCTTCCTAGGAGCAGTTTGAACTAATTCTAAACTGAGCACTAGATAATAGGCAGTCAAAACAACTTGCCTCTAAAACTTAGGTAACCCATCCATGCATTTAATATTCACTATTTACATCAAGGAAACTTCTAGAAGTGTTAAAGGAGAGTAAATGTATCCATGTGCCATGAAAATTCCCCAACAATCCATCATTTACATACATCAAAAGTCAACCAAAGTAAAAACAGTGTTTTGCAGGCCGAAATAGTCAAAATGGTGAAATTTCCCTGAGTGGTCGCGCCCCTCCCTTGGAGTGGTCGCGCACATTGGCAGCTGTGTTTGAGGGCCTTCCTGGTGTCCAAATCAGGTGCAAGATAGCTCATTGGAAATGTCTGTGAGTCTACTTTCCAACCCCACTAGAATTTCTAAATTTGGAGTTGATTTGACCCCTCAAAAGTCATTTCTCCCAAGGCAGCTTTCTGCAACTCAAAAAAGGGGCAGAAAGTCAAAATTTGCATGTATTTTGAGCTTTTGGAAGTCCAAATCTTCATAAAATCTGAAGTCCATCCATAGACGAGTGTATTTTTGCATGAAAATTCCAAAAATGTAGAGTTTTCCCCATTCTGAGCTGTCCCCACGAGTGGTCGCGCCCTTTAGAAAAATACACTGCAGAGGGGTCGCGCCCCACCCAACTGGTCGCGCACTGAGCCTGAGTGGTCGCGCCCCTGAGAATGACTCCAACTTTCTGCAAATCGCCTCTTTTGACCTCTCACTCGTTTTTGCAAGCTCTCAAATGCATAATGAGGCTGTTTAGAGGGAAATTTACTCTTTATAGGCCCTATTTGAAAAAAATTAACTTACCAAACCCACTTTCTAATGTTTTTGTTTTGACATTCTCTTTAACACTGTTTTGAGTTTACTTTTGTCCTGAATTTGACTTTTTGAGTGCTTCAACTCCGTTCTTTTTGCAGGTAGACCATCTGATGGACTCTGGCGAGGAGACCAGGGTTATTGCCGGCATTGTGAAGAATTTTTGAAATTTCCTTATTTTTTACAAAATTGACATGACCTTGGCTTTAAAAACATGGTTTTTAAATCCAAGGTATAAATGAGCTGTACCTGATGAAAATATCAATGAAACATATTTACATACCTCCTTCTGGCTTGCTGGGGACTATTAGACCTCTGACTCATGACCTTGCAGAGACTTTTGACCGAAACCCTAGACCTAAGACTTTGGACTTCAAGACAAAACAAAACAAGTGTGACACAAGTTCATTAACTGATATGACCTGATCCAGCAAAGCCAAGAAGGGAACAAGGACCAGCTCCTCCATCAGTTTTATGGCATGCCTAACAGGATGCAAAACTGATACTGATGAGACACCTACCTATGCACATGCAAAGAGTTTTTGATCACCGATGGAGGGCTCAAGACCGACACTAACAGAGTCTATACCTGACCAATCACAGGTCGAGGAAACAGTTCCCGATTTCACCTTCAGTTAATTGTACCTTTCTCATAGAGAGTGTGTATGATACCACTCAGGTTCTTTTTGTTTCTTCAGATTCCAATGAGCTTGGAGGAAATCCTCCTGTTCCATCAAGACAGGAGGAAAATCCTCCCACTCTCGCAACTCAAGGGGTTAATTCTTACGTTTCTATGGTACCCCATCCAACTGATAGGATTTTTTCTTCCTTCTTATGTGCCTTTACAGATCATAGTATAGGTTTGTAATATGATTGTACCTGGCACTGTTATATATGAGGTGCATAGTGAGTATCCTTTCCTCCACTACTTGGCAAGCGCTTAGTTTGCCACCACTTGTGTCTATTGATTAGAAACTATTGCCTTTTAACAGAGGAACCAATGAACCATTAGGGATCCTTCCTTTTTTTCCTATTTCTTTGGGAAGAAAAATTGTTTATCTCAATGTGATGGTAGTCCCGAGCCCTTATAATTTACTTCTTGGGCGCGATTATGTTTATGACATGGGAGCTATTGTTTCAACACTCTTTCGAGTGATGTGTTTCCCACATGAAGGCAGAATTGTCACCATTGACCAAATTTCATTTCTCGGTCCAAATATGGCTTGCAGTCAAACATCTTCCCTAAATGGTCCTTTTTTCCCAATGGTATCTTCCCCACCACGGGTCAATTATGTGGCAACCCGTTCTATGCCTACATCAACTGACGACCAATTCCGTGATGTTGTGCATTATGTACTAGGGGCATTGGAACTAGATCTCTCTAATGGATTCCTTGCTATAGATCCCTTCCAGAGCATTATTCTCCCATCTATTGAGAACCTCTTGGAACTCATGACCTCTTATGGGTCATGAACAAGGAATATGCAGATAGTTCCTAGTCTTGTGTCAACCTCGTTAAAAAATGAAACAAAGGGTATGAGCATAGTTCCTTGTCTTGTGTCAAGCTCGTTACAAAATGAAACAAGTAATATGAGGATAGTTATTTTACTGTGTCAACCTCATTAAAAAATGAAATAGGTGAATAAGCATAGTTCCTTATCTTGTGTTAAGCTCATTAAAAAATGAAACAAGGAATATGAGGATAGTTCCTAGTCTTGTGTCAACCTCGTTAAAAAAAAAGACAAAGGGTATGAGCATAGTTCATTGTCTGGTGTCAAGCTCATTAAAAAATGAAACAAGTAATATGAGGATAGTTATTTTACTATGTCAACCTCATTAAAAAATGAAACAGGTCCCAGAGCATAGTTCCTTTTCTTGTGTCAAGCTTGTTAAAAAATGAAACAAGGAATCTGAGCAGAGTTCCTTGTCTTGTGTCAAGCTCATTAAAAAATAATACAATGTCCCTTGGAGCAAATTTCCAACTCGAGTCTTTGTTTAGATCTCATAAAATCCCAATCGAGTCTTTCACTTGATCTTGTAAATGAACCTTCATTCCATCTACCTAACCACAAGTAGTCTAGTACTTAGGTCAATGCAATGAAGCTTGGGGGGCATGCACCTAGAATCAAGTCATCATGCTGGGGGCACGTAAACCAATATCAAGTACAATTTTTCATTTCAAGCTTATGTAAACATGAAACTGAATCCAAGCATACTTTTTCATTTAAAGCTTGTGTAAAAATGAAATCGAATCCAAGCATAGTTCCCTATGGTTCAAGCTTGTGTAAAAATGATCCCATCTCCATTTTAACCCTTGTGATTTCCATTCTATCAGCCTCTTCCATCAGATGAGCCTTGGTTTTTCTCCTTCCATCATCACTATCTTCTTAGCCGATCATACACTTTCACTTGGTTATTTTACCCTTTTTGAGGAACAGTTGCAATGAGTGGTTTTATTAGCCAACCTCTTCACATAAATCAACATGTTTTGAGAAGTTCCAACATCACTGGAACTAGTTGCTATCCTAGACACCACTCGTTCCTCTAAGTGGAGTCCTCTTTAAGCTCTTTTTAAACTCTCGAAATATGAAAAGATTTCCAAGCGCTTCTCCTTTTCAGCTCGTTAAAGGATTGGAAACGCCATCTACTCAGTATAAGTTTAACCCTTTTCTGGAATGAGATATATTATTTACGAAAAAGGAATACGTTGATCGAACATGGTCAATAGGTTCTCTCTCATTTTATTTTACGCTTTTTTAGACTTGAGAGACAAACTTACGAAAAAGAACTTGTGGAGTTTTCTTTTTGTCCCTTTTCAAACTCTCTAAACATGAAAAGGACCGAGTTATCATTATCCTTAAACTCGTTAAAACATCATATAGTGAGAAATTTGTCCATCATGACAAGAACGAGTTTCACCTTCTCTAGACTTGTTAAAACATGACATAGCGATGGATTCAGCCGAAGGGTGGAATTATACAACAAGCGTATGTTATCCTCCTCAAGATTGATAAAAATAAAGAGGTACTAGTGAGCAATGACCGGGGAAAATGGGAAAAAGTGGTAAACCACTTTATTGCAACAGGTCGCTCTTAAACATGACACTTTCACTTCATCACTGTGACTAATTGGGTTGGGTTATCTTCTTGATGTTTACCAGACCAATGGTTTATCATACCATCCATTACTTTGATTTTGGGTCAACACTGCCAATTCATTCAGTGTTGCCAACATGTTCAAGAGAAGTCACTCAATCAAAATTCATCCTTTGCAATACTTATAAACCTTCATTTTCATGACCACCATTCTTGAACCTCATGTTGTGAGTCACATTTCGTTTCCAAAAATCATTACACTCATTTTGTGTCGTTGATCTAGGCCCTCCTATGATGAGTCGTTTCTTGTCGACATCAACACATTATCCAAGAAGTTGACTTAGAAACACCCTTTCAGTACCTTGAGGCTTGCATACATCAATGGAAAATTTCTTACTTTCGGCGATAGGTTAACATCACTGGCCTTCGATCGAAAGACTTTGTATGGTGTTTGATATCAAATCATCCATTCACACCATGTAGAATGTACTATAGTACCTAGAGGATCATTATCACTATTGATGATTTCTCTTGCGTCTGTTAACAACTTACATCATTGGCTGGTAATTAGATAGTGTCATCCCATGTTCGACTTCAGATCACATATTCACATGGTTAAACTCACACTTGAGCGAACGATTGAATGAGATATAAGACCCCGGATCTTGTTTCATCCATTTGGGCTGCGATTTCAGGAAAGTACCAAATCATCTGTACGATGGCTATACACTGATGGTCATCCCATTATGGGTCTATATATGTAGAAAACTATCTATGTACTTGTAATGAAAGTTTAATGATGAGCATGGGTATGTCTTCCCTCAGCAAATTCATGAAAAATCAAAATATCATGATATTATGTATTGTAATTGATGTAGGTCACCATCCGCTTCGGAACTTCCTCATCACATCGTAAAGCATATCACTCGACATTATCATTTTCGACTTCACGCTTTAGGGGGCATCTCTTACAGATCTATTTGGTAACATCACTTCCATCATTCAAATCAGTACTTTTAGGGCTCATCAAACCCTAATTCAATTGCTACATGCTCTAGACAAGTCATCACTTTGGATGCCTCCTTCTCGGAGAGTTTCTTGGCCTGAATCCCTCCATAAATGCCTCCTTGAGGGACCAACACAGCCTTGGTCAGGGGTAAGTGCATTTCAGTGCAGGTAGGTCCATGTCAGAGTGCATTTCAGAGCACTTAGACCCACTTTGACCTATGCTGGGCGAGATTGAGTGAAATCCTCATAGGGTTCGAATGAACACACATCTCTTGCGTAGTTTGAGGAACGAGTGATCATATCTAATGTGCGTAACCATCCAGCAACATTGATCTATTTGGGAACGTCACTCCCATCATTCAAATCAGTACTTTTAGGGCTCATCAAACCCTAATTCAGTTGCTACATACCCTAGACAAGTCATCACTTTGGATGCCTCCTTCCCTGAGAGTTTCTTGGCCTGAATCCCTCCAGAAATGCCTCCTTGAGGGACCAGCACAACCTTGGTTAGGGGTAAGTGCACTTCAATGCAGGTAGTCCCATGTCAGGCTGAATTTCAAAGCACTTAGACCCACTTTGACCTGCGCTGGGCGAGATTGAGCAAAATCCTCATAGGGTTCTGGGTATATTCTTATATTTTGGAGCCTTCTAGAAGATTCCCCACTTATCATCTCTTATGAGCTCAAAAATGGATAGGGAATGAGTTAAGTAACCTCCTATCCTCTCATCCCTTCCTCCATGGAAACTAACTCTAAGTTTGGAAGGCCATTCAATACCCTCATTTATGATGAAACCTCCTCCATTTTCCTATAAATTGAGCACTCATGTAAGTGATGAGGGGTTGGACTTTGAGAATTTGTAAGGAGATACTATTGGTGTGAGGTTTGAGATTGTAAGCAAGTATTGTTATGCTACCAGAGTGTTGTGATTTTGATGTGATGTTGGTTGGAACCCAAGCTGGAGGAGTGACAATGGATCAGACTTCATGGATGTAATTCTTCCTTCTAATTAATAAAGTTGTTTACACCTTTTCTCATATTCTTGTATTTATTTATGATGATTATATGTGTAAATGATTTCGATTCCATTTTCTTATAGTAGATAGATCTCTTGCTTTGATTGGTTTTTGTCCTCTGTTTATGATTGCAGGTACTTGTTGAGCGGATTAAGTTCGAGAAGGAGTGACGAGAGCCAAACAAAGGAGACAAAGGGAAAGTGAAAGATAACAAGTAGGTCCCTTGTCTTATTTATCTTCTATAGAAAAAGGATAAATACTTTAAATATATTGTTCTAGCTGTAGCTACCCACCTAGGGAAATTGTATTTATCCGTAGATACAAAATTCCACATAACAAGGTAGAAAAAAGCTGCAATTTTATAGAAAACCCACATGTGCAGAAAGAAACTTTGGCAATAGAGGCAAAGAGGCAACAACACGACAAGAGGACTACGCCAAGAAAGAGAGAAAAACAGAGGATTGAGGAAATAGTGAAGGAGTTGTAAGAGTTGAAGCAGCAACTCCGGAAGGAAGAGGAGTTGTGTAGACAGGAGAAGGAAGCACAACAGGTACAGATTCAACAAGAGGTGCAACATGCACAGATTGATGAAACCACACCCATACAGGTAGTAGACTCATCCGATTAGCTGCCACAAAGCAGAAATGGTGAGCAGTCATAGGAGCAAGAATTTTCTCAAGAGATTGAACGAGTACTTGAGTAGATGGATACAGAGATGGAGCAGCCAAAGTTAGAGAAAGACATCGACCTCATGCCTTACCACCATGAGGTTGATCCACCAGATTCATCGGATGTAGAAGTATAATAGGTCCCAAGTGACCAAGGAGATATTTAGATCCTTGGAGACAATCTGGAAGAGGAGATGCACAACATATCATTCTACGAGTCGCAGCATAGAGTTGTGCAATCAAGCAGAATGTATACTTCGGATGAACAAACATCTCCTACACAGTTTGAGGAACAAGTAATCGTATATGACGTGTGTAACCAGCCAGAGCATATGATGAATCCACTAGCTTGAGTGTTCACTTCTTGATAGCATAGAACGAGCAAATAGCTAAGGAGTTACATACAACCAAGCAGGGAGGAGAGCTGGTTATATCATCCACTCGATCAGAGTTGAAGAAGGTGATACTGGATGAGGTATCATCCCTTCAGACAGTCATGCAGGTGTTGTATTCCAGATTTGGTACCGTGCATAAGGTAGTTGTCCATCTCAATGGTTGGCAACAACACTGTGTTAGAAGAGCATGTATCTTGTCCAACTTACATACTGCTGTTGATCACATGCAAACATGGACAATGAGATACAAAGGAGCCCTAACACACTTTCCCAAGACGATGAAGCCCAAGGCAGTTTAGTTGAAGGCACACATCTGGAGTCATTTGAGGAACTATGAAGAACTCCCGTAACTGATCACTAGTTTGTAGGCTTCCCGTGCATGCGTGTTCAGAAGCATGGATGTTGTGTACACACATGCGATCCCATCTATTGGGACACTCACCAAGGAAAAGAAAAAGGGACAAGTCCGACTGGAGCTAGACTCATACTTTGACAACTTGATGTGCATAGCCACCAGCATAAACTTGGCTATCAGTGTAGACACTACGCATCAATATGTCGCTGGTCCGACCACAGTCAAGGCAATGATTCACATGTTATCAGGGGATTTGAACAGAGGATCCAAAGTAGTGTACCCAGATGCAATAGGGGAAAGAGTTCATTTCTAGAAGGATGTCACCACATAGTACACGGACACGATTGCAGACCATCATGAGGGTGTTGAAGAGTTTGTCTTCCCACAGTTGTCTGAGTCATAGTGATTTCTTGCACAACGTAATCAATCCTATTTTGTCTCACATGGGTACAGGTTTAGATTATATATTGTAACATCTTGTAAAGTGGAAGTTCAATTGTCAATAGCTAAATGGAACAATCATAGAGTAGTTGAAGAGTCATGAGGGTAGGTAAACAGTCACAAAAGGGAATGTCAAGGGTCACCCCACCCTTTTCTATATATAGTACCTCATAACTTATTGTAAGGGCTTTTGGTCAGCCAAGCTTCTGATAGGAGTATCTTAGAGAAAGCTTGGAAAGTATTGTAATGAGCCTTGGCTTCTCCACAGTACAGAGAGAGTACATCTCTTTGGAGGAGTAGGCGAGAGTGACTGTAACATTCCATTATTGAGACTAGTGGTTGGTCATGGTTGTACAACATGATTGGAACATTCACTTCTTAATATAACAGAGCCAACGCATTTCATGCATATGTTGTTATTGTATTTCAGTTAACTTGTTTACTCTAACGATATATGTATATGTTTACTTACGCATGTATGTATGGACTCTCTCTGTATATCTATGTATGAATATTATTGAAATATGTTGTTGGTTTAACCATCACTTTGGATTGTTGGTTCACCTTCCTTCCAGTTTGTGATGCATCTTTGCTCATTTGTTCTCTTTCAAGATACCGGTTTGCAAGGGGCAGACTCATTCCACCTTTAGTGTGTTAGAACCATTCATGAACCTTTGTTGGCTTGCTGCGCATGTCACACCCTTGCTACCAACAAGGATATCCTACTTACCTCTGTGTGCAATCACGATCAAGGTGATATCGTACGACCCACTTCTGGGACTCCTACACCAAATGGTTTGAGGTATATTTGGGACTTCTTATTGGGGAGATCCCCTAACATGTTGGTGGGTCTAGCACTGTCAATAGACTGTTCTTCTACATTGATTGTTTTCCTCCTTTTGAAAACTTTAAATTCCATTGGTCTGAAACTTGAGCCTGTAAGAGACAAACTCTCACTATAACAACCCTGGTGAAAATTCCATGTAATAAAAGATAATAAAGGAAAAATAATGACCACAATTGATGGGACACTTTTTCCAAGTTGAATGTGGGGCAAGACATCCTAATGTGGATTTTCATTGGTTTATTATGGCTAAGGAAATTGGCAAAGGCAATGGCTAAGGATTTGGAAAGGCAAAACTACATTTTTGGCACATTTATTTATGAAAATAATGGAAATTAGGAGAAAAGGAAGGTGAAAGGTCATAAGTTTCATGTGAGAAGGAAAATGAAGGAAAATGATGTAAAATTAAGAAAATAGAGGCCTAATTGATAAAAAGGCTTATGAGGATCAGTTGGTACCTTTGTGTGAGTTCAGTTTTGGAGCTCTCTCATTATTCTCTCTCTCACTCTTGGACACTTCGATTTTTCTTGGAGCACTTTGGCATTGGATCAAGAAAGGCAAAGAAGGCTAGAGGAATGAACGAGAAAGAAAGGAAGAGAAGGATCAAGAAACTACAACATGATTATTTTCAGGTATCGATTTTCATGTTGTTTTTCCTTGCTAAATTTGACATTCAGGGTATTACATGTGGTTCTTTGCTATTTTTGCATGGTTTTCTAGTTATGATAATGTTTTCAACCTAGCCTTTCCATTTCCAGATAACCATGGTGTGATCGGGTTCTCATGTTTTGGTTGAGATGAATTGCCAGATGGATTCCAAGCTGAGTGAGGTGGATCTTTGAATAATAGAACACATGGCCTAATAACCCCTAAACTGAACTATGGGTTATGATAAATCCAAACTTTGTGTTACCTCAGTGGGCTTAGGAATCCTCGACCAGTTAATGGCAGGACATAGGGTCTCTACATATCCATTATGACTAACTACCAAGTTTCTCTTCCGAAGTGCATGTATTATGAAAATGACTTCATTATCTCGGAAAAGCTCTCGAATAACTTGTCTCATAAAACATATGATGGTGGAGGCCACGTAGCCTTGGTTAGGAACATGATAGATGTTTTAGGCTCATGCGAAAGACATGGATCCTTTGAAGAATACATGAGTTGCACATTTTTCATCTACACACTTTGAGGGCATCCAATGCATTGGTGTAGCGTGCTACCCGAAAAATCTATTCATTCTCTTGCTCATCTGGTTGCAAAGATAGACCCTACTTTTAATCACTTTGACCATAAAGCACTCAACAAAGATATTATGAAAAGAACCCGATGAATCCATTGAACAATTTCACACATGCTTTTGTAATCTTGCATACCGATTCCCCGAAGATGATATTGATTGGGAATTTCTAGATGGGAGATTTGAGTATCTTCTTTACATATATAAAAATCCACAATTCTTGAAATCACTCAAATCTCGCTCATACTCTGGTGATGGAACTGCACAATCACAAGTAGGCATAGTCGCTGTCACAAGTGACTGTCCACCTTCACCTCATCAAATAGCTCCACCACAATGGAGTGATGTGGGAGATCATGCACATACCTCTGTTGAACTATCACATCCTCCCACCCCACTTGCTCTTGATATCTGCATAGATTTGGCTTGCGAGACTGTTGGTTGTCACATGGATTCATTCCATCAACCTCTATCCTCATGGTTTGTTGATTCTTTGGATTGTACTATCTTGTATTCTTCCATTCCAGACTCCTCACTTATTGTGAACGAGGATCAAGTTGTCGATGAAGTTGGTGTTATGCAGCCAACCTGCACCATCATTCATGATGAGTGTGTGCAGGAATCTAAAGAAGAACTCACGGTGAAGAATGAATCCCTTCCAGCCGTGCCTCATCCGCTTCATCTTGAAATCCATTGGGATTCTTCCACTGCTGATTTCCCCTGTGAAAGCCCATTTTTGGATGTTTCTACTTCTGATAATTCACAAGACACGCAGATTTCAGTCTATCATCACAGTGCAGAGAGGACACATCTTCCTCCGAAAATCCGTACAATATGTCATTTGTCATTTCTAAAAACACAAAGGGTGAACATATTTGCTTCTCATCTACCCCTCTGCCTGATTCATCAAATCATGAGGATGTCGACAAACATCCTAAATTTTCTGATCTTGGCTGTCATGCTCTCTCTACTTATTCATCTAATCACGATGTTGATTCAATCGTTGTTAATCTATCTAAGACACTAGTCTAAAATGATCTATCTGTGAACAAAATCGAAACCCCGCGGAATCTCGAGGCAATTCAGCCCGAGCTGATGGTTATGTCAGGCCCTCACTGTTTTGAGGTTGGTTTCACTCTCGGTCAGGAAATTGTTGAAACACTCAATAATCCTCATCACTCTTTGCTTTGCATTGAAGATCAACCAAACACCCCAAATTTCACTTCCTCCACTCAAACTACATGATCCCATCACTCATGCATTGGAGGAATCTTATACAGCAATCACACATGCACAACATAAGTGGTCTACCTTTCTCTTGTTTCCTTGCATGTCACAGTCAAGAGAATGCATTGTTGGCATTATGTTCTCTGGTATGGCTATATGTTACAGATGTTGTACTTGATGGCAACTCCCATGACAAGGCTCTCAATTTATTGAAAAATAAGAAGGACGCAGGAAATCAGTTCAGAAGGTGCGTACCTGCAGGTACACCTTGCAGGGACCGCGTCCAGAGTCGCAGGCCAGCCATTCAGGAGGTGCGTCCACCCAGTGCACACATTTCAAGGCAGAGAAAAGCTCACGTGGGGGTTTCTTGTGTTTTACTCTTGGTATCTAGCCGACGGTATTGTGTTATTATGGTGTCGGCTCGTGGTATTGTTCCATGATTTGAGGAGGAGCTTGCCTATATAAAGCAAAGGAGATCATTTGGTTTGTGCATGTCTTTGGTTGAATATCTTATGAGGCTAGATCTGGTCTAGATCTAAAAAGGCGAATCTTCTGAAAGACTGAGATCTCTTTGGCGCATGATCAGATCTGTAGATCTGACTGTTTGGGTTACGCTTAAAGTCTTGAAATCATTCATACCCGAAGGTATGCAGGTACAGTGAAAGGTAGGTGCGCCGGGACGCAGTGCAGAAGGAAGAGACCTGCGTGGGGACGCAGGGAAGAGCAAGATTCAGGTGCGTCCGGAACGCAGTACAGTAACAGGCGCACTGCGTGGGGACGCAGAGCATAATAAGGATCAGGTGCGTCTCTGAGCAAAAAGACGCGGCGCGATAGCATTTCTGGGTGTGTCCCTGTAGCAAAAAGACGCGGCGCGATAGTGTTTTGGGGTGCGTCCCTGCTGCAACAGGACGTAGAGCAGTTGAAGGAACAGTGCGTGGGCACGCAGCACAGCAGAAGGATCTCTGCGTGTGGACGCAGGGGAGCAGAAGGTTAACTGCATCTGGTCGCAGGCCACAGAAGGGAAAACTGCGTCTCTGTCTTAAGATGTTCTGTTGATTGAATTTCTCTGTTGATAAGGTGTTCTGGGTTAGTTCTGTTATTACTGATCTGATAACTGTAGTGGACTGTAACTGTTATGTACTTAATGATCATTTGATGCTTTATGAAAAGAAGTAGGGGGTTGTAGCTCCCTTCCAGGAGAAGACTGGAAAACAAGAGAGAGTTGTAGCTCTCTGCAGGTTGCAGCCTGCGTACTGGTAAAGGACTGCACCAGTACAAAATCATTGTAAAAGGAGTTTCTAATTTGAAAGAAGATAGAGACATATTGCAGCAGGTGGTTTTCACCCACATTGGGTTTCCACCTTACATCTTGTGTTCTTTGGTGTGACTATCTGTTGTCTTTGTTCATGCTCATTATTTTATGGTACTGACATGCAAAAATAATTCAAAGATCAAATAAGGAAGATTTATTAAATTGCTAGATAATACTGATTCACCCCCCCCTCTCAATATTATTTCCAACAATTGGTATCAGAGCAGGTCCTTCAGAGAAGCTTGATCGCTTGAAGGTAGATCGTTCATCATGAGCAACTACGAGAGAGAAGCATCAATCAGGCCACCGGTTTTTGATGGGACAAACTTCAATTATTGGAAAGTAAGAGTTACTGCATATCTTCAATCTCTTGGTACAGAAGTTTGGGACATTGTTGAAACAGGCTACGCTTTTCCTTCAGCTACTCCTACAGATCCAGCTGAGAAAAAGAAGTATGAAACAAATGCAAAAGCAGTCATTACTCTGTTAGGATGTATATCCCAAACGGAATTCATGAAGGTAATGCACTACAAATCCGAAAAAGAGATATGGGACAAAATTGTCACGAGCTATGAAGGAGATGAACAGGTAAAGCGTGCTAAACTTCAAACTCTCAGGATTCAGTATGAAACTCTCAAGATGTATAATGATGAAAGTGTGGCTAATTATTTTCTTCGGGTAGATGAGATTGTTAATTGTATGAAAAATTTGGGTGAAGAAATAAAAGAGGCTATAGTGGTTGAAAAGGTTCTAAGGTCTTTGTCCCCCAAGTTTGAATCTAAAGTATCTGCAATAGAAGAAAAGGAAAATCTACGAATTCTCACTATGTCTCAGCTACATGGAATTCTAACGGCTTATGAAATGAGAAAGGGAGGTCCATCAGACAGAAGAGAAGCTGCTTTCAAGGCATCAGGTAAAGAAGATTATTATGAAGCAAGCCACATCCCAGAAGAAGAAGAATCAAATTTTGTCAGAAATCTTCAAAGGGGTTCTGGAAGATTCAGAGGTAAGTTACCTTTTAAATGCTTTGCTTGTGGAAGAGTAGGTTATTATGCTGCAAAATGTCCTTATAAGGATAAAGGAAAGGAACCTGCTAGATGGAATAAGAAACAAAGTGCAAATAAGAAAAGCTACTACACCCATGAAGATAGTGATGGTCTATCAAACAATGATGAAGATGAACGAGGTAATGAATATAAGTTGTTAATGGCATTTGAAGATGATGATTATATGGATGCTGTAGATGTGGATAACCTTTATGAGGAAATTACTAGACTCAAGAGATGTATAGAAGAAAAGAATGTGATCATTGATACTCTACAATTTCAAATTGATGAAAAAGAAAAACATCTTGAAAAACTAGAAGGTGAAATTGTTGGTCTTAGAAAAGAGATTGAGAAAACAAAAGCTATTAATCTTAAGTTTGTCAAAGGATCTGAAACTTTGGATGAGATTATCAATGTGCAGCGGTCTCCTCTAAACAAGACAGGTCTGGGCTATAATGGAGAAACCTCTCAAGCATCCACCTCAAAGAGTTATCTTGATGCGGCAAGAAGAAATGGGCAAAAGAACAATGAAGATCATCAGGTAAAGCAGGGACGAATTACAAACAGAAACTATCAGGGGCAATCCATCTTAAGGGTGAACAAAAGCTACAACCAGCCACAGGTAAAATCTTCTCAATTTGGTTCAAGAATAGATGAAAATAGAAATTACAATCAGTTGGCTGGTAGATTCAATAACCGCAGAAGTTTCTTCAATGGACAATGCTTTTCTTGCCATAACTTTGGTCACAAAGCAGCTCAATGTGTTGCATATAAAACAATCATGACTAGGGAAGCTCAAAAACAAAGAAGTATGACAGGGATTACAAAAAGGACCTATAACAACTTTTCGGTTCTTGAAAATGAAGTTGAATGTTCTATTTGCGATAATTTTGGTCATGAAGACTCTGAATGCAGGAGCAGTTTTCAGCAGAAAAAGGAACAAGCCTCAAGCACCAAAACATGGAGAATAAAGGAACCTCAAACAGAAAGATGCGGGATAGATTTTTATGCAGAGGGACAGGAAAATCTATGGTACATTGACAATGGATGTTCGAAGCATATGACAGGTGATAAAGAAAAACTTGAATCTTATTCTGCTCTAGAAAAGGGAAAGAAAGTCTCTTTTGGAAATGATACTCCTGCAACTATAAAAGGAAAGGGCATTGCTCAGTTAAAAGAAAAGGTCAAGGCTGGAAATGTTTTGTATGTTGATGGATTGAAGCATAATCTTCTAAGTGTCAGCCAGATGTGTGATCAAAGAACCGAGGTTATATTCAGATCAAATGGATGTCTTGTTCGTGATCTTGATACAGGTAAAACAGTGATCAAAGGCAAAAGAACTCCAAATAATCTGTACATATTTGAAGAAGGACAACAACAATGCTATCTGAGCAAGGATGATGAGCACTGGTTATGGCATCGGAGGTTGGGGCATCTAAGCTTTTCACAAATAAGGAAAGCATGCAAATATCAGGTAGTTCGCGATCTTCCAGATATCAAAATTCCTGACAACACCATATGCAAATCATGTCAGTTTGGAAAACAAACCAGAACTAACTTTCCAGATAAGGAAGGATCAGCTAGCATGCCTCTCGAGCTAGTACATACAGATACATGCGGTCCATTCAGGAAAAGGACACCTAGAGGAGAAGAATACTTGATATTATTTATTGACGATTTCTCCAAGTTTGTCTGGCTAGGACTTATGAAGCACAAAGATGAAGCATTCGAAAAATTAAAATCCTTCAAAGCCTTGGTTGAAAATGAATCAGGTCACAAAATTAAGTGCCTCAGATCCGACAGAGGTGGGGAATTTACTTCAAATGAATTTTTCGATTTCTGTGATGAACATGGGATAAGGAGAGAATTCTCTACAGCTAGAACTCCTCAGCAAAATGGAGTTGTGGAAAGAATGAACAGAACAATCCAACAAATGGCTCGTGCTATGCTTGATGAATCAGGAACTACCGCTACTTTCTGGGGTGAAGCTGCACATGCTGCGGTTGTTATTCTCAACAAAACGAATGTCCGGGTGAACAGCACTCAAACTCCTCATGAGCTTTGGAATGGTAGGACTCCTTCGGTAAAGCACTTCAAAATCTTTGGGAGCAAATGCTATATCAAGAATATTGATGAGCAGCTTGGCAAACTTGAACCTAGAGCAGATGAAGGCATTCTTCTTGGTTATTCTCCACATAGCAAAGCATACAAATGCTACAATAAAAGACTTGGCAGAATTGTTGACAGCATTGATGTAGTGGTTGATGAGAAGGGATACATTCCTAGGCAAGTACATCGTGAAGACATCGAAGAAGATGAAGGCTACCCTCAAAGACAGAATGATGAAGAAGAAGAATCTCAAGAAGAACCTCAAGAAGAACCAGGGGAGCAAACAAGAATAGAAGAAAAGACTCCATCCAGATATGTTCAGAAGAACCATCCAGAATCTCAGATTATGGGACAAAAGGAAGCAGGTGTACAAACTAGAAGAACAGTTGCAGAAGCTTCAAGCTATTTGGCATTACTCTCCTCAACGGAACCACAAAATGTGAAAGAAGCATGCAAAGATGAATGTTGGGTGAAAGCAATGGATGAAGAACTAGAGGAGATCGAAAATAACAACACTTGGGAGCTGGTTCCTAGACCAAAAGATAAGAATGTTATCGGGACAAAATGGGTCTTCAAAAACAAATTGAATGAAAATGGAGAAGTAATTAGAAACAAAGCCAGACTTGTTTGTAAAGGGTATGCGCAGCAAGAAGGAATAGACTTTGAAGAAACCTTTGCTCCGGTTGCAAGACTTGAGGCCATCCGAATGTTCCTTGCTCTCTCAAGTTTTCAAAACTTCAAAGTATTTCAAATGGACGTGAAATCAGCCTTTCTGAATGGAGACTTGGAAGAAGAAGTGTACATTGAACAGCCAGATGGGTTCATTCTTGGAAATGATCCAAATCTTGTATGCAGATTGAAAAAGGATCTCTATGGTCTCAAACAAGCTCCAAGGGCTTGGTACTACCGTTTGGACAAATATCTTCATCAACAAGGTTTTTCAAAAGGATCAGCAGATAGCAATCTTTATATAAAAGTTGAAAATGACAAATTGCTAATACTTGTTGTGTATGTAGATGACATTATTTTTGGGAGCAATGAAGAAGCGATGAGTCAAAGCTTTGCCTCGGTCATGCAGAGAGAATTTGAAATGTCTTTGCTAGGAGAACTGACATATTTCCTTGGTTTGAAAATCCAACAAAAAGAAGGAGGAATCTTTTTATCTCAAACCAAGTATCTCAAACAGATTTTGAAGAAATATGGTATGGAAGATGCAAAACCAGTATGTACACCCATGGTCACAGGATGTAGCCTCAGTGCAAATGATGAATCTGCAGCAGTACATCAACCAACCTACATATCTATGATTGGAAGTTTACTTTATTTGACAGGTACCCGACCGGACATCATGCATGCAGTTGGAATAGTTGGAAGATTTCAGGCAAATCCGAAGGAGACTCATCTTCAGGCAGTGAAGAGAATTTTCAAATATCTTCAAGGGACTCAAAATTATGGCTTATGGTATCCTAGAGATACAGATCTTACACTTCATGCTTATACAGATGCAGATTGGGCTGGAAGCGTGGATGACAGGAAAAGCACAAGTGGTGGTGCATTCTTTATGGGTTCCAGACTGGTATCTTGGTTCAGCAAGAAACAGAGTTCGATTGCCTTGTCTATAGCTGAAGGGGAATATGTTGCTGCTGCATCTTGTTGCACTCAACTCCTTTGGATGATGTAGACTTTGCAGGATTTTCAAATCACTTGTACACCACCTATCCCCATCTTATGTGATAACACAAGTGCAATCAACATCTCAAAGAATCCGGTTATGCACTCAAAAACCAAGCACATACCAATCAAGTACCATTTTCTCTGGGAACAAGTACTTGAACAGAAGGTCAAGTTGGAGTATGTTCCTTCTAAGGAACAAGTTGCTGATATTCTCACCAAACCATTGCCCAGGGACACTTTTGAATACCTCAGGCAAAAGCTGGGAGTTGTTGATGCATCATCTTATTGTTGAACCTTTCTGATTGATGGTACAGGTTCAGGGGGAGCATATAATGCATTGTTGGCATTATGGAGGATGGTCAGAAGGAGATCTTGGAAATAGCTGCAATATGTCTCTATCTCTTTCATGATGGATTATGGTTCTTTGTTACAGATCTGGTTCTTTTCAGGGGGAGCATGATCTTAGGGGGAGCATACCCCTTTGCCCTTGATGTCAAAGGGGGAGAATGAAGCTGAAGATTGTAAGGTTGCCATCAAGTCCAAAGGGGGAGATTGTTGGCATTATGTTCTTTGGTATGGCTATATGTTACAGATGTTGTACTTGATGGCAAATCCCATGACAAGGCTCTCAATTTATTGAAAAATAAGAAGGACGCAGAAAATCAGTTCAGAAGGTGCGTACCCGCAGGTACACCTTGCAGGGACTGCGTCCAGAGTCGCAGGCCAGCCATTCAGGAGGTGCGTCCACCCAGTGCACACATTTCAAGGCAGAGAAAATCTCACGTGGGGGTTTCTTGTGTTTTACTCTTGGTATCTAGCCGACGGTATTGTGTTATTATGGTGTCGGCTCGTGGTATTGTTCCATGATTTGAGGAGGAGCTTGCCTATATAAAGCAAAGGAGATCATTTGGTTTGTGCATGTCTTTGGTTGAATATCTTATGAGGCTAGATCTGGTCTAGATCTAAAAAGGCGAATCTTCTGAAAGACTGAGATCTCTTTGGCGCATGATCAGATCTGTAGATCTGACTGTTTGGGTTACGCTTAAAGTCTTGAAATCATTCATACCCGAAGGTACGCAGGTACAGTGAAAGGCAGGTGCGCCGGGACGCAGTGCAGAAGGAAGAGACCTGCATGGGGACGCAGGGAAGAGCAAGATTCAGGTGCGTCCGGAACGCAGTACAGTAACAGGTGCACTGCGTGGGGACGCAGAGCATAATAAGGATCAGGTGCATCTCTGAGCAAAAAGACGCGGCGCGATAGCATTTCTGGGTGTGTCCCTGTAGCAAAAAGACGCGGCGCGATAGTGTTTTGGGGTGCGTCCCTGCTGCAACAGGACGCAGAGCAGTTGAAGGAACAGTGCATGGGCACGCAGCGCAGCAGAAGGATCTCTGCGTGTGGACGCAGGGGAGCAGAAGGTTAACTGTGTCTGGTCGCAGGCCACAGAAGGGAAAACTACGTCTCTGTCTTAAGATGTTTTGTTGATTGAATTTCTCTGTTGATAAGGTGTTCTGGGTTAGTTCTGTTATTACTGATCTGATAACTGTAGTGGACTGTAACTATTATGTACTTGATGATCATTTGATGCTTTATGAAAAGAAGTAGGGGGTTGTAGCTCCCTTCCAGGAGAAGACTGGAAAACAAGAGAGAGTTGTAGCTCTCTGCAGGTTGCAGCCTGCGTACTAGTAAAGGACTGCACCAGTACAAAATCATTGTAAAAGGAGTTTCTAATTTGAAAGAAGATAGAGACATATTGTAGCAGGTGGTTTTCACCCACATTGGGTTTCCACCTTACATCTTGTGTTCTTTGGTGTGACTATCTGTTGTCTTTGTTCATGCTCATTATTTTATGGTACTGACATGCAAAAATAATTCAAAGATCAAATAAGGAAGATTTATTAAATTGCTAGATAATACTGATTCACCCCCCCCTCTCAGTATTATTTCCAACATGCATACACTCGACATCTGCACATATAGTGTAGCATAGCACCATGGAAAGTCCACAAAGTGCATGTCATGCGCTTTCACTCATCTCTGTTTCGTGGTCGCTTGTAAACTCGGAGTGTGCTTGTCTTCACTGATATATATTTCTTGTTTGTTGGTTCACATAGTTTTCTTGTTCGCGAACCATGCCTCCACCAACATGGGTCAACCATTGCGTCGGTGGCTACATTGGAAGTATCACTTCATGTGATATGACCCATGCACCATTAGCTTAGGAGTAGGAGTAGTGTTTTCTTTCAATCTGTTTTCTTGCATGCTTGTTTTCTTACTTTCTTTGTTGGTTTGTTCACTTTCTTTCTTGTTTTCTTACTTGCTTTGCTTTTTCCTTTGCTTCTACTTCTGCTTTGCTTTTTTTTCGCTTTCTTGTTTCATTTGTAGGTTAGTTTCACATGAAACCATGTATAACTCTTGAAACAAGCTAGGTAAAGTACAAGAGGCCTTGTGCACTTGGTTATTTGTCATCCTAGCTTTGTATGAAGAACATGTTACTTTTAGTCCATGATATGTCGAGTTAAAATATGTATTGTTCGGAGTGAATGTTGGTGAAAACAAAATGCTTGCATGCTAACTAATGTCACCTACTCTAGTCGATTGTTTTTGGGTTAACCCTTGTCAACTTAGTCAAGTAGAGTAAGGTGAGGGGGAAAACCTTAATAGGCATGTCAAATATATAATAACTACTTATCTACTGGAACAACCTATTTTTCTCTCAATAAGTTGGGATCCCTCTTCGCCCTTTAAATGAATAGTGCTATGCACAGTTGAAAAAATGAAAAAAAAAAGTGAAAAAAAGGTTTGAAAAAATGAAAAATGAATAAGGCAAAAGAAGAGAAAGGCTTCCTGCACAGAGAGGTAATGCAAGTAACTCCACCAGGGTATTGACCAGGTTCGCTAGCAGCAGAGCCATGCTTGTGTTCCTATGTGACTCCAGTGGGGTACTATCCAGGCCTGCTAGCAGTGGAGAAACACTAGAGATGAAACTAAGACTCTGAAGACTATAATGCTTGTGCACCAATATACCCCTCAACCCCAATCGAAACAATTGTGTTGACTTGGCTTGGAATGTGTTTCAATAGACCAACAACATGGAAGATGCTACATCTTACAATCAGGAAAGTGTAGAAACCAAGACAAACTGAGAACTGAACAATACTTCCAGAGGTGTTAGACTTATTTTTCATGAACAAGGTCCATTTAGAGAGCTAGAGTTTTACTAGTGTGTCACCAAGTGTTGTAGCAGCTACCAACACCTCCAAAAATTTTCCTTAGCTTCGTTTTGGAGCCTCCCTAACAAACTTCACAACAACATGTCTTGCTTCATCAAGTTCACAAGCTCTAGTGGTTTTCTTGCGGAGAGACAACCTGTCAAAAAAACCTTGATGCATTCCCCACATAGGCTCTGATATCACCTAGATTGAACCTCAAGTTGAAGGAAGGAAATGCCAGGGTAACCACAAACGACGCTTATCCAAGTAGCTAGCCATACTAGGCTAGGAGAGGGCTCTCTCCATAAGGATCTCAGCCAAGATGACTGGATCAAGAAAATGATATTAGGCTAGGTATAGTAACACAAGGCTTGATTTGATTTTGAAGGGTTTTGCTGGATCAGGAAGAGCCAAACAGTTAGGGCAAGGAAATTAGGTCAAAATTGCAGGGTGCTCGATGGGGCAAGGTAGGCATAAGGATCAACACTCTAGGCTTTGATGTGTGAAGTAATTCAAGGTGGGTGAGGAGCTATAAAGAGCATGTAAGCAACATGGATTCTTCCTAAACTAAAGAAAACATAGACTGTGAATATTTTCCCAAAACAAAGCATAAAATTATGGGTTCTACCTATCAACTTGAAAACATCCACTTAAAAGCAATGAACTGATTGATGAATTAAAAAGTTTTTTTTAACATATGATCACAATATAGAAAACTAAACTGAACATCACACCACATGGATCCCAAAGAAATAGCTTCAACTTTTCATTAATCTCCTGCTGAAAACTGATACAAAATGATGTCTACTCAAAGCATAAGCATCTAACCAAGTCCAACCCTTTACAATGAGAAATAAGAAGAAGATATAGACATTGATTTAACCTCCTCCAATCCTCAGGGGTTGAATCCCTAGGATGACGAACTAATCCATCAAAAAATGAACAAGAAACTGGAATCTAGGCAACCTAACAACTTGCCTCTAAAAGGGAGGAAACTGATTCATTTGTCCTCAAGATAAATTTTGATATAATGAATATACCTTCTAGTAACTATTATCCATACCATTTACATGCCTAGTTACTATTTACATTAGTAAAAACGTCATCCATGAGAGAAAACTCAAAATTACAATCATGGCACTGTGAAGTGAAAATTCAGGATAAAATTGCCCTATGCACAGTGCCCAAGCTCTATGCGCAACACTTTTTGCAGGACCATTTTGGAGGTCTTCCCGATGCCCAAATTGAGCTCCTAATAGCTCATTGGAAATCCTATCCTATCTAATTTCCAAATATGCCTTTAGTTTCCCATTTGGAGTTGATTTGACCCCTCAAAAACGGATTCTCCCAAGACTGCTTTTGTGGCTCAAAAAGAAGGCAAAAATGTCCTTTTTGGAGTGTTATTTGACCTTTTGGTTGACCAATTCTGCTCCAAAAGCTTAGAAAATGCACAGGGTGCATGTACTCATCATTGTGAATCCAAAAATTCTAACCATTTCCTCATTGGATGCCCCTAGGAAAAGAGCAGTGCCAGTGGCGCTACCCATAGAGCTAAATTTTTTGTGTCAAAAATTGCTAAATTCTCCAAAAGGAAAAAATTCTTCAAAACTTGCTCAAAATTTGTGGAAAATACCACCATTAAGTATCTTGGTTAGCCAAGGAAGCTTTAGAAAGCAACCTAAGCCTATCACCCTCCTTTTTTCCTTTGAGTGCTTGTTTTAGCCTTGTTTTCATTTGCTTGACCCTTATGTTGCAAATCTTATTCTGGGTCCTGTAATGGTGAGCCAAATGCCTAATGATTCGATTGTCCCTGTTGGCCTTTTGTAGCAGCTTCTCCAAATGAAAATTGACTCTGTCAAGCCAAGTTTCTCTATCCTCCTCAATTTCCTTCTCAATTCTTTGTTTTGTAGTCAAGGTAGCTGGTGTTTCTTCCTCTTGCATTACTGACTTGCCCTTGTCACTTTGCCTCTTTACTTTGAGAAGTTCCAGCTCCATGAGGACTTATTTGTCACTTGGCTGCTTGTTATCTTGCTCAAGGTATGAAATGACATACTTAGCCCTCACCAAGTTGTCTATCAGTGCTTGGGTCTGTGCATCTTTTTCCCTTATGGTTATGTTTTCGTTTGTTGCCTCATCTTGAGCCTCCAAGTCAACTATCTCAATGCCATGATGGATGTGTGGTGGTTCTGGTTCATCATCTTCCATCAAATAAAATTCCCTTTCCTCCTCATCATCAAGGCTTTCCTCCAAAATCTTTTCCTTCCCTCTATGCAGCTGCTGCACTTGTTGTACCTGTTGTGTTGATGAAGAAGGAAAAGTCCCTTCCACATTTTGTGGAGCATGCATTTTCCTATGAGCTAATGAAGAAGGCAAGGCCCCTTCCACATCAAGTGGAGTAAACACTTGCCTATCTATTGCAAACAACTTTCTAGCCCCTCTCTGATATGTCTTGTAGGCTTCTATCTCCTCAACAACTTTAGTCTCTTTAACCTTCTCATCTTTCTTTACTTTGGCACTACTAGAAGGCCTTTCTGCTTCTTGAGGCACCGGTGGAGGAATCTGAGGACCATTGAAGATGTCATTGGAAATAAATGTATCCCAAGAGATATTGAGGAGGTTGAGATGATGTAGTACAATCATCTTAATCAGGGAATAGTGATAGATACTACTCATCTACTGGGGGTAAGGCTTTTTCTGTACAATGTAGGCCATCTTCTTAATGTTCCTGAATAAGAAATACAGGATTTTCAACATTTTCACTCTAGTGAAATGCATAAGAATCCTAATGTGATAGGTGTACAATCTAGAAAATATGCCCTCACATGTAAAATACTTCATAATGATCCTCATCATAGGGGCATACTTGTCTTCAAGGAACCTGAAAGGAAAGGTCCTCTTATTTTCATTTCTATACCTAGATTTGATGTATGGCTCATAGTAGTGCTCATCCAAATCTTGTGCCTTATACCATTTTTCCCCCACATTTGGAATCCTTGTGGCATCAGTGATGATGGAGGATGAAACTGTAAATGTCACCCCGGCAATAGTTACTTTGTTATCGCAGAGATTGGCTACAAAAAGCCTGGTCAGCTCCGGATGATGTTGAACTCTTTGTACCTACTCACAAAACTCATAACATCGTAGATGCCTGAAACAAGTCACAGTCACATGAGAAGCCTTTAACTCTCTGATGTTTGATGGTTCCTCTTTGATAATTCTTCCTCCCTTATGTTATTTTATCTGATGGTGAGGTTCATCTCCCATGCTTTCACTGTAAATTTTTTCCTCCTCCTCATAATATCTATCCTCTTTGTCCATGTTTATTGAATTTTGAAGCTTTGTAACCCTAGAGAAAGTAATCAAGGGCTGAGTTATGGTGAACAAGGAGAGGGGAAGGGGAGATGAGCTTATGTGGTGTAGGATGGAATATGTATGATATGAGAGTGATAAGGAGTGTATTTTCTTTGGTAGGGACTATTTAGTAAATAGGGTTTTAGGATTTTGTCTTGGGGATTAGGGTATAAGGGATAAGTGGAGGAATGTGTTTGAGGGAATTAGGGTATAAGGAATAGGTGGAGGGATTTAATTGTAACCTAGGGTTTGAAATTTTAAATGGCAAACCAACTTAAAAATGATGAACTGAATTCCAGGAGGATAGTTCAGGGATTACACTTACTTGTTTAGAAGTTCTAGAAGGCAAAAAACAAGATTTGGATAGTTGATAGGGTGGTTTTGGTGCTTGCTGACCCTATGCGCAGTGCCTTCGATAGGTGCGTAGTGCTCAGGATCTATCTGTAGCGCCGTGTGAAATTGCACTGGTAAACAGGCCCTATACATAGTGCTCCATCCCTATGTGCAACGCTCTCTCCTCTATGCGCAATGCTCCTGCTCTATGCACAACGCCTCCTGCTCTATGCAAAATGCCTTTTTGCAGGCCACTTTTGGAGGCTTTCTTGGTGTCCAAATTGAGCTCATAATAGCTCGTTGTAAAGGTCTCTCTATTTGATATACAATCGAGCTATCAAGCACTAAAACTGATCAATTATAGCCCCTAAAATTTCAATTCTCCCAAGAATTGTCAAAAAGTGCAGAATGAGGGTGCAAAAATGAATCATTCTCTTGCAGGAAACTTTTGGAGGTCGTCCTCAACTCTAAATTGAGTGAATGATAGCTCATTGGAAATATATTGTTGTCTAGTTATCATTTGAATCATAAAGAAAGTCATTTGGAGACTCCAGATAGAATAAAAAGTGATATTTCCAAAGTCACTCGAGAAGTGCAACAACTCTCTTGTAGAAACTGAATTTTTGACATTTCTCTAAAACCATGACACCTGTGTAAAACTTGAAGGAGGTTTTTCATCCTTGGCCTATTATGGACAAAAACCTCTCTCACATTTGCAAAATTGATCCCTCTTTGGTCTAAAACATAGTTTGAAAAAAATCGGCCCTATGTGTAGCAAATGATTTGTCCCTTGGAATGACTTATTGAAAAATGATGGAGACATGATGTGTATGAGTTGGAATGGCCTCATAATTTCTGAAATGACCTCCCTTATGCCTCATATACTTAGATGTATCTGATTCCATAGCAACCCTAGCTCAATGGGTGAGGAAATTAGGGTTTAGTGCTTGTGGAAAATGATGATTTGGACACCCTTGGGAAAAGACAACTCCCTTTGGCATGCACTTAACCCTTTGAAACTTTACCCTTTCACTTGACTATTTCCTTTGAAAAATTGATCTTTTGATGGCCTGGCATCTTTGGAACACTGAGTTAACAACTTGGGATGGTGAAATTATTACATTTGAAAGACGTAAAATTACATAATGAAATAAGCATTTCTCCTTACAAATCATCTTCACATGGTGAAGGGATGTTATTTGATCACCCTTTACTTGGTGGTATTATGCAATGGAATGGAACCTTGGCAACCCTAATGACCTAATGAAACATTGAAAACCCTAAAAGACCTAATGAGACCTTGAAGGACTGAATTTCAAGATGACATAATGACCTCATGACTAATACAAATGGCACGATAAAAATACCTTTATGGATGATGTACAATCAACAAGACATGAAACCATGCAACAAGTAATAACATTTAGGGAAGAGTGATGTTTTTGGACTAGGACTACCATCAGTGACTAATTTTTTTGCATGACCTAGTGGAATGATAAAAAATTTCTGAATGGGACCCTTAAAATGATATGAAAAGAGTATTTTTGACCACTGATGGAAGGATGTAAATACTGACACTAACATCAGCCTTATTGGGGATGGAATCTCCTTGGAGGTGTCAAGAACACCGTAGACCAAGTAGCCTTATCCATGTGGGCCACTACTATCAAAAACTTAAATTGAAATGCATGACTAAATGTTGACAACTTCAAATGACACAAATTGACTCGAAACTGACTTGAAATTGAGTGAAAAAATGACTCAAGACTTACTTAATTGAAACAAGTACTTACAAAAATTATTAATGGCAGCAGACCATTGAGATTTGAGGGCTTCAAATACCAATGACAACCACCTACCTACTGAAGAAATATGTACAATAATGTGAAGTGAACCTTCCAATGTAACCAGTCCAGCAGATGGCTACTCACTGAAATTCTACTCTCACTTTCCCTGAGCAAGCAGAACAATGTACATGTAGGCAACTCACAACTGAAACCAAGGGTTATGCTAACAAACCAAACAACATTCATCTTCTCCAATGCTTGCAAAAGAATGTCGAAGGGATCTTGAAAATCCTGAAGCACTATCTTGTCTTGAGATCCAACAACAAAAATACAAGTACTCCCTTCATTCTGATCTGAAAGAACAATTGGTTGTTGATTGATAGGAAGGCATAGAGAAGTATAAGCTTCTGCTATATGAGTTTTGGCTATAAATTCCTCAAGCATGAGAAATTCTAACTCGATTTCTGGCATACTGTCTCTCTTAGGCTCATACTCCTCAATTTCATAGTCTAAGTCATTCTTAAACACAAAACATTCTTCAAGATTATCAAACATGACAAGCTATCATCTTCATGAAAGAAATCAATATCTATTCACTGATCTATAAATCTAGTTTCAAGACTATCCTCATTTTCAAAAATGGAAGAAGCTTCACTAACACCTTCTTAACGATGTGAAAACTACAAACCCGCATTAGCTTGGGCTGTAACATGACCTTTCAGGAATTGATCTATCTCATCTTCAGATAGAGGAGATAGTACTTTTTGTTTTCTTTTGCTAAAACAATAATTGTCTTCTTTCCCTCCAAAAGTTTTACAAGGATGTTGAATATCTTCATTAATTTCAAGCAAAGGAGTATATAAATTTTCATCAGACTACTGATTCATTTCATGTGATTCTTTTTTACTATCAAGATGCAAAATTCCTTCATCTTCAAGCAAAGAGGAAGCTACTGTATGCTAACTATGATCTTGTGTATCGAAGTGACTAGATTTTTTAGACTGTTGCTGAAGGGAAAAATCAGAGAAGGCTTTAATGGTTTCTTCATCATCACGATCTGAATCTAGATATGAAATAACCAACTTGACTTTATCACAATCTGAAATTGGAACTTGATTTTCCTGCATACTGTCTTCTGCTATGAGCAGATCTGAAATAAGACCTTGTCTTCCATCATTTTCAATTGTACTAAGATCTTGAACCTGCTGCAAATTTTCCCAAGTATCTTGATAAGTATCCTCTAAGCTCTCTTTATGCGGCTGAAATGGATTTTCATACAGGGCTTCCATGATCTCATCATCCATGAAGTCATCATCGAATAAAATTTCTCAAGATTTTCAATAAAACTATAAACATGTTTACAATAGTTCTGAACAAATATTAAGGATGAACAAGAACAGTTTTACCAACTTTATTGACAAACAAAGTTGCATCATTAAGATCATAATGTTTGAAGTTAAGTTTTAGAAGATGCTCGGTTAACTTTTCATACCAGGCTCGCGGTGCTTGCTTGAGGCCATACAAGGATTTTGCAATTTTGCTTACTTTATTTTCATGTCCCTTCACAGAAAATCCTTTAGGCTAGGACATAAAAACATTCTATTTCAGATCTCCATTCAAGAAAGTAGTTCTTAGATTCATTTGATGGACTTTCCAATCGTTCTGAGAAGCTAAGGAAAAGAGTGTCTGGATGGTAGCCCATTTTGATGTGGGGGAAAATGTCTCCTCATAATCGACCCCTTCCTTTTGTGCAAACCTTTTTCCACAAGCCTGGCTTTGTGCCTGTCAAGTGAGCCCTCAACTTTACACTTGTTCTTGTAGACCCACTTGTAGGCAATTTGTTTGGTTCTCAATGGAGGATCAATAAGCTTCCAAGTGCCATTCTTTATGAAGGCATCATACTCCTTTTGCATCGCTTCTCTCCATTCATCATGAGAAGAATTTTTTTTAAAGGAAGTTGGTTCAAAATCTGTAGACAAATTCAGTTCACAATCATAAGAAACATACATATCAATGTAGAATTTCCTAAAAATTCTCTACAAATCTACTTCTGAGATCTATGTAGAAAATTTGACTGTAGATTAACTTGATAATGCAATATACCAAAGCAAAATATTATAATCTACATCTACTATCAAACTTGTAGAAGCTTAAAGATCAAGCTAAATCAGAGTTGAACACATATAACCATAAGAAGAAGAATCAATGCACTTGAAACATATAAAATACTTAGGGGAAAGCCTCAGCTAAAAACCCCACTATGTGTATTATCATACAAGGTGGAAATACATCAGAATTATACAAAGGCTTATCTCTCACAGCTAGCCAGCTCTCAATACAATCCTCCTAGATGCTCACAGGCAATCAAAGCTTCTCACAAGCCTTCTCCTTTGCCCTCCAAGCTCCTATTTCCTTGCGCTGTTTCTCCTATGTGATCCTCCCGATCTCACACCCTGTAAAAGTGCAAAATCCTCAAGAAACCTTCCCTTGACTGCATGGATGAGTTTCATTTATAGGAAAACACATGCAATTGATAGTACAATGTCCTTGTCTTTAATATCAACTAGGTCTTTCTCAGAATAGACATGCATGAGTTACTGATGAGAGAATCTTTAGTTATCTGGAGTACACTAGTTGGATGCATTTATGCATTAACTGAATGAACTCACAATTAGTTCCTCAAACAGTTTGGAACTAATATAACTGGACTTAACTCACTAAACTGAGCTAACTAATTAGAACTCAAATATAACTCAATGTTTTCTCCTTAATTAAAGGATAATGTCCTTAATTTAAGGGATAACTGTTGCATGACTTCAAAAAGACTTCTAACTTTAATTTCTCCAACTAATTAATCCATAATGAATTAATTAATTAATTCCAAGCAGTTGGTGAGATTAAATTCAAAATTTTAATTCAGGGACAAATTAAAATTGGAATATACTGGATTCTATTTTTATCATTTCTTGTTGCTATTTTCAACAATCAACAAGTGAATCAGAATCATCTACATCACCTCCATCTTTCCTGGTTGAATTTCTTGTTCCTGTCTTTCCAACTTCATAAAGATGAACTCTTTCAAGTTTCTTTCTTAGCCACTTTTGGGGACCTTTTTGGGATGGTCCATGCTGCTCAGTTGATTGAGCTGGGACTGAATCAAGATTGATACTCCCAATTCTATCAGTCACATCACTCAAAGTATCATTAGTGGTTGGAGTTTCATGTGGGGGAGAGAGTGATTCAGAAGAAGATTCCACAGATTGATCCAGTATAGGAATTCCCCCCTTCAATATGTGGAATATGATTATCAAATTCTTGAAATGATTTTGCATGCCTGAATCTATCCAAGCGATCAAATTTCTGCTCAACAACATTGTTAGCTTTGGAATATTTAAGAAAGGTTACATCTCTCATTACAACAACCTTTTTATTAACTTCATCATAGAGACGGTATGCTTTGAAGGTATTTGAATACCCAAAAAATATACACTTACGACTCCTTGCACCAAGATTGTTTCTATGTACCTTTGGTATCAAGGCTTAACAAGTGGAACCAAAGACCCTGAGATGATTTACATAAGGAATGTGGCCATATCATTTCATAAGAATTATTGTTTCTAATAGCATTAGATGGACATCTATTCTTTACATATACAGCACATAGAACTGCATCGACCTAAAACATCAATTTTACGTTCTTGAATAACATCATGGAACGTACCATATTTAAGATTGTCCTATTCATTCTTTCAATTACTCCATTCTGTTGGGGTTATAAGGCACAATTGTTTGATGTTTTATCCCATGTTGGTTAAGGTAGTTTTAAAATTCATTTTAAGTGTATTATTTTCCATTATCACTGCAAGTAGAGCCAATATGAGATTGTGCATCATTCTAAATCCATGTATGAAAGTTCTTGAATGTTTGAAAAACATCAAATTTTTTCTTCAATAAATAAACGCAACACATTCTGGTGTAGTCATCAATAAATGTCATCATATATTTATTTCCATTTGCAGAAGGAATGGGCATTGGAACAAATAAATATGAATGAATGAGTTCAAGTTTTCTATGTTCTCTGGAATTTGAATCATGAAAAGACTATTTGGTATGCTTTCCTAGAATGAATCATCACATTTCTTAAGCTTCCTAGGAATTGTAGGTAAACCAGTAACTCCATTTTTTTGCAACAAGCAAAGGCTGTCATAGTTCAAGTGTTCAAAGATAACAGGCCATAATAGATTTGATGGAAATGTACCTTCATCATAGTGAGAACTATATGAGAAATTTTGTGCATGAGTAGAGGTACCTTGCATCTTGAGAAGTCTTTCTTCTTCTATCCTCGTTATGACAAGTGAGTGATCTGATGCCTTTCTCACCTCAACCTTGTTATCAAACATACGAACGGAGTGTCCTTGTTGGTGGATGTGGACCAAGGAAAACAAGTTTCTCCTCAGTTGTGGGAGATATAAAACATCATGTAGAAGAAAGTTTGGAAGGCCAGACAATTTGAGCCTGATTGTGCCCTGATGGCTTGAGTTTTGATTTGTCTGCAAAGTATACTGCTCCATCAACATTGTCAGTAAATTCTTTAAAAAATCTCTTCTAAAATTCATGTGGCAAGTTTCTCCTGAATCAAGCAACCAATCATTTTTCCAAGAAGCAAGTGAAGCATTAAAGTCTTCATTTACTCCAATATTACAATGTGTCACAACATAGTGAGCGGATTCAGGTGCTTTACCTTTCCCTTTGTCATTGGTTTTACCTTTGGCTTGATTTCTTTCCCCCTCAATTTTTACCAAAGAAAATTGTATGTGGAAGCATCATGTGATCCATTTCCATTGCAACGCATGCAATGAAGATCATACTTTTCTCCTGAAGAGTGTCTACCCCCCCTGCCTCTAACATTTCTTCTTCCTCTTCCTCTTCGACCACCTCTTCCTCTAGAAGAATCTTGAGCATGATTCTTCTCTCTATGTGCAAGACACACAACTTCTTTTGAAGACTAAAGAGTTGTCTTCTTCCCAAAATCTTTCTCTCTCTCAACAAATTTATTCACAAGGGAGTCAAAGGTAATCTCTTTGAGGTTTCCATTTGCTTGCAATGACTCAAGATAATTTGAATAACTGGGATAAAGTGCCTTGAAAAAAGCTATCAGAGGAATGTTTATTTCACATTAGTGACTTTGATATCATGCATAATATATTTTACTCCTGATGCTAGACCAAGAGGATCATCATTTGTTAATTCAAGGTTGAACAATTTAATCATCAATTGGACAACTTCAAGTGCAGATTGTGAGTCATAGAGTTCCTTCAACTTCTGTAAGGCTTCAAAAGCATTTGAAAATGGTGAGATATGGTGACTCACATCTTCATTTACAAATGATGCAATCAAGCCATAGGCTTGGCTATTCTTGTTTTCCCAAATGGTGAATTCCTTGTTTGAGGTAGGCTTTGCAGGTTCATTATCTCCTTCTCCTACAAAAACTCCTTTCCATGTCTCATTGAAAATGAGAGTGTGCTTGATCTTCTGAGACCACTGGGGATAGTTCTCCTTCCCGGTGAGAACCACTCCCATAATAGATATCAATGAATGAATTTTAAAATTTGTATTCTGTAAAAAAAATGTACTTCTCATGGCAAAACAAATGCTTTTTGGGTGGCTAAAAATGCACTTTTGGTGTAGAAAATGCAAATTGATATTTGAGGACAAAGGTATTATATGCACGAGGGCTTCACTAGGGGAGCAATATCATACCACATGGGTTCATATTGGGGAATATATATTGAGGAAAAAATGACATAATATATTGGGGGATATATAGGGGTAAATGGTTTTTATATTGGAAAATATAAAAATGGACCTTAAAGTTAATGAAAAAATATAAAGGGGTATAAAAAATGTTAATGAAAAATGGATACCTATAATATCTAGTGACAGTACGGGTTTTTTAAATTGGGAAGCCATATTGGGTTCATATTGGTAGGGGGTTAAATAATGTGATTTTTAGAGGGATTTTCCAATATGTAGTCAAATTAAGGGTATTGTTTAATATGACATGAACGCATGTGATATGTTAGAGGTTCACTGAATGAATCCCCCATGATTATATGGGGTAGTTATTATATGGGAGAGGGATTATGTGGGGGAGGGAGTATTTGGGGGAGGGGTTTATGGGGGAGTCACGTATGGGGGAGTCAATGTATTAAAGGATGCAGTGTTCGGAAGCCGCGTTTGGAAGCAAAGTAGAGGGGAGGTCTACGTATGGGAGAAGAGTGAAGGGGAGGTTGCGAATGGGAGTATAGTTGTAGGAGGGTTTCATGTGGCAGTCAAAGAGACAAGGTAGAGTATGGGAGCTGTTGTAGCATTTTTTAGTTTTGATAAGATAGAATATTTGATAAAATTCTAAGTTAGGATATGGACATAACAATAGTGAATAAAATGTCAATTTATAAAATATCTTGATGATGATGTCCATATCAAAGAAAATTTTAGGTTAGATGTCCCAAAAAATGAAGACAAAAGAAAATGTTAGGTTAGAAAGAAAAGAAAACAAATAAACTCTGAAAGTGAGAAAGTCTAAAGGCCATTACTATGTTTCTTCAAAATAATGGTTGTGTGCAGCTTGTTTTAAATTCCACAACCCATGACAGTCAAATAGTTTAATATTGACTGCTTCATGCTTTAAATTTGATGTTATAGTTAGAGAATAAAGATCTAGCCAAATTGTTTAATCTTGGCAGATTAGTAGTTAGGTAGAATATAAGAAGGTTCTCATCAGCTTAATCTGAGCCATTAGAGGTTATAAGGGTAGATTTAGATAGTTTGCTTTCGTAAAATAAAAAGAAAGGAAAAGGGTATGCTAGCTTAAATGCACCCATTAAGTGAATAAAAATGATAGGATAAGCAAAGGGTAAGTAGAGAAAGGTTGCAAAAGTTTGATTATTCATTGGACAAAATGTACATTTATCATGTTTTTATGTTCATGAGGCAATTACACAAGGAAAATGAAGGTCTGCTTCATGAAGTAGTTAACTTCCCATTCATCCCCATTCATCCCTATATTCACTAATTTCCCCTTCCTACCTTCATACATTGATATTCTTTCATTTTCCACTAAGAACCCCTTTTCCTAAGGTCAAAATCCTTTTTACCTAATAAAATTGAAAACCCTATGTAAAATCCCTTTTTACCATGTAAAATCCCCTTTACTCGAAAAACCCACAAAATGATGCTTTCCCTAAGTATTAATGCATATATGAAAAACAAAAACTCGTAAAAAGAATTATACTTAGTGTTATTTACCTTCCTGATCATATTTCATATTGACATTAACTTAATGTAATAAACGCTTAAAAAGTTCCCTTCCCATATATATTAACTCCTTTCATAAAATAGCCTGAAACCCTTTAGTTTTATTAAAAACTATGTAATTCATAAATATCGCATCGGAAGCTCTTCAAACATGAATACATTCCCCTACGCCATTGCGATATGTGATGCACGATGGACCCCACACAATATATATCATAGGCTATCACCATATCGCATCCGCCCTCATCGCAAATCCCATCCGACGTATATACCTCCCTTCACTGCGATTTCCGATTGTGATTGGGACCCGAACCTGATCACATATCATATATGGTTTATTCCACGTCACATCTAGCCCCTATCGCATTCCTTTGCAATGGGCCTACCCTCGCCTAACTCCAATTGTGATATGTAATATAAACCCGAACTTGATGTCATTATCCCCATGAATTCATATTTTTCAAGTCCGCCATATATTGATTTGCAAAGGATTTCTTTGTTAAACTGTTTTTACGATTTAAACGAAGAATTAACCCAAAACATGATTTAAATGATAAACCCCACTAAATCTCAGTTTTAACTCATAAACACGCATAACAACAAAATGACCACTATTTACCTTGCCCGATAATTAAAAAAGAAAGTTGATTTCTATTTAAATGCCATTTTACTCTGTTTTTCCTGTTTTATACAGTGAAGCTTCCATAATGCCTGTACGGCCATTAAAGCCATTGTTTACCTTCCGATATGCCCCAGACTCCTTCCGATATCCTTTAAATCTCAATAAAGCTATTGAAGACCTCCTCTATCACCTTTTTTTTCTTAATGATTTCTGTGTTTTGCAGGTAAAAACTCCAGTTCCAGGCTTATAAACAAAAGCCTGCATAATAGTTTGAAGACAAATATGAGCAATTTACTGTTGAAAAACACAGTAAAAATAGAATGCACAGTAAAGGTAGAAAGGATCACACTAAAGATCACTCATCCAGGTCAAAGCATATTAAACAGAGTTTAAAGAAGTATCGGGTAAAAAGGTTAAATGAAGCAATCCGCTAGTGTGAAGAATACAAATAGGGGATTAGCCAAAAGGGAAAAATATCATACAAAAGGCCAGCACAGCCTGAATAAAGGGGACAACAAGAAGCAGTTCAAATAGCTGCCCCTATCTTCTTGCCACGAAGATCTTTCTTTTCCTAAAAATCTTAATCAGTTTTAGGGATATTTTCCTAGTTTCATTATTGTATAAATAACTCTCTTCTCGAGTTGTTAAGGGTTTGGAGTTCAAGATTCATAGTTCATTGCTTGTAAATTCTTGACTGTTAATTCTACTTTGAACCTGGAAGTCACCTTTGAAGGAAGCTTTTGCAGACATTTGATGTACTTAGTTTTTCTTGAACCTTAAGACAAAGCAGAGGATTCTGAATTTGGTTTTACACAGTTTTGTGTTATCCTGTAAGTTTTTCCAGTTTTCAATCATTATGTTTTTTTCCATATGCTTATGACTTATAGAGATATCTAGGTAGGAACAATTTGTGTTTCAATTGATTCCTATAAGCTCCTGAAGTGATCATCTATTAAGAGAATGGATTAATGAAACTGTATGTTCAGCTAATTCCCTCTAATCAATAAATCATCAGCATCTTGTGTAAGCTTAAGTATACTATCTTGAACCTTTGGAATGTAGTTTAGAAGGTTTTCCTACTTATGATTGTTCTGTTTTATAGTCTGGAAACTGTGATAATCATATTTTTTGTTGTCTTCTACTCACCACTATTTTGATCTATATCACTGTGTAAAGTCTTATAGCAGTCCTCTGCTGAGATATTAATATACCTCAAAGGATTAATTACTTCAATTCTACATCTGTATTCATTCATTGGTCTTCCAAAAATAAAACCAAAACCCCAAAACAATTATTTTAGATGCTCTAGCATTGGTAGCTATCCTACTACTATCTCAGAGGTACAACATCAGACTGGCGCCATTGCCGAGGATTCAAATTTCTTCAAAGTTTCCCTTGGGACAATGATATTCATTCATTCTTTTCCTTTAAAGGTGATTAAAGGATTTAGAAAGGTTAAAATCATTCACCTAAGTGACTCCACACTCCCAAGCTGGCACCTTTTAAACATACCAGATCTCATTCAGAAGCTGACATAGTTAGTCCTTTTTTAGATCCTGAAAGGCTTCTAAAAAAAGCTAGTTCTAAAAGGGGATACAAACCATCTTATTCTTCTTCTTTAGTCCTATAGTCTGGAGAATTAGAATCATTTGACCCCTATGGTAATATCCCATCTGATCTTGATTATTCCCATTTATCACCTAGGGTTGCTGAAGTTCTAAATAAAGGAGTTGATTTTAAGTCAGCCTACCTTATTCATTCATTAGAATCTCATCCGAGACCCACACTACCACTAGGATCACCTAAAATTGAATCTGATTTGGGTGTCAATCTACTAGAATATAAACCCACAGATTTCATATCCCATACCACCTATCATTTTCCTTCCATTTTTGATCAACCTAAAGCTTCTTCTTCTGAACAACCTGAAGAGACCTTTTCTGTATATACCAATCCTCTCTTTGAATCAAAAGAAGGTATTCCTTTACAGGTCCCAAAGCTAGTTCTTAAGACTCCTTTGAACTTTTTCAGGAGATCTCCTCCTCCTTCACCTCGAACTAGTTCACCAACCCCTAAAGAACCATCTTCTTCCTCTATTTCGTCTTCATCCACAAAAACACCTCATACTCCACTTGGACAACCTCATACCCCTTAAGCACTTCATACACCACCTGCTATCATGGCTTTCCGACCTATTGTATAGGCTAGATATGCTGCCTTAGTCTTACCTAATAACCTTGATGCATTCCCACCTGGATACTTAAAATACCTTCCCAAGTATAATGGAGAAACTGGTCCTTAGTTGAGGACCATCTTCAAGCTTTCCTTGAAATTTGTAGACAACATGAATATTGAACAAGAAAATGTTTATATGAGATTGTTTATATAGTCACTTGAAGGAAATGTGAGGATTTGGTTTAGGCAGTTACCAGCAGCTACCATTAGAAATTGTGATGATCTTACAACCATATTCAAAAATCAATGGGGTGTGAAAAAGGATCCTCTTTACTTCCTCACATAACTTTAAAAGCTTAAAAGGAACTTTGGTGAACCAATATCAGATTTCATCAAAAGATTCAATAAACTCTATCACAAATGCCTGATGATTGTAAGCCCCCTGTAGCAGCAGCTAAGTCCAGATTTTCTAAAGCTTTTGATGATGACTTTCCTTTTATGCTACATGAGAGAACTTCAAGAACTCTTGAAGATATGCAAACAAATGCTATAGAAGTAGAAGCAAATAGGGCAGCCTCAACTTCTTTGAAACTTAAGGAAGAAAAGGCCCAAAGAAAACTCAAATCTATTCAAGAAGACTCTAGTTCCTCTAAGACTAAATTAGAAGACTCAAAAATAGATGAAATAACATCTCTTCTTAGAAGCCTATCAAATAGGATTTCAAAGATCCAGACCCAACCTAGGAAAATACAACAAACAGTTACTAGACCTCAAAACCAAAATCAAGGTCAGTATAAAAGAAACCAACCACTACAAATTCTTCAGAGACCTACCAATGATCAATAAGTTCCTACTCCTCTATTCATGGATGACCAACAACATGACGATAATACTATGACAATTATTGAAGATATTAATAGTATCAATTCTTCTTCCAGTCAAACAACCATCATTCTTCTCTCACAATAGAATCAGGTTCAAGAAGACTAGGAAGCTGCACAAGTATCTAAATATCATGCCTTTTCTAGAATTTTTAATTGCATAATTAAACAAATGTATAATCTTAGGCCTAGGCCTGGTCCTGGGAGACCTCCAAAGGAAGCTCCAGTGATTGAACCACGTACCAAAACCACTGAATCTCAAGCAACTCTTATTAAGCCCTTAGATCAGTCAATTGATACTTCCCAAGCTGGTAAAAACATTTTGATTGAATTTAATGTTGAAAAAGAATTAGAGAGGGTTAAGATCCAAATTCCATTGTCAGAACTTTCTAAAAACCCTGGTTACAAAAGCCAAGTCACAAAATGGATTCAAAATGCCTTGGTTGATGCTGAAGGTGATGTCATAAGTTTTCAATATGAAAAACCAGCAATAGTTTTTGGCCCTAGTTCAGACATGATAGATGAGATAGTGCCTCCTTTCTATGTAACTCTTAAAACAAATGATTCCATGTTATATAATTGTATGCTTGATTCAAGAGCATCACAAAACCTTATGCCTAAATATATCATGGACCATTTGAAACTCGACATAACTAGATCCTACCTTGACCTATACACCTTTGATTCTAAAAAGGTGCCCTGTTTGGGATTAATCAAGGATCTAGTGGTTACTTTTGCCCAAATTCCAATAAAAAGTGTAGTACTTGATATTGTTGTCATGATATCCCTCCCAAGTTTGGAATTCTCCTTTCTAGGTCTTGCTATGACAAACTAGGGGCAACTCTACAGATGGATATGTCATATGCTACTATTCTTGTTTATGGAGGAGAGCAATTAAGATTATATAGAGAGGTAAGATTTATACATACTGTTTGTAAAACTGACTAGCCAAGGAATCATCCAATTTATGCAATATATCAAGACTTCGGTTGTTTTCAACTCACTTCAAACCAACATAAAACTCAAGTTAAAATTGAAGAGGTAGTTAAAAGTCCTGAACCAAACCAAAATGATATTTGGAAACTGTGCTTTGATGGCTCTTGCATGAAAGATGGGCAGGAGCTAAAGTAGTTTCAATTTCACCCGAAAAAGAAAATATAACCCAATCATGACCCAATCATGTAAATTAGACTTCAAAGTTACGAATAATGTGGTTGAATATGAAGCTTTCCTTTTAGGATTGCAATTAGCCAAAAGCTTAAAAGTCCAAAACTTAAGTGTGTTTACTGATTCTGAACTTATTGTTAGGAAAGTTAATTTTTCTTGCTCGACGAAGCACCCAAGACTTAGGTCATACCGAAATGAAGTATGGGATTCAGTCGTAAACCTTTTTGATGCTTTTAATTTGACTCACATTCCCAAAGATCAAAATATTCATGTAGAAGCTTTAGCTATCTCTGCTAGCACTTTTAAAATTCCTGATCATACTGATGTACTCTATCAGATACAAGTCAAATATAGGCCATCTATCTTAGATAATCTAAAACATTGGCAAATATTCGAAGATGATGAACAATTGAAATCATTTCTGCATGTAATAGATGATTTTTCATTTCTACAAATTGATGATGATAGAATTGAAATAAATGAAAACGCAGACAGAAATGATACTTCAGATTTTAAAACCCAAATCACTAATCACGAAATTATTCAATGATCAAATAATTTTATTCCAAAAGGATTCATTCCTTTATGTTGGACACCTAATCCTAAAGGGTTAGTGTGGAAGCTGAAAAGACTAAGCAGTCCAAGAGACCTTGGGATCTGAAACCCAAGAGTCACAACATTGTATTATAAATGTACATCTCTTGTTAATAAAAATTGCACTCACTGATTTATCTTTCATATGTGTCTTGCTGTCCATGTGAGTTTAACATGGTATCGGAGCCACTTGTTTTTCTGTGGCCTGTTATGTGCATGACGTTTCTTTCTCTGCCATATTCTTTTCCAGTGCTCCTGACATGCTGCCGCTGCCTTATAACGCCTCTGTCCTGAGCGCCTCTAAAGACTGCACCCTCTGAAGACTGCGCCTCTGAAGTCTGCGCCCTCTGGCCTGAATACGCTGCCTCTGTCATGCGTTTCATTCTCTGCCAGTTTCTACCTCTGTCCTGCGTGTCAGTAGGTCTCTGCGCATCCGTTTTTACTCTCTGTCGTTGGCGTTGTGAAAGAGCACCCTATATTCTCGTTGGCGTTGTGCGTTTTCTCTGATTTCTTGCCTGCCTGACAACACTCAGCACCCCATATTCCAGTTTTCTGATATCCTCACCAATACTCTTACCACCGATACATGCATGAGCTTGAACGTTTTGTGCCAGCACGAAATTCAGCTTGAGTGATGCACCCGAGAGACAAAACTCATTGCACGCACAGCCCCAGCCGCAGATTTTATTAGAGATTCATATTTTATGCTGGATGTAGAAGTCTCTGTTTTTAATGAAGTGGATATTGTTTTGAAAGGAAGCGCGATGACTGGTTCAACTATCTGCCGCAGCGTCAGTAATTTCTGTTCGATTAATGCATGATGCAGCTAACAAATATTGCTCTCTAGTAGTGGAAAGTCTTCGAGATTCACCGTACGTTGAAGTTAGGATGGAAGACTTGATGATAAGGAAGCGCGATGACTGGTTCAACTATCTGCCGCAACGTCCCTAATTTCTGTTCAATTAATCATCCGGGATTAAGAACTAATTTCTATTCAATTAATCCTCCGGGATTAAAAAAAAAGAAGCGCAAAAGCTCTGCTCGCCTTCTACATCGAAATAATCTGGAACAGCGAACAAGGTAAGAGTGATGTTATGGCGGTTGCTGTATATCCACCTCCCTCTTTGTACATATATTTCATACATTATTGAATGGTGCGTTAAACGCTGAGTTTCATCGTAGCTGCCAAATGACTCTTGGCGCTCTCTAGCCATAAGTTTCTTGGTGTTCTCTTTCTACTTTGACGGAGAGTGGAGGATTATGGAAGATTGAGTTGCAATTGAATGGTATATCCGCTCCTTTATATATATGTTGACTGTGTTGTGCGTTGCTGCATGCATTGTATTTTGAAATATGTTGATTTCTTTAAAGGCAGTCGTATTATAGATCAAGTTCAATGAGACCCTACGCTCCAATTTGCTCTGTAACGTATGCTCCTTGATCTCGCTCTACGTGGATGGGTGATGGGTAGTCGGAACATGTCCTTTTCATCTTCATGCTTATGCTTATGTGTTGCCTTGATCAAATTGATGAGTCCGTTTGCCCAATCAGATTGATCAGATCACTGGTCGACTGTGGATGTATTGGTAACATTGAAGGGAAGAATGTGTTCTACTAGTTTTAAATTCGCAAATCTCGCGAGCAACAGAGACAGAAACAAGAGAGAGTGGCGTCCATAAGCAGTTTCTTCAACCTCCTTTCTTCGCAGGCACATCGCACACAAACGGTAAAGATCCTGGACACCTTACTCAATCTCCAAAACAAAATTATGAACAATGTAAAGCTCTCGGACACCTTTTACCCGAGAAGCTTTCCTTTCAGATTTGATATCGGACATCTTCAAGCGTGAGATGATAATGAGGAAATCAACGCTGGAATTTCATGTGAAAGTCGGACATTAGAATTATCTCCTCTGCATTCGACTGCGGAGATATAAAATGAAGATTGAAGCGTTTCATTAGCTCAAGGCAGGCTAAGCTGCTTAGAAAATTATAAAATTTCAGAGTTAAAATTCTCCTCGGTCTTTATTTCTCAGCTAATTTTGTTGCCCTGAATTGGAAAGAAATTTTATATCATATTTGGAAGTGAAGAAATGCACAATGGAGTGTAAAAACCTGTGTTCTCTGATCAGGAAATGTATATCAAGGTTCAGGGTTTGACCTGAACCAAGTCAAAGTTCTTATTGATGAAATTTTGTGTATTGATGAGTAAAGTGACCACAGAAATATAAAAAAAAAATATATATTTTCCGATATTTTTTCTTGAATTGGCTAATAAGGGACGCCATTCTTGTTTAGTCTCCGATATTGATGCATCTTTGAGTTGCTGCTACAGTCCAGTCCCTTCTTTCTGAGGAACTGCCATGGAAGATTTACAACTGAAGAAAAACCAGAGATTCGTTTGATACTAAGCGTTATTATTGTTGTTGCAAGAGAAAGTAGGAGCGCAGAACTAAAGAACCTGAACAACACTTTTGAGGTAGCATGGTTACACAATGATATGTGAAACGTTTTAAATATTGAATGTGCGCTGTTTTTTAAATATTGAAATGCGCGCTGTCCAGTGATATTTGAAACTATCATATGATCCTGCCATTAGTTTTTGCTTCTCGATTTTTGCACATTTGCCAAGCACTTGGGTGTGTATAAACTACATATCATTGTCAGCTTTAGTAGAGGAGGAAAAGTGATATTTACCCATGCCTTCCACAAGGATTCTGGAGAGACTACTTTACTTATAAATGGATAATATGCAGTGCGGCACACAGATAGGTTTTTGAGGACCCACAGAGTTTTTTGGATGCGTGGATCGATAAAAGATTTTGGTGAGCTGATTGTAATCTTTTATACTGCACACTGATCATTTGCTGACATTTATAAAGGATATTGCTGTGTACTGTGAGTAGATATTATTTTTCTGCATTAAGACAGATGGCCAGAACCAGTGAAGTATTACAGTTCCTTAAAACTTTGATATTATCTACTGTTGATGACACATTACAAATCAGCAAAGGATCTCTCTCAGAAATTCAGACATGTTTACAAAATGCACAAGAAAAGATCGATTTTTTGCAGCTTGAATCACAGCTACAGCGAGAAGAGCTACATCAAAATAGACACCATTCTGAACCAGCTTTTGTTCAGAACATTGAGACAACCACCCATCAGCAGCATGTTAATAATGTTACAGATAAAGCAGCAGTTGTACATGCAGATGCAGAAACTCAGTCTGCACCTCCCAAGCCCATCATCAGACCTTGGGAACAGCTTGTCCACAACAAGCACAGAATTGGTCTTGGATATGATAAGGACTTGTCCTTTCATATTCCAGACTATGCCAAGCCCATTCAGTTTCAGAGTGCTGGATTCATTTATGACAGTTCACCTGCTCCTCATGACAGTTCAGCTTCAGCTGTCCCTCTTCTACAGCAACAACAACAACAACAAAGACAACAGATCGTGAAATGCCAACACTGTGATCGAGTTGGCCATCTGAAAGATCACTGTTTTGATCTTCATCCATGTGAGCACTGTCATAAAACCAGCCATTCTTCACACAGATGCTTCAGAAACAAACGTCCTGCAAGAACAAAGATTCATCTTGGATGGATCGCTTCTTGGCAATGGGCATCAACAGCCAAGAAGATATTCCAAACACATGTCAGAACTTGTTCCAGAATATTGAACAGTCTTGCAGTTGAGTTTTCTCCATCTTCTCACCTTGTATCTGACAGGGGGGGAAATGATGGTCATCTACAAGCTTCAAAGTCACATCAAGCGAGCCTGAGCCACAACCTGCCACACCAGTTTCAGAGTTGCAGCCAGAGACAAAGATGCCCGTGAACAAATTGAGAACACTTCCTCTAGCAGAAGACTCCAGCTTCTTGCCAGTTTTGGAAGAGTTCCAGGAATTGCATTAAGCATTCCAGAGTTGTTGGTTATCCTTAAACCATCACAGGTTGAGACTTCCCTTTTCAGGTTGAAGTTTTACCTTTTATGCGGGGTGAGACCTCCCTTTTATGGTTGAAGGTTTCCCTCTTTAAAACAATAGGATCACTTCCTCTAGCAGAAAACTTCACTTTCTTTCCAGTTTTGGAAGAGTTCCGGGAACTGCACTAAGTGTTCCAGTGTTGGTGGTCATCCTTAAACCACCGCCCCTTTTTTACCAACATTTCATAGAGCACATTCAGCCTAGTGATGCCATGCATCTTTTGCACATTTTGTATTACAGCTCTTTTCTTGGACTCATACATAACCCTTCGGATTAAGGGGGGGAATGTTGGACACCTAATCCTAAAGGGTTAGTGTGGAAGCTGAAAAGACTAAGCAGTCCAAGAGACCTTGGGATCTGAAACCCAAGAGTCACAACATTGTATTATAAATGTACATCTCTTGTTAATAAAAATTGCACTCAGTGATTTATCTTTCATATGTGTCTTGCTGTCCATGTGAGTTTAACACTTTAGAAAAATTATTTGATCAAAATGATGTTTTCTGAAACCCGCAGTCCATTTCTTCAGAAGATGACATAGAAGAGATTAACATTGGAACATATGAAGATATCAAAAACATCAAATTATGTGCATCTCTAGATCCTGAGATCAAAGCTCAATATCTTGAGTTACTGAAAAATATAAGGATGTTTTTCTTGGACTTATGCTGATTTAAAGACCTATGGTACTTCATTAATACAACATAAGATTCCTTTGAATCTAGAAGCAAAACCTTATCAACATAAACTTAGAAGGATAAATCCAGCCCTTCTACCAACTGCAGAAAGGGAGATTAAGAAAATGCTAGATGCGCAGATCATCGTCCCTCTTAGATATTCTAATTGGGTTGCAAATCTAGTTCCTGTTAGAAAGAAAAATGGAGAAATAAGACTCTGCGTGGATTTTAGAAATCTAAATAAGGCATCATTAAAAAATAATTATCGTTTGCCCAAAATGGATCAGTTACTTCAAATGGTTTCAACTGCACAAAGACTTTCTATGCTTTATGGTTTCTCAGGTTATAATCAGGTAAATGTTGATATAGTAAACAGAGAGAAGACATCCTTTACTACACCCTGGGGTACATTTATGTATGCTAGGATGCTATTTTGTTATGAAACCAGCTCAAGAAAAATATAGAAAAGATAGATCAACGCCTTAAAATTCAGCCTCTTCGAGGGGGAAACCTCCTTTACATTACATAAATGAACAATTCTTGGATGATACAAATGACAAAAAATCATTTCTATATATAGGAGTCTAAGGAGTCACAATATAACCCAGCCGACCTAACAATAATAATATAAAGCCACAAAAATAACAATAGAGGGATTCTATGGGGCACAGTAAAAACAATATGGGGATAATAGGGGCACAACAATATTAATAAGGGGTACAATTACAATAGTAATGGGGTAATCACTAGTATTATAGGGACCCAACATGCCCCTCTCCTTCAAAAAAGTGTTTTCCTCAACGCTTGAGTAGTTCTGGATACTTCTGTATAAAATTCTCATCCTCCCGTGTGGAATCTTTAGCGGATAAGTTCTTCCACTTGATAAGATACTACGAAATTGATCGATTTCGTAGCTATCGAGTTCTTGTTTCTGTGACTGCTTCCGGTTCCAATATAATTTTTCCTTCCTCGTCAAGTTCTGGCAATATTATTTGAACTGGGAGCTTGTCGCCTATAACCTTCTTTAAACATGAAACATGGAAAATTGGGCGCAATCGAGAAGCTGCAGGAAGTTCCAATTTGTATGCCATAGTACCAATCTTTTGCAACACCTTGTATGGACCATAATACTTTGGTGATAATTTATTATCCTTCTTAGCTTGCTTGAGGGAAATTTGCTTATATGGTTGTAGCCGTAGGAATACCCAATCACCCACATCAAAACTTCCTTCACTGTGATGTTGATCTGCCTGTTGTTTCATTCTATTCTGTGCCAACATGAGGTTATCCTTTAAGAGTTGTTGTTGATGTTCGATGTGATGTTCCATTGCCTGAACCTTAGAATTTTCTCTTAAATATGATGTCATGGATGGTGGCTGATACCCATAAAGTGCCATAAATGGGGTCATTTTTGTTGCTGTATGGAAGGAAGTGTTATACCACCATTCAGCCAGAGGAAACCATTTGACCCATTGTGTCTGTTTATTAGATACAAAGCAACGAAGATATCCTTCCAAACATTTGTTTACTATCTCAATTTTCCCATCAGATTGAGGATGATAAGATTAGCTATGAGCTAACTGAGTACCCAGACAAGAAAATAATTATGTCCAAAAATTTCCAGTGAAAATGGGATCTCTGTCACTTACAATAATCTTTGGGTTTCCATGTAGCTTTTGAATTGTTTCCATAAATGCAGTAGACTATACTGGCTTTAAATGGATGTGATAATGCACAAAAGTGTGCATACTTGGTAAGTCTTTCAACTACCACCATGTTGACACTCTTTCCCTCAGACTTGGGTAAACCTGTGATAAAATCCATTGAAACCTCCTCCCAACGTTGGCTTGGAATTGATAAAGGTTGTAATAGACCCGATGTCTTAATTGTTTCAACTTTATTTTGTTGGCAAAGCATACATTCTGCCACAAACTTTTGAATATCTGATTTAAGGCCATCCCAAAAAAATTCCTTCTTAACCCTGTGGTAAGTTTTTAAAAATCCTTAGTGCCCTCCTAAGGGAGAAGTGTACAATTCCATAAGAATCTTTTGTTTTAGCTGGGAATTCTTACAGAGGTATAAGCGATCTTTGTACCATAACGAATCATTTTTCCAGCTAAATGTATCAGACGTACTGGAATCTTGTTGTAACTTTCGAATAAGTGCCCACACTTCTTCGTCATTCTTCCATTCCTCCCTTGCTTCGTTTATCCAATCTGGCTACATAATAGAAATGGCGCACAACAATGCTTCCACGTCCTCATCCTTTCTTGAGAGTGCATCTGCCACCACATTTTGCTTCCCTTTTTTGTAGATGATTTCAAAGTCATAACCCAACATCTTTATGACCCACTTTTGTTGCTCTTCAGAGGATAATCTTTGTTTTAAAAAGTATTTAAGGTTATCATGATCCATTTTTACCTTGAAGTGTCTTCCCATTAGGTAGGGTCGCCATTTCTTAAGTGCATGGAGTATTGCCAACATTTCCTTCTCATAAATAGCTTTGTGTTAAAACTTTCCCTTGATTGGATGACTTTCAAAAGCAATGGGTCTTTCATCTTGCATTAGATCAGCACCAATTCCATTTCCTGAAGCATCACATTCCACAATAAAGGTTTTTGTGAAGTCTGGTGTAGCTAAGACTGGTGCTTGGCACATTGCTTCTTTAAGATGTTCGAAGGCCTTTGTTGCTTCCGGAGTCCATGAAAATGCATCTTTCTTCAATAATGTTGTTAGAGGTGCTGCTATTCTCCCATAATTCTTAACAAACTTGCGATAATACCCTGTCAACCCGAGAAATCCTCGCAGATGCTTTATGGATGTGGGGATTTTCCATTCCTTAATGGCTTTAATTTTGCTAGGGTCTACCTTAACCCCTTCATGAGATACAATATGACCCAGATATTCCACCTCCTGGACTCCAAAGAAACATTTGGATCATTTTGCATATAATTGTTTTTCCTCCAATAGTTGTAGCACCCTGTCAACATGTTCAACATGATCCTTCCAAGACTTGCTGTAGATTAGTATATCATCAAAAAATACTAACACAAATTTTCTAAGGAATGGTTTGAAAATTGAATTCATCAAACCTTGAAATGTTGAAGGTGCATTGGTAAGGCCAAAAGGCATGACCAAAAATTCATAATGATCCTCATGAGTTCTAAATGCTGTTTTCGGAAGGTCTTCAATCTTCATTCTGATTTGATGATATCCTGAACGAAGATCCAACTTGGTGAAGTAAATTGATCCATGCAATTCATCCAGTAATTCATCAATGACAGGAATGGGAAACTTATCTTTAATAGTGAGCTTGTTGAGCTCCCTATAATTCGGATACATGCGCCATGATCCATCCTTCTTGTGCACCAATACTACTAGAGCAGAGAAAGAACTTTGACTTGGTTGAATTATACCAGCCTCTAGTATTTCTGCAACCATACGTTCAATTTCACTCTTTTCGGCATAGGGACATTTGTACGGCCTGATGTTTGGAGGAACACTTCCTGGAATTAGATGAATAACATGATCATGATCACACATAGGTGGGAGACCTTTGGGAGTCTCAAATTCCTTGGAATGATTGTCCAATACTTTTTTGAGATCTAGAGAAATAGATGATTCCGATGTGGAAACATCTAGCGAACATAATTGTGCAATTACACCTCTTTGTTCCTTTTTTAGAAGCTTTGTCATACCATTAGAGCTGATTATCTTTCCTGGTTTCCCTGCAATACCTGTTAATTCAAATTCGTTTCCTCCCGTAGAAAATTTGATGAAAATTTCTTGAAAATTAAAAGCTATTATACCCAAGGATTGTAGCCATTGGACTCCTAGTACAACATCGGCACCTCCCATTGGAATGGAAAACATTGGGCTAGTCAATACATATTCTCCCATGGATAGCTTGATATTATGGCACTTTCCAGAGCAATTTATTGTTCCTCCATTTGCAACCATCACTTGACACTCTGGTGCTGGATATAAGAAGCAATTCAATTCTTTTGCTACCTTACAATGAATAAAATTGTGGGTACTTCCTGAATCAATCAACACTATTACCTTTTTCTTCTTGATTTGTCCTTCTATCTTGATGGTTTGAGGAGTGGTAATTCCCGCCAATGCATTACAAGATATGGTCAGACTCATTTCTTGTTTATCTAGGCTTTGTTCTTGGAGTATATCCTCTTCTTTTGACCCTTCTTGCTCCTTTTCTTCTTCCTCTTCACAATCTATGTAGAATAATTTCTTCTCAGCACACTTATGACCTTTAGTGTATTTGATATCACAACTGCAACAAAGCCCTTTTGCTATTTTTTCTTCCAATTGTTGTGGTGTCAACCTTATACGTTGTGGAAGACTAGGGGCAACAACACTTCCGTCTTTATAGTTGTGAGTGGTATGCTTCCTAGTTGCATAATTTTGCTTTCCATTTTTCTTGCTAACCTGAATGCCTTCTCTAATGAATCAAGTTCCCAAAGACAAACATCATGTTGGATATTATCCTTTAAAGACCCTATGAACACATCAATCCTATGCTCCTCTGGAATATTTTTTACCCTTATGTTCAATTTTTGGAACTCCTCAATGTGCTCCATTATTGAACCCTTTTGTTTGAGACTTATCAGTTGGCTAAAGAAAGTGTTACCTTTTGTATCCTCATAATGTGCTATCAATTCTTCCATAAAAATTGCCCAAGTGATAAATTGTTTACGAGAGCAAAGCCATTGATACCATACAAATTGATTTGGTTCCAAATATAAAGTTTCAATATGTACCTTTTGTGTGTTTTTCACATTATTGAGATCGAAAAATTGCTCCATCTGTAATATCCATGTTGTGGGATCCTTGCCATCAAACTTCCTCATATCGATTTTTGGAATATGGTGGGTGTTCGATACAACATTAGAGTCTATGGAATCATGATTAACATTTCTTTTGTTCTCATCATGAGTTTCCTTTACTACCCTTTCACCATTAGTAAGCATTTCTTGTAGAAAATTTGTTAAATATGTCTTCAAATCTATCTTTAAATCATCCATCTTAGCTTCCACGTCAATCATCTTAGCTTCTACGCCTTTCTTTAAACAATCCATATTAGATTCTACACCTTTCTTTAAACCATCCATCTTAGCTTCTACATCTTTCTTTAAACCATGCATCTTAGATTCTTTTCCTTTTTGTGCAAGGGACAGTTGTTGCACTTGGTCTTGTAATTTTGATATATCATGTTGCATTTCTTCCTCTTCTTCATGAGTCATGCTAGATCTTTCAGGTTCCTTACTAGGTGTTTGAATTTTCTTTCCTCGGGGCATCAGTTACCAATAATAATGCTCTACTATGCCCTTTGAATTCCTTCAAAATGAATTTCAAACCAATCTTAAGCAAAAATTTAAAAGAATCTACACACCTTTTTTCACTTTGTAGGAGATCGATATTTCCTTTGATGTATCTTTGTAAATTCAAATCATCCAGTTCTAAAATTGTGATTTGCAATAGCCCTATTTGTCCTCTTTCCAATGCCACCATTTTGATCCAAATTGGATTCTCCAAGGAAGAGTTATGCAAAATCTCCCACAGTGACCTGATTATAGACTAGTTCAGTAGAGCGAACTTGTACGACGTGCCACGAGTAATTTTTTCGACCTTTGGCTCTACAAAATATCTACAAGAAACTATAGTCTATACTCTTTCTATACCTTCTTACAAAATTTCAATCCGATGCTCAAAGAGAAAGTTATGACGATTTTCCCCAGGTCACCTGTTTGGAATGTAATTCAGGATTCTGCAAAAATACCAACTTCCTCAGATCATATCTCCACAAATATAGTGCAAAAAGATCTGAAATTCGGACCCGAGCTTTAGCATGCTGTCTTCTCAAATGAGGTTTTTTTTAGTTTCTGAAACATCACAGAAAAAAAGTTATAACGAAAATGCCACGATGACCTGTTTCCAGCAGCGAAACCCTAGAATCCAAAGCTCTGATACCAAATGTTATGAAACCAGCTCAAGAAAAGATAGAAAAGATAGATCAACGCCTTAAAATTCAGCCTCTTCGAGGGGACAACCTCCTTTACATTTCATAAATGAAGAATTCTTGGATGATACAAATGACAAAACCTCCTTTCTATATATAGGAGTCTAAGGAGTCACAATATAACCCAGCCGACCTAACAATAATAATATAAATCCACAAAAATAACAATAGAGGGATTATATGGGGCACAGTAATAACAATATGGGGATAATAGGGGCACAAAAATATTAATAAGGGGTACAATTACAATAGTAATGGGGTAATCACTAGTATTATAGGGACCCAACACATTTGGCTTAACCAATGTTGGAGCAATGTTTCAGAGAGCTATGGACATCGTTTTTATGGGTTAGGTAAATAAATTTGTGGTTATTTATCTTGATGACATAACTGTTTTTTCTCAATCTAATCAAAAACATCTAAAGCACTTAATGAAGGTTTTTGATAGCTATAGAAAATTTGGAATATCATTGAACGCTAAGAAGTCCTTGTTTGCTGTCAAAGAAGGAAAATTGTTGGGCCATATAATTTCAAAGGAGGGAGTAGTAATTGATCCCAAAAGAGTATCTGCCATGGAAACATTGACCTTGCCTAGAAACATAAAGGAGATTCAAGCTTTTCTAGGCAAGATTAATTTTCTAACGAGATTCATTCCCAATTATGCAGAGATAGTGAAAAATATAACAGACATGCTTCGAAAGGACCATGAAGTCAAATGGACTCCCTCTTCTAGGCATGCATTTGAACAGATAAAAAGGGCTATCTCTAAAGTTCCCACCTTAGCCAGCCCCGATTATACTATGCCATTTAGTATTTTCTCTTTTTCTTCTGAAACAACCCTTGTTGTTGTTCTTTTACAGAAAAATGAAGATTCCCATGACCAACCCATAGCCTTTTTCAGCAATATTATGAGAGATTTTGAACTTAAGTATGAAATCATTGAGAAGCAAGCCTATGCCCTTATTCAAGCCCTGAAGTCATTCAAGATGTATGTATTACATTCACCTATTACTGCTTATGTCCCTAATAGTGCTATAAAAATTGTCTTAACCCATCCAGACACTGATGGGAGAAGAGGTAGATGGATCACTCAAATTCTAGAGTTTGATCTAACTATCAAGACTACCAAACTAGTAAAAGGTCAAGGATTATCCAAGCTTCTAGCTGAATCCAACTGCGAAGTACTTGAAATCAATTTTGTTTTAGAAATACAAGGGAAGAATACACAAGAACCTTCTGTCCTTACAGAAGGGAAAAATCCATAAGAACCTTCCCTTCATCCTAAAGGGAAGAATACAGAAGAACCTTCTGTCCTTGCAGAAGGGGAGAATCCACAAGAACCTCCACCTTCGGAGCATATCAGTCCTATACACATTGATGAAAAATTCTTGTTGTCAAACTGGTATCAGGATATTGTAAATTTCTTGATCCATTTTGAGTGTCCAACATCATTCTCCAAAACCCAGTGTAAAACCCTCAAGTTAAAATCAATCAAGTACTACATTATAAATGAAAATTTATACTGGAAAGATCCATTGAATATTTTGTTATTATGTTTAACAAAATCAAAAACTGAAGGAATCATTGATGAGTTTCATACAGGATTTTGTGGGGACACTATGATTGGAGAACAACAGCATACAAGATTATGAGGGGAGGATTTTATTGGTTTACATTGTTCTTACAAGTAGGGGCAAAGTTCAAAGGTTGTGTTCCATGTCAAATGTTTGCTGGAAAACAAAAACTAGCAGCTCTTCCACTTGTTCCATCAATAGTTTCAACACCTTTTTCTCAATGGGGATTAGATTTTGTTGGAGAGATTCACCCCAATTCAAGTAATCAACATAGATGGATCCTTACTGCAACAGATTACTTTACTAAATGGGTGGAAGCAATTACAGTTAGAAAAGCTACTGATTCAGTAGTAATTAAGTTTTTTGAGGAAAGTATCTTGTCTAGATTTGGTTGCCCAACTCAAATTGTCACAGATAATGCAACAACCTTTTCTGGTGTTAAAATGATTAAATTTGGCCAAAAATATCAGATTCTGTTACATCATTCAACTCCATATTACCCTCAAAGTAATGGTCTTGCAGAGTCATCAAACAAGAGTCTGGTAAAGCTAATAAAAAAGAATCTAGCTGATAATAAGAAGAGTTGGGAATTCACATTTGATTTATGCAGTATGGGCAAACAGAATTACTCCAAAGAGATCAACTGGCAAATCTCCATTTCATTTAGTCTATGGGAAAGATGAAATTTTCCCTACCAATTTGGTCCTCCTTGTTTTAAAATTCCTGCAGGAATCAACAGATGAACTTGATGATTTTTCAAGAAGAATAAATTAGATTATTAAACTTAATGAAAACAGAGATGAAGTTCAATACAAATTGATGAAATATCAGAATAAGATGAAGAAACTATTTGATATAAGAGCCAAGGAAAGGGACTTTAAGGAAGGTGATCTAGTTCTATGATGGGATGCTAGGAGAAAAGAGAAAGGAAAGCATGGAAAATTTGACAATCTATGGTTTGGACCTTTAGCAATTGCTGAAGTGAAGGGTAACAACACTTTCGTGTTGCAGAATCTTGAGGGGCTATATACCACTTTTCTTGTAAATGGAAGGTTTATCAAACACTACATTCAATACTAAGAAGTTGAAATAGCTTTCATTGTAAATACTCCAGTTTTCTTTACTTTTCAAGATGTCAGTGTGTTTTTTCTTACAGCAAGGACTCCATAGCCCGAGGAGAAGGCACGTGGATCTACAGGTTCTATGCATTCTACAAGAGAAAGAAGTCCCCAGCTGGAGCCAATGTTGTAGCATTTTTTGGTTTTGATAAGATAGAATATTTGATAAAATGCTAAGTTAGGATATGGACATAACAATAGTGAATAAAATGTTAGTTTAAAAAATATCTTGATGATGATGTCCATATCAAAGAAAATGTTAGGTTAGATGTCCTAAAAAATGAAGACAAAAGAAAATGTTAGGTTAGAAAGAAAAGAAAACAAATAAACTCTGAAAGTGAGAAAGTCTAAATGCCACTACTCTGTTTCTACAAAATAATGGCTGTGTGCAGCTTGTTTTAAATGCCACAACCCATGACAGTCAAATAGTTTAATCTTGACTGCTTCATGCTTTAAATTTGATGTTATAGTTAGAGAATAAAGATCTGGCCAAACTGTTTAATCTTGGCAGATCAATAGTTTGGTAGAGAATAAGAAGGTTCTCATCAGCTTAATTTGAGCCCTTGGAGGTTGTAAGGTATATTTAGATAGTTTGCTTTTGTAAAATAAAAAGAAAGGAAAAGGGTTTGCTAGCTTAAATGCACCCATTAAGTGAAGAAAAATGATAGGATAAGCAAAGGGTAAGTAGAGAAAGGTTGCAGAAGTTTGATTATTCATTGGAAAAAATGTACATTTATCATGCTTTTATATCCATGAGGCAATTACACAAGGAAAATGAAGGTCTACTTGATCAAGTAATTAACTTCCCATTCATCCCCATTCATCCCTATATTCACTAATTTCCCCTTCCTACCTTCATACATTAATATTCATTCATTTTCCACTAATTACCCCTTTTCCTAAGGTCAAAACCCTTTTTACCTAAGAAAAGTGAAAACCCTATGTAATATCCCTCTTTACCATGTAAAAATCCTTTTACCATGTAAAATCCCCTTTTACCCGAAAAACCCACAAAATGATGTTTTCCCTAAGTATTAATGCATATATGAAAAGTAGAAACTTGTAAAAAGCATTATACTTAGTGTTATTTACCTTTCTGATCGTATTTCATATTAACATTAACTTAATGTAATAAACCCTTAAAAAGTTCCCTTCCCTTATATATTAACTCCTTTTATAAAATAGCCCGAAACCCTTTAGTTTTATTAAAAGCTATGTAATTCATAAATATTGCATCGTAAGCTCTTTAAACATGAATACATTCCCCTCTTCCATTGCGATATGCAATGCGTGACGAACCCGATGCAATATATATCATAGTCTATCGCCATATTGCATCTACCCTCATTGCAAATCTCATCCGACGTATATACCTCCCTCCACTGTGATTCTCGATTGCGATTGGGACCCGGACCTGATCACATATCATATATGGTTTATTTCACGTCACATCCGACCCCTATCGCATTCCTTTGCGATGGGCCTACCCTCTCCTAAATCTAATTGCGATATGCGATATAAACCCGGACCCGATGTCATTATCCACCCAAACTCATATTTTTCAAGTCCGCCATATATTGATTTGCGAAGGATTTCTTTGTTAAATCGTTTTTAAGGTTTAAACAAAGAATTAACCCAAAACATGATTTAAATGATAAACCCTGCTAAATCTCAGTTTTAACTCATAACCCTTCATAACGACAAAACGACCACAATTCACCTTTCCCGCTAATTCAAAAAGAAAGTTGTTTCTCTGTTTAAATGCCATTTTACTCTGTTTTGCCTATTTTATACAACGAAGCCTCCATAATGCCTCTGTGGCCATTAAATCCATTGTTTACCTTCCGATATGCCCTGGACTCCTTCCGATATCCTTTAAAGCTCAATAAATCCATTGAATACCTCCTCTGTCACCTTGTTTTTCTTAATGATTTCAATGATTTGCAGGTAAAAACTCCAATTCTAGGCTTATAAACAAAAGCTTGCATAATAGTTTGAAGACAAATATGAGCGATTTTTTGTTGAAAAACACAGTAAAACTAGAATGCGAAATAAAGGTAGAAAGGAGCACAGTAAAGATCACTCAGCCAGGTCAAAGCATATTAAATAGAGTTTAAAGCAGTATCAGGTAAAAAGGTTAAATGAAGCAATCTGCCAGCATGAAGAATACAAACAAATGATCAGCCAAAAGGGAAAAATATCATACAAAAAGCTAGCACAACCTAAATAAAGGGGACAACAAGAAGCAATTCAAACAATTGCCCCTATCTTCTTGCCACAAGGATCTTTCTTTTCCTAAAAATCTGAATCAATTTTAGGGATATTTTCCTAGTTTTGTTATTGTATAAAAGCTCTCTTCTCGAGTTGTTAAGGGTTCGAAGTTCAAGATTCATATTTTATTGCTTGTAAAGTCTTGACTGTAATTCTACTTTGAACCTGGAAGTCACCTTTGAAGGAAGCTTTTGCAGATACTTGATGTACTCAGTTTTTTTGGAACCTTAATACAAAGCAGAGGATTCTGAATCTGGTTTTACACAGTTTTGTGTTATCTTGTAAGTTTTTCCAGTTTTCCATCATTGATTTTTTCTTCATATGCTTTTGACTTATAGAGATATCTAGGTAGGAACAATTTGTGTTTCAATTGATTCCTATAAGCTCCTGAAGTGATCATCTATTAAGAGAATGGATTAATGAAATTGTATGTTCAGCTAATCCCCTCTAATCAATAAATCATCAACATATTGTGTAAGCTTAAGTACACTACCTTGAACCTTTGGAACGTAGTTTAGAAGGTTTTCCTACTTATGATTGTTCTGTTTCACAGTTTGGAAATTGTGATAATCATATTTTTTGTTGTCTTCTACTCACCACTATTTTGATCTATATCACTATGTAAAGTCTTATAGCAACCCTCTGCTGAGATATTAATATACCCCAAAGGATTAATTAATTCAATTCTACATCTGTCTTCATTCATTGGTCTTCCAAAACTAAAACCAAAAACCAAAAAACAATTATTTTAGATGCTCTCACATTTGTAGCTGACCTACTACTATCTCAGAGGTACAACGGGAGCAACTGAAGTGGATTTTAAAAAGGAATTGGGTATTCATATAGAGGTTTCCCAATTAGTTGCATTATCCACTTGACACATGTTATTGATCCTATCTACTTCAAAAATTTCTCCACGCTCATGGCCCTCATTGTTGATTCTTGGCATGGTTTTCATCTTATTCAAAGGGTTCTCAAAGCTTTGCAATCCCCCACCATTCTAAAACATGCATCCTATTGGGAAAGGAGCAAAAGAATTCCCGCGACCAAGGGACCGAGATCAAGGGGAGAGGCACCGTTGAACGAAGTCCAGGAGGGTGGACTGTGTAACACGGACTATCGATTGTGTAAATGGAGAAACTATAGAATGCAACCTATGGGGATGTGAAAAGTGAACAAGCCGCATCTTAATATAACAAAACCAAACTAAAGCGTGCAACACTATGTAATGATAAAATTAAAAACAGAGTGGTGTGATACCTGCAACGTATGGATTGGAGCGGTGGAATGTATTAGCAACCAGCATATGGAGGAGGGCCACGTGAGGAAAAAGAGAATATCTTTCACAAAACACATACCATTCATGCATTCAATAAAACTAATGCATGTGACAGAGAGCATGGAAGACTGTAGAAATGGCAGAAGGGAGTTACAAAGGAAAGAAAGGTAAAAAGGAGTTGGCTCTGATACCATGTCAGGCCAGGAAATAACTCCTCAAATGAATTGTGTTTATTCATTAATATTATTGATGGTTATATACATGAGGGAGTGACTCTTGGGCTTCACCTCCTGATGGATCTTTATTTTCCATTATTTACTATTTACATTATTTACAAGTTTTCACCCAATCCCAATCATTAGGTGTAAACAATTAGAAAACTAATTTTTTGAATAATGAGTCCATACTGTTGGACACCTAATCCTCAATGGGTTAGTGTGGAAGCCAAATGGACAAAAGGAGTCCAAGAGACCTTGGGATGTGGAATCCAATGGTCACATATTGTACTATAAATGTAAATAATTTGTTAATAAAAATTGTACTCTCATGATTTATCCTTCAGATTATTCTTGCTGCCCATGTGTGTTTAACCGTGTATCAGAGCGGGTACCTTCCTAACCTGTCCAATCTCATATTTGAGCCACTTGTTTTGTGGCCTCTCTATGCATATTTGGAAGAGTGTTTCTGAGCGAGCAAACATCTTGAACTGAGTTTTGTGATTTCTCTGGTTGACTGTTGAATAACATATTTCTCTGGTTGACTGTTGAATAACACAATTCTCGCGTTGTGTGCATACTATGCTGAACGCTACACTGGCCTGATGATCTAACATTCTGGATCCTCTGTCATCTATTTTTGAGTTGGGCTCTCTCCATACAATCTGCCTGCAAAAGCATTGTGAGTTCAATTATCTTTGGTACCCTTTGTTGGTTTCCCTGGCAGCATCGAAAAAAAAAAAAAACGCTCCTTCCTGCTCAAACCTGCCATCAAATCTGTCACCACTGCCCTTGAAGGAACCGTTACAGTCTTTCTATGTACTGGTGTCACTGGTATATTCCTGGTTATAACATTCAGTTTTGTCAGCGATGTCAGGCCAGTGCTGTATTGGAAGGCACAAGCAAATCACATTATTAAGGGCTGTCTGAGACCGAACGTTACTTCTTTTGATGCGACTAGACTGCTCTGGCAAGGTCAGCTGCTCGTTCTGCATATAATCTCGGCATCATATGCATTTTATATTCCCTGCCTGAACGTTGGCCCAAACGTTGTTAGGTAAACGACTCATCTCCACCCATATTCGATGAACAGTCGGTCTCCATACTCATATCCGCTGCATACGTTTTGTATCACTAGCGTGGAATGCTGTGTATTATTGGCGTGAATATTGTGGTGTTGAATGCTATTAAATGCACAGCGGAATCACACACTGCTCCTCTACATTTCTCTGTCCCCAACAGTCACACATTTTATGAATCCATAGCACCATTCTGCTCGCAGCAATTCCGTCTCCCCACAGTCAGCCCTATGAACAGTCGACCCTCCGTATAGTGGCCTTTCGACCCTCCATTGGCTTAGTGGTATCGTCTCCGAATGGCATCTGCTCAAAATTCTTAACTTTTTCACCCACGAAGCTATCTTGCATGAATATCTCAGGCACAAACCGCTTTGGATCCTCCCATGACTTTGGGTTCCTTCCTATAGCCACACGTTCACCAAAACAAGAGTTTTTCTGGGGATTTCATAGCCTAACACATTACGAGCTTCTTGGGAAGACCAACAGGAACCAAAAATCTAGTAGGTTTCACTAATGAGACAACTTGTGTGATGGATCGGAATTCATTTTGATGTGAATTAATAAGGAATGTGATGGGGTTTTGATGCGAATTAACAAGTTCCTCGGAGGATGGAATGGAGACGTGATTGCTATGGATGTGCCGGTGTGCGGTAGAAGCAGCTGCTAATTGCATCAACATTGTCATCTTCATTTCTCCACAGACGTTGAAGCTCAGAGGGAAAAATAGTCACCATCTTCGGGTTGGCCCCGTTTACAGAATAGAGAATTGAGAAAATGCGGTGAGTTGGCGTGTGAAATGTGGTGTAATTTTCTTCTTGGTATATCAATGCTGGTATATCAGTTCCTGATTGTTCAATGCATTTTATGTGGTGATATCCATCTATTGAGAATCCAAGCGAATCTCACGCTTTCAAGCTCGGCGTTGCTGTCACACACGTCCTGGCGATGCAGTATATAATATAAGAGTTGGCACTGTTAGTTGTGTTGCCTAGATGTTTATACTGCTTGTGAATTAAACCATTTCTGTTACTGTTAGAAAGACAAAGCGCACATATATGAATCTCAGATAAAAGGGGGCGCAGGGATGTATTTTTATTTCCTATTTTATCATTACCGCTCAAATTCTTCTCCAATTTGTTTCTCTATGTTTTAGAGTATGTTTGTTCATCACTCTATGGATGCTATCAAATCACTAATTCGCCATATGAATGCGCCCAACAAATCAATTCCATTGTAGCATTGTACTGATAATCAACCCCGTAAAGCGCCAGGCTTCTATGCGTTCGTTCCTTCTGCTAAGACTCCTTTAGAGAAGGAGCTGTACCCATTCGCTGAAAGTTATTTTCCAAAGCAAAAAAAAAAAAAACCCTTGTTGATTCGAGTGCTTCGCGAGGAGTAAGGGCTGACCTATCAGAACCTTGCTTGAAGCAAGCTATCTCAGTTAAGACCGGGACCTTACCCTCTGTAACAAAGGCATTGGCGAATGACGATTTGAAGACCCATGATTTATCGAGACCTTTACAGCTCAGTCCGGCCTCCAGCACCGCTGAGCTGCCTAAAGCAGAAGCTTTGACCCAGTCAAAGTCAAAGCGTCTTAGGCTTGAGATTGCAGCATCACCGGAACAGGTTTCAGCACATGAAGTTGGAGTTGAGGAGCAACAACACTTACAGAGCGTCGTTTTCACTCTTGAGTTACTCTCTGAAACCCTTGGAAAATTTTATGGGATCTGAACTACTTTCTTGTAGAAGAAGTGGAACGATTGTGGGTCAAGCTTGAGTAAACCTCTTCACTTTATTTTAAGGAAACAAAAAGAGTTGATTGTAAAATTTGCAAAATATATGTAAGGACCATTGATGAAGTCCTCAGTATAAAGAAACTGTGAAATATAGAATAGCGATAGGGGCTTTCTGATTCAAAAGAGGAAGGAGTATTTGAAGGATCCAAGCATTGCAGTTGCTGCTGCCTTAGTTGTGGTATTAAAACTCATTATAGTCTCTGTCTACATATATATGCATTAATTCCTTGATTCACTTGCTGCACATTTATAAAGGATATTGCTGTGTACTGTGAGTGGGTATTAGTTTTCTACATTGAGTAGTAGTTGTGATCAGTTTTTAAGGTGTAAATCTGACATTGAAGCAAAAATGGCTAGAATCAGTGAAGTATTAGAGTTCCTCAAAACTCTCATATTGTCTACTAATCATGATACATTAAAATTCAGCAAAGTTTCTCTCACAGACATTCAAGTCTGTCTACAAAATGCACAAGAGAAAATTGATTTTTTGCAGCATGAAACTCAGCTACAACAAGAAGAATTAAAACGAAGGAGTCATTCTGAACCCGTTTCTGTTCAGAAAAATGAAGCAGACTCCCATAAACAACAAGACAATATTGTTGAAGTTCATTTAGATCCAGTTCCCAATAAAGCAGCAGTTGTACATGCAGATGCATAAACTCAGTCTACACTTCCCAAGCCCATCATCCGACCTTGGGAACAACTTGTCCACAATAAGCACAGAACTGGTCTTGGATATGACAAGGACTTGTCCTTTCATATTCCAGACTATGCCAAGCCCATTCAGTTTCAGAGTGCTGGATTCATTCATGACAGTTCACCTCGAGTTGTTCCAGACTCTGCCCCTCTTCCACAGCAACAACAACAACAACAGATTGTGAAATGCCAACACTGTGACCGAGTTGGCCATTTGAAAGATCACTGTTTTGATCTTCATCCATGTAAGCACTATCATCAAACCAATCACTCTTCACACAGATGCTTTAGAAATAAACATCCTGCAAGAACAAAGATTCATCTTGGATGGATTTCTTCTTGGCAATGGGCATCAACAGCCAAGAAGATATTCCAAACACATGTCAGAGCTTGTTCCAGAGTATTGAACAATCTTGCAGTTGAGTTTTCTCCTTCATCTTGCCTTGTATCTGACAGGGGGGGAAATGATGGTCATCTACAAGCTTCAAAGTCACATCAAGCAAACCTGAGCCACAACCCACCACACCAGATTCAGAGTTGTATCCAGAGCCAAAGATGCCCTTGAGCATGCCTTCAATTGGTAATTTGGGACACTTCCTCTAGTAGAAGACTTTAGCTTCTTGCCAGTTTCGGAAGAATTCCAGGAACAAAATTGAGAACACTTCCTCTAGCAGAAGACTCTAGCTTCTTGCCAGTTTTGGAAGAGTTCCAGGAATTGCATTAAGCATTCCAAAGTTGTTGGTCATCCTTAAACCATCACAGGTTGAGACTTCCCTTTTCATGTTGAAGTTCTCCCTTTGATGTGGGGTGAGACCTCCCTCTATTGGTTGACGGTTTCCCTCTTCAAAACAATAGTAGCACTTCCTCTAGTAGAAGACTTCATCTTCTTGCCAGTTTTGGAAGAGTTCCAGGAACTGCACTAAGCGTTCCAGTGTTGGTGGTCATCCTTAAACCACCACCCTTTATACCAACATTTCATAGAGCACCTTCAGCCAAGTGCTGCCATGCATTTTTACACATTTGTATTACAGCTCTCTTCTTGGACTCATACATAACCCTTTGGATTAAGGGGGGGAATGTTGGACACCTAATCCTCAATGGGTTAGTGTGGAAGCCAAATGGACAAAAGGAGTCCAAGAAACCTTGGGATGTGGAATCCAATGGTCGCATATTGTACTATAAATGTAAATCATTTGTTAATAAAAATTGTACTCTCATGATTTATCCTTCAGATTATTCTTGCTACCCATGTGTGTTTAACACATATAGGCCGAGTGTATTGAAAGAGTGTGGAATGACCTATTAAAGAGTTTTTATAACCCAATGTTTTGGAATACAAAGTGAGTCCATCATCAGGGGAACGCTTCTGTTGTTTAGTCATTTGATTACTTGAAAGCATTGGTGTTCCAATCATCATTATGAAAAGTTTGTTTTTATCAGTGATTATACATGCATCTTAGTTTTCATCATATTTGAAAATTATGTGGAATTGAAAAATAAAATTCTCTATGCATGACATTTAGGGTTTTGTGTGTGAAATTGAAATTCTCTAGTGTGAAATTGTGTCTTTTTTCTTTCATTTTTGCAAAAAAAATTCCCCCTGAATCGTCGGGGAGGGGGGATAAATTGTGTATGAGTGTTAATCAGCTTTGATTTTTGTTTCCTCATTTCTTTATTCTTGTCAATTTTGGGTTGCATGCATAGATTGATTGTTGAATTTGAAAAGACACTTTTACGTTATAGTTAAATTTTGTGTGGTTACTTTTTGTCGGTGATCAAGTTGCATCCATATGTTTCTTTTCATTTGAAACATTAAAAGAAAAGAAAAGAAAAACATCTTTGTATTGCATATAGGGATTATATTTTTAATGGAATAGTGAGGAGATCGATGGTTGCATTGTTTATTGATTTCTTCTTCTCCTACTTCATTAGGCCTCTCATTGTTAAAAGGAAAATGAAAAGAGTTATTTTTGTCATATTAGGTTCATCATAGGCATGTTCAGGTGATCTGAAAATGGGGCACTAAAGGCTCCCTGTCAAGCTTAAATATTCCCAAGATCTAGTGATTAACCAATTGCGGAATTAAAAGTGCTTGAAATCAGGTGTATGCTTATGCTAATATTTAAATACATGTGATAGTAAATAATGCAGTAAATAAAAAAACACACATAACAACAATATTAATATGGATTTCACCCAAAACTCTTGGGCTACGTCTCCTTGAGCTCTAGTCAACTCGACTAGGCTCTCTCGGATTATGGCATAAGTTCTTATACAAGCTCCACGCTCAACTCCATTGGATTACACAAAAAAATGGGCTTAGAACACCATCTTATCCCTGGCTCGGGTTCTAGCTCTCGGATACCCTCTGGTTCTATGTGGCTATCTTGAGTTCTAGCCCTTGGTTCTTTGCTTTCTGCTCTCGACTGTTGGCTCTCTGAGTTTCTCTCGGCCTCTGCGTGCATTCCCAGAACTCTCTGCACTCTCTTAGCTCTTGCGCCAATTGAGCTCTTTGTGTATTTGTGTGGCATCGGTTACAGTCCTCCATCATGGAAAACCTGACTATTTCACCACAAGAATCCATTCACAGTGGAAAGGAATTGTCGGTGCGGGAAACTCGATCATTTTTCCTTCCTCTGGCTGTAACAACCAAAATAATGGAAATACACAGGAAATGCATGAAAAACCCATCATGGGTGTTTAACCGAACTTCATATAATATAGGATCACGCTTAAAATCCTATCAGGTCTGCCTTTTATGTCTGTCGCAAACCCCTTTTTATTTCACGCCATTGATCTGCTTGATCTCCGATCCAACGACTGGCATCCATTTCGGGTGGCCTGTGTGCATGGAGATTACCCGCCCAAAAATGCGGTTTTCTCTCTTCGTCGCCATGCCACGTGTTGGCCAGTGTACGGGATTGGGTGGAGCCCGTCCAATACCACTTACCACCTGAGGTCCACTCGAAATACCGCTTACCATGGAACTCTAATAACATAAACCCACATCTATAAATCTTTCGGGTCCAACTTTATCACTTCAGGTCATTTCCTTTTGTATTTTGGTTTTTATATGGAAATGTGCTAATACACAGAAAATCCCAACAAACATTTATATTATAAGAAGAATTTTGGCGTAAATCACATGTAGAAAACCTTTGTCGACGCGTTTCGAACCAACTAGTGTGGTTCATCATTAGGACAAGTTAAATGAACAAATCTTGCTTTGCATATTAAATAGATAGCAGAACATTCTAGACCAAGTAATGGCTATAATGAAAACGGCTAGATTTGACCGGGAAATGGCTAGCTGACTTAGATAAAAACCAACTAGCCATTTCCTGGTCAGATCTAATCGTTGTCATTATAGCTCTTACTTGGTCTAGAATGTTCTGCTATCTATTTAATATGCAAAGCGAGATCTGTTCATTTAATTTGTCTTGACGATGAACCACACTAGTTGGTTCAAAATGCATTGACAAAGGTTTTCTACATGTGATTTACGCCGAAATTCTTCTTATAATTGTTATGGATCATATAATCCTGAATTCCAAAATTTATATATCGAAACTCAAAATTTATAGAATCGCGTCCATAATCCCATCAGGTCTGCCTTCCTATCGCAAAGCGCAAGTCGCATGGCAAAGTGGCCAAAAACCCATTTACATGGAAAATACATTAAAAATCAGAATTTTTGGATTTCAAATATTATAAAATCACACTCATACTCCCCATTCGGTCTGCCCTTTGTCACAAGTCACATATCGCATATCGCAGTGCATTGGCCCTTTGGTATCGAGGATCATCGATCTCCCGATCTTCGATTAAATCTAGATCATTGATCCCACTGGTCAATCTGATGGTTGACATCACACATCGCATGTCGCTATTGCAATGGCCTTGGGGGTCTTTCCATATGCCATGGACCACACCGATACCGATCTGCCGATCGCTGATATCTCCGATCATTTCTATCAGCTCCAATCGCAAATCACAATCAGCATATCACAGTACATTGGGGTCCCAATATCACATGCGGGCCTATCTCTGATGCGATAATTCAGAGGTTGCAGTCAGGGGAGTCCTTTTGCCTTTGCCTGAAGTCCACCCCTTTGCACATTTGTGATGTGATTTCCTTAAGGAGCCTTTTATGCCATTTTTAGAAGAAATGCCTCCATTTTCAAAGGACAAAGGCAATTTTCTTTCTGCGATAACTTCTTCATTCGAGTCCATTTTAGCCGATTCAAATTGCATTAGATTCAGAATGAAAAGATCTATGCAATGGGACTGTTTCTAGGAGCATTCCCTTGACTTTCATTTTCCTTTGTGAGGAACATTTTAGACTTAGAAGTCTACTCTAGATCCATTTTGGATCACACCTTCCCACTAAAAGAACTTTTGGTCTCCAAAAGACTGATATACTGATCTGAATAGTACATGAGAGTAACAACACCCTTTTCTTTCAGCCTCCATACACTTGCCTAGTGCATTTGATCCAAAGCCTTTGACCACTCTCCTTCCTGGATGTGCTGGTCCTGTTGGGAAGAACTATTTTCCTCCTTGACTTCATGCAGAAATCCTGTTGAGAAGGTCACAAAAGGTAGTTTTAACTTCTCTTCCTTGATCATTGATCCAAGGAGGCTCTAACAAATGTGAAGTTACATCTGCTTCACAAAAACTTCCATTTGTACCTGTTTGACATGCTGTCAACAACAACTTTTAACAACAATGGAAATATAGACAACAACTGGATGGCCTAAACTCTTGCTTCAACAAAAGAAATAGATTTCACATCTTGTGAACACCTCCATGTCTTTACATCTGAATACAAATGATGGACTAGATAACAAGCCCACAAAAAATTCCCTTAAACAAATGACGCTTCAAGTCAAGCATGTCTTTACATCTTTTCTACATGATTTTTCAAAGATGAAACACTTCATCATTATCTCCGTCTTGGAGACCAAATCAACTTTTCTCAAGTCAATATTACATGCATGTTTAAAACAAAGCAATCAACCCTTCGAGTTAATTACACATACATGTTCAAATACAAGGAAATCATCAACATCCCTGTGTTCATGCACATCAAGCTTATGCATGCATTTCATCCTTCAACTTTCACTTAAGTACACTTTACTTTTGAAGATGAAATGAATATAATGTTGCAATAATAAAGTGAGTCTCCTACTCAACTTTTTCCATTCACCTTCTTGGCAAAACCCTGCAACTTGCATTCCATTAACAAACAAATGCAAATAGATGCATCAAATCAAAAGACATGCAATCTTATTTGGATAAGAACTCTAACCATTTCTTACTAATCCATTTCAAAGGTGTTACCTTTGTCTACACATCAAAATCAACATGTGAATCATCCTAAAACACATCAATCATGGAATCTTCCTTTCCATTCCTGCCATTTTCTCTTTCCACCTTCTTCAAGTTTTGTGGAAGCATCTTTGGATTCAGAGTCCAACACTTTTCAGCAATGTGTCCTTGCTTATGGCAGTAAGAGAAACACATGTGCATCCTCTTGACAACATGATTTGCCTTGTCCAATTGACCTTTCGCTTCTTGCTTCCTTTCCTTCGAAAGTTTCATGTATGTGGCCATTCTCTTCCAACATCTAGAAACATGATGGTTATCCAAACCACAAAAGGAACATGCAATTCTTTTCCCATGTTTATATGGAGATTTACCATGCTGAACATAATCAAAAGGAAAATGGTTAGAACCAGATTTATACCTTTCTCTTTCACCTTTGTTTCCTTCATGAGGAGATAAATTAAATGAAGAAGTAGCTCCCTTTGGAACACCATCAATCTCTTCAAGGCGGTCAGAGTTTCCACAACTCTTTGGTTCAAGTGTATGCTGATATACACATTCTTTTTGCAAGGTATGCTTCAAACCACTACATTCCCCAAGAATACAATCTTCACAATCTTGAGGTAGAAGACCTGAAATGAAACTCCTTCTGAACTGTTTCAATGGCCTCCCTAGCAGCTTTGGAACTTTCTCCATAAAACTGCCCATAGCCAAGACCCAAATACTTAGGCCTTTCCTCAAATATTATTGGCTCAACAATACCTTATGCATGTTTGCCTAAGCCTTTCCTTCATAGCCCATCTTGGACATTAACTTGGAACCTATGCCTTTGGTATGTTTTTCAAAAGAACCAATATATGCATTCTTAGAAGAATTTGAAGACAAACAAGAATTGTTTACCTCTTCTTCAAGTTGATACTTGACTAAGGCTTCTTTGGCAACAAAGAGTTGTGTCTCCAACTCATGCATCGTTTTCAGGTTCATATTTGCAATATGAAGTTGCCTATCCATTTCCTACAATTTGTCAGAAAGAAACTGCTTCTCTTCCTTCACGAAATTCAACTACTCTCTAAGTATGCTGCTATTCCTTCCATCCTCATACACTTCTCTCACCATATACTTCATGATGAACAAGTCTTGCTTCATATCTTCATCAAATACTCTTGTGAAGAAAGAATATTTTGAGGAGTCACTTGTAGAAGTTGTCATTATGCCAATAAACAAGAGAACTTCAAACAAGATTAACAAGGAGCTTATTCAAGCAACCTTTTGCAACAAACCTCTTGTGCTTCAAGGATTGCCTTGAGGCACTTTGGGATGAGAAGAGTGCCTTCATCCCTTATTCCTTCTTGTCCTCTCCTAGACTCAGCTAACAATAGCTTTCCCTTCGCCTCTGCAAACTCAAACAATAGTCAGTCTGCAAACAATCATACAATCAATCAGAAAATAAATCCTTGACTACCCAAACACCTTTCAGACAAGCAATCTTTGCTATGTCAATCAAGCATTTTGATCTGATACCACTTGCAACATGATACCACCTACTTCATGGTATAACCAGTTCTGATATCACCTTCTTTGAAGGTGGGGTTAATCAATCCTAAGCTTTGATACCGCTTGATCTGAAAATGGGGCACTAAAGGCTCCTTGTCAAGCTTACAAGAACCTCTCCCACTCGAAAGCTTAAATATTTTCAAGATCTATTGATTAACCAATTGCGGACATAAAAGTGCTTGAAAATAGGTGTATGCTTATGTTGATATTTAAATACATGTGACAGTAGATAATGCACTAAATAAACAAACACACATAACAGTAATATTAATATGGAGTTCACCCAAAACTCTTGGGCTACGTCTCCTTGAGATCCAGTCAACTCGACTAGGCTCTCTGGGATTATGGCATAAGTTCTTTTTCAAGCTCCACGCTCAACTCCATTGGATTACACAGAAACAATGGGCTTAGAACACCATCTTATCCCTGGATCAGGCTCTGGCTCTCGGCTCTTTGCTGCTATCAACCCTCTAGTTTTGCGCATCTATCTTGAGCTCTGGTTCTCAGCTCTTTTCTTTCTTCTCTCAACTCTTGTCTCTCTGAGCTTCTCTCGGCCTATGCATGCATTCACAAAACTCTCTGCAATCTCTCAGCTCCTACGCTAATTGAGCCCTCGGCGTATTTGTGTGGCTTCGGTTACAGTCCTCCTCCATGGAAAACCTTATTGTTTCACCACAAGAATCCATTCACAGTGGAAAGGAATCGTCGGCGCGGGAAACCTGATCGGTTTTCCTTCCTCTGGCCGTAACAGCCAAAGTAACGGAAATACATAGGAAACACATGAAAAACTCATCATGGGCGTTTAACTAGACTTCAAATAATATAGGATCAGGATTAAAATCCTATCGGGTCTACCTTTTATGGCTGTCGCAAACCCCTTTGTATTTCACACTGTTGATCTTCTTGATCTCCGATCCAGCGACCGACATCCATTTCGGGTGGCTTATGTGCACGGAGTTTACCTGCCCGAAAAGGAGGTTTTCCCTCTCCGGCGCCATGCCACGTGTTCACCAGTGTATGGGATCGGGTGGAGCTTGTTGAATACCACTTACCGCCTGAGGTCCACCCGAAATCTCACTAACCACGAAACTTTAATAACCTAAAACCACATCTATAAATCTTTTAGGTCTAGCTTTATCTCTTTGGGTAATTTCCTTTTGTATTTTTGATTTTATATGGAAATTCGCTAATACACAGAAAATCCTGACAAACATTTATATATCGGAACTCAAAATTTATAGAATCGCATCCATAATCCCATTAGGTTTGCCTTCCTATCGAAAATTGCAAGTCGCATGGCGAAATGGCCAAAAACCCATTTACACGGGAAATACATTGAAAATCTGAATTTCTGGATTTCAAATATTATGAAATCGCACTCATAATCCCCATCGAGCCCACCCTTTATCGCAAGTCGCATATCGCATATTGCAGTGCATTAGCCCTTTGGTATCGGGGATCACCGATCTCCTGATCGCCGTTTAAATTTGGATCGTTGATCCTGCTCCTTGATCGGACGGTCGACATCGCACATCGCATGTCGTTATCACAATGGCCCCTGGGGTCTTTCCATATGCCATCGACCATGCCGACACCGATCCACTGATTCGCCGATCACCGATATCTCCGATCATTGCTATTGGCTCCAATCGCAAATCTCAATCGGGAGATCACAGTGCATTAGGGTCCCAATATCACATGTGGGCCTATCTCTGATGTGATAAGTCGGAGGTCGCAGTCGGGGGAGTCCTTCCACCTTTGCCTTAAGTCCACCCCTTTGCACATTTGCGATGCGATTTCCTTAGGGAGCCCTTTATGCCATTTTTAGAAGAAATGCCTCCTTTTTCAAAGGACAAAGGCAATCTTCTTTCAGCGATAACTTCTTCATCCGAAGTCCATTTTAGCCCATTCAAATTGCATTAGATTTAGAATGAAAAGATCTATGCAATGGCACTATTTCTAGGAGCATTCCCTTGACTTTCATTTTCCTCTATGAGGAACATTTTAGACTTTGAAGCCTATTCTAGATCCATTTTGGATCATCAGGTGACATTGAGCTTTGAGCCTTGAAACTGAAATCTAATTCAAGAAAAACTTTAAAATTTACCTCAATTAACCTAAGGAGCATTTCAAAATTAATGACACTTAGAGGTCTAGGGTAGAAACATGTTCTGGCGTCTTTAAATGTAGGAGTAGTCATTTTTTGTCAGCATTACGATCAAGGGGTGATCTCTCATTTCACGTACATACGTGTATAGGACTTTTCTCCACATACCTCTCGACATATTGGATGGCACTCCATGCACTATAAGTATATGGGAACACTCTATTCAAATGGTTACACATTAGGCTACACTATTATGGACTGCAATTCCATGTACCGCTGATATATTTTGGAAGTACACAATAGGTTGCTATCCTCACCATATGTAACCAGGTCAGTTTCCTTGTATATTGTGATACACCGAACACAACATTAGGGGAGATTTCCTGCTTGTACGTAAATCCTTGGTTCTCTAAGGTGGTATATTGCAGTTCACTATTACTTGGTAAACCATTTTTCCTAGTTACCCCTTTGTTTATTTTGTGGTGTTAATTTCTAAAATCAATTAATTAACCGTAGAATAACATCCTCCCCATGGAACAACTACTTAGTAGATCTTAGGTTGAGACTAATGGCAATAGTTTCTAAGTCTACTAATCAAGGAAACCCCCCTTATGGGAATCTTGGTCCTTTTCCTTCTTTTAATATATTGGTGCGCCTTATATGGCAACGTTATCCCTTCCCGGATTTACCATTGGTTCACCAATTTGGTTGTTTTCGACCACTATGGTTCTAAATGTCCAAACTTCTCCTCAACCAAGTTCTCCTCCAACTGAAAAGTATCAACCTTATGTTGATCCTAAAATTGACCCTTTTCGTTCTTTGTTTGTTTGGTCTTCTTCCTCTTCGTCTTGTGAAAGCCCCAAGGCTAGTAACCAAGTGGATAAGAAGAAGAATAAAAGGAAGATTAAGAAAAATAAATATAAGAAGGGGGACAACCAACCAACCATTGTTATCCATGCAATTAATATGTAGGAAACTTCCAATCATCCCCACAAAGTTAAATTCCCTTGCATTCTATGTAAGTGTGACCGCCTTCTTAGAGATTGACCTAGTATTCCAGAGGTATAAGAAGTGTTTTTGGGCATGGAATCCCCCCAAGGCATGTTTTGGGGCTTAAAGCCCAAGTTTTGACTAAATTCATTGTAAATACTCCACGAATTGTGGGTGCAGAGCGCGATAATAGAGTCATAGGTTTGTCCGCCCTTGCTTTTGTGATGTAATATCGGTTTGAAAGATCTACCCATAGTCCATAGACCATGGGATTGTATAAATAGAGTGAGGCTCTAAGTGTAGAAATAAGAGCGAAACAAGATGAGTCTAAGGGATTGAAGAAGGATTGAGTCAAAGTGTAAGTTGTGTCTTTGGATCGTAGAGTAGGAGAAGGCTCTGCAGCTGAGTGTGTAGAGGTCTAGTAGTCTGTAGTTGAGTGCATGGACCCCTACAGCTGAGTGCATAGGGCAGGTCGAGTCTGTAACCATGGGAAGAATTAATAAAAGAGAAGTTTTACCATATTTTTGTGTATCTTTTCCTGTTTATGCATTATTGGGTATGAATAGAAAGTTTACTGTTTATTTACTACGCGAAATCATATGAATGTGCTGAATGAGTAAATATCATATAAGACATCTGTTGATGCGAAGGTAACTAACTGTTATAAGAAGATAAGTAAGATCACGGGTGTGACTTAGGGGAATAGTGTAGATTGCTGCTCCAACAGCGCAAAATCCCTACAACCTCTAGTTAGGGCTGCACGAAGGTGAATATATCAGGGTTCAAAGGCCAGGGAAGGGCGCGAAGTAACCTACATGAAGGGACTCACACTTGGACCAAATCAAACCCTTAGACATCTCAAGGGTGCCAAAACCTAGTTCCAGCACCCCCCCATACTACTTTGGGTGAGACCTCAGTCAGTGCTCCGCGGACTATTACCGAAAGGGCCAGTAGTACAAGGATTTGTTTGGCTAATTAACTCCAAACCTGGGTCAAGCCCCGATAAGCCAACAAATGGTTCCATTGCCGAGACCGGGATCTACATAGAGATGTGTGATGTTGTATCACTGGAATCCAACTAAGAGAGGAATTGAATATTGGTTGGATATGAAGATTCACGATTTCGCAGCATAGGAGAACATGAATCTGCAACTATCAAAAGAAGGGTGGTTAGACTGCTACCTGTACATAGAGATCCACAAAATTTTCTTCTCCTGTTTCCATACTGAGCTATATCAGTGGATCACGAAGCTAGCAGATAGCCAAGGAAGGTGCAAGCTTGATCGACCTATTGTGTGGACTCCAAAATTAACGCACAGATTGGAAGCATTGTAGGATAAGATCGTGTGCGCTGTTGATCACTGGCTCAATCGAATTATAGGAGGATTCATTAAATTCATGGTAGATACTTCAGTCAACTATAGCAAGGCAAAAGGATGCTTCCTCAAAGGACTGTGAGGTAAGTATGTTAAGTCTCTAAACACTTAGATTAAAATGTGCCGTGTGAAAAGCGGGTTATGCGAATACATTGATTTTTGGGGCTATGTAAAGTGGGAGAATTTACAGAAACGAAGGTAGTGCAGAACTAGAAACTGACCCCTTGATTTCACCTCTGCGAGGAGGCAAGGAGGAGCTTGCGAAGGTCTCACCAAGGAGTGCGATCAATTTGATAAGATAGAGGATTCTGCGCATACCACCCCCACCCACACCACTGCTAGTTGCATTATCTTCACTCCCATCTTCGCCCATACCACCTCGACCACCACTGCGAGTTAATATGTCAAGCACGATAAAGTTTCTAGTGTTCAACGAAGTAGGAAATGAAGAACCAAACCAGTTATGGTTCATGATAAACGTTATATGGGAAGTGTAGGGAGTTACGGATGATAATATAAAGAAGGAGAAGTTGGTCAGCACTCTGCGGGATTATGCGCTGACTTGGTACATTAAGCATTCCAACAACAATCCGATGTAGGGATCACATATATCCAAACTCCGCTGAACAGAGAATTTAGTAGGTCAAAGTCAGAGGCATAGTCGATCATTGGGTTCAAGGAGATCACAACGCTACCAGGAAAGACTCCTTAGGAGTTGTATCAGAGACTGAATTGCACAATTCGTGAAGCTAACATGACTTTGATGGATGGACAACATAGAGAGTGGTTTGTAGCATCGCTAACGCCGCATTTAAGGAACATGCTATCACAATAGAGGCTAACAACTCAGGCCCAGGCCTTGGAGATCGCAATGAGACTGCATGAAACCCTGATACAAGATCCTAACCTAGGAGTTCAGCAGATCCACGCACAGTTGAAAAGCTTGTGCCTTGAGATGCATAATCTAAAATAAGATGGGACAGTTTGCCCAAAGGTGCGCGACAAGTTATGGTGTGTTAAATGTAAGGGTCAGGGTCATGATAAGGACCACTGCCCAGTGTTCACGAATTACCTCACATGAGGAGGACCAATGCTGTTGAGACCAGAGGCACAAGCAAGACCTAGTGCGATGCCTCCATTATGGTGCGCAACTTGTCAAATAGGAGGAAAGCATGCCACAGACAACTGCCATTTATTGCCGAAGTACACACAAAATTCACAACAGTTGTTCTGTAATTTATGTAGGTCAGTGTGACATGATGAGCGCACTTGTAGGAGTTTTGAGCTGATGATGGATAGGACTCCTACCTATAGAGTTCAGGCCAAAACACGGCTCCTTGACCAGAATGCGGGGATGGCGCAAACTGGATTTCAGGGGCGCGGACGATGTTGACATGGAGGAGGGCCTGGAAGCGGTTGCAGACAGTTGATATGTTACAATTGCAGAGGGTCATGACATTATGCCCGCGATTGTACGAATCCAACATGTCCATCATGCTTGTATTGTACATTGTTTAATCATGAGATGGAGGATTGTCCCACACTAATAGCGAGGCTGTGCAACAAAGGAGATCTCCAACCTCCCCCGACTCAGAAACTACAAATGATGAGGTCTGAGCCACGCAAGGAAGACCCTAATGTGAAAATTGTGCTCTGAAGTAGAATTACATCAAGGGATGATAAGGGAAAGTAGCTTGAAGATAGTACTTAGATTTGCAAGTCTCCAACGAAAGAAACAAAGTTTGATTTGGAGCGCACTAAGGAAACCTTCATGGAAGCCAGGAAGAGCTTTGCTGATGTCTCCCCTTAAGGAAGAAAAGATAGACCAGAGTTGGAAATGGACCCATCAATGCTCATGACATTTCTGGAAACATGCATGAAGCTGCTATGTGACAACAAGGCTGTAAATGGACTACAGGAACTCATCAATCGATGCGTTGGGATTGCGCTAGGAGAAGTGCACACAATAAGGAAGGTCGGAAAGCATGCCACGAGGATGGGAAGAGAAATGATATTTATTGCGCAAATTGGGGAATACGAGATGGACAAAGTGATTTTGGATCTAGGATTGGACATGAAAGTTTTGCCGATGCAGACACAAGAGTGGATGGGGAGGCCTACGCTGCAATGGTCTCCTATCCAACTACAAATGGTGAACCAACAAAAGATCCTACCTATGGGAAGATTGCAGGGGATCATAGTGGATATTGAAGGAGCGAGCACGCTGGTAGATTTTGAAGTGATAGAGATTGTTGATGACATAAATCCATACCCCATGCTATTAGGAATTGATTGGGCCACTGACATGAATGGGGTGATAAAACTGAAGAAGCACAAGATGATTTTTGAGAAAAAGTCTTTGTGCCTAGTTGTACCTTTGGACCTTGCAGAAGGAACACGCTACACGGAGCTATTGCGCAACTACGACAATAGCGATGACATGGAATGCATCTACAAGATAACCACATGAGAGCAAGATCAGGTAAACCCAACTGTAGATGGACGAATCTCATGGGAGCACGAAAGCTCTTGTACATCGGATTCGGTCGAAGAAATAGAACGATGGTAGAACCGGTTACACAAGGTAACCACGCTAAGCTGTAACATGATGACAAGATCACTGCGATGCATATCAATGGAGTTACAAGATCTTCCTATGTATGATGGGTTAAGTGAGGTAGATGTCTTCTTGAATAGATTCGAAAGAGAGGCGCCGAAACAACAATGGTTCGAGGCTTTGAAATGGGTACTGCACACTACGCTCGCTAGGTGGTGGGGCACGAACTGAAGAGGCTTTGAGGACTGGTGCGAATGCAAGAAATTGATGCACATATGGTTTGGGAAGCATGAGGTGTGATTCGAAAACAAGAAGGCTAGAAGGAGTGATCCGCGTGTACACCTTTCCAGATGGGTACAAGCGTATGTTGCAAAACCTGCGCTAATGCACATAGACTTCGCGTTAAGAGACACAGTTAGTAAGCATATACAGGCAGGACAATTAGGCAAACGACCCCTCAGGGAGATCAAAACTACCCATTAAAGAAGAGTACATCCCAACTCCTAAATTCTCAATAGGTTGCCTAGGATTGTCCACTAATGGAATAGTAGAGTCAGAGGATGCGTGAGAATCACCCAGATTATAATCCATATGATCAACTTTTATAATCCTTCCCTCATGAGGAAAACAAAGGATGTGAAATAATGATGAAAATATGGCACCCATCTCGTAAATCCAATTCCTGCCTAAGAGAAGGTTGTAATCCAGGTTTGCATCGACAATTTATACCTCAATATTTACCACCTTTCCCCCAACACAGATGGGAAAGGCTAGACTAATCTTGTGTGGCCTATGAGAATGTCCATAAAATGCTATCAATAGAGTTGGTGAAGGAACAATTGGAGGTGATCTAATGGGCTTCCAACATGACATGGAAATCACACATGTGGAAGCTCCCTCATCTATAACTTTGCGAGAGATGTTAGTCTTTCGATATGTAGACTTTATCTGGAAAGCGATATGATGGGGAAGTCTCTTTTTGATGTTTGACATATCAAAAGTGAGCACAAGAGAATTTTTTGGATCTACTTCTCCAATTGTCAAGAGCAAAGCACTCCTCTAAGCAGGGCATGATTGGAGTACCTCTAATGCTGACATAGCGCAAGCACTCTAAGCTAGATCTTCTATAATCAAGTAGTTCTGGGTTTCCCTAGCATTACGGTTAATGGTCGAGAACTTCGCGAAGCCTTTCGGGATCCGAGGTATAGACTCAATAGAGGGCCTCTCAATATGGAGCGGCTCTGAGGTATCAGAAGCAGACTTAGCCTTAGATGATTTTGATTCATCATAATCACACGATCATGTAGCAACGTCGATATGTGAGCTCGTCATACAGACATTTGATGAATTGTCCCCTTCTTGGTTTCTCCCTGTGGGGGTACCAGCATTAGAATTTGCGCTAGAAAGTAATTTTTGCCCTTGGGAGAAAGGTTAGTGAGAATAGCTTGGGAGCTAGAAGACCCCTGCTGCACTAATAAGCGCTGAGTGTCTTGGATGCTAGGGAAAAGATGAGTCAAATGATCCCCATTGCATAACTGTTGGGCATGGAATCCCCCCACAACATGTTTTGGGGCTCAAATCCCAAGTTTTGAGTTGATATTATTGTAAAGATCCACGAATTGCGGGCGAGAAATGTATGTTAGAATCATAGGGTTGTTCACCCTAAGTGTGAATGTAATGTCGGCCTACCCATGGTTTGCGAACCATGGGATTGTATAGATAGAGCGAGGCTCTGAGTTGTAAAGAAATTATAGAATCTAATGGATAGAAGGAGATAGTGAAGCATAGAAGAAAAGCCTAAGTGTGTCTTGGGTCATAGTAGTAGAAAGAGGCTCTGTAGTTGAGTGCGGGGACCCCTGCAACTGAGTGCGCAGGGTAGAGTTGAGTCTGTAACCGGAGAAGACATTAATAAAGAAAGATTTTGTTACCAATTTTGTGCATCTGTACTGAGTTATTACATGTTTGATATCATTTTAAATTATACTATTTATTTACTACACTTACTTGTATGAATTGAGAATATTGTTAAGTATAACTGAAAGCATACAAATAAGCTAAGTTAATCAACTAATATCGGGTTACTAGTAAGGACTTGGGTAATAACACTGTTCAACCCTCAGGTAGGGCTGCGCGAAGGAAGCATCTCAAGTTGCAAAGTATGGGTAAGTTCATGTAGCGAAGTGTGCACAGGGTCGAACCGCGAACCACTTGAAAACATCAAACATCCAGGGTGTGGAAACCTGGTTCTAGAACCCTCCCATTCTACTTTGGGTGAGATCTCAGTCCGCGCACCACGAACTGTTGTCGAAACGGCTAGTAGTACCAGGATTTGTTTGGCTAAATCACCTCTAAACCTGGGTCAGGCCCCAACAAGCCAACAAATGGTTCCATTGCTGGGATTGGGATCTGCATAAGGGATGTCTGATGTCGTGTCACTGGAATCCAACAAAGAAAGAAATTGAAGAGTGGTTGGATAGAAAGATTCACAAGTTCGCGGTGCAAGAAAATAGAAACCCGTGAGTATCAAAGGAACAGTGGTTGGAGCGCTAATTATATACAGAAATCCACGAAATTTTCTTTGCATCCTTCCCCTCTAAGTTGTATGAGTGGATAGTGAAGCTAGCAGAGAGTCAGGGAAAGTGTAGGCTTGACAAACCAATTGTGTGGACTCCAGAATTGGTGCGTAGACTAGAAGCATCAGAAGATGAGATCACACGCGCTGTGGACCATTGGCACAATCAAATTATTGGAGGGTTTATCACCGAGTTCGCGGTAGACACGACAGTCAGCTACAGCGAGGCAGAATGACGCTTCCTCAAAGGACTGCAAGGTGAGTACATTAAATCATTGAACACTTGGATTAAAATGATATTGTGTGAAAAGCAGGTTGTGCAAATAAGTTGATGTTTGGGGCTATGCGAAGTCGGAGGATCTATAGAAATGAAGGTAGCACAGAAATAGAAAATAGCCCCTTGATTTCGCCGTGGCGGGAAAGTGAGGAAGAGCTTGCGAAAGTTTCTCTGAGGAGCGCGATTAGTCTGATAAGGCAGCGAATTCTGCTCATACCACCCCCACCTACACCACCACCATTTTCACCATCGTCACCTCCATATCTACCCACACCACTTTTGCTGCCACCACAGTTCAATATGGTGAGTGCGATAAAATTGTCGGTATTCAGATGAGTAGGGAATGAAGATCTGAACCAATTTTGGTTTGTAGTAAAGGTTTTATGGGAAGCACAAGGAGTCATGGATGACAATATAAAGAAGGCAGCGCTAGTAAGCGCAATGGAGGATCACGCATTGACATGGTACATTAAGCATTCCAATGACCACCCAAATGTAGGGATCGCAGATAACCAGGCCACGCTGAACATGGAATTTAGTATGCCAAAATCGGAGACACAATCGATTATCGGGTTTAAGGAAATCATGATACTTCTAGGCAAGACCCCATGGGATCTAGATTAGAGACTGAAGAGTATGATTCGTGAAGCCAACATGACCTTGACGGATGGACAATGTCGCGCATGGTTTGTAGCATCACTAACGCTGCATTTAAGGACGACGCTGTCATAACAGAAGTTATCCACCCAGGCTGATGCTTTAGAGATTGCAATGAGACTACATGAGACCCCAATACAAGATCCTAGCTTGGCAGTCCAAAAAATCCATGCGCAATTGCAAAGTTTGTGTCTGGAAATGCAGAGATTGAAACAGGATAGGACAACTCGCCTAGAAGCACACGAGGAGGTATGGTGCATAAAATGCAAAGGCCATGGACATGACGAGGACCATTGCCCAGTCTTCACAAATTACTTGGCAATAGCAGGGCCGATTCCAGTAAGACTAGAGGCATAAGCAGGACCAAGTGTGGCACCTGCACTATGGTGTGTGATTTGTCAGATAGGAAGAAAACATGATGTGGATCATTGTCATCTATTAGAAAAGTATATACAGACGTCCTAGCAATTATTTTGTAATTTTTGTAGGTCAGTAGGCCATGATGAACGCAGCTGCAGAAGTTACGAGCTGATGACGGATCAGGCTCCTACCTACAGAGTGCATACTGAAACGTGAGTCCTCGATCCAAATGCAGGGATGGCACACGCTGGATTTCAGGGGCACAAATGAGGTGGAGGTGGAATGGGACCAGGAAGGGGTTGCAGACAACTGATTTGTTACAATTGGGAGGGCCAATGAATTATGTCCGTGATTGTACAAATTTGACAAAGGCATCATGTTTATATTGTACACAATTTCATCATGAGACAGAGGACTGCCCTATATTGATAGCAAGGTTGTGCGATAAAGGAGTACTCCAGCCTCCCCCGATTTAGAACCTACAAATGATGAGGTCTGAGCCGCGAAGAGGACCTATTTAAACATCGTGCTTTGAAGTGGTATCATGAAAGGAGAGGACAAAGGTAAGAAGCCTAAATAAATTGCATGGGTTCACAAGGCTCCTACAAAGGAACCTGAATTTGATTTGGAGCGCACAAAGGAGACATTCATTGAAGCTAAGTAGAGCTTCATGGAGGCCTCCACTTCAAGTAGTAAGGATCCACTAGAACCGGGAATGGATCTTTCAATGCTCACTACCTTTTTGGAGACATTTATGAAGCTGCTACGTGACAACAAGGATGTGAAAGGGCTACAGGAATTGATCACTAGGTGCGCTGGGTCAAGAGAACCACGTGTAGTCTGGAAGCTCAGGAAACATACATCGCGAACAGGAAGGGAAATGAGATTGACTACGTAAATCATAGAATATGAGATGGATCAAGTGATTCTGGATCTAGGATTGGACACAAATGTACTACAAAAATAGACATGGGAACGCATGGGCAGTCCCGCGTTGCAGTGGTCTCCTATTCAATTACAAATGGTGAACCAACAGAAGATCCTACCGATGCGAAGGTTGCAGGGGATAACAGTAGACATCGAAGGTGCGAGCATGCTTGAAGATTTCGAAGTGATAGAGATTATCGATGATAATAATCCCTATCCCACACTATCAGGAATAGATTGGGCTACTGATTGAATGGAGTGATAAATCTAAAGAAGCACAAAATGATTTTTGAAAAAAAATCACTGCACATAGTGGTACCTGTTGGATACCTATAGTAATAGGTTTCATATTTCATGATTGATTATTGAAAATCCAAATATGCTCTGCTTTGTTAGCACAAAGAGCCCATATTTCCAGGTAATCAGAGGTGTGTGAAATTACTTCAGATATTGAGGACCTTATTACATTTTTTGTGGATGATTCAACAGTCTAATCTGGATCATGCCATGTTTCAATTTTGAGTTGTAGAATAGAGAAAGAAGTCTGTCCAAACAGCTTAATCTTGGCAGACAAGTAGTTCAGGTAGAGAAACAAAGGTTCCCAAAAGCCTAATCTGGGACCTTGGAAGAGATAAGGGTAGAAGCAGATAGAGTAAAAAAGGAAAAAGCCAAAGAAAAGAAAAGGCAATTGAGGGTTGCAAGTCTAAGTGCCCCTCCAAGAAGAAACTAAAAAATGTTAGGTGAAATAGTTGGGTAGGCAGTTGTGGTTGCAGAAAGGACAGGTTCACCATTACATAGTTGTCAAAGATATTTTGCCAAGGCAATGGACATATCAGCAAAAAAGGTGGTGAATTTCATGGATTCACAGCAGAGAGCATCACTAACTTCACTTTTTCCCCCCTACTCCATTATTAACATCCCCTTTCTCAAAGATTCCTCTCCTTCCCTCATACTAACTCCTAACTCTATTATTTAACTCCCTTATTCTATCCCTTGCCCTAATAGTAATAACACTAAGGTGTATAAAGCCCTAAATGTTATATATTCCCTCCCCTAGGCATAATAGCCGAGAAATCTGCAAAGAGGGATCATAGTGGCATCTGGCCACCATGGTGAACCTATCTCCGATACTCTCCCTTTGCTGCAGATCATTTCCCCTCAAAAAATACCTTTGCATGGGTAAAAACCCCTCTCTAAACCCCTCTAGCCCACAAAACCCTCTGCAAACCTTACAAAAATCAAATCCCGCTTTCGGCACATTCCCAAAGGCAAGCGCGGGTGGGCAGAAAAAACATTTGAAAAACTATGCCAAAACCCATAAACGTTAATATTTTCCGCCGCACTATCCGCCGTGCACCTTACACCTCCGCCAGCCGTCGGATCAAGCCCTCCAGATCCGACGGCCCACCACAATATCGGAACGCCGTCCACGTCCGCGCGTTAACTCCCGAGAACATGACGTTGCGCCTCGTCATGCCTCTGCCACGCGTCGCCCGTTAGACCGTCTCGGAGCTCCCTCTGACACCCTGGGCGCCGTACTCTAACCGCCCCGAGAGACCGTGACGGTTAGAGCCTTTACCGTAACCTTCACGGCTTAACCTCCGCCCGTCCGCTATTGACCGTTCTGCCACGTCCAGCTCACCGCTGACTGGACTGCCACCTCACCGCCCTTTGACCGGTCGTCTGCTGCCACGTCTACCCCGATGACGTCAGCTGACGTCACATCACCGTGACCCACCAATGACGTCATGCTGACGTCATCCTATAAAAGCGCCAAATGGGTAAAAATCTCATATTAACCAAATTTCACGCATTTTTTACCATTTCACTGTTATTGTCTGCTGAACTCTCTGTTTAACCGTTTCTGCCCGGATTTCCGCCAACCTGTAAATTCAACAAAGGCGACCACTCCAGCAACTGCAGTACACCTTATCACGACTTCTGTACGTCAAGTTACAGGTATTTACCCTACCCTGCCCTCCATTCGACCTGCATTCTGCTCTAAACTGCTCACAGGCATAATAGGACCGTAAAACAGATTTTTTCACCGCTAGAACCGGGTTATACCTCCACCATTGTCTCTGTGAAGTCCAAAAATTCCCTGCAGAGCCATAATAAGCTGCAATTCACCTAAAAACCCCTCAGCTCTGCGTTTCCCCGCAAATTCATTGCTAAAATACCTCCGAACTACTACCAGAAGCTCACTTGGGCCCCAAAAGAGTCTCTGTAACCAATTACCAGCAGTATTTCAATTTCTAGCTGGTAAATTCCCCTCTGACAGTTCAGAAAATCAAGTTTTTACCACAGAGGGCAATCTGCAGTCTGTCTTTGCCAACTCACTTGTCAAATTGCAACAGTTTATCCCTTCACAAGCTATGGAAACTCCCATTGCTCTCAATATTAAGCCTATCAATGCTCCCCACCAAGAATTAGCATGGCAAGCCCTGGGAGACATGGATTACCAGATGCTGGACTGGTTCCCTATGGGAACTAAGTATAATATCCTAATGTTTAATGAACTGAGAGCCCAGCACATGAGTGGAGCAGATATCCTGGGGATTTGGGAATCAAATTTGCCCATATACAACCTTCCCCAAGTCAATCCAATGCCAGAGCTCATCTACAGTTGCCAAGAGTGCTATGACCCCAGCCAAAGGGCAGTCATTAGCCCCACAGGCCTGGTCCTGTTTCAGATCACTCCAGAGAGTATAAATCAGATGCTGCATTTCCATACAGCCAAGAAACTGACCCCTCTTTCCATGCAAGATTTGATAAGGAGAGGAAACAACCTGTCTAATGACCAGATTGTGAAGATTAACCAGCTATTTGTTACACCTAGCTCTGAAGCAGTCATAACCCCTCCCATTGGTTACCAATACCTGAATGAGTTGGGCAGGATGATGGTGGACTTGATTGGCTATGTCCTAGGATTCAGAGGACTAGAAGATGTAGATGACTGCATATTGGCAATGCTGTCCATATTTGCCCCGGGTAAGCCTCCAGCTATCCACTATGATTATGCAACTTATATAGCTGAGAAGATTCATGACCAGTTCATGAACTTGAAGAGGGAGAGGCTGTTCAGATACACCTCCTACATATACCATCTGTTCTTGTTCAACCAGCCAGCTACCTTCTCTGTCCCTTTGAGGCCACTCAATGCCCAAGGAATCCCAAGATCAGTTGTTTTTTGGACCCCTGTGTTCCATCGTACCTCAGTATCACCTTATACATACTGTGAGTTTATTGATTTATTTGTCCATCCAGCCCTAACAGTGCTGCAAGGTGCCCCTCCTCCTAGACTGACCGATGACATGAAAAGAATTCTTCATTTGAACAAGCTTTACAACATCGACAACTGGTACTTCTACCAGAATCACACAGTCATTAGGGTGTATGGATGTGAATTAAATCCATTTAGGCTGCCAAGGTACGTTCCCATGAGACTGTTTGCCTTAGAATATTTCAGGCAATTTGGGAACTCAGATTACCTACACTTTCAGAGTAAAAACAAGAAATCACAGTTGAAAGTGAGAAATCAGCTAGGTCCCTTCTTATACAACAGGAAGGAAGAAGGCTGGAAAGAGGCAGACAGGATCCTGGAAGGACTCCAGTTGAAAACTAGTTTTGAGTGGATTCCATATGACCCTAACCACTCTATTTCCCTCAGGAGGATCAGGTATAAGTTAGGCAACTATGCTCATGCCAGATTACCTGAAATTGAAAAATATGCAAATGCACCAGATTGGGAAGAGGGCACATTAGTAGAGCAAATGACTAATGAAGAAATACTTGAGCAAGAGGCTAGAAATGTCCAAAAACAAGCTGACTTGGAAACTTGTGGACAGGTGCCTATTTCCTACAGGAGGCAAATTGGGGCAGCCACCACAACACCAGCAACACAACAGCGAACTGCCGAGCAGACAACCCAAGCAGCAAGCAAGGACAAAGGCAAACAGGTGGAACAACCACCTATATTAACAGAAGAACAGGTTGACACCTTGCTACAGCAGCAAGAAGAAATGGAAGAGCGGGAGTTGGGGCAGCAACAAGATAAACCACAAACTAGTGGGCAGCAGCCATTACAGCAAAATAAAGAGACAGATTTGCCCGGATCTACAGAACAGCAGCCCCAAACAGAGTTGTCTCCAAGGACAGACATCAATGTGGACAGCTCAGTCCTCCAAACACCTCAGAAGGAGGACTTAACCAGAAAGAGAGAGAGAGAGACTCCCCAGACTTCATCCTTTATCAGAGGAGAGAAGAGACAAAGATTGAATGACTCCCAAGAGGAGGACATAGCAGTAAGGCAGGCCATGGGCATGGGCCCACCCAGTGGAGAACTCTCGGCCAGCTCATCTCAAAGAGGACCAGATATGACAATGGGAGGAGAGGTCAGCTCTTCTGGCCGGCATAGAGAGGGGCACTCAAGTATAAAGCAGCAGTTCATAGAAATCAAGAGAAGGAGTGATCCCATAAAAGTGCAACTCTATGATCACTTGTTAAAACTAGCTCCCAGCAACCAGCAGAGACTAATGTCTGCTTTTGATGTGAGTGAGGGAAAAATGATAATGAGCCATTTTATGCCCACAACTCTACATCCTCAGTCCACCTCAGACTATTTAAGAACCAACATGGAGGTTCTGGCTAAAGATATTCACCCCATGGATAAGATAGAGTTACACAAACAAACGGGTGAAATGGTGTATGCCTCCCTGGCAGATGAGACACTGGAAAATTACAAGTTAAAGAGCAGCCTAGACAATACATCATCCCAGCTAGAATTGGAACGAGCATCCTCACAAGCCAAGGACAACAGGATCAAATCCTTGGAGGAGGTAATCATAGAGATAGGACATGATCCCAAGGATGTCAAAGGCATCCAAGAACTGCTGAAAATAAGGGATGCAGACATGGCAGCCCTAAGAAAGAAAATCAAACTCCCGGCTACCATCCATCCACAAACAGATGAAGTTGCCCAGCGACGGCAAGAAAAAGATACCACAGACCTGCTGGTATCCTTATACAAAGAGCTGGTTAGGACTCAAGACCAGCTAGGACAAACTGAAGCTGCAAAGGCAGCACTACAAGAAGCCATGAAACAGAAAGGGGAAGGTCAATCCTCCCAGCCTCCTCCATTAATAATAAATCTTGAGGAAGCACCTCCGATCATCACTCCTCCTCCTCAGCAAACAGGAGCTACAGCACCATCCACAGCCCCCACAACAACATCAGAGCAAGCTGCTAGCTTAGATATGCAGAAGCTACAAGCAGAGATCCGAGCTATGGAAGCTCAAATGAAAGAGCTGGATGGGCTCAAACAGAACTTGGCAAATGTTAATGAGAAATTTGATAAAAGCAAACAAAATGAGGCAGCCAAGGAGAGAGAGGTGAAAACCCTTAAGAGAAGGATTGCTGAGCTGGAAAAAGAGCTTGCACTGGAAAGGGTAACGCTGATATGAAAGCAGTGTTGTGGAGCAACATTGGGAGATCCATTGCCAAACAGTGGCAATACATTGAAACCATGGATGAACAAATGGTGCTCATCACCAAAGCAAACAAGGAAATACAGAGAGCAAGGGCAAGCCTTGGGCACATGCCAGAAGCAGCTACCAGGATGATCAATATCCTGAATTACAAAACCAGCACTCAATTGGCTAGCATGGGAATCAACAACAGGACAGAAACAATTGCCATAGCCAAGAGAGTTGTTACATTGAGAAACTTGATTGGAACCTTGGAAAGAAGGACACAGGACATGCAGACAGAAATTAACAGGTTCCTGGAGAAGTTTGTAACACTGCAAAACAGAGGCCTCCCCAACATTTTGAGCAGCGTGGGAAGACTGCTCACCCTGGACAACTATAACAAGAGAATTGATGCACATGCAGTAGCAGAGATTGCAAAACCTCCCAGCACTTCAAAGGACACAGGGCCAGCCACAGGGCAAATGATGTATGACAGAGTGGAGAACCTGTTTTTTCTCATGAATGAGATAGAGCATCTGTTTGATACACCACCCAATTTCTTCAAGTTCACAGAAGCAGATGAGACTCTAGGGGCAATTTTGGCACATCAACTGCCCACACAGGATGTCTGGAGGCATTTGACCCAGACAATTTTGACAGGCCAGAACCAATAGCGCAGAAGGAAAAAAGCAGACACGCGCAGTGGCAATTTTGGGAATTAAAATTTACAGAAAAAGCAGAGGCTGAGCCAACTCGGCCAGACCAGTCACTCGCCACCAGCAGCAGTCAAAGTCACAGCTGACAGGTCCGAGACATAGTGTACCAGCCTACAGTCGGGTTTTCTATGCATTAACTCCAAATATCTAGACCGACTTAGCTATTCTTATAAAGCTAAATATCTTCTGACAGAGCATTAAAATGCCTGTACTGTGTATTAAATGTGTAATAAATTTTCGACATAATATCTTAAAGAGTTGGTGAGAATGTAAAGACTGAGATAACGCAGAACTCAGATATTTCTGTAGACCACCGCTAGTATATATAGACCCTTCACAGATGCTGAAGGGGTTGCTGGAATTTTCTCTTGGATAACTTCCATCTGCTGTAATATTTTCAGAGAATTAATAAAAAAGGAGGAATGGAACTTCCAGAAGTTTGGTGTATTTGATGTCTTGTGGTGAAGGATGCATGTTACAGGATTCCATGGGTGTTGCATAAAACTATAAGTATTCTCAAATCTCTTGTCGTGTCTGTTTTGAGTCTTTTGTTCTCTTTGTCGTTCTAATGTTGTACACTTGATAGCAAGGTGAAAGGATAGTACCAGGATTTAACCATGTTTACCCTGGACTCAAACTGAGCTATTATATATGTTTTCCTCATATACAGTAACAGAATTGTAATTCTTAATTGCTGCAATTCAAAACTGTGTTTTTATTGTAACAGTCATTCTCAGGGATTCAACTTTTGCCCCTAAGACTTCTGTTTTCTCTTCTTAAAGCTATCTGTTGGGAACATATAGATAAATAGTGAAAATTCTTAAATGCTTTCACTGTTTGTGCTACCTGTTACCAGTCTTTTAATCAAAAATCTGTTCTATTAAACACCCAAATGGCCCTGTAAGTTCCATCTTTCATCTCACAGATTCAAACACATTAAGCCACAGACTCCATTGCCCAATGATATTCAACATATCTAAAAAACTACATCACTGAAGTCTAAGGGAATTTCATCAACCGAAACACAAACATGACCTGTACTCAATACCTAGCCTAAAACACCATCACTGTAGATTTAAATCATAAAGAGAGAGCCCTCTCTGATCACTGTTTGGCTAGAAACAGTGATTAAAAGATTGGTTAGTGGTTACCCCGGCCGTATTCCCTTGGGAGTCATAGGGAACAACCTGGGTGTTAACATAATTGGCGACTCCACTGGGGAAAAAGACTATTCAATCACTATCTATCTTCCAAAGCTTTCATCAAGCCTGAAGCTAGCCAAGACATCTTAGGACTGTTTCTCTAATACAGGGGCAGTCTTAGGGAAGAGCTAACTAGGGAAAACTTATCCTAGCCTTGAAACATATATAGTCATTCCAGAGTTCTTATTTTGCCCTTGTAAATACAAAAGTTCTGTATAAAATTCTGAAAGAACACTTAGAAGCTGGCTCCTAAAAGAAACCCAAGGCACACTAGGGCACACCCTGACCCTGACCAACCCATCATTGTTGATAACCCAAATATCATCCCAAAGAACATAAGGAAACAGCACAAGCAGGATAAACCTGCTGATTCAGATATAAGGTCAGACCAACCCCTTCAAATTCCCACTCCTTGCAAAGTCCTTTTCCGTTCCACACCCAACTCCCCTAGTTCATCTTCAACCCCTCAAAGTGCTACCTTTCCATCTTCACCATCTGCACATACTCACTCAACCAGTTCTCCACTTGTTACCCATCCTATTAACCCCAGTACACCTGTTATCCCAGTTGTCCCATTTGTTCCTATCAACCCTATTAACCCTATAAACATGGCTAACAGATATGCACCATTGCAGATTCCAGCCAATGCGCCAGCCCTACCCCAAGATTATCAAACCAGACTATCATTTTTTGATTCCCATGGCCCTTTGACAGCTATCCAGCATGCTAAAAAGATGCAAGACCACTTTGAGACCTATGAAATTGATGATGATAGTGTCAGGATGAGAATTTTTGTCCAAAGCCTAACTGGGGATGTCAGAACTTGGTTTAGATCCTTGAATGCAAATTCCATTGCAACCTCTGAAGTTCTATACCAGGAATTTACCAACAGATGGGAGAAAAAGAGAGATCCACACCATATACTGGGTGAATATAACACTATTAAAAGAGGTCCCCAAGAAACGGTGTTGGAATATTGTGCTAGGTTTAACAACATATACAATGCTATTCCCCAGAACTTAAGGCCCCCTCCTGATTTGGCCCTTTATAACTTCCCTGATGGTTTTGACTCTGATATGGCCTATCAGTTGAGAGAAAGAGACCCTCCAACCCTTGCAGAAGCCCAAAGAGTTGCAATCACTGTAGAGGCCAACCTAATTGCCAAAAGAAACAGGGCAAAGCTGGAAAAGAAGGTTGGTTTCAAGGAAGAGCCCTCGGGCTTTGATCAGAAGTTGGATGCAATACTAAACAGCATGAAAAGACTAGGTGAGAGAGTGGAATCAGTAGAAAGAAAGTCATCATGGGAAGCACCACAAAACAATACTCCTAGAAACCCAAATTTTAGGAGAACACAGAACCCCAATATAGGAAAAACAGGTGCTGACCAAGATATCAGACCACCTTTTCAAGAAAATTATGCAGAAACTTCCTCGGCTAATCAGCTCAATGAAGATCCAGAGATCAATTTAATAGGTCTGGATGGTAAAAGCCATGTTTTCCTAACACAAGAAGACCATGATGAGGATGAGAACAAAACATTCCAAACACAATCAGGAGAATCCTTTGACTTTAAGCAAGGATATGATACTGCTGTCTATGAAGTCCATAAGCAGTACAAACTAAGAAGTCGGACTATAAATGCAAATCAGCCTGAAAAGGTAAAGGAGAAACAGCAATCTAAAGAAGCCTCAGTCACTGAACCTAATGACAAAACAAACTTGCCTGCAAAGGAAGTAGTGGTTGAGGAGGTCACTGAATTTCTGTCCACACCACAAGAGCCCACAGCAACATCATCCTCTCACCCAAATCCGAACATCACCCCTCAAGACATGGACATGGGGGGCAGGTTCCAAAATCAAGATGAAATCCAACAAGGAGATTCATTGAACAAGGAAAGGACTGCTGTCCGTGACCCTAAAAATCAGGTGGATAAACCCTTTGACCTAGGAACAGAGATTGGCAAGTTAAAGATAGCAATTCCCCTTTTAGAGCTAGCCAAGCATGACATATATAAGCAACAGATCAAGAAATCCCTTCAACTCACCAACAACAAAGATGATGTAAATGTGCTAGATGACACTCCAGAATTACTGTTTGGTCCAGAGGTAGATGGAAAAACAGTAGTCACAGGGGTTTTACCTTTTTATGTCAGCTTGCACGTTCATGATAAAATACTGCACAATGCAATGTTTGACTCAGGTGCATCTCATAACCTCATGCCAAAAGCAGTCATGGAAAGATTAAATTTGGATATAACAAGACCATACAAAGACCTGTTTTCTTTTGATTCTAGTCAAGTAAAATGCTTGGGCCTGATTAAGGATTTATGTGTGTCCCTGGTCCAATTCCCCAACAAGACCATTTTGATGGATGTTGTTGTTGCTGATATCCCACCCAAGTATGGGATGCTACTATCAAGATCATGGGGAGCAAAGCTTCAAGGCTCCCTGCAGTTAGACATGTCATATGCAACCATCTCTGTCTTTGGACAACCAAAAAGACTTTATAGGGAAACCCTCATGAAGTATATGGTCAGCAGTGAAGAGAAACCCCAAAATTTCCCAATATATGCTGTCCATTCGGACATAGACTCCTTCATCCTTTTCAATGACAGCACAAATTTCTTAAGCAATGACATCAAGACCGAGACACCCATACAAAAACAAAACATCCATCAAACAAGTGGCACCTGCCAAAATTTAATCAGCCCAACAATACCCATTCACCCTCCTTCAGTTGTAAAAAATTGTCAAACAAATGATGAAATTATCCTAGGAGACAAATGGGAAAAGAAACCTCAACTCATGCTCACATGGCCATCCCATGAGAAGAATTTAAGATTCCCTGACCAGCAAGATAGTCTGTGGGTCCTAGAGTTTGATGGCTCAGTTAACAAGTTAGGGGCAGGAGCTGGAGTATGGATACATAACAAAGAGAAAGCCTGTGCACAAGGCAGAGCATATAGACTGAACTTTAAATGCATTAACAACATGGCAGAATATGAAGCTCTGCTACTAGGTCTCAAGATTGCTAAATCATTACAAGCACATAGCCTCTCAATCATGGGGGACTCTGATCTAGTAATTCAACAAGTAAAAGGGGATTTTGTCACCAATGACAAAAGATTAAGGTCCTACAGGTCTGCTGTAATTGAAATACTAGAAACTTTCTCCGAGTTTGTTCTCACAAAGATTCCAAGGGGCCACAATCTCCATGCTCACAGCTTGGCAACATTTGCCAGCACCTTCAAATTCCCACTACAACCCAACAATTGTTTCACAGCAGAAGTCAAATATAGGCCTTCTATTCCAAACAATGTCAAAGAATGGCAAGTATTTGAGAATGATAGGCAAATAAACAACTTTTTAACTTTGCAACAAGAGTTTACAGGATTAAATATTGACCTTGAGACAGCAAGTCAATCTCAAATTGTTGATGGAGCAAGTCAATCACAATTACAGTTTCAACAATCTGCTCACCCAATGTCACTTAGGACAGCAAAACAACTACTCAGCCCAACCATTTTCAACAATGAAAACATTCAACAAATTAAACAAATGGACTGTGAAGAGATGAGTAACATTGAAACTGAAATCATACAACTCAAAGACAACTTCCTCCCAGCAGGCCTTACCCCACTAGAGGACATTTTTGACTCAAATGATGTCCCCAGGAAACCAAAGATGCAGCCATTAGATGCAAGAGTTGAAGAATGTAATATTGGCACTATGGAAAAGCCTAAGATAGTCAAGCTGTCCGCCTCTTTGCCCCCCGATCAAAAGCCCAAATATGTTGATCTCTTTAAATAATTCCAAGATGTCTTTGCCTGGGGTTATGAAGACTTGAAGTCTTATGATACCTCTGTTATACAGCACACCATTCCCCTCAAGCCTAATCAAAAACCATTCAAACAAAAATTGAGAAGAATCAATCCTGTGCTTCTTCCTTCCATTGAAAAGGAATTACAAAAAATGTTCAAAGCTGGGATCATAGCACCAATCAGGTTTTCTGAGTGGATTTCAAATTTGGTCCCTACAAGAAAGAAAACTGGTGAGATTAGACTTTGTGTAGACTTAAGGAATTTGAACCTAGTATCACTCAAAGACAACTATCCCTTACCCAAAATGGACCAAATCCTTCAAAGAGTAGTGGGAGCCTCAAGAATATCATTGTTGGATGGCTTCTCAGGTTTCAATCAAATCCTGGTACACCCTGACGATCAAGACAAAACTGCATTTACTACCCCATGGGGTACTTTCAAGTATGTGAAAATGCCCTTTGGATTGAAGAATGCAGGGGCAACATTTCAAAGAGCAATGGACATTGCTTTTGCAAAAGAAATTCATGATTTCTTGGTCATTTACTTAGATGATCTTACACCCTTCTCAAAATCTGACCAAGAACATTTGAAACATTTAAGACAGATTTTCATAACATGCAGAAAATATGGCATTTCCTTAAACCCCAAGAAGTCTTTATTTGGTTTGGAAGAAGGGAAACTTTTAGGACACATCATTTCAAAAGATGGCATAAGAATTGATCCAGATAGGATACAAGCGATCCTACAAATGCCTCACCCTAGGAATGTCAAAGAGTTGCAAGGATTCTTAGGAAAACTCAATTTTTTAAGAAGGTTCATCCCAAATTTAGCAGAATTGATCAGACTGCTAAACAATATGCTAAAGAAAGATTCAAAGGTTAAGTGGTCTGTGGAAGCAAAGCAAGCCTTTGAAAGCATAAAACTGGCTTTAACCCAAACCCCGGTATTAACTAATCCTCAGTTTGACAAAGACTTTATTATTTTTTCTTTTGCCTCCCAGCATACTATTGCTGCTGTTTTATTGCAGAAAGATGATCAAGGGAATGAAAAGCCCATTGCCTTCTTCAGCAGAGCTCTTAGAGATGCTCCTTTGAAATACCAAATAATGGAAAAACAAGCCTATGCATTAATCAAAGCTATCAAAGATTTTAGGATCTATATCCTTTACTCTCATGTTGTGGCTTATGTACCAAGTCCTATTGTCAAAGACATTCTCACCCAAGAAAACTTAGAGGGTAGAAGAGGAAAATGGATTGCAAACATACTTGAATTTGACATTGAAATAAAGCCTACAAAGTTAATAAAAGGGCAAGGTTTGGCTAAGTTAATGACAGAATCAAATTTCCAAGCCTTAGATATAAACCAACTGGACAGTGAAACAGAGCTGGCGACTCCAAAGATCAACGTAGCCTTTGAACAATCTCCATGGTACTCTGATATCTGTTATGTGTTACAAAACCTGTGTGCTCCCCCAGGACTGTCCAGAACTAAGTCTAGGTTCCTAAAAATGAAAACATCCAAATTTTGTGTGTTAGATGAGAATCTACTCTGGAAAAACCATGAAGGTATTTTGCTGCACTGTCTTCTTGAGAATGAAACTGATAAAATTATGCAAGAATTCCATGCTGGAGACTGTGGTGGACATTTGTACTGGAAGTCCACTGTGGACAAAATATTAAGGGCCGGTTATTACTGGCCCACCATGTTCTCAGATGTGAAGAAATTCACAACATCATGCCACAAGTGCCAGCTGTTTGAAGGCAAAAGACAGCTGCTGCCACTTCCTTTGAGGCCCATTGCAACAGAGAGACCTTTTCAACAATGGGGCTTAGATTTCATTGGAGAAATTCACCCCTCATCTTCAGGACAACACAGATGGATTCTAACAGCAACAGACTACTTTACCAAGTGGATTGAAGCTGCCCCATGCAGACAAGAAAATGACTCAGTGATCATTCAATTCTTAGAGAACAATATACTGGCCAGATTTGGCTGCCCAGACAAGATAATAACAGACAATGCTGCTGCCTTCAGATCCAAGAAAATGGTAAACTTTTGCCATAAATTTCATATTACTTTGGGCCATTCTACAGCTTACTATCCTCAGGGAAATGGTCTTGCTGAATCATCAAACAAAAGCCTGATAAACATCATTAAGAAAGTGCTGGAAGAGAACAAAAAGAACTGGCACAAGAAACTAGTAAATGCTTTATGGGCAGACAGATTAACCACCAAAAGATCAATTGGGACCAGCCCATATGAGTTAGTCTACGGATTAGAGGCCAGATTTCCTTCATCACTAGGGGTGCCAGTTATGAAACTTCTACAAGAAAGTCAAGCAGAGCCAAATGACATGCAAAGAAGGATCAACCAGATAATCTGTTTACAGCAAACCAGAGAACAAGTTTTCAGCAGAGTGCAGATACTACAGGAAAAACTTAAAAAGGCCTTTGACAGAAGAACCAAAGCAGAAGATTTCAATATGGGAGACAAAGTTCTAAAGTGGGATGCAAGAAGAGAAGAGAAAGGGAAACATGGGAAATTTGATTCTTTGTGGAAAGGACCATTTGCTGTCCAAGCAGTGCAAGGTAATAACACTTATTTCCTTAAAAGTTTGACTGTAACTGAACTGGATGAAGGTCCTGTCAATGGCAGGATGCTGAAGCACTATTATGATGGTCCACTATGATAAGGATCCAAAGGTTCATTGTATATATTCAGGCCTATATATGTTTTCTATTTTTAGTTTGTAAGAAGAGGTTTTCCAAGTGCTGCACCTAGCAGCAACAGGCACATAGAACCAGAGGTTCCTATCAAAAAGCACACAATTTTGACAGGTTACATGTATCAGAGCTCAAAGATTAAGATGGACAATCGAGCAACAAGGCAATCTGACCTGCTGTTCTTGGTCTTTCAAAAGAAAAACCATCCCCATGTGGAGCCACTGTTGGATACCTATAGTAATAGGTTTCATATTTCATGATTGATTATTGAAAATCCAAATATGCTCTGCTTTGTTAGCACAAAGAGCCCATATTTCCAGGTAATCAGAGGTGTGTGAAATTACTTCAGATATTGAGGACCTTATTACATTTTTTGTGGATGATTCAACAGTCTAATCTGGATCATGCCATGTTTCAATTTTGAGTTGTAGAATAGAGAAAGAAGTCTGTCCAAACAGCTTAATCTTGGCAGACAAGTAGTTCAGGTAGAGAAACAAAGGTTCCCAAAAGCCTAATCTGGGACCTTGGAAGAGATAAGGGTAGAAGCAGATAGAGTAAAAAAGGAAAAAGCCAAAGAAAAGAAAAGGCAATTGAGGGTTGCAAGTCTAAGTGCCCCTCCAAGAAGAAACTAAAAAATGTTAGGTGAAATAGTTGGGTAGGCAGTTGTGGTTGCAGAAAGGACAGGTTCACCATTACATAGTTGTCAAAGATATTTTGCCAAGGCAATGGACATATCAGCAAAAAAGGTGGTGAATTTCATGGATTCACAGCAGAGAGCATCACTAACTTCACTTTTTCCCCCCTACTCCATTATTAACATCCCCTTTCTCAAAGATTCCTCTCCTTCCCTCATACTAACTCCTAACTCTATTATTTAACTCCCTTATTCTATCCCTTGCCCTAATAGTAATAACACTAAGGTGTATAAAGCCCTAAATGTTATATATTCCCTCCCCTAGGCATAATAGCCGAGAAATCTGCAAAGAGGGATCATAGTGGCATCTGGCCACCATGGTGAACCTATCTCCGATACTCTCCCTTTGCTGCAGATCATTTCCCCTCAAAAAATACCTTTGCATGGGTAAAAACCCCTCTCTAAACCCCTCTAGCCCACAAAACCCTCTGCAAACCTTACAAAAATCAAATCCCGCTTTCGGCACATTCCCAAAGGCAAGCGCGGGTGGGCAGAAAAAACATTTGAAAAACTATGCCAAAACCCATAAACGTTAATATTTTCCGCCGCACTATCCGCCGTGCACCTTACACCTCCGCCAGCCGTCGGATCAAGCCCTCCAGATCCGACGGCCCACCACAATATCGGAACGCCGTCCACGTCCGCGCGTTAACTCCCGAGAACATGACGTTGCGCCTCGTCATGCCTCTGCCACGCGTCGCCCGTTAGACCGTCTCGGAGCTCCCTCTGACACCCTGGGCGCCGTACTCTAACCGCCCCGAGAGACCGTGACGGTTAGAGCCTTAACCGTAACCTTCACGGCTTAACCTCCGCCCGTCCGCTATTGACCGTTCTGCCACGTCCAGCTCACCGCTGACTGGACTGCCACCTCACCGCCCTTTGACCGGTCGTCTGCTGCCACGTCTACCCCGATGACGTCAGCTGACGTCACATCACCGTGACCCACCAATGACGTCATGCTGACGTCATCCTATAAAAGCGCCAAATGGGTAAAAATCTCATATTAACCAAATTTCACGCATTTTTTACCATTTCACTGTTATTGTCTGCTGAACTCTCTGTTTAACCGTTTCTGCCCGGATTTCCGCCAACCTGTAAATTCAACAAAGGCGACCACTCCAGCAACTGCAGTACACCTTATCACGACTTCTGCACGTCAAGTTACAGGTATTTACCCTACCCTGCCCTCCATTCGACCTGCATTCTGCTCTAAACTGCTCACAGGCATAATAGGACCGTAAAACAGATTTTTTCACCGCTAGAACCGGGTTATACCTCCACCATTGTCTCTGTGAAGTCCAAAAATTCCCTGCAGAGCCATAATAAGCTGCAATTCACCTAAAAACCCCTCAGCTCTGCGTTTCCCCGGCAAATTCATTGCTAAAATACCTCCGAACTACTACCAGAAGCTCACTTGGGCCCCAAAAGAGTCTCTGTAACCAATTACCAGCAGTATTTCAATTTCTAGCTGGTAAATTCCCCTCTGACAGTTCAGAAAATCAAGTTTTTACCACAGAGGGCAATCTGCAGTCTGTCTTTGCCAACTCACTTGTCAAATTGCAACAGTTTATCCCTTCACAAGCTATGGAAACTCCCATTGCTCTCAATATTAAGCCTATCAATGCTCCCCACCAAGAATTAGCATGGCAAGCCCTGGGAGACATGGATTACCAGATGCTGGACTGGTTCCCTATGGGAACTAAGTATAATATCCTAATGTTTAATGAACTGAGAGCCCAGCACATGAGTGGAGCAGATATCCTGGGGATTTGGGAATCAAATTTGCCCATATACAACCTTCCCCAAGTCAATCCAATGCCAGAGCTCATCTACAGTTGCCAAGAGTGCTATGACCCCAGCCAAAGGGCAGTCATTAGCCCCACAGGCCTGGTCCTGTTTCAGATCACTCCAGAGAGTATAAATCAGATGCTGCATTTCCATACAGCCAAGAAACTGACCCCTCTTTCCATGCAAGATTTGATAAGGAGAGGAAACAACCTGTCTAATGACCAGATTGTGAAGATTAACCAGCTATTTGTTACACCTAGCTCTGAAGCAGTCAGAACCCCTCCCATTGGTTACCAATACCTGAATGAGTTGGGCAGGATGATGGTGGACTTGATTGGCTATGTCCTAGGATTCAGAGGACTAGAAGATGTAGATGACTGCATATTGGCAATGCTGTCCATATTTGCCCCGGGTAAGCCTCCAGCTATCCACTATGATTATGCAACTTATATAGCTGAGAAGATTCATGACCAGTTCATGAACTTGAAGAGGGAGAGGCTGTTCAGATACACCTCCTACATATACCATCTGTTCTTGTTCAACCAGCCAGCTACCTTCTCTGTCCCTTTGAGGCCACTCAATGCCCAAGGAATCCCAAGATCAGTTGTTTTTTGGACCCCTGTGTTCCATCGTACCTCAGTATCACCTTATACATACTGTGAGTTTATTGATTTATTTGTCCATCCAGCCCTAACAGTGCTGCAAGGTGCCCCTCCTCCTAGACTGACCGATGACATGAAAAGAATTCTTCATTTGAACAAGCTTTACAACATCGGCAACTGGTACTTCTACCAGAATCACACAGTCATTAGGGTGTATGGATGTGAATTAAATCCATTTAGGCTGCCAAGGTACGTTCCCATGAGACTGTTTGCCTTAGAATATTTCAGGCAATTTGGGAACTCAGATTACCTACACTTTCAGAGTAAAAACAAGAAATCACAGTTGAAAGTGAGAAATCAGCTAGGTCCCTTCTTATACAACAGGAAGGAAGAAGGCTGGAAAGAGGCAGACAGGATCCTGGAAGGACTCCAGTTGAAAACTAGTTTTGAGTGGATTCCATATGACCCTAACCACTCTATTTCCCTCAGGAGGATCAGGTATAAGTTAGGCAACTATGCTCATGCCAGATTACCTGAAATTGAAAAATATGCAAATGCACCAGATTGGGAAGAGGGCACATTAGTAGAGCAAATGACTAATGAAGAAATACTTGAGCAAGAGGCTAGAAATGTCCAAAAACAAGCTGACTTGGAAACTTGTGGACAGGTGCCTATTTCCTACAGGAGGCAAATTGGGGCAGCCACCACAACACCAGCAACACAACAGCGAACTGCCGAGCAGACAACCCAAGCAGCAAGCAAGGACAAAGGCAAACAGGTGGAACAACCACCTATATTAACAGAAGAACAGGTTGACACCTTGCTACAGCAGCAAGAAGAAATGGAAGAGCGGGAGTTGGGGCAGCAACAAGATAAACCACAAACTAGTGGGCAGCAGCCATTACAGCAAAATAAAGAGACAGATTTGCCCGGATCTACAGAACAGCAGCCCCAAACAGAGTTGTCTCCAAGGACAAACATCAATGTGGACAGCTCAGTCCTCCAAACACCTCAGAAGGAGGACTTAACCAGAAAGAGAGAGAGAGAGACTCCCCAGACTTCATCCTTTATCAGAGGAGAGAAGAGACAAAGATTGAATGACTCCCAAGAGGAGGACATAGCAGTAAGGCAGGCCATGGGCATGGGCCCACCCAGTGGAGAACTCTCGGCCAGCTCATCTCAAAGAGGACCAGATATGACAATGGGAGGAGAGGTCAGCTCTTCTGGCCGGCATAGAGAGGGGCACTCAAGTATAAAGCAGCAGTTCATAGAAATCAAGAGAAGGAGTGATCCCATAAAAGTGCAACTCTATGATCACTTGTTAAAACTAGCTCCCAGCAACCAGCAGAGACTAATGTCTGCTTTTGATGTGAGTGAGGGAAAAATGATAATGAGCCATTTTATGCCCACAACTCTACATCCTCAGTCCACCTCAGACTATTTAAGAACCAACATGGAGGTTCTGGCTAAAGATATTCACCCCATGGATAAGATAGAGTTACACAAACAAACGGGTGAAATGGTGTATGCCTCCCTGGCAGATGAGACACTGGAAAATTACAAGTTAAAGAGCAGCCTAGACAATACATCATCCCAGCTAGAATTGGAACGAGCATCCTCACAAGCCAAGGACAACAGGATCAAATCCTTGGAGGAGGTAATCATAGAGATAGGACATGATCCCAAGGATGTCAAAGGCATCCAAGAACTGCTGAAAATAAGGGATGCAGACATGGCAGCCCTAAGAAAGAAAATCAAACTCCCGGCTACCATCCATCCACAAACAGATGAAGTTGCCCAGCGACGGCAAGAAAAAGATACCACAGACCTGCTGGTATCCTTATACAAAGAGCTGGTTAGGACTCAAGACCAGCTAGGACAAACTGAAGCTGCAAAGGCAGCACTACAAGAAGCCATGAAACAGAAAGGGGAAGGTCAATCCTCCCAGCCTCCTCCATTAATAATAAATCTTGAGGAAGCACCTCCGATCATCACTCCTCCTCCTCAGCAAACAGGAGCTACAGCACCATCCACATCCCCCACAACAACATCAGAGCAAGCTGCTAGCTTAGATATGCAGAAGCTACAAGCAGAGATCCGAGCTATGGAATCTCAAATGAAAGAGCTGGATGGGCTCAAACAGAACTTGGCAAATGTTAATGAGAAATTTGATAAAAGCAAACAAAATGAGGCAGCCAAGGAGAGAGAGGTGAAAACCCTTAAGAGAAGGATTGCTGAGCTGGAAAAAGAGCTTGCACTGGAAAGGGTAACGGCTGATATGAAAGCAGTGTTGTGGAGCAACATTGGGAGATCCATTGCCAAACAGTGGCAATACATTGAAACCATGGATGAACAAATGGTGCTCATCACCAAAGCAAACAAGGAAATACAGAGAGCAAGGGCAAGCCTTGGGCACATGCCAGAAGCAACTACCAGGATGATCAATATCCTGAATTACAAAACCAGCACTCAATTGGCTAGCATGGGAATCAACAACAGGACAGAAACAATTGCCATAGCCAAGAGAGTTGTTACATTGAGAAACTTGATTGGAACCTTGGAAAGAAGGACACAGGACATGCAGACAGAAATTAACAGGTTCCTGGAGAAGTTTGTAACACTGCAGAACAGAGGCCTCCCCAACATTTTGAGCAGCGTGGGAAGACTGCTCACCCTGGACAACTATAACAAGAGAATTGATGCACATGCAGTAGCAGAGATTGCAAAACCTCCCAGCACTTCAAAGGACACAGGGCCAGCCACAGGGCAAATGATGTATGACAGAGTGGAGAACCTGTTTTTTCTCATGAATGAGATAGAGCATCTGTTTGATACACCACCCAATTTCTTCAAGTTCACAGAAGCAGATGAGACTCTAGGGGCAATTTTGGCACATCAACTGCCCACACAGGATGTCTGGAGGCATTTGACCCAGACAATTTTGACAGGCCAGAACCAATAGCGCAGAAGGAAAAAAGCAGACACGCGCAGTGGCAATTTTGGGAATTAAAATTTACAGAAAAAGCAGAGGCTGAGCCAACTCGGCCAGACCAGTCACTCGCCACCAGCAGCAGTCAAAGTCACAGCTGACAGGTCCGAGACATAGTGTACCAGCCTACAGTCGGGTTTTCTATGCATTAACTCCAAATATCCAGACCGACTTAGCTATTCTTATAAAGCTAAATATCTTCTGACAGAGCATTAAAATGCCTGTACTGTGTATTAAATGTGTAATAAATTTTCGACATAATATCTTAAAGAGTTGGTGAGAATGTAAAGACTGAGATAACGCAGAACTCAGATATTTCTGTAGACCACCGCTAGTATATATAGACCCTTCACAGATGCTGAAGGGGTTGCTGGAATTTTCTCTTGGATAACTTCCATCTGCTGTAATATTTTCAGAGAATTAATAAAAAAGGAGGAATGGAACTTCCAGAAGTTTGGTGTATTTGATGTCTTGTGGTGAAGGATGCATGTTACAGGATTCCATGGGTGTTGCATAAAACTATAAGTATTCTCAGATCTCTTGTCGTGTCTGTTTTGAGTCTTTTGTTCTCTTTGTCGTTCTAATGTTGTACACTTGATAGCAAGGTGAAAGGATAGTACCAGGATTTAACCATGTTTACCCTGGACTCAAACTGAGCTATTATATATGTTTTCCTCATATACAGTAACAGAATTGTAATTCTTAATTGCTGCAATTCAAAACTGTGTTTTTATTGTAACAGTCATTCTCAGGGATTCAACTTTTGCCCCTAAGACTTCTGTTTTCTCTTCTTAAAGCTATCTGTTGGGAACATATAGATAAATAGTGAAAATTCTTAAATGCTTTCACTGTTTGTGCTACCTGTTACCAGTCTTTTAATCAAAAATCTGTTCTATTAAACACCCAAATGGCCCTGTAAGTTCCATCTTTCATCTCACAGATTCAAACACATTAAGCCACAGACTCCATTGCCCAATGATATTCAACATATCTAAAAAACTACATCACTGAAGTCTAAGGGAATTTCATCAACCGAAACACAAACATGACCTGTACTCAATACCTAGCCTAAAACACCATCACTGTAGATTTAAATCATAAAGAGAGAGCCCTCTCTGATCACTGTTTGGCTAGAAACAGTGATTAAAAGATTGGTTAGTGGTTACCCCGGCCGTATTCCCTTGGGAGTCATAGGGAACAACCTGGGTGTTAACAGTACCTTTAGACCTTGCAGAAGGATCACGATACACAGAGCCAGTGCGCGACGAAGATGACGTGCTAGATTGTATCTACAAGATAACCACTTGGGAACAGGATTGGGTAAATCCTATAGCGGATGTCAGGATTTCATGGGAGCGCGAGAGCTCCTGCACATCAGATTCGGATGAGGAAACAGAACGATGGTAGAATCGGTTACACAAGGTAGCCACGCTCAATTTCAACATGATGGTAAGATCACTGCATTGCGTGACAATAGAGGTAAGGAATCTGCCTATGTATGACTGGTTGACAATGGTGGATGAATTCCTAAACAAATATGAAAGTGAAGTACCAATACAATAGCAGTTTCATGCTCTAAAATGGGCATTGCGCACTGTTAGCGCTTAGATTGAGCTTAAGCTGAAGGAAGGAAATTCTAGGGTAACCACAAACCAAGCTTAACCTAGTAGCTAGGCTGACCAGGTCAGAAGAGGGATCTCTCCTTATGAATCTTAGTCAATATGACTGGATCATGGACAAGATTTTATGCTAGGTACAGTAGCTCAAGGGTTTTTATTGATGTTTTTGGTTTTTTACTACATCGGATGGAGCTAGGCAATTTGGGTTTGGGAATTTAGGTCAGAATACAGGGTGTTCTATGGGGCAAGGTAGGTATAGACTTTTACACTTGAAATTGAGTGAGGTGAGATGTCTAAGTGTTATAGACATATTTGGGCACTGCAACCCCAATCACATATGTCCATAAACCAAGGGCTTCTAAGTCCCTAAAAGTTTTGTTTCATACCCTAAATGAGCAAGGTCAGCAGATTACATCATCTCCCAAAAGTTCTCCATGAAAAACCACTCAAAACTAGTCAAAGCAGAACCATACAGACTGCCTAGTGCTAAGGGTGCGATGCATCTCACCTGCCACATGAAAAAAGTGCGATGCATACTGGAAAGCCCTTCTATAGGGTGGGATGAGCGAGAGCAGACAAATGGCACAAGCAGTTTGCTAGGTGGAAACCCTGAGAATCTTCTAGAAGCTGCTCATTTGACACTTGCCTCCCTGAATTCGCCCAAGGATGAGTAAGAGATAATGAAATCTCCAAGTGGAACCAAGAACTATCAGAGAGACGACACTAATTAAAATCCCAGAAGTTGACTCACTCCCTGCAAATATCTATATATGGATCCCTCATCCTAGAGATCCAAAGGTTGGAATTTGGTAATTTGCAAAGAAGTGTTGTTGGTTTCTCTTTGAGGACATTGTTGGGTGATCTTGCTTTGTATGAGGTGAAGAGGGCTTTCAAGCTGGGAGGATGGCGCTGGGTCAGACCAAGTGGCTATAATCCTCTCTTCTACTACTTTTATCAATAAAGCTATTTGAGTTTTCCTCCATATTCTTGTGTATCTCTGAATATTGTGTTGATATATGCATTTGTATGGTCAATATATATCTGATACTATATTGTTTACAGTGATAGATCTCTATGCTTTGATGGTATTATGCTGCTATGGTTCTATAGGTGTTCTTTGAAGCGGGACAAGTAAGGAAGAAGTGGCGAGATTCTGTCGAAGGGGAAAGGAAACAAGAAGGGAACCAAGCAAAAGACTAAGGTTGGTACTCTCTGCTTCTTTCTCATCTATCTCTCGTAAAGGAAAGCACAAGTGACTTTAGTTTTTTTGTTTCTAAGATAGCTACTCGTCTTAGTGGGACTAGAAGTTTTGAATAGACACTAGTTTTCCCGATAACAAAATGGCGACTCCACTGGGGAGGAATTAGTTTGATTGCTTGTCTCTATTTGTTTGATTCATAAACCACAGATGAAGACTGAAGTTAAGCCAGCTAGCCTTCGAACTGCATTTGCTATGCAAGTGCAAAGTAGATCAACGTTGCTTCAGTCAATCTCTGGGTTTGTTTATGAATTGAACAATTGACTTGCAAACATCCTAAGTGCCCTAGAGGTAGCTCAAGAAACCTCATTAGATCAGCCCCTATACTTTGTATTTACTGACTATCATTAGCTCGGCCTAAATCCCTGAACTAAGCTGCAAACTCTGACCAAAAACCAAGTTAAAGTCTCATCCCTGGACCGTCGCACCTTATATTTTTGGCAATTTGGATGCATCGCACCTCCCATGTGCAGTAGGTGAGATGCATCCATGTTTCTCTGTGTTATAGGTGCGATGATCAGATAAGACTGTTTCTGCCTCCAGATTTTGGTTTTTTCTTCACTGCCTTCAGCTTTATTCAGGAGTTTTTCTATCTGTGATCAGTAGACCACTGTTGAAACCCCTTCCTTTGCATCATCCAGCCTCCATTGTACAAAGATTTGTGAATGTTTTTTTAATGTATTTTTCACCATTCACAGTTCTCATTTACAAAATGGTAGCTTAATCGGACTGTCGTCTTTTGACTTGAAAGTGTTGCAAGTGTCGTTTCCAGCCAAGGAAAAGAATCCTCCTCTTTTTGATAGTCGATTACACTGTTACTCTTGTATTTGATCTAAATTAATAGTATTTCAAGTTTCAAAAGCAGTTTTCAATTCAAAACTGCAAAGTGTCGTCTTGTCTCCTTTTCGTTTTTGAAAAGAAAATCATTAGTACTGTCGCTTTGAAAGAAGATATAATTCAGATTTGTACTTAGCATTCTTCTTTTCATTCACACATTAAGAAAGCGGAAAAAAAATACATGCATGTGCATTTGCATTTAGACTGCTTGTTGATTTTGATTTAGGACAGTGCATCTAGTGTGTGCTCTCTGCTCTATGTTGAAAGGATTTCATTTCTCTTTCCTTAGTAGCTAGGATTTTCATTGCAAAAAGAAGAGTAAATGACTGTTTATCATCTTAGATTGCATATTTAGGAGTTGTATATCTACATCACGGGGTGAACCTTAAAGGAAAACTCCTTAAGAAATATCAACTGTAAAATGAATTCAATGAACATAAAAATGCTTTGGAACCTAACGCACAACATCTAGAAGTCTAGGCTAGAGACATATTCTGACGTTGTAACGCCTAGTAACTATCACTTTCATTGTAGGTTGGGTGATTCCTCCTCTTTGAGACAATAAGTTCCAGTACGGACTTGTGCTCCCCCTTACCGTCGAGTATATATTGGGAGAACACAATAGGCTATATCCTTTATCGTTAGGAAGCCGTGTCTGTCACCCTATCGATCGCAATGAACTGAACACAGCATTCGGGAAGATTGACTGTTGTACTATAAAAAGTATTCTACAGTTTTGTGATTGATTTGGTAATCCCTCTATCTAGATTTGTAGAGTAGTCTCTTTCATTCCTTTTCAGACTCCTTAAAGGAAAATGTCCATCAGAGCACTTGTCACTTCAGGCTCATTAAAAATCGAAGGCGACTAGAGTCATCTTTAGCTTTTTCTCGGCTCTTAAAAATTGAAAAAGCAATTTGTGTCAAAGCATATAAAATTCATTTAATTCGGAATAAAATTTTCCCTTCTTATTTTGAGTTGATCAAATAATCCGCAATTGTGGAAGAAATTCAATCAAAACCCCATCGTTTGTGGAGACTAATGATTCAGCAATCTTTGACTTCGGAAACGAAACCATTCCAGGCCAATCGAACTTGTTTAACTGGGTCAAAGTCTCCTTGTTTGTTTGAAACTTGTGCTTCAACATCCTCCGAGACTCTGGTTACTCCAACCATTTCTGGTATCCCTGCCTCTACAGAAGAAGTTCCACAGTTACAAGAGGACATTAGAACTGATCCTAGTGTAACAGTAAACAATTCTATTCCTGAACTAGCTCCATCTAGAGTTGATTTAGAAGGTGTTACCCCTCCAGCATCTGTCGTTGCAGAACCTATATGTTCTTTGGCACCAGAAATATTTTACGGACCTGATGGTCTACCTCTTCCACCTGGATTGATTGCTATAGAAGAGATTACAGAGGATCTTCCATCCAGTACTCCATCACATTTTAGAACTGGGATCCACCTATATCCTTCTACTTCAGAAGTTAATACCCCTTCCTCGCAAGTTCCTGTAGAATTGATGGGCAGTCTTTTGGATAGAATCAACATGTTTGGACAACCGTTGACATCTAGGACTGTGTCGTCTGATACAGCGGTAGCAGAACCTCCTGCCACCACTCTGAAAATGTTCGCTGGTATACCATCTATCCCAACTAGCTCTCAACCACTAGAGAGAGTCCACCCAGGGACCGTTTCGGCAGTATGGTCTATTCCCATTTGTTCATCCGGAATAGTATCTGGAATTTCTTATGTTGAATCTCAACAAATTGATCCTTCACAACAGTATCAATTTGGGTAGTCTGGTCTCCAAAGACCGATCATTCCTTTGAGCACTGGATTGCCCCCGTATGGGGGGCACTATACCCTTTCATTGTTCCCTCTGGAATGACAGCCATATGAGAGTTCACAACCGAATTCGGGTCAAATTGGAATCACATTCAACGGTTGGGTGCCAATACTACCTCAACAACCAAGAGTTGTATACTCAATGCAACCGAGTCTACCTGTGTAGAATATCCCCACTACACCAGCTATTGTGATATGTCACAAGTACAAGCGTTGCCTATTGTATGCTAGCCTCAAGTTTCTCAGGTCGTAGTACAACAACCTCTTGTCTCCATGACACAACCAAAATCGCCAATTAGTGGCACCTGAACTGGAGCGACTCAGGCTCAAATGCGTACTATTACCCCTCATCTTGGTCAAACATCCAATATTGGGAAACAACAAATGGTTTGATAACCATGGCTAGTGCCACATCAACAACCACAATTCCAACAAGCTTACCAAGGACCTGAGCAACAAATATTTGCAGGTAATGGGCAGCCGTATATTCAAAACGATTATCATCAATCATGCCAAATTGGTTATGCCCAACAACCTTATCAAAGTTATCGGCATCAAATGCATTATGCTGGTATGCAAAGACCCACCACTTAGGCGATCCCATCTTATCCTGGGTACGCTTCGTCGAACCTGAATCAACAGTTGCCCTTTGTGGCGACTTTAGAGTTACCAGATCTAAATCGGCTAACGAATGATCCAATTTCCTATGCCCCTTGGTGGCTGGCGATTCCTCATACACTTCTGTCAGATATTCCTAAATTCAATGGAAATCCAGGTGAAGATCCATTGAATCATGTGATGACCTTTCATCGATGGTGTTCCTCCAACACTCTAAATGATGATTCAATTAGGCTTCACCTTTTTTAGCGAACATTAACTGGTCCGGCAACAAAATGGTCATCGAATTGCCTAGAGCTTCATTTGATAACTTCAGTGCCCTTGCTACCACCTTTTAAACCCATTTTTAATTACCAATAAGGTACGAAACAGGAACAGAGCTTCTTACCAATTTCAAACAGATGATGGCCACTCACATATTTGATAATATTCATGAATGGTGACATTGTCGTAGAATGGTAAAAACATATGTCCCTGATCAGCTACTAGCTGAATGGTTTATTAAGTCTTTGTTACCTTCTATTACAGAAGAAGTGGGAAAGGGAGGAGTTGTCACTGAAGAGTAGGTCATTTCTTATGCGCAATATCTAGACTTGATCTATACTCAGTCTGGCACGCTCTATGAAAAAATCCTTGATGCTCTAAGGCCAGAATTTTCCATTCCTCCTCCTCCTAAATCAAACAAGGACTCTCATGCCAGCGATGGCGTGATAGGTATGACAAGCACGAAATCAAAAAATGCTGTGTCTAAGAAAGCCTGTAAGATTTCTGGTCAAAATGTAGATGAATAACTTCTCGCCTCGGAGGTTAATTCCATGTCAATAGATAAAGGCAAAGAACCGAAGCAACCAAGGGGCAAGAAGAAAGGGAAGAGAAAAAAGAAGAAACAGGACAATTTGTCTCCTGAAAAATAGTCTACAAACTCTTCTGGGCAAAGGAAACCTAGTCATTCATGCCTTATATGCGATGAGGATCATTGGATGAGAGATTGTCCATATAAATCTGAAGTTAAGAATATCTTTAAGAATTCAAGAACTTCAGCAGTATTGACTGACCCATTTCCGAACCCAAGAACCAATCTGGTTGCTAGCGACAATGCTTCCCCATCCCAAGTGCTTATGTTGTCCATTTCAAAACAGCAAAATGATGCTTTGATATCGACAAGGAATAAATATTACGGAAATCCACAGCTGTTGAACAACAAGGCTACTGATCAACCTAGTAGTTCAACAACAACTTCGATCAAAATTGTGCCACCCATCATTCCTGAGCTAACAATAAAGCCACCAAAGGGAGTAGTACACAAATCAACATTTAATCCTCATGCCAGATTGACACAGAATTATAATATAGTAGAGGACCTGGCCCAATCACCATCCGCTATGTCAACACTTGAAGTACTGCAAAATTTCCCCTCCCAAAAGAAGGCTCTATTATCAGCAATAGGTGGGATTGACCCAGTGGATTCCAATCTTGTGGCCTTTAATCATAAAGGATATGAACCTCAGTTACTAGCTCAACTCGCTTTCCTCATTCAAGTGAAAGCCCTCAACAAAACTGTTCATCGAACAATTATTGATGAGGGGGCATCCACATGTATTATGTCAATGAGTTGCTGGAAAAATTTAGGTTCACCACCCTTGTCATGATCGTCAACAATGTTAAAAGAATTCGATGGATGAACATACACTCCATACGGGATTTTGAGTAACATACAAGTTGAAATGGAAGGCAAAACAATAGAAATTGATGTTGAAGTTATCAATGGAAATCTCGATTATAACATCCTCTTGGGAAGGCCTTGGATTTATGCTATGGCCGCTGTTGTGTCAACGTATTTCAGGAAGATTGCAATTCCTTTTCAAGGAGGAATTACAATTTTTTATCAAAAAACATTTCTCCCAAATAGTTCACAAGTTACGGGAAGCATCCCGATGATCCACGGAAGCTCTCAGTTGCTTCAAAATATCGGAGTAGGCCTGCTAAAAGACCCTACATTGATGGGTACTTTTTCCCTACTGCCTCCAAACAACCTGGCGGAAGTGGCCATGGTGGGAACCTGCAATATGGTATCTTCCATTCAGAAGATGTCCGAACACGATATTAGCATGGATCATCACCAGGTATTGCCTCCAAGCCCAATAGAAGTATTGTAGCAATCAATGTTCTTGGCATGGGAGGCAAACCCAAATGAACGCTTGTCAAGTGTTTGGGTAGATAGGTCTAAAGAGTATGGTACCTCTTCAGATCCTTGGTCACATGTACATTCTATAGACGAAGGAATTGTTCAGTCAATGAACATAGAGGGGGCACCATGGGAAGATTACCACCATCGTTCCCATCTTCCAAATTACAACGAAGATTACTCCAATGACCTTAATCATCCATCAGTCTTTGATTTTCTATCAAATACTGTAAATACGGTGGATTTCGAGCGAAATTTGTCCAATATTGAAGAAACTATCGCCATAAATATCTCGACCAAACCAGATGTTGTAGAAAATATTCATGTTGGCAAATCTTGTTCTTCTTCAGAACTGGAAGTATATTACGCTCTCTTTCGCGAGTTCAGAGATGTATTTGCATGGTCATATGAAGAAATGCCAGGCATTGACTCGAGCATAGTTGAACACGAAATTAAGATGTATCCAGATGTCAAACTAGTAAGACAACGGCTTCGGCAGGTGCACCCAAAGAAAGCCGCTGCCATCAAGGCAGAAGTTGAAAAAATTCTCCATGCTGGTTTCATTTACCTGGTTCATCTAATTGATTGGGTATCGAAAATTGTTCCTGTGACGAAAAAGCAAGGAACAATTAGAGTATGCGTCGATTACAGGGATGTAAATCAAGCTTGTCCAAAGGAAAACTACCCTACACCCTTCATCGACCAGAAAATTGACGAATGCGCCGGATGCGAAATCTTTTCATTTATGGATGGATTTTCCGAGTATAATCAAATAAATATCCACCCACAAGACTAGTCAAAGACTGCATTTATCTATCTGTGGGGCACATTTGCATACTGTAAGCTACCTTTTGGTTTAAAGAACGCAGGGGAAACTTTTCAGAGGGCAATGAATTATGTCTTCCATGACATCCAGAAAATTTTTCAACCATACCTTGACGATCTTTCGGCTCTCTCGCGAAAGAGGACCGATCATCGGCAGCATTTGAGAGAAATATTTCTATGTTGCCGACACTACAAAATAAGACTCAATTCGCACAAGTGTGTGTTTTGCGTCAGTTCTGGTCGTTTACTTGGCTTTGTAGTTTCAAAGGACAGAATTCATCTCGACCCGTGCAAGGTTCAGGCAATCATCAATTTTCCTCCACCTTCAAATTTGCTTCAGATTCAGAAACTCCAAGGGAAAGCAAAATTTCTGAGGTTCATTCTAAATTATGTTGAACTTGCTAAAGATTATACATGTATTTTGAAAAAAGAACTACCCTTCAACTGGGATCAGGTCACGCAAGCTTCTTTTGATACTCTAAAGCAATCCCTAATAAAAGCATCATTAATGTATGCTCCTGATTATCAATGAGACTTTAACCTGTATCTGGTTGCAGTAGATATGACCATCACAATGGTTTAGTTCAAGAAGACAATGGAATCAAACATCCTATTTATTATTTGAGTCGAAAATTAAATGATACAGAAAGCAAGTACTCCTATGTTGAAAAGCTGACTCTCGCAGCTGTTCAATCAATACAGAGATTTTGACACTATGTTCTCTTTCGAAAAACTATCGTTTTGTTAGATTACAACCCCATGAATTACATCTTGTCACGACAGTTGCTTGGGGGCAAATATTCAAAGTGGATAGCAATTTTGCAAGAGTTTGATCTGGAATTTGTAAAATCCAAATCAAAGAAAGCTCTAGTTTTCGCGGAGTTACTATGTGATTTCCCATCGTCATCCAACGATTCAACATCTAAAGCAACAATCATGGATGAATCTTTGTTTCTGATATCATCAAGTGATCCGTGGTATGGAGATATAATCATTTATCTCCAAACCCAAATGTATAGGTCTAATACCTCTCGCTCAGAACAGCGATGTACTCAATACCAAGCAAAATAATACATGATCATCGGTGAAACACTTTACTGTCGTGGTGTCGATACAGTTCTGCGAAGGTGCCTCACCCATGAGGAGGTCGAAAAAGTACTGAATGATTTTCATTCAGGCGCATGTGGGGGGCATCAACCTGGTTATGCTATGACACAAAATATTTTACGAGCAAGATACTTCTGGCCAACAATGTTCAAAGATTGCATAATCGCAGTCAGAAGTTGCCATGCTTGTCAAATCTTCGACTGCAAAACTAGAATACCACCCGCACCTCTGCAGCCAGTAGTTGCTGTTGGGCCATTTGCCAAATGGGGCATAAATTTCATGCAATGTAACCCCACCTTGGCCGGGGGGCATGGGTATATCATAGTCATGGTTGACTATTTTACGAAATGGGTCAAGGCAATGCCTACATTAAACAACAACGACGAAACGACCACTCTTTTCTTTTTCAATCTTGTAGTCTCTAGGTTCGACGTTCCACAAGCTATAGTCACAGATCATGGATTGCATTTCCACAATCACATGATGGTTGAATTGGCCGCAAAATTAGGACTGTCCCACGATAGCTCTACTCCGTATTATCCACAAGCTAACAGGCAGGTTGAGGCGGTCAACAAAGTCCTGAAACGCATGCTGCAAAGGATGATTGGAGTCCATAAACGGAGTTGGCACCTAATCCTATACTCAGCCTTGTGGGCATACCAGACATCAGTAAGAAATGCGACTGGGTTACACCCTTTCAGCTGGTGTATGGCCTGGGAGCGATCTTACCAGTTAAGTGCGAAATTTCATCTCTCAAGCTCGCAGTTGACCTCCTCCCTTGAACTTCAGAGGAAGAGGCTCGTTTCTTAGAGTTAATCCAACTAGATGAAACCCGTCGTGATGCCACCTTGGCTAACGAAGCACATAAGAAATGGGTCAAAGCATAATTTGACAAGAATGTCAAACCCCGCGTTTTCTCAGAAGGTTACCTGGTCTTGCTTTATGATCAGGAATCCAATAAATTGGGAGTAGGTAAGTTCTAGTCTTTGTGATGGGTCCCTACATTGTTAAGTGTGCATTAGCAAAAGGAGCCTGCGAGCTAGTAGATTATGATGGGATTCCACTGTCGCAACCCCGAAACGGGTTTTACCTTAAGCGTTACTATGCTTGACTCGTCATGGTAACCTCTTCATATGCTTTTGTTAAATTTTTGTTTTCGTTAAGAGTGATCGTTTTGGTTAGGTAATCCACTTTTGCATTTTGTTGTAGATTTAGAACCCATTAGAATCATCTGTTGGATATGCCGATGGGGCGAGTCATAGTACGCGGAACCTATCTTCTGTAGCTTGGGCCATCTTTGATCCAAGTGGCGAGTTAGTGAGTTTCAAAGGGGTGTGTATTGGTCAATCAACAAACAACATCGCTGAATATAGGGCGTTGATATAACTTCTCTCTAATACCATCGTGCATGGCATATGCCGACTTGTCGTTAGGCTAGACTCACAGCTCATCATTCTACAGCTTACAGGCATCTATTCCGTTCGGAATCCAGCTATATATCGCATGTTCCTAAGGGTCAATATTTTGGAAAGACAGTTTGATTCTATTCAATATCAACATATTTCCAGAAACTTAAACACATTAACCGATTCATTAGCAAATTATGTGTCAGATAGACATGTGCAACATTTGTAAAAGAAAAGCATTTTATCAATAACTGCATCAGGATCATATAACTTAACCAAAATGAAGCTCCGAAAATCAAATATATATATATATATATAGATATATTGTTTGTACATAGTGTTCTGTGACCAGGACGAAATCGGTCATATGACCCAAAAACTCAAAATGCAAGGGGGCACCCTAATCTAATGGTGCTAGTGATAACTAGTCACCGCCTGTGGAATCATGCATAAGCGCCTAGTCCATCGGCTTGGCACGCTAGTGGTATGGAACTATAATCTCAGAGGCAACTAATCGTTCCTCATGTCTGGAATACCAAGGGTGAGACCCTCGATCTGATCCTGCAAGACTACAAGGGTCTCGGATACATCCAGGTCGTGAAGAATGGCCCTCCCTACATCCTCTCTTGCTGGAATGACAGCTACTACTCTCGGACGAACTACTGGTTGCACTGGCCCGATATATGCATAAGCACATGAGTTTTGATTAGTCTTCATGAACATTTGAAAAACAAAAGAACACTATAAAAACAATAAACATAGATATGGTCAGATATTTTTACCTATGTCACCCCACTGCTCGCTAGCCGACAGCACCAAATCTGGGTCACCCCAAAAATCCATCCCAGCATATGGATATTCGACATAAGCCATCTGCTGATGGTTGAACCACTCAAAGAAAGCATCAAATAATGAAACCTTCCATTCACCAGCATGTGTGGCCATAAGGTCGACCAATCTCTGCATCCGTGGCTCAGTCAGTGGTGGTAGGCCAAGTGAGATGTACTAAGCCTGCATCAGTGGGATCCTCTCCAAAGCGAAAGTGGTCAGAATAGAACTATAGCCAAAGTTCTTAGATCTTCCATTTTTCACCTTGGTAAGTTGTTCTTTGATCACTAGAAGTACTACATCACACCAGTTGAATACCTTGGGTTTGAGGCATTCCAAGGCATACTGCATATAGGACCTATTGGCCAAGTGAAGGGCTGTGCTACCAGCCAATCTAGCAAAGGTGAATAAAATATTCCTCAAGGATCGGTCTGTGACATCTCGGATACTGATCTTGCCGTCCCTGCTCGGCTGAGATCCTTCTCTATAGTATCGGCGAATATAATCCCTCACAAATTCACCTCTGCGGGCAGAACCTGATAATGAGAGAGGGTCACCGCTCCTCGATAAACTGGTCAAGAAATAGATGTCCTCAATAGTCATGGGGATGGATTTACCTCTTATCTGGAACACTTGGTTGGTAGGATCCCATGCATCAAGGAAATATTGCAACAAGTTGATTTGTTGCCTCATGTTAGACATGCGGAAGAACTTGAGCAAGTCACAGTTCCGCAATGGAGTTACCATACCTGGATCATGTAGGGCAACCATGTCCTCTTCTTCATGCTCATGTTCACACCATGTAACAACCATTATTGCTCCGATGAATCTATGAAAAGCAACAAAAAGAAGAATTGGGATCTTGGTTTGGCAAAAAACAGGAAAAATTTCCATGAAAAATCAGTGCAAATGTTTTCCTCCTTGCGCCCATCGCACCCTAGCTGTGTACTAGGTGAGATGCATCCTAACTGGCCAATGGCCAGCCTAGGATGCATCGCACCTTTCAATGTATACTAGGTGCGATGGGGGCAGAACGAAATGTTCAAACCCCAGGGGCCCAAAAAAGCAGGAAAACATGCTTAGAATTAAAAAAGGAAAGAATGCAATTGAAGGGCTCAGGTTTAGCCCCTACCTGGTCCAAATGGCACCGAAAATGTCCACAGAATCTCCTAGAATCAGCTGATGAAAATCAAGGGGGAAAACACCTCTAGAGCTCCAACAATCACAACTCCAAATGAAATGGTAAAATGAGGGGTAAAAAACTATTTTTAAGTTACCATTCACTTAATTTAAGTAGGGTATTAGTTTTTTAACTCATTTTTTAAGCATATGTCCTCATTTCTAATCATTTTGATGGAGAAATTGAACATGTAGTACGAATGTCAAAATAACAGAGTGTTAACGGTGAATCAAACATCAATGACCATTATCACAAGCAGTTTTACGCGAAGTTCAAGCTCGTTAAAAATTAAACCTAGCAATGAGCATATGTTCCACCAAAGTTTAAGCTCATTAAAAAATGAACCCACCTCCGGTAAATAACCATTACGAACACATTATCATCAGCTTTTGAGCCTTGGTCGTGTTCTTACTATCACATCCACTCTATTTTAGCCGATCATACGCCTCCATTTGATTGTTAACCCCTTTTGAGGAATAGTTGCGACGAGTGATTCTGTTAGCTATCTTCTTAACACTGTCATGATTACCTGGAACCAACTGCTACCCGAAATATCACTCATTCCTCAAAAACGAGTCTCCTTTAAGGTCTCTTCATCTAACTCGTAAAATATGAAAATATTGCCGAGAAATTGGCCTCTCTAGCTCGTTAAAGTGATTGGAAGTGCCATCCCTCCTCTAGATTTTAATCTTTTTGGACCTGGGGGATTATTACACAAAAAGATCGAGCGTTTGTCTTGTTTAGCTCGTTAAAACTATCGAAAAGTCATCCTTTTCGCATTATTTTATACTTTTTCGGACTTAAGGGATTATACTACGAAAAAGGAATATTGGAGTTTCCTTTCTGTCTCTTTTCAGACTCTCTAAAATTGGAAAGGACTAAGTTATCCTTGTCGTCAAACTCGTTAAAAAAATAGCGGAAAACTTGTACATTCAGACAAGAGTGAGTTTCATTGTTGCTAGGGTCATTAAAACATAGAAATGGGTTTGCCTGAAGGGCAAATTATAGAACAAGCATATGTTATCCTCCTCAAGCTTGACAAATATAAAGAGGTGCTGGTCAAAAATGACTGGGGAAAATTGGGAAGAAAACTTGAAGAAACTTTATTGGTAGCAGGTCGCTCTTAAACATGACACTTTCACTCCATCACCATGATTGATTCGGGTTGGGTTATTCCGTTCATCGGTCATATCACCATTGGTCTACTGTACCATCCACTTTTGGGGTTAACGCTACCAATCCATTTCAGTGTCGCCGATATGTTCATGAGAAGTCGCTTAGAGAATTCACCTACCCAGCTTGTGTCTCATTCGCTGCAATACCTTCATGCTTCATTATCTCATGACCGCCACCTTGAACCTTGTATCATCAGATCGTTTTCACCTCTAAAAAATCATTTTCTCCATTCTGTTTCATAGATGTGGGATCCATCAATGCCCTCCTACGACGGGTCACTTCTTGTTGACATCAGCTCACTATCCAAGAAGCCGACCTGGGAACAACCCTTTCAGTACTTTGAAGCTTGCATGCCTCAATGGCAAGTTTCTCACTTCCGGTGACAGGTCTACATTAATGGCCTTCGACCGAAAGATTTTGTGTGGTGTTCAACATCGACTCATGTATTCACACCACGTGAATTGTACTACAGTACCTTGAGGGTCATCATCATCATCGGTGATTCCTCTCATGCCTGTGAACAACTTACATCATCGGCTGGTAATCAGGCGATGTCCTTCCATGTTTGACATCAGAACATCTTTTCACATGGATCGAATTGTACTTTTAGGCGAAGATTGAACGAGTTTTGAAGACCCTGGATCTAGTTTCATCCATCTGGGCTGCGATATATTCAGGTAAATAAAGAAATCAAATGTGCATCATTGCTGCATAGATAATCATCCAAACTAAGGGATGATGGCTCTACCAGAACCATCAATTTTCACACAGACGGTTGTTTGTCCTATGTACATGAAAATGAATTTATCGAGCTAAGCATGGGAATGCCTGCCTCAGCTAGATCATGAAAATATTATGAAGATAATGTATTGTATTGTATCTTATTATAGGTCACCTTCTAGTTCGAAATACCTCAGATCCTCATTATAAAGCATTTCACCCGACATCAAAATATTTATGACCTCATGCTTTAGGGGGAAACTGTTATAGACATATTTGGGCACTGCAACCCCAATCACATATGCCCATAAACCAAGGGATTCTAAGTCCCTAAAAGAGACCAAGTGGTTGTAATCCTCTCTTCTACTACTTTTATCAATAAAGCTATTTGAGTTTTCCTCCATGTTCTTGTGTATCTTTGAATATTGTGTTTATATATGCATTTTTATGGTCAATATATATCTGATCCTATATTTTTTACAGTGATAGATCTCTATGCTTTGATGGTATTATGCTGCTGTGGTTCTACAGGTGTTCTTTGAAGTGGGACAAGTAAAGAAGTAGTGGCGAGATTCTGTCGAAGGGGAAAGGAAACAAGCAAGGAGCCAAACGAAAGACTGAGGTTGGTACTCTCTGCTTCTTTCTCATCTATCTCTCATAAAGGAAAGCACAAGTGACTTTAGTTTGTTTGTTTCTAAAATAGCTACACGTCTTAGTGGTACTAGTAGTTTTGAATATACACTAGTTTTCCCGGTAACACTAAGACTGCTGAGGAGCTAAGGAAGGCATGCATAGATCATGTATCCTTCTCAAACATCAAAAAACGTAGAATACTGAATGGTTTCCCAAGGTAGAGCACTGTAAACAATGAATTCTACTTATCTATCTTGATATCATTCAGTTAGAAGTAGTGAAATAGATGATGGCACACATAAAACATGTAAACAACTGATAACAAAAGAATAAACTATGCAAAAGCACCATACCATAGGTATCCCATAAAAATAGTTGCAACTCCTATTAATTTCCTTGCCAAACTGCTTACAATGATGTACAATATTGTTCAGAGCATCCAAGTGAATCCAACCATTGCAAATGAGAAAGAAAATACATAATATAGACATCAAAACCACTCATCCTAACCATCAGGGGTCGAATCCATGAGAAGAGGGGTTGTTTCAACCATTTCCGAACTACGAACTGGAATATAGGCAGTCAAACAACTTGCCTCTAAAAGAGTGGAAACTGATTAATTTGCCTCAAAACCACCTCTAACTAATGAATCTACCCTCTAACAATATTTTACCATTACAATTACATAAAATTTCATCAATTACATCATTAAAAACAACCATGAGGAGAGAGAAATTAGTTTCTAGTCAAAATAGGCGAAATTTTGATTTTCTGAGCAAAATGGTCAAAAGCACAATGCCACTGGCCAAAAGTGCAGCACCACTTTCATCACACTTTTGGAAGCCTTCCCCTTAGCCAAATTGAGCCCATGATAGCTCATTGGAAACTTATTCAAGTCTAGTTTTTGTAACACCTAGAATTTGTTAATTTGGAGGTCATTTTCCCCCTCAAAACTTTAATATCCTAGGATTTCTTCTGTGTGTCCAAAAAGAGGTAGATAGGTCATTTTTTTGGTAGTTTTTGGACCTTTTGGTGACCCAGATTTGCTCCAAAACTTTTGAAAATTTTCAGGGTGCATGTTCTCATCCTCCTGAATCCAAATATGCAAACCTTTTCTCCATCTAATTCTCTAGGGAAAGCACAGTGCCGGTGGCAGTGTGCTTATGGGAAAAAATTCTGTGTTTAAAATTACAAAATTGCTAAAATGCAAAAAGTTTCCAAAATTTTCCCAAATTTGGCATGGGACACCACCATCAGCTACTTTGATGAGCTAGGGAGGCTTCAGCCAATATTTCCAACCTATATTGCTCTTTCTTTCCCTCTAAGGCTCTACTCAACCTAGCTTTTAGCTTCCTAGTCCTCATATTGCAGATTTTGTTGTGTGTCGTGTAATGGTAGGTCATGTGTCGGAGCATTTTCTTATCCTGGTTGGTCTTCTCAATTAGTCTTTCAAGATGTATGTTAACCCTCTCAAGCCATGTTTCCCTATCATTTTCAATCTCTTTCTCAATAGGAGTAAATTTGACATGAGCCTCTTTAGCCATTTGCTTGTCTGCTTTGATAATTTGCAGCTCCATGAGGACTTGCTTGTCCCTCAATTGTTTGTTTTCCTACTCTAAATATTTGATGATGAACTTGGCCCTCTCTAAGTTGTCTGCCAAATATTGTATTTGAGTTTCTCTTTCTTGAATGATGAGGTCTTTGATGGTGTTTTCATCCTTAGCCTCCAAGTCAATAATGCCACTTCCATGAAGATTAAAGTGCTGTTGTGGCTCCTCATGCTCAATCAAGTCAAAATCTCTTTCCTCCTCATCACCAAGATCTTCCTCTTGCACCTTTTCCTTACCTTTGCTCAACTACTCAATATGTACCTATTTTGTTGATGTAGAAGGAAAAGCCCCTTCCACACCTTGTGGAGATAACATTTGCATGTGGACTGATGATGAAGGCAAGGCCCCTTCTACACCTTGTGGAGAAAACACTTACATTGTAGCTGCAAAAAGTCTCCTTGTGCCTCTCTGATATGTTAAATACACTGGCACCTCAGCAATTTTGATTTCCTTGGCCTCTTCCCTTGTTTCTCCATGGCTAGAAGGCCCACCTTCTTCTTGATGCATTGGTGAAGGGATCTTTGGACCTTTGAACATCTCATGAGCCATAAAAGTATCCCAAGGAATGTTAAGAAGACTGAGATGATGAAGAACAATGATTTTGATCAAAGAATAATGGTAGATGTCATTCAACTACTGAGGGTATGGTTTCCTCTGCACAATGTGAGCTATCTTATCAATATTTCTAAACAAGAAATATTTGAGATTTATCATTCTTACCCTGGTGAAGTGCATGAGGAGTCTTATATGGTAAGCATATAATCGGGAGAATCTACCTTCACAAGTGAAATACTTGATGATAGTCCTCATCAAAGGAACATGCCTGTTCTCCAAAAGTTTAAAGGGGAAAAGCCTCTTCACCTAGTTTTTGTATTGAGGCTTGATGTAAGGTTCATAGTAATCCTCATCAAGATCATGACCCTTGTACCATTTTTCACCAACATTAGGGATTCTAGTAGCCTCTGAAATGACAACTGGTGATATTGCAAAGGTTACTCCAGCAAGTGTCACCTCATTGTTATGGAGATAAGTCACAAAAAGTCTGGCCAACTCATGGTGAAACTGAACTCTGTCCACATTTCACAAAATTCAAAACATGATTGATCTCTGAAACAAGAAACTGCAAGCGGGAAAGCTTGTAATTCTCTCAAACTGGTGGGCTCCTCTCTGCTGATTTTTCCTCCTTTATGGGGCTTCCTCTATTTCCTGTGCCTCTCCATAGAACTATCACTCAAGGTTTCCTCCTCATATTCTTGATCACTGTCTCTGTCCATGGTTCCCTTAGTTTTCACAGTGGTAATGTATGGATGGTGGAACGGGAAATGGCTTGGAGGAATGGATGGAAATGAAGGTGTGGGAAAAATTTATGTGGGAGGGGGTTTGGGCAGTGATAAGAGAGTAATAGAGTTTGATAGTAGTGATGGAATAAGGATTCAAGTTTATGAAATGAATTGTAGGAAAGATAGGGTTTTACCATAGAGATTAGGGTTTTAATTTTGAGGATCAAAAACCATGAAAATCTTCACATGTGCACACTAAGCAACAAGAGGAATGATGTTACTTGCTTTCTAAGAGAAAATATGGAAGAAATTTGGTGAAGTTTGGATGCTTGGAGCACTTTTGGACTTTGTTGGTCAAAGCGCAGTGCCAGCTACAGGAGCACAACACTGTGTTATTTTGCACTGTGTGAAACTTCCAAGAGCACAACACTAGTCTAGGAACACATCGCTAGCTACAGGAGCACAACGCCAGTCCAAATCCTCCAAAGACGTAGCGCTTTCCTCTGCTTCGCTCAATGACTCTTAGAAATCGTGTTTCCTCTCTCCTTAGCTCTTTGGATTTTCTCAATAACAAAATGGCATGAAAATAGGAAAGAAATAATTTATATATGATCCCTTTTAATTTTTGCTTTTTTGAAAACCCATTTTGTAATGTCTTTTGTCATTTTCAATGCTCTGTTTTTTTTCTAGTGTATTTCTCTTTTGCTTGCAAGTGGACTAATGCTCTAGATCACTTTGATTTTTTGGCACTGGAAAATGCTTGGCAACATCACAATCTTAGGAGGAGCTTGGGAATAAATATTACATATAGAAACAATAAAATTACATCATTAACAAATATAAAAAGCTATAATACTTTGTTTTCACCTCAAAACAAGTTTTGAGGTGAGAACTGCATTCGGCTCTCAAATTGATAAATTATGATTTTAACAATGATTATTAGTCTCCTCATATCCTTATTGACCATTATTGGCATGAAATAACTGATTTTGACCATGATAAACCCCTAAAACCTAAAGACAACAAACCCTGAGACCTAATAAGATAAACTGCAAAGTAAATCATGAACCATGACTGAAATATGAAAGAGGATCAGCAAGTACAAATTATGAGGAGAAAAACTGGATGTAAACCCTACCTTCAGTGAATCCATGACCTAATGGAATGACTCATCAGTTTGGGACTCCTACTATGAAATGCAAAAGAGCAAATTTTGATCACTGATGGCAGTGTGAAGACACTAACACTAACACATGCTACGCTCGCAAGGTGGTGGGTACGCATTAGTGAAGTATTGAGAGATAGTGTAAATGTAGAAAGATGTTGTGCTTATGAGTTGGGAAACCACAGATGTGGCTAGCAGAAAAGTATGACGGATGGGATGATCCACCTACACACCTCGCAAAATGGACCAAGGTCTATGGGGAAGAGCCACAGCTTGAATGGGTGCATTTGTTCTGTCATACCCATGAATTGGTATACTGAGACGGAGCTCCGCCATGGTACGAGTGAAGGGGATATCTTGCACGAGGGATTTCTGTTAACTTTCACGTTTGAAGATTGTTGGTGGTATACTATTGATGATGTGCTACAAGTAGTAAAAACAACTATCTTCAAAATACCCCAGGAGCCAATGGAGGTGCTCCAGCTGGCATGGGCGACATAGCTGAGATGTACGCTAGAGTGTTACAATGTAAATGTTGTGGAGGATGATGAGGACCCATGAAATACTAACATTCTAGAAATGGAAGGCCGTCACGAAGTTCGAGGACCATTGATTGAGGATCCCGACATCACTGCGCCACTAAAATCGACGCAGGTAAACATTGGAATAGAGGTGGCACCAAAGTATGCAATGCTTAGAGACTATTGGGATGATTCCACGGTGGATAAGGTCGCTGACTTACTTCACAAATACCAAGACTTATTCCTGACCAAAATTACAGATTTAAAAGGGATCGTTGGCAACTTAGGGATGATGAAGATCACTCTAAAGCCCGACGCGAAGCGGGTTAAGCAGAGGCCTTATCGCCTGAATCCAAAATATAAGGAAAAGGTCCGTGTAGAATTAGACAAAATGCTCGCAGCCGGAATTATTAAGCCAATGGATGAATTTGACTGGGTAAGTCCTATGGTAGTACAAGAGAAAAAACAGAAGGGTGAAATAAGAATATGCGTGGACCTCAAGAAGCTAAACGACGCATGTGTACATGACCCATTCTCGACACCATTCACAGATGAAGTATTGGAAAATGTCAGTGGACAAGAAGAATACTCATTCACAGATGGGTTCTCGAGGTACCACCAGATTAAGATCGCACCGGAAGATAGGAGAAAAATGACCTTCGCAAAAGAATGGGGATGCTTTCAATACACCATTATGCCATTTGGTTTGAAGAATGCACCAACCATCTTTTCGCGCATCGTTGTTGCCTCGTTCAAAGAATACATCCACAAATTTTTGGAGGTCTATCTGGATGATTGGACTGTCTTTGGATTATTTAAGCACCATGTAGCAAGCTTACGCTTCATGCTGGATACTTCCCGCCAACACCAGATTGTGCTGAACCTTAAGAAGTGCACATTTCTCGTTCCCTTTGGAAACCTGTTAGGACATGTGGTCTGCAAGTAGGGACTGATGGTGGACCCTGCAAAGATTGCATTATTCTAAATTTGGAAGCACCGCAAAGTGTTAAACAACTGTGCGCTACCTTGGAACACACCGGGTACTACAGAAAGTTTATCAAAAGCTATGCCCAAATCACTGCACCGATGGAAAAACTATTGAAAAAGGATGTTAAATTTTGCTGGAATGACAATTGCATGAAAAGTTTGGATGTCCTGAAGGGGAAATTGGCCTCCACTCTAATCCTGGTCTTCCCAAAATTGGATGTAGAGTTTCATGTCCATGTTGATGCATCATGTATCGCACTAGGAGTAGTGCTCACAAAGCAGGGCAGGGAAGGCTTAGATCAACTTATCGCGTTTGCAAGCCAAAGTTTGTCCAAAGCAGAGAAGAACTGTTCCATCACCGAGCGCAAGGGGTTGGCAATGGTGTATGTGCTCTAAAAATACTGACACTATTTGCTTGGAGGACATTTCAAGATGTATACTAACCATTCCGCACTGAAATACCTAGTTAATAAGCCTGTGTTGAGGGGGGGGGGGGGTGCATATGCAGGTGGATCTTATTGTTGCATGAATATGATTTTCAGGTCGTCTTAAAGTAGGGACACCTGAACACAAGACCGGATCGCTTGTCACACATTGAGACGGGCGAGGAACCCTAATTTGGAGGAGGGACTACCTAATGTACAGCTCTTTGCGGTGCGCATCGCGGACAGGCACTTCGAAGATATAATCCATTTTCTGACAATAGGGACTGTGCCAAAGGAATACTCCATCCAACAAAAGAAGGAATTGGTGGTGCACACGGTGGATTTTTCGGTCATCATGGGGCACCTATGCAGACTGGGAAATGATGAGATATTGCGAAGATATGTACCTGAATTTGAAAGAAGTCAGATCCTCATGGAAGAAAATGGGGGCGCTGCAAGAGGACAGTATGCAGGACAAGCAACTGCACAAAATATTCTCTGCACAGGGTTGTGGTGGCCAACCCTACACCAGGATTCAAAAGCACATTGTAAGGCCTGTGATATATGTTAAAGGACTAGAAAACCATCGCGGAGGAATGAGATGACATTAAATCCACAAATGACACTGCAGCCGTTTGAAAAATGGGAAGTCGACTTTATGGGACCAATCAAAGCTCAGGGAAAGATGGTCGCGCACTACATCATCACCGTAACAAAATATCTAACACGATGGGCAAAAGCGCAGTCGGTCAAAGATTTCACAGCCACTATGGCTGTGAAGTTTTTGTTCGAAAATGTGTTGACCCAATTTGGCTATCCAAAAATATTAATGAGTGATTGTGGAACACATTTCCTGAACGAAACAATCAGCGCCCTCATAGAAGAATTCCAGGTGTATCATTAGAAAAGTACACCGTACCACCCACAAGCCAATGGGACTGTAGAAGCTTTCAACAAAATATTGAAGATTGCGCTGACCAAAGTGTGCAATGCACAGCGAAATATTGGGACCTGCGCGTACCTGTTGTGCTATGGGCTTACAGGACAACGTGCAAGAAACTGACGGGACAAACACCTTTCCTATTAGTTTATGGCGTAGAAGCTATCATGCCAATGGAATATATCGTACCTAGTATGCGCATAATAGTGCTCACAGGGATGATGGACTGTGAAGCCCTAGAGGAAAGGCTCGCTCAATTAGAAGAACTTGAGGAAGAATAGTTTTTGGCTAGGTTTCATCAATAGGTACAAAAGTAGCGTGAAAAGGCCTGGAATGACCACCATATCAAGTTGCGCACCTTCAAGGTAAATGACTTAGTGCTGCTGTATGACAGTAAATTTGAAACATTTCTGGGAATATTTAGAATGCATTGGCTGGGACCATACGTGGTTAAGGAGGTCACAGATGGAGGTGCGCTCTAGCTAGTCAAACTAAATGGAGAACCATTCCCAGACAAAGTAAATGGAAGTTGCTTGAAGCCCTACATGGGTGGGTCGGCTATATAACTATCCAACCAACACAAAATCTTCTCACTCCGAGGAGTTGGACAAAGGCACAGGACTATAAACATACGTAGCAGATGTCGGTACAAATGTAAGGAAACAATTCAGACATAGAGGTCTCAGGACAAAGGATGCAGCAGGTTCAGCAAGTAGCAGCTCAGTGCGTTGCGAACATCAAGACCGTTCGAGACTAGTTGGAGGGACTCTGCCCCAACATCACTGCACCAGTAGAGTGACTCGAGGATGAGTCACGATTTTTGTGTTGTGGGCTTGTTGGGCATGGAATCCCCCCACAACATGTTTTGTGGCTCAAAGCCCAAGTTTTGAGTTGATATTATTTCAATACTTTGCAAATTGCAGAGGTGAAATTTATGTTAGAGTCATAGGGTTGTCCGTCCTAAATGTGAATGTAATGTCGGCCTACCAATGGTCTGTGAACCATGGGATTGTATAAATAGAGTGAGGCTCTAAGTTGTAAAGACATCATAGAATCTAATGGATAGAAGGAGATAGTGAAGAATAGAATAAGAGTCTAAGTGTGTCTTGGGTCGTAGTAGTAGAAAGAGGCTCTACAGCTGAGTGCGCAGAGGCCTAGTAGAGTCCACAGCTGAGTGCGCAGACCCCTGCAGCTAAGTGTGCAGGTTAGAGTTGAGTCTGTAACCAGAGAAGAGATTAATAAGGAAAGGTTTTGTTACCAATTTTGTGCATCTATACTGAGTTATTACATGTTTGATATCATTTTCAATTATACTGTTTATTTATTGTGTGCAGTTGTATTAATTCAGAATATTGTTAAGTATAACTAAAATCATACAAATAAGCTAAGTTAATCAACTAATATAGGGTTACTAGTAAGGACTTGGGTAATAACACTTTTCGACCCCCAAATAGGGCTGCACGAAGGCAGCATCTCAGGCTGTGAAGTACGGGTAAGTGCACGTAGCGACGTGCGTGCAGGGTTGAACCACGAACCACTTGAAATCATCAGACATCTCCAGGGTGTGGAAACCTGGTTCTAACACCCTCCCATACTTCAGGTGAGACCTCAATTCGCTCTTCGTAGGCAGGGATAGTAGTACTGATATTTGTTTGGCTAAATCACCTCTGAACCTCAGTCAGGCCCCAACAAGCCAACAATAACTTGCATGGAAATTTTACCTTTTTCTTTGACTCTTTCTTACCCTCTACAACATCATTTTCAGGTTTGTTTGCATTAACATTCCCATCCTAGTTCTTCCTACCTTGTTGTTTTCCTTTCCATCGGATTTTTTATTTCTTTTGGGGCGAGAAGTTTAGACGACATTTATAGACATAGGTTGAGAATTTGTAGATGTGGATGGTGATGCCTGCATAGAGGAAGTAGTTTGTAAAGACAATTGTTGCAATTGATTTAGCAAGTTAACAATGTTTACATCAATTGATCCGACTAGCCCGTCCGCATGGGGACCTAGCTTCAGTTTGGCTATATCCACCTTGAATCTAGGAGTGTCAAGTAGAATTTTCTGAAGAACCCCAGACTGAGAATAGATCAGTTCTAACTGCTAGGCATTGAAAATAGCCTGCTCTTCAGTGAAAACTCCGGAGAGGGACACGTCCTTAGAAATCTTAGGTTGTAATGATTTAAGAAACCATTCGAGAAGGAATTCTTGTGGGACATTGGCTTTCATGAGCCTCTTCCTTCTCCTCCATTCCTGGATATGATCCGAAATGTGAGTCGTGTTGGGTTGTGTTATATTCTTTCCTTGACTAACCCACATATTTAACTGAGGTGTTAGAGCGGGGGCGGAGCCACCCCCCCTTCATTGCGTCGATTGTGTAGTGGGGGGGTCACAGGGGCTTTGAGCCCCCCTCTATGGGGTCTATTGAGGGACTAAGTCCCCTAGGGTTTTGGGTGAACACCCTAGCAGAGCGAGGGGTTATCTATAGTAAAAGACAAGCATTCCATGCAAACATGATACTTAAATAAGAAAACTATGTAAAGAGATGTGTACCTGGGGGTCCTTCGTTCGAGCAGATCCAGCCAGGGTTCAAACCCTCTTGGAGTTACTCTTGATCCTTGAACCTACAAAATAGCCAATTCAAAGAATCATAGCAATATATGGACAAAGCATCATATAGAAATCAACTTCATAACCTATTGAAAGATGGTTAATTATACATTGAAACAATTATTCATATGTAAACCATAACAATAACATCATATGCATGAAGAAGATTGATTTCGGGAACAAGACAAATGTTTCTTTTATTGTAAATAACTAAAAAAAAGCAAGGAATGATATCACCTGAATCTTCCTCTTGCTGGCTCCAAGTGGAACTGTCCTCCGGGTCCATCCAATCTCAAGTATTCAAAAGGCTCCTTCCATGACTCACACAAGGATATCCCAACTAATGAAATGGCAACAAAACTCAAGGGAACAAGGTTTTCCTGTAGTGGGGGAAGTACTGAAAGAACAGGGATCTTCAGACTTGATCAGGGATAATCTCAGCAGAGTAATTCTCTCTCTTCTCTCCTTAAGGCCTTCCATTGAAGCCTTTTTATACTTCTCCCAAAGTATTTTTTTAGTTGGGAACTCGTTGGGAACAGTTGGGGCCACAGGCACTAATAGGTAATCAATAGGTAAAACCCGTTGTTAGATACCTATACCAATAGGTTTCATATTTCATGATTGGCTATGGAAGGTCCAAATATGCTGTGCTTTGATGACTCAAAAATCACATATTTCCTAGAGAATCTGATCTGTGCTTATAGCTTGGTATGGACTCAAAGTTTTGATGGATGGTCCAAAAGTCTAATTTGGATCATTCCATGGTTTAAATTTGCAGTTGTAGAATAGAGAAAGGAGTCTGTCTAAACTGTTTAATCTTGGCAGACAAGTAGTTCAGGTAGAGAAGAAAAGGCTCCCAACAGCTTAATCTGGGACCTTGGAAGAGATAAGGGCAGAAGTAGATAGAAAAAACAAAGGAAAAGCCAAAGAAAAGAAAAGGCAAGTAAGGGTCTGCAAGTCCAAGTGCACCCTCTAAGAAGAAATAAAAAATGCTAGGCAAGTAGTTGGGGTTGCAGAAAGGTTATCTTTACCATTGCAGATATGTTAACTGTGCTTACCAAGGCAAAGTCTATCGATTGAAAAAGTGTTTATCTGCATCAAGTTACAGCAAGGAGCATGACTAGCTGAGATTCATGGAAGAAGATCATGGTTTCATGGTGGTTCTTGTTCATTCAAAAGCCACATTTCTTGTGTAAAAATTTTTCATTTTGATCTACTCTTTAAACCAAGTGTTTTGCAAACAAATTCAAGTTCCCTATATCACCTTTCCCCTACTAGTATTAACAATGGTGTAGATTTGTATAAATATCTGGCTTATAGCCAATAAGTTCGTCAATCAAATGGCATCTGGTCACTTTGATGAACCTAGAATTCAGTTGGCCCCTCATTTGCTAAAAAGTTACTGACCTGGTTTTGCCTAACCCAATTTACCTGCTTATTGTGCAGAAACATACAAGCCCCTTTTAGGGAGACCAGGCATTGGTCTTGATTTATAATTCGAGTAGTATTTCATATTGCTGCTGTCCACTCCACCCTCTGCTCCCATAATTCACAGTTGCATTGCAAAAACTCACCTCTGTGCTGTACTGCTCACTTGAAACTAATTCACCTGCCAGACAGAAACTGAATAGACCATGGAGACTCCAATTGCACTGAACATCAACCCCTCAATGCCCCTCACCAGGAAATTAGAATGGAAAGCCCTGGGAGATATGGATTATCAAATGCTAGACTGGTTTCCATTGGGCTCCAAATAATAATATTCATATCTGAATGAGTTGAAAGCTCCAGCACCTTAGTGGAGCAGACATCTTAGGGATTTGGGACTCAAACTTGCCCATCTACAACCTCCCCCAGGTAAATCCTACGCCAGAGTTGATCTACAGATGCCAGGAGTGCTATGACCCAGGCCAAAGAGCTGTCCTCAGCCCTACAGGCTCAGTCCTGTTCCATATCACCCCAGAGAGTATAAATGAGATGCTGCACTTCCATACTGCAAAGCCATTGACCCCCCTCCACATGCAGAACTTGATAAAGAAGGGGAACAAGTTTTCAAATGACCAACTCATCAAAATCAACCAGCTGTTTGTACAACCAGGCTCTGAAGCCATCAGAACTCCTCCTATTGGATATCAGTACTTGAATGAATTGGGCAGAATGTTAGTGGATTTGATCAACTATGTCCTAGGGTTCAAGGGACTGGAGGATGTGGATGAAATCATAATGGCAATGCTGTCTATATTCTCTCCTGGTAAGCCCCCAGCTATACATTATGATTATGCTACATACATTGCAGATAAGATCCATGACCAGCTTATGAATTTGAAGAGGGAAAGACTGTTCAGGTATACTTCATACATATACCACCTATTCTTGTTTTATCAGCCAGCCAGCTTCTCTATTCCCTTGAAACAAGTCAATGCCCAGGGGAATTCCCCCTTTCTTTTCATTACTAACATCCCCTTATCAGCTGAGATTCATGGAAGAAGATCATGGTTTCATGGTGGTTCTTGTTCATTCAAAAGCCACATTTCTTGTGTAAAAATCTTTTCATTTTGATGTACTCTTTAAACCAAGTGTTTTGCAAACAAATTCAGTATTTTCCCCTTTCAATTACCCCATCCATATTAACTCTAACTTTATGTCAGCATGACGTCATCGGATGAGGTGGCGGGCTGCCATTGGTCCACGGGGTAATGAGGTGGCGGGCACGTTGGCACAGATGTGGACAAAAGTGTGATGCGGTGGCAGGCAGGGTGATGACGTGGAGATTACGCTGGACCATCAAACCGGGCGGTGAGTGACCTAACGGGGGTTAGGTTCATCAAAGTGACCAGATGCCATTTGATCCCTGACAGAGAACTTATTGGCTATAATGCCAAAAGGAGGGATATTTATACAAATCTTGGGGTTTATACACCATGGTGTTAATACTAGTAGGGGAAAGGTGATATAGGGATTTACATAGTAAAGTTAGAGTTAATATGGATGGGGTAAATGAAAGGGGAAAATACTGAATTTGTTTGCAAAACACTTGGTTTAAAGAGTAGACTGTTAGATACCTATACCAATAGGTTTCATATTTCATGATTGGCTATGGAAGGTCCAAATATGCTCTGCTTTGATGACTCAAAAATCACATATTTCCTAGAGAATCTGATCTGTGCTTATAGCTTGGTATGGACTCAAAGTTTTGATGGATGGTCCAAAAGTCTAATCTGGATCATTCCATGGTTTAAATTTGCAGTTGTAGAATAGAGAAAGGAGTCTGTCTAAACTGTTTAATCTTGGCAGACAAGTAGTTCAGGTAGAGAAGAAAAGGCTCCCAACAGCTTAATCTGGGACCTTGGAAGAGATAAGGGCAGAAGTAGATAGAAAAAACAAAGGAAAAGCCAAAGAAAAGAAAAGGAAAGTAAGGGTCTGCAAGTCCAAGTGCACCCTCTAAGAAGAAATAAAAAATGCTAGGCAAGTAGTTGGGTAAGTAGTTGGGGTTGCAGAAAGGTTATCTTTACCATTGTAGATATGTTAACTGTGCTTACCAAGGCAAAGTCTATCAATTGACAAAGTGTTTATCTGCATCAAGTTACAGCAAGGAGCATGACTAACCTCCCTCCCTCCCCCTTTCTTTTCATTACTAACATCCCCTTATCAGCTGAGATTCATGGAAGAAGATCATGGTTTCATGGTGGTTCTTGTTCATTCAAAAGCCACATTTCTTGTGTAAAAATCTTTTCATTTTGATCTACTCTTTAAACCAAGTGTTTTGCAAACAAATTCAGTATTTTCCCCTTTCATTTACCCCATCCATATTAACTCTAACTTTACTATGTAAATCCCTATATCACCTTTCCCCTACTAGTATTAACACCATGGTGTATAAACCCCAGGATTTGTATAAATATCCCTCCTTTTGGCATTATAGCCAATAAGTTCTCTGTCAGGGATCAAATGGCATCTAGTCACTTTGATGAACCTAACCCTAACCCCCTCCTCTGAATTCAGTTGGCCCCTTGAAAAACTTCATTTGCTAAAAAGTCTCACAAATGACCTGGTTTTGCCTATACCCACTTCATTTACAAAATGACTCCTAAATACCTATTTCATTCTCTTATCCAAAGTATTGGGGCTGTCTTATTGTGCATAAGTAAAACCCTATACAAGCCCCTTTTACCCATAACCCCTTTCAAATCACGAAAAGACCCAAAAACCCACTTTTGACCGCCTAAACCAAAGTTGGCGCATGCATTTGGTTTATTTTTGAAATACATTGAGAACAATATGAAAACCCATATCCTAAGGTCTTCGCCGGGCGCTGTTCCCAAAAATAAATAATAAAAAAGGTATCCGCCCGCATTCATATCCCCCGATCATATCATTCCCCCGTCCACCGTCGGATCAGATCCAAGAGATCCGACGGTCCATATTAATATCGGAGCGGCCCCCGCGACAGAGGTTTAGCGCCGGAGAAAGTGACGTTGCGTTACGTCAGGGCGCGGCCACGCGTCGCCCATCGAGGGCTCTCGGAGCAATCTCTGACAATTGAGGGGCCGTATCATAACCGCCTCGAGAAACCGTGGCGGCTAGGGCTAAACCGTAACCGTTAGGTCACTCACCGCCCGGTTTGATGGTCCAGCGTAATCTCCACGTCATCACCCTGCCTGCCACCGCATCACACTTTTGTCCGCATCTGTGCCAACGTGCCCGCCACCTCATTACCCCGTGGACCAATGGCAGCCCGCCACCTCATCCGATGACGTCATCCAAGGCTGACCCCACCCTATGACGTCATGCTGACGTCATCACAGAAAAAGCGCCAAATTGCAAAAAGTCCATATTTAGCCAAAAAACGCATTTTTTTGTACTTTTCACTCATTTGCTACTGTTTCCTCTGCATGTTATTTTTACGTCGTGAACTGCGCCACCTGCGGGAAACGTCCGGAAGACCTCCAGAGCACCAATTCCACCCACAACTACAACCTCTGTTCGCGGTTAGCCAGGTATTTCTCATAGTTCATCCTCCATACGCCTGAAATTCACTGTAAATTGCTCAGAACGCTTAAGGAACACTGAAACTCACTATTTCACCGATAGCTTTCCTCTGCAAGCACTTTTAATTACAATTGCAACCTTGAAACCACCAGCAGAGCCTTCATTTCCCGAGTTTTGGTCAAAAACTGTAAACTGCTCGCGCAAACGTGAGACAGTTGGTCAAGTTACTTAAAACCTGCCATAGAAGACAGAGGGAGACCAGGCATTGGTCTTATTTATAATTCGAGCAGTATTTCAATTGCTGCGTGTCCACTCCACCCTCTGCTCCCCATAATTCACAGTTGCATTGCAAAAACTCACCTCTGTGCTGTACTGCTCACTTGAAACTAATTCACCTGCCAGATAGAAACTGAATAGACCATGGAGACTCCAATTGCACTGAACATCAAGCCTCTCAATGCCCCTCACCAGGAATTAGAATGGAAAGCCCTGGGAGATATGGATTATCAAATGCTAGACTGGTTTCCATTGGGCTCCAAATATAATATTCAGATGCTGAATGAGTTGAAAGCCCAGCACCTTAGTGGAGTAGACATCTTAGGGATTTGGGACTCAAACTTGCCCATCTACAACCTCCCCCAGGTAAATCCTATGCCAGAGTTGATCTACAGATGCCAGGAGTGCTATGACCCAGGCCAAAGAGCTGTCCTCAGCCCTACAGGCTCAGTCCTGTTCCATATCACCCCAGAGAGTATAAATGAGATGCTGCACTTCCATACTGCAAAGCCATTGACCCCCCTCCACATGCAGAACTTGATAAAGAAGGGGAACAAGTTGTCAAATGACCAACTCATCAAAATCAACCAGCTGTTTGTACAACCAGGCTCTGAAGCCATCAGAACTCCTCCTATTGGATATCAGTACTTGAATGAATTGGGCAGAATGTTAGTGGATTTGATCAGCTATGTCCTAGGGTTCAAGGGACTGGAGGATGTGGATGAAATCATAATGGCAATGCTGTCTATATTCTCTCCTGGTAAGCCCCCAGCTGTACATTATGATTATGCTACATACATTGCAGATAAGATCCATGACCAGCTTATGAATTTGAAGAGGGAAAGACTGTTCAGGTATACTTCATACATATACCACCTATTCTTGTTTTATCAGCCAGCCAGCTTCTCTATTCCCTTGAAACAAGTCAATGCCCAGGGAATCCAAGGTCAGTTGTGTTTTGGACCTCTGTTTTTCATTGTGCCTCTGTATCACCATACACATACTCTGAGTTCATAGACTTATTCATTCATCCAGCCATGACAGTATTGGATGGTGTTCCTCCTCCAAGGTTAACTGATGACATGAGGAGAATTCTCCACCTGAACAAAACCTACAGCATTGGTAATTGGTACCTCTACCAAGACCACACAGTCATCAGAATATATGGCTGTGAGTTGAAGCCTTTTAGGTTGCCAAGGTATGTCCCCATGAGGCTTTTTGCCTTAGAATATTTCAGGCAGTTTGGGAATGCCGACTACCTCCACTTTCAAAGCAAGAACAAGAAGTCACAGTTAAAGGTAAGGAGCCAGCTGGGCCCTTTCCTATACAACAGAAAAGAGGAGGGGTGGAAAGAGGCAAACAGTATCCTAGAGGCCCTCAAACTGCAAACTAGCTTTGAATGGATACCCTATGATCCCAATCACTTTGTCTCCCTCAGGAGGATAAGATACAAATTGGGCAGCTATTCACACGTAAGGCAGCCTGAGATTGAGCAGTATGCCAATAAATTAAGCTGGGAAGAAGGTACCCTAGAAGAAGAAATTTCTAGTGAGGAGCTGCTAGAGAGAGAGGCTAGAAATATTCAAAAGAAAGCTGACTTAGAAACTTGTGGACAGGTTCCCCTCTCATACAAAAAACAACTTGGAGCAGCTGCCTCGTCCTCAACAACGCACCATCAAGCTGCCATCAATCCTCCACAGACAGTCAACAAAGGCAAAGAAAAGCAGGTGGAACAGCCACCTCCTATGACCGAAGAGCAAATGGAAACCCTAATGCAGCAACAAGAAGAAATGGAGCAGCAGGGAGAAGGGCAGCAGCAAGAGGAGCAGCAACAACAACAAGAACAAAGGCAGGAACAGCCTGCCCAGCAAAAGCAAACAGTGGAAGCCCCTAAATCCACTAAACAAACTGAGCCTCCAAGGCAAGAAGTTTCACCTGATGCAACAATACTTCAGACTCCACAAAAGGAGGACACAAGCAGGAAAAGGGACAGAGAAACTCCCCTTACAACATTAGCAACTCATGGGGAGAAGAGACAGAGAATCAATCCTCTTTCAGAGGAAGAGATACCAATAAGGCAGCCTCTGGGTATGGTCCCACCCAGCAGGGAAACATCAGCAAGTTCCTTTCAACAGGAACAGGATAGAGCAATGGGAGGAGAAGTGAGTTCCTCTAGGCAGCAAAGGGAAGGTGGGCCTAGTATTAAACAACAGTTCATCGATATTAAAATGAGAAATGAGCCCATCAAGAGACAACTGTACAACCATCTGCTAAACTTGGCTCCCACCAATCAGCAAAGACTCATGTCTGCATATGATGTGCAGGAAGGAAAAATGATCATGAGTCATTTCATGCCAACAGCAGCACAGCCCCAATCTGCCTCTGATTATTTAAGGACTAACTTGCAAGTCCTTGCCAAGGATATCCACCCAATGGACAAGATAGAACTGCACAAGCAAACGGGTGAGATGGTCTATGCTTCCCTGGCAGACCAAACCTTGGATAACTATAAGCTGCAAAATAGCCTTAACAATACAACCTCTCAACTGGAGTTGGAGAGGGCATCATCCCAGGCAAAGGACAACAGAATAAGGTCCTTGGAAGACATAATCATTGAGATTGGACATGATCCCAAAGATATCAAAGGGATCTAAGAGATATTGAAGTTGAGGGATGCTGACATGGCAGCCTTGAGGAGAAAGATCAAACTCCCTGCCACAATCCACCCTCAAACAGATGAGATGGCCCAGCAAAGGCATGATCAAGAGGCCACGACCCTGTTGATATCTCTATACAAGGAGCTAATCCGGACTCAAGACAAACTAGGAGAATCTGAGGCTGCAAAGGCAGCACTACAGGCAGCACTGAAGCAAAGAGAAGAGGGTCAAACCTCCCAGCCTCCCCCTGAAATAATCAATCTTGAGGAAGCTCCTCCAACAACTGCCCCTCCTCCCCAGCAAACAGGGCCTACAGCACCAACTACATCAACAACTGCACCAACAACAGAGCAGACTCATAGTCTGGATATGCAGAAGCTCCAAAATGAAATTCAAGTCCTGGAAGCTCAAATGTTGGAGCTCAATTCAGCCAAAGAATCTTTGGCTAAAGTAAATGAGAGATATGATAAGAGCAAACAGAATGCAGCTGAAAAGGAACGAGAAATAAAAGCTCTAAAGAAGAGGATAACTGAGCTTGAGAAGGAGCTCACACTAGAAAAGGTGACAGCAGAGCTAAAAGCAGTCCTTTGGGCCAATATTGGCCGGTCTATCACCAATCAGTGGCAGTACATTGAGACTATAGATGAACAATCAGTACTCATTGCAAAGGCAAACAGGGAAATACACAGAGCTAGAGCAAGCCTTGGCAACATGCCTGATGCTGCCACCAGAATGATCAATATTTTAAATAACAGGACAAGCTCTCAACTGGCCACCATGGGAATTGCTCACAGGACTGAGACAATCTCAATGGTTAAAAGGGTCCTGACACTACGAAACCTGGTTGGAACATTGGAAAGAAGAACCCAGGATATGCAGACTGAAATCAACAAATTCATGGACAGATTTCAGGCATTACAGAACAGAGGCCTCCCTAGCATATTAAGCAGTGTAGGAAGACTGCTTACCCTTGAAAACTACACTAAGAGGGTTGATGCCTATGCTGCAGGACAAATTGCAAGACAACCCAGCACTTCAGCAGGATCAGGGCCAGCATCAGGGCAAACTTTATACAATAGGGTGGACAACCTATTTTTTATTATGAATGAGATCAATCATCTGTTCGATGTGCCTCCAAACTTTTTTAAGTATACAGAAGCAGATGAAACCATAGAGGCAATTGTGAATCACCAATTGCCCACACAGGAAGTCTGGAAAAATTTGACACAGATAATATTATCAAGCCAGAACCTGTAAATGTTAATTTTTGTCCAGTTTATAAGTAGTCATACACAGGCAGAATTTTGGTAGATAAGCATACAAAGGAAAGATAAAGGCTGAGCCAACTCAGCAGGGCTATTCGGTCACCACAGCAGCAATCACAATCACAGGTGGCAAACCCGAGAAAATACAGCGCAGCAAGCATAAAGACGTGTTCCCCATCATTAAAGCAAAGTGGCTCAACCGACTCACTGACCTCCAAAGGTCAAATTATCCTCTGACAGACATAAAGAGCATTTATGCTGCATTCAAAGTTGCAATAACTTCTTTTCTACTTTCTGTACCAATCTATGAAGATATTTTCTTTCTCAGATGACTCAATGCCTGAGATATTTTGTATGAACATTCCTATAAAGTCCCCTTCGCTTGAGCTTGCAAGGGTTGTTGTTGATTTCTCCTGAAGAAGTTCTTATGATGTAATCCTTTCAAAAGTTAATAAAGAAAGTGATGGAATTTCTCAGATTTCTGAAGTGTTGAATGCGTACTAGTGTTTGTTGGAAACTGCTGGATTCCTATGTATTTCGCCATACAATAAGTCTCTGTAACTCTCTCTGTTATGTATTTTGTTTGTTAAAATCCATATGTTTTCTCACTTTAAATATCTAGCAACAAGGAAAAAGAATAACTTTCAGGATTTATTCAATGAATACCCTGAGTTCAATCTGCGTTGTTAATGAATGTTTTCTTCAGATGCAATCTTGATAAGTGTAATTCTTAATTGCTGCACTTTCAGAATACATCTTTCACAGTAGCCTTTGTCACAGGAATTCAAGTTTGCTCCTGTGCAGTGTGTTACACTTTCACCTCACCAGCTTAATAGAAAATTCTTAATTGCTTTCTATTGGTTGACATACATCACCATTTAAGCTAAGTTTGTTTGTTCAAAATACAAAATAGGCCCTGCAGTTTGAACACCACCAATCCTACATATCAAATCATTTCACAATTCCAGACTCCATTGCCCAATGGTATTTCACTCCTCAAACACTACACTGTAAGACCTGAAAGAAGTCCTTCAACCAAAACATAAACCAAAACCTGAGCATAATACCTAGCCTAAAACAACATCATAACAGAGACAAATCATAAAGAGAGAGCCCTCTCTGATTACAGTTTGGCTAGAAACTGTGATCCAAAGATTGGTTAGTGGTTACCCCGGCCGTATTCCCTTGGGAGTCATAGGGAACAACCTGGGTGTTAACATAATTGGCGACTCAACTGGGGATGCTTGAGTTTTTTCAATTACCATATATTTTCATAGCTACTATCAAGCCTGAAATCAGCCAAGAGGCCTTTAATCTGTTTCTGTATCACATTAACAGCTTTGAGGAGGAGCTTGTTTAGGGAATCTTCATCTTAGCTCTGAGAATATATAGCCATTCTAAAATCTCCATTCAGTCCTTGCAGATATAAAAACTTCCTACAAAATCCTAAAAAAAATAAAAACAGTTAGAAGCTGGCTCCTAAGAAAAATCCACGGTACACTAGGGCAAATCCTGACCCTAATCCACCCATCACTGTTGATAATCCAAATACCATCCCTAGAAACATTAGGAGGCAGCAAAGGCAGGAGCAACCTGCTGATTTGACCTCAGAGTCAGATCATCCCAGCCTCATCCCTACTCCATGCAAGGTCCTTTTCCGGTCCACCCCTAGTTCCCCTAGCTCATCGTCCACATCTCAAACTCCTCCTCTCACATCCTCATCCACTGCTCATATCCCCTTGACCAACACTCTAGGTTCATCCTCACTTGTCACCCCTATCGTACCCGTTGTTCCTATTATCCCAGCTGCCCCTGTTAATCCTCTAAATCCTGTAAATATGGCTAACAGATATGCACCCTTGCAGATACCAGCTAATGCTGCAACTTTACCTCAAGATTACCAAAGAAAAATCTCATATTTTGACTCCAATGGCTCTCTAACAGCTGTCCAGCATGCGAAGAAGATGCAAGACCATTTTGAGACCTATGAAATAGATGATGACAGTGTCAGAATGAGGATGTTTGTTCAAAGCCTAACCGGGGATGTAAGAACTTGGTTTAGATCCCTGAATGCAAACTCCATTACAACTCCTGATGAACTGTATCAAGCCTTTACTACTAGATGGGAAAAGAAGAAGGATCCTCTGCACATACTTGGTGAATATGAAACAATCAAGAGAGGTCCTCAAGAGACCGTTCTGGAGTATTGTGCTAGATTCAACAATGTGTACAATGCAATACCACAAAACCTAAGACCTCCTCCTGATTTGGCCTTGTACAAATTCCCTGATGGATTTGATCCTGACATGGCATATCAGTTGAAGGAAAGAGAACCTGAAACCCTTGAGGACGCTCAAAAGGCTGCTGTCACAGTGGAAGCAAACCTGATTGCCAAAAGAAACAGGGCAAGGTTGGAAAAGAGAAATATATACAAAGAAGAACCTACAGCCTTTGACCAAAAACTTGATGCAATACTTAATGGTATGAAAAGGTTGGGTGATAGGTTAGAATCAGTTGAGAGAAAAGCATCATGGGAAGCACCACAAAACAATCCTCCTAGGAATCCAAATTTTAGGAGAAATCCAAACCCAAACATTGGCAAGCCCAGTGCTGACCAGGACATAAGACCCCCTTTCCAAGAAAATTATGCAGAAACTTCCACATCAGCTGAGCCCAATGAAGATCCTGAGATTAATTTAATGGGTCTAGATGGTGAAAGTCAAGTTTTCTTAACACAAGAGGATCATGAGGATGATGAAATCAAACTATTCCAAACTAAATCAGGTGAATCCTTTGACTTCAAACAAGGCTATGACACTGTTGTTTATGAAGTCCATAAACAATACAAGCTGAGGAGCAGAACTGTGAATGTTAACCAGCCTGAAAAGAAAAAGGATAATCAGCAGCCCGAAGGAGTCACAGGCACAGAACCTAATGACAAAATAAATTCACATACACAAGAAGTGATTGTTGAAGAGATCACCGAACCACTGTCCATAAAACAGCAGCCTACGGTCACTCCCCCTTCTCATCCTTATTCAACTATTTCTCCTCAAGAGATGAGTAAAAAGGATAAGTCCCAAAATCAAGACAAAAATCAAGAAGAAGATGTAATGAATAAGGAGAGGACTGTCACCTATAACCCCAGAACCCAATCTGAAAAATCCTTTGATCTAGAAACTGAAATTGGCAAAATAAAGATAGCTATTCCTCTCGTGGAACTAGCCAAGCATGACATCTATAAACTACAGATCAAAAGGTCCCTTCAACTCACTAGTAACAAAGATGATGTCAATGTGATGGATGACACCCCAGAACTCCTGTTTGGCCCAGAAGTGGATGGAAAAATAGTAGTCACAGGGGTACTGCCTTTCTATGTCAGTTTGCATATTCATGATAAAATACTACACAATGCAATGTTTGACTCAGGTGCCTCTCACAACCTCATGCCAAAAGCAGTCATGGAAAGATTGAATTTGGACATAACAAGACCATACAAGGACCTGTTTTCCTTTGATTCCAGCCAAGTCAAGTGCCTAGGTCTCATAAAAGATTTATGTGTGTCTTTGGTTCAATACCCAAACAAGACAATCCTAATGGATGTGGTAGTTGCTGATATCCCACCCAAGTATGGGATGCTGTTATCAAGATCATGGGGAGCTAAACTCCAAGGTTCCCTGCAATTAGACATGTCATATGCCACCATCTCTGTTTTTGGGCAACCAAAAAGACTGTACAGAGAAACACTGATGAAATACATGGTCAGCAGTGAGGAAAAGCCTCAAAACTTTCCCATATATGCTATCCATTCAGACATAGACTCATACATTCTCTTCAATGACACCACAACTCCCTCAAAAGGTGAGGATGAAACCAAGATATTCATACAAGAGAAAGACTCAAGGGAAAGTTTCACCACCCATGAAACAACAGCCAATCAAACACTAGATGCTGCTGCTGCCCTAGTTGTCCAGAACATCCAATCAAATGATGAGACTGTCCTAGAAGACAAGCTAGAGAAAAAACCACAATTGCTACTCACATTACCAGCAAATGAACATATCATCAAATCTCCTTCCCAACAGGAAATTCTATGGTTCCTTGAATTTGATGGTGCAGTTAACAAATTAGGAGCAGGGGCTGGAGTTTGGGTACACAATAAAGAAAATAGCTATGCAGAAGGCAGAGCCTATAGATTGAATTTCAGATGTACTAATAACATGGCAGAATATGAAGCTCTTTTACTAGGCCTCAAGTTAGTAAAGTTCCTAAAAGCTGCCAGGGTTTCAATCATGGGTGATTCAGATTTAGTTATTCAACAAGTGAAAGGAAACTTTGTCACCAATGACAAAAGACTAAGGACTTATAGATCTGCTGTTGCTGAGGTACTAAACTCCTTCTTTGAATTCCAAATCACCAAGATTTCTAGGACCCACAATCTACATGCTCATAGTTTAGCCACCTTTGCAAGTACCTGCAAGCTGCCTTTTGAGCCCCATCATTGTTTCACAACTGAGATAAAACACAGACCCTCCATCCCAAACAATGTTAAAGATTGGCAAGTATTTGAGGATGATATACAAATAAACAATTTTTTGACTTTGCAGCAAGAATTTTCAGGACTAAATATTGACAATGACAGAGCAAGTCAATCACAAATACTTGAGACAGCAAGTCAATCACAAATACTTGATGGAGCAAGTCCATCACAAATACAATTTCAACAGACTACTCATCCAATATCACCCAAAACTGCAAAACTAATGCTGAGTCCAACCATTTTCAACAAGGAAAACATTCAGCAAATTCAACAAATCAACTATGAAGAGGTGGCCAATGCTGAAACTGAAATCATAGAGCTGAAAGACAATTTCCTACCAACAGGCCTAACCCCACTAGAAGACATCTTTGATTCAAATGATATTCCCAGAAAACCAAAAATGCAGCCCCTAAATGCAGCCATTGAAGAGTGCAACATAGGTACAATTGACAAACCCAAGATAATTAAATTATCTGCTTCCTTACCTCCTGACCAAAAGCCGAAATACATTGACCTCTTCAAAGAGTTCCAGGATGTTTTTGCATGGAGCTATGAGGACCTAAAGTCCTATGACACCTCTGTAATCCAACAGACTATCCCTCTCAAACCTGATCAAAAGCTCTTTAAAAAAAAACTGAGGAGAATCAATCCTATGCTTCTTCCAGCAATGGAACAAGAGGTACAAAAAATGTTCAAAGCAGGCATCATAGCACCAATCAGATTCTCTGAATGGATCTCCAACCTATTCCCTACAAGAAAGAAGACTGGTGAGATTAGGCTGTGTGTGGACTTAAGGAATCTAAACCAAGTATCCTTAAAAGACAACTACCCCTTACCCAAGATGGATCACATTCTTCAAAGGGTGGTGGGGGCCTCAAGGATCTCATTACGGGATGGATTTTCAGGTTTTAATCAGATCTTAGTTCACCCTGATGATCAGGACAAAACGGCATTTACAACCCCATGGGGAACTTTCAAATATGTAAAGATGCCTTTTGGCTTGAAAAATGCAGGGGCAACATTTCAAAGAGCAATGGACATTGCTTTTGCAAAGGAGATTCATGACTTTTTAGTCATTTATCTAGATGACCTAACACCTTTCTCAAAATCAGACCAAGAACATATAAAACATTTGAGACAGATCTTCCTAAAATGCAGAAAATATGGAATCTCCTTGAATCCTAAGAAGTCCCTCTTTGGTTTAGAGGAAGGTAAGCTATTGGGCCATATCATCTCTAAAGATGGCATTAGAATTGACCCAGATAGGATACAAGCTATCCTACAAATGCCTCACCCAAGAAATGTCAAAGAGTTGCAAGGATTCTTGGGAAAAATCAATTTCTTAAGAAGGTTTATCCCGAACCTAGCAGAACTAATCAGATTATTGAATAACATGCTAAAAAAGGATTCAAAAGTCAAATGGACTATTGAAGCCAATCAAGCCTTTGAAGGTATAAAATTGGCCCTTACCCAAACTCCAGTCTTGACCAATCCTCAGTTTGACAGAGAATTTATCATTTTCTCTTTTGCCTCCCAACACACTATTGCTGCTGTTCTATTACAAAAAGATGACCAAGGAAATGAAAAGCCAATTGCTTTCTTTAGCAGAGCTCTTAGAGATGCACCTTTAAAGTATCAAATCATGGAAAAGCAAGCTTATGCTTTAGTCAAAGCAATTAAAGACTTTAGGATTTATATCCTTTATTCCCATGTTATAGCATATGTGCCAAGTCCAATTGTCAAAGACATTCTCACTCAAGAAAACTTAGAAGGCAGAAGAGGAAAATGGATTGCCAGCATCTTGGAATTTGACATTGAGATAAAACCTACAAAACTAATAAAAGGGCAAGGCTTGGCCAAATTAATGACAGATACAAATTTTCAAGCCTTAGACATCAATCAGCTGGACAGTGAACCGGAGCTGGCGACTCCAAAGATCAATGTAGCCTTTGAACAATCTCCTTGGTACTCTGATATCTGTTATGTCTTGCAAAACCTGTGTGCTCCCCCAGGACTGTCCAAAACTAAGTGTAGGTTCTTGAAAATGAAAACATCAAGATTTTGTGTGATGGATGGCAATCTACTTTGGAAAAACCATGAAGGGATATTGCTGCACTATTTAATTGAAAATGAAACTAACAATATCATGCAAGAGTTTCATGCAGGAGACTGTGGTGGACACTTGTACTGGAAGTCCACTGTGGATAAAATACTAAGGGCTGGATACTACTAGCCCACCATGTTCTCGGATGTCAAAAAATTCATCACATCATGCCATAAATGCCAAGTGTTTGAGGGAAAGAGACAACTGCTGCCACTTCCTTTAAGGCCTATTGCAACAGAGAGACCTTTTCAACAATGGGGATTGGACTTCATTGGGGAAATTCATCCCTCATCTTCAGGCCAACATAGATGGATCTTAACAGCCACAGACTACTTCACTAAGTGGATTGAAGCTGCCCCATGCAGACAAGCAAATGATTCAGTAATCATTCAGTTCTTGGAGAACAACATACTGGCTAGATTTGGCTGCCCTGATAAAATTATTACAGACAATGCTGCTGCTTTCAGATCCAAGAAAATGGTGAATTTCTGTCATAAATTTCATATTACTTTGGGCCATTCTACTGCATACTATCCCCAAGGAAATGGCCTTGCTGAATCATCAAACAAAAGCCTTGTAAACATTATAAAGAAGGTACTTGAAGAGAACAAAAAGAACTGGCACAAGAAACTAGTCAATGCCTTATGGGCAGATAGACTAACAACAAAAAGATCGATTGGGACCAGCCCATATGAGTTGGTTTATGGACTAGAAGCCAAATTTCCCTCTTCACTAGGAGTGCCTGTTATGAAGCTTCTTCAAGAAAGCCAAGCTGAACCAAATGATATGCAAAGAAGGATAAATCAAATCATATGTCTGCAACAAACCAGAGATCAAGTTTTCAGCAGAGTTCAGGTATTACAAGAAAAACTAAAGAAGGCTTTTGACAGAAGAACCAAAGCAGAAGATTTTAATGTTGGTGATAAAGTCCTCAAGTGGGATGCAAGAAGAGAAGAGAAAGGAAAACATGGAAAGTTTGATTCCTTATGGAGAGGACCATTTGCTGTCCAAGCAGTACAAGGTAACAACACTTACTTCCTAAAGAGTCTTAGTGAAACTGACTTGGATGAAGGTCCTGTGAATGGCAGGATGCTGAAGCACTATTTTGAATACCACCCATAAGTATAGCATGAGCTTCCTTGTACATACCCAACTGTATAGATGATTTTCTGTTTAGATTGTAATAATGCAGTTTTTTCAAGTTTATTGACTGCCAGCGAAACATAAATAGAATTAGAGGTCTACCAAGAAGAAAAGCACACAATTTGGGCAATTCAGAGCAGCAAAACTTCAAGTTCATAAAAGCAGTAAAAGGCCAAGGCATTCTGACCTGTTGTTCTTGGTATTTCAAATGAAAAACCATCCCCATGTGGAGCCACTGTTAGATACCTATACCAATAGGTTTCATATTTCATGATTGGCTATGGAAGGTCCAAATATGCTCTGCTTTGATGACTCAAAAATCACATATTTCCTAGAGAATCTGATCTGTGCTTATAGCTTGGTATGGACTCAAAGTTTTGATGGATGGTCCAAAAGTCTAATCTGGATCATTCCATGGTTTAAATTTGCAGTTGTAGAATAGAGAAAGGAGTCTGTCCAAACTGTTTAATCTTGGCAGACAAGTAGTTCAGGTAGAGAAGAAAAGGCTCCCAACAGCTTAATCTGGGACCTTGGAAGAGATAAGGGTAGAAGTAGATAGAAAAAACAAAGGAAAAGCCAAAGAAAAGAAAAGGCAAGTAAGGGTCTGCAAGTCCAAGTGCACCCTCTAAGAAGAAATAAAAAATGCTAGGCAAGTAGTTGGGTAAGTAGTTGGGGTTGCAGAAAGGTTATCTTTACCATTGCAGATATGTTAACTGTGCTTACCAAGGCAAAGTCTATCAATTGACAAAGTGTTTATCTGCATCAAGTTACAGCAAGGAGCATGACTAACCTCCCTCCCTCCCCCTTTCTTTTCATTACTAACATCCCCTTATCAGCTGAGATTCATGGAAGAAGATCATGGTTTCATGGTGGTTCTTGTTCATTCAAAAGCCACATTTCTTGTGTAAAAATCTTTTCATTTTGATCTACTCTTTAAACCAAGTGTTTTGCAAACAAATTCAGTATTTTCCCCTTTCATTTACCCCATCCATATTAACTCTAACTTTACTATGTAAATCCCTATATCACCTTTCCCCTACTAGTATTAACACCATGGTGTATAAACCCCAGGATTTGTATAAATATCCCTCCTTTTGGCATTATAGCCAATAAGTTCTCTGTCAGGGATCAAATGGCATCTGGTCACCTTGATGAACCTAACCCTAACCCCCTCCTCTGAATTCAGTTGGCCCCTTGAAAAACTTCATTTGCTAAAAAGTCTCACAAATGACCTGGTTTTGCCTATACCCACTTCATTTACAAAATGACTCCTAAATACCTATTTCATTCTCTTATCCAAAGTATTGGGGCTGTCTTATTGTGCATAAGTAAAACCCTATACAAGCCCCTTTTACCCATAACCCCTTTCAAATCACGAAAAGACCCAAAAACCCACTTTTGACCGCCTAAACCAAAGTTGGCGCATGCATTTGGTTTATTTTTGAAATACATTGAGAACAATATGAAAACCCATATCCTAAGGTCTCCGCCGGGCACTGTTCCCAAAAATAAATAATAAAAAAGGTATCCGCCCGCATTCATATCCCCCGATCATATCATTCCCCCGTCCACCGTCGGATCAGATCCAAGAGATCCGACGGTCCGTATTAATATCGGAGCGGCCCCCGCGACAGAGGTTTAGCGCCCGAGAAAGTGACGTTGCGTTACGTCAGGGCGCGGCCACGCGTCGCCCATCGAGGGCTCTCGGAGCAATCTCTGACAATTGAGGGGCCGTATCATAACCGCCCCGAGAAACCGTGGCGGCTAGGGCTAAACCGTAACCGTTAGGTCACTCACCGCCCGGTTTGATGGTCCAGCGTAATCTCCACGTCATCACCCTGCCTGCCACCGCATCACACTTTTGTCCGCATCTGTGCCAACGTGCCCGCCACCTCATTACCCCGTGGACCAATGGCAGCCCGCCACCTCATCCGATGACGTCATGCTGACGTCATCCAAGGCTGACCCCACCCTATGACGTCATGCTGACGTCATCACAGAAAAAGCGCCAAATTGCAAAAAGTCCATATTTAGCCAAAAAACGCGTTTTTTTGTACTTTTCACTCATTTGCTACTGTTTCCTCTGCATGCTATTTTTACGTCCTGAACTGCGCCACCTACGGGAAACGTCCGGAAGACCTCCAGAGCACCAATTCCACCCACAGCTACAACCTCTGTTCGCGGTTAGCCAGGTATTTCTCATAGTTCATCCTCCATACGCCTGAAATTCACTGTAAATTGCTCAGAACGCTTAAGGAACACTGAAACTCACTATTTCACCGATAGCTTTCCTCTGCAAGCACTTTTAATTACAATTGCAACCTTGAAACCACCAGCAGAGCCTTCATTTCCCGAGTTTTGGTCAAAAACTGTAAACTGCTCGCGCAAACGTGAGACAGTTGGTCAAGTTACTTAAAACCTGCCATAGAAGACAGAGGGAGACCAGGCATTGGTCTTATTTATAATTCGAGCAGTATTTCAATTGCTGCGTGTCCACTCCACCCTCTGCTCCCCATAATTCACAGTTGCATTGCAAAAACTCACCTCTGTGCTGTACTGCTCACTTGAAACTAATTCACCTGCCAGACAGAAACTGAATAGACCATGGAGACTCCAATTGCACTGAACATCAAGCCTCTCAATGCCCCTCACCAGGAATTAGAATGGAAAGCCCTGGGAGATATGGATTATCAAATGCTAGACTGGTTTCCATTGGGCTCCAAATATAATATTCAGATGCTGAATGAGTTGAAAGCCCAGCACCTTAGTGGAGCAGACATCTTAGGGATTTGGGACTCAAACTTGCCCATCTACAACCTCCCCCAGGTAAATCCTATGCCAGAGTTGATCTACAGATGCAGGAGTGCTATGACCCAGGCCAAAGAGCTGTCCTCAGCCCTACAGGCTCAGTCCTGTTCCATATCACCCCAGAGAGTATAAATGAGATGCTGCACTTCCATACTGCAAAGCCATTGACCCCCCTCCACATGCAGAACTTGATAAAGAAGGGGAACAAGTTGTCAAATGACCAACTCATCAAAATCAACCAGCTGTTTGTACAACCAGGCTCTGAAGCCATCAGAACTCCTCCTATTGGATATCAGTACTTGAATGAATTGGGCAGAATGTTAGTGGATTTGATCAGCTATGTCCTAGGGTTCAAGGGACTGGAGGATGTGGATGAAATCATAATGGCAATGCTGTCTATATTCTCTCCTGGTAAGCCCCCAGCTGTACATTATGATTATGCTACATACATTGCAGATAAGATCCATGACCAGCTTATGAATTTGAAGAGGGAAAGACTGTTCAGGTATACTTCATACATATACCACCTATTCTTGTTTTATCAGCCAGCCAGCTTCTCTATTCCCTTGAAACAAGTCAATGCCCAAGGGAATCCAAGGTCAGTTGTGTTTTGGACCTCTGTTTTTCATTGTGTCGCAGTATCACCATACACATACTCTGAGTTCATAGACTTATTCATTCATCCAGCCATGACAGTATTGGATGGTGTTCCTCCTCCAAGGTTAACTGATGACATGAGGAGAATTCTCCACCTGAACAAAACCTACAGCATTGGTAATTGGTACCTCTACCAAGACCACACAGTCATCAGAATATATGGCTGTGAGTTGAAGCCTTTTAGGTTGCCAAGGTATGTCCCCATGAGGCTTTTTGCCTTAGAATATTTCAGGCAGTTTGGGAATGCCGACTACCTCCACTTTCAAAGCAAGAACAAGAAGTCACAGTTAAAGGTAAGGAGCCAGCTGGGCCCTTTCCTATACAACAGAAAAGAGGAGGGGTGGAAAGAGGCAAACAGTATCCTAGAGGCCCTCAAACTGCAAACTAGCTTTGAATGGATACCCTATGATCCCAATCACTTTGTCTCCCTCAGGAGGATAAGATACAAATTGGGCAGCTATTCACACGTAAGGCAGCCTGAGATTGAGCAGTATGCCAATAAATTAAGCTGGGAAGAAGGTACCCTAGAAGAAGAAATTTCTAGTGAGGAGCTGCTAGAGAGAGAGGCTAGAAATATTCAAAAGAAAGCTGACTTAGAAACTTGTGGACAGGTTCCCCTCTCATACAAAAAACAACTTGGAGCAGCTGCCTCGTCCTCAACAACGCACCATCAAGCTGCCATCAATCCTCCACAGACAGTCAACAAAGGCAAAGAAAAGCAGGTGGAACAGCCACCTCCTATGACCGAAGAGCAAATGGAAACCCTAATGCAGCAACAAGAAGAAATGGAGCAGCAGGGAGAAGGGCAGCAGCAAGAGGAGCAGCAACAACAACAAGAACAAAGGCAGGAACAACCTGCCCAACAAAAGCAAACAGCGGAAGCCCCTAAATCCACTAAACAAACTGAGCCTCCAAGGCAAGAAGTTTCACCTGATGCAACAATACTTCAGACTCCACAAAAGGAGGACACAAGCAGGAAAAGGGACAGAGAAACTCCCCTTACAACATCAGCAACTCATGGGGAGAAGAGACAGAGAATCAATCCTCTTTCAGAGGAAGAGATACCAATAAGGCAGCCTCTGGGTATGGTCCCACCCAGCAGGGAAACATCAGCAAGTTCCTTTCAACAGGAACAGGATAGAGCAATGGGAGGAGAAGTGAGTTCCTCTAGGCAGCAAAGGGAAGGTGGGCCTAGTATTAAACAACAGTTCATCGATATTAAAATGAGAAATGAGCCCATCAAGAGACAACTGTACAACCATCTGCTAAACTTGGCTCCCACCAATCAGCAAAGACTCATGTCTGCATATGATGTGCAGGAAGGCAAAATGATCATGAGTCATTTCATGCCAACAGCAGCACAGCCCCAATCTGCCTCTGATTATTTGAGGACTAACTTGCAAGTCCTTGCCAAGGATATCCACCCAATGGACAAGATAGAACTGCACAAGCAAACAGGTGAGATGGTCTATGCTTCCCTGGCAGACCAAACCTTGGATAACTATAAGCTGCAAAATAGCCTTAACAATACAGCCTCTCAACTGGAGTTGGAGAGGGCATCATCCCAGGCAAAGGACAACAGAATAAGGTCCTTGGAAGACATAATCATTGAGATTGGACATGATCCCAAAGATATCAAAGGGATCCAAGAGATATTGAAGTTGAGGGATGCTGACATGGCAGCCTTGAGGAGAAAGATCAAACTCCCTACCGCAATCCACCCTCAAATAGATGAGATGGCCCAGCAAAGGCATGATCAAGAGGCCATGACCCTGTTGATATCTCTATACAAGGAGCTAATCTGGACTCAAGACAAACTAGGAGAATCTGAGGCTGCAAAGGTAGCACTACACACAGCACTGAAGCAAAGAGAAGAGGGTCAAACCTCCCAGCCTCCCCCTGAAATAATCAATCTTGAGGAAGCTCCTCCAACAACTGCCCCTCCTCCCCAGCAAACAGGGCCTACAGCACCAACTACATCAACAACTGCACCAACAACAGAGCAGACTCATAGTCTGGATATGCAGAAGCTCCAAAATGAAATTCAAGTCCTGGAAGCTCAAATGTTGGAGCTCAATTCAGCCAAAGAATCTTTGGCTAAAGTAAATGAGAGATATGATAAGAGCAAACAGAATGCAGCTGAAAAGGAACGAGAAATAAAAGCTCTAAAGAAGAGGATAACTGAGCTGGAGAAGGAGCTCACACTAGAAAAGGTGACAACAGAGCTAAAAGCAGTCCTTTGGGCCAATATTGGCCGGTCTATCACCAATCAGTGGCAGTACATTGAGACTATAGATGAACAATCAGTACTCATTGCAAAGGCAAACAGGGAAATACACAGAGCTAGAGCAAGCCTTGGCAACATGCCTGATGCTGCCACCAGAATGATCAATATTTTAAATAACAGGACAAGCTCTCAACTGGCCACCATGGGAATTGCTCACAGGACTGAGACAATCTCAATGGTTAAAAGGGTCCTGACACTACGAAACCTGGTTGGAACATTGGAAAGAAGAACCCAGGATATGCAGACTGAAATCAACAAATTCATGGACAGATTTCAGGCATTACAGAACAGAGGCCTCCCTAGCATATTAAGCAGTGTAGGAAGACTGCTTACCCTTGAAAACTACACTAAGAGGGTTGATGCCTATGCTGCAGGACAAATTGCAAGACAACCCAACACTTCAGCAGAATCAGGGCCAGCATCAGGGCAAACTTTATACAATAGGGTGGACAACCTATTTTTTATTATGAATGAGATCAATCATCTGTTCGATGTGCCTCCAAACTTTTTTAAGTATACAGAAGCAGATGAAACCATAGAGGCAATTGTGAATCACCAATTGCCCACACAGGAAGTCTGGAAAAATTTGACACAGATAATATTATCAAGCCAAAACCTGTAAATGTTAATTTTTGTCCAGTTTATAAGTAGTCATACACAGGCAGAATTTTGGTAGATAAGCATACAAAGGAAAGATAAAGGCTGAGCCAACTCAGCAGGGCTATTCGGTCACCACAGCAGCAATCACAATCACAGGTGGCAAACCCGAGAAAATACAGCGCAGCAAGCATAAAGACGTGTTCCCCAGCATTAAAGCAAAGTGGCTCAACCGACTCACTGACCTCCAAAGGTCAAATTATCCTCTGACAGACATAAAGAGCATTTATGCTGCATTCAAAGTTGCAATAACTTCTTTTCTACTTTCTGTACCAATCTATGAAGATATTTTCTCTCTCAGATGACTCAATGCCTGAGATATTTTGTATGAACATTCCTATAAAGTCCCCTTCGCTTGAGCTTGCAAGGGTTGTTGTTGATTTCTCCTGAAGAAGTTCTTATGCTGTAATCCTTTCAGAAGTTAATAAAGAAAGTGATGGAATTTCTCGGATTTCTGAAGTGTTGAATGCGTACTGGTGTCTGTTGGAAACTGCTGGATTCCTGTGTATTTCGCCATACAATAAGTCTCTGTAACTCTCTCTGTTATGTATTTTGTTTGTTAAAATCCATATGTTTTCTCACTTTAGATATCTAGCAACAAGGAAAAAGAATAACTTTCAGGATTTATTCAATGAATACCCTGAGTTCAATCTGCGTTGTTAATGAATGTTTTCTTCAGATGCAATCTTGATAAGTGTAATTCTTAATTGCTGCACTTTCAGAATACATCTTTCACAGTAGCCTTTGTCACAGGAATTCAAGTTTGCTCCTGTGCAGCGTGTTACACTTTCACCTCACCAGCTTAATAGAAAATTCTTAATTGCTTTCTATTGGTTGACATACATCACCATTTAAGCTAAGTTTGTTTGTCTAAAATACAAAATAGGCCCTGCAGTTTGAACACCACCAATCCTGCATATCAAATCATTTCACAATTCCAGACTCCATTGCCCAATGGTATTTCATTCCTCAAACACTACACTATAAGACCTGAAAGAAGTCCTTCAACCAAAACACAAACCAAAACCTGAGCATAATACCTAGCCTAAAACAACATCATAACAGAGACAAATCATAAAGAGAGAGCCCTCTCTGATTACAGTTTGGCTAGAAACTGTGATCCAAAGATTGGTTAGTGGTTACCCCGGCCGTATTCCCTTGGGAGTCATAGGGAACAACCTGGGTGTTAACATAATTGGCGACTCAACTGGGGATGCTTGAGTTTTTTCAATTACCATATATTTTCATAGCTACTATCAAGCCTGAAATCAGCCAAGAGGCCTTTAATCTGTTTCTGTATCACATTAACAGCTTTGAGGAGGAGCTTGTTTAGGGAATCTTCATCTTAGCTCTGAGAATATATAGCCATTCTAAAATCTCCATTCAGTCCTTGCAGATATAAAAACTTCCTACAAAATCCTAAAAAAAAATAAAAACAGTTAGAAGCTGGCTCCTAAGAAAAATCCATGGTACACTAGGGCAAATCCTGACCCTAATCCACCTATCACTGTTGATAATCCAAATACCATCCCTAGAAACATTAGGAGGCAGCAAAGGCAGGAGCAACCTGCTGATTTGACCTCAGAGTCAGATCATCCCAGCCTCATCCCTACTCCATGCAAGGTCCTTTTCCGGTCCACCCCTAGTTCCCCTAGCTCATCGTCCACATCTCAAACTCCTCCTCTCACATCCTCATCCACTGCTCATATCCCCTTGACCAACACTCTAGGTTCATCCTCACTTGTCACCCCTATCATACCCATTGTTCCTATTATCCCAGCTGCCCCTGTTAATCCTCTAAATCCTGTAAATATGGCTAACAGATATGCACCCTTGCAGATACCAGCTAATGCTGCAGCTTTACCTCAAGATTACCAAAGCAAAATCTCATATTTTGACTCCAATGGCTCTCTAACAGCTGTCCAGCATGCGAAGAAGATGCAAGACCATTTTGAGACCTATGAAATAGATGATGACAGTGTCAGAATGAGGATGTTTGTTCAAAGCCTAACCGGGGATGTAAGAAATTGGTTTAGATCCCTGAATGCAAACTCCATTACAACTCCTGATGAACTGTATCAAGCCTTTACTACTAGATGGGAAAAGAAGAAGGATCCTCTGCACATACTTGGTGAATATGAAACAATCAAGAGAGGTCCTCAAGAGACCGTTCTGGAGTATTGTGCTAGATTCAACAATGTGTACAATGCAATACCACAAAACCTAAAACCTCCTCCTGATTTGGCCTTGTACAAATTCCCTGATGGATTTGATCCTGACATGGCATATCAGTTGAAGGAAAGAGAACCTGAAACCCTTGAGGACGCTCAAAAGGCTGCTGTCACAGTGGAAGCAAACCTGATTGCCAAAAGAAACAGGGCAAGGTTGGAAAAGAGAAATATATACAAAGAAGAACCTACAGCCTTTGACCAAAAACTTGATGCAATACTTAATGGTATGAAAAGGTTGGGTGATAGGGTAGAATCAGTTGAGAGAAAAGCATCATGGGAAGCACCACAAAACAATCCTCCTAGGAATCCAAATTTTAGGAGAAATCCAAACCCAAACATTGGCAAGCCCAGTGCTGACCAGGACATAAGACCCCCTTCCAAGAAAATTATGCAGAAACTTCCACATCAGCTGAGCCCAATGAAGATCCTGAGATTAATTTAATGGGTCTAGATGGTGAAAGTCAAGTTTTCTTAACACAAGAGGATCATGAGGATGATGAAATCAAACTATTCCAAACTAAATCAGGTGAATCCTTTGACTTCAAACAAGGCTATGACACTGTTGTTTATGAAGTCCATAAACAATACAAGCTGAGGAGCAGAACTGTGAATGTTAACCAGCCTGAAAAGAAAAAGGATAATCAGCAGCCCGAAGGAGTCACAGGCACAGAACCTAATGACAAAATAAATTCACATACACAAGAAGTGATTGTTGAAGAGATCACCGAACCACTGTCCATAAAACAGCAGCCTACGGTCACTCCCCCTTCTCATCCTTATTCAACTATTTCTCCTCAAGAGATGAGTAAAAAGGATAAGTCCCAAAATCAAGACAAAAATCAAGAAGAAGATGTAATGAATAAGGAGAGGACTGTCACCTATAACCCCAGAACCCAATCTGAAAAATCCTTTGATCTAGAAACTGAAATTGGCAAAATAAAGATAGTTATTCCTCTCGTGGAACTAGCCAAGCATGACATCTATAAACTACAGATCAAAAGGTCCCTTCAACTCACAAGTAACAAAGATGATGTCAATGTGATGGATGACACCCCAGAACTCCTGTTTGGCCTAGAAGTGGATGGAAAAACAGTAGTCACAGGGGTACTGACTTTCTATGTCAGTTTGCATATTCATGATAAAATACTACACAATGCAATGTTTGACTCAGGTGCCTCTCACAACCTCATGCCAAAAGCAGTCATGGAAAGACTGAATTTGGACATAACAAGACCATACAAGGACCTATTTTCCTTTGATTCCAGCCAAGTCAAGTGCCTAGGTCTCATAAAAGATTTATGTGTGTCTTTGGTTCAATACCCAAACAAGACAATCCTAATGGATGTGGTAGTTTCTGATATCCCACCCAAGTATGGGATGCTGTTATCAAGATCATGGGGAGCTAAACTCCAAGGTTCCCTGCAATTAGACATGTCATATGCCACCATCTCTGTTTTTGGGCAACCAAAAAGACTGTACAGAGAAACACTGATGAAATACATGGTCAGCAGTGAGGAAAAGCCTCAAAACTTTCCCATATATGCTATCCATTCAGACATAGACTCATACATTCTCTTCAATGACACCACAACTCCCTCAAAAGGTGAGGATGAAACCAAGATATTCATACAAGAGAAAGACTCAAGGGAAAGTTTCACCACCCATGAAACAACAGCAAATCAAACACTAGATGTTGCTGCTGCCCTAGTTGTCCAGAACATCCAATCAAATGATGAGACTGTCCTAGAAGACAAGCTAGAGAAAAAACCACAATTGCTACTCACATTACCAGCTCATGAACATATCATCAAATCTCCTTCCCAACAGGACATTCAATGGTTCCTTGAATTTGATGTTGCAGTTAACAAATTAGGAGCAGGGGCTGGAGTTTGGGTACACAATAAAGAAAATAGCTATGCAGAAGGCAGAGCCTATAGATTGAATTTTAGATGTACTAATAACATGGCAGAATATGAAGCTCTTTTACTAGGCCTCAAGTTAGTAAAGTTCCTAAAAGCTGCCAGGGTTTCAATCATGGGTGATTCAGATTTAGTTATTCAACAAGTGAAAGGAAACTTTGTCACCAATGACAAAAGACTAAGGACTTATAGATCTGCTGTTGCTGAGGTACTAAACTCCTTCTTTGAATTCCAAATCACCAAGATTTCTAGGACCCACAATCTACATGCTCATAGTTTAGCCACCTTTGCAAGTACCTGCAAGCTGCCTTTTGAGCCCCATCATTGTTTCACAGCTGAGATAAAACACAGACCCTCCATCCCAAACAATGTTAAAGATTGGCAAGTATTTGAGGATGATATACAAATAAACAATTTTTTGACTTTGCAGCAAGAATTTTCAGGACTAAATATTGACAATGACAGAGCAAGTCAATCACAAATACTTGAGACAGCAAGTCAATCACAAATACTTGATGGAGCAAGTCCATCACAAATACAGTTTCAACAGACTACTCAGCCAATATCACCCAGAACTGCAAAACTAATGCTGAGTCCAACCATTTTCAACAAGGAAAACATTCAGCAAATTCAACAAATCAACTATGAAGAGGTGGCCAATGCTGAAACTGAAATCATAGAGCTGAAAGACAATTTCCTACCAACAGGCCTAACCCCACTAGAAGACATCTTTGATTCAAATGATATTCCCAGAAAACCAAAAATGCAGCCCCTAAATGCAGCCATTGAAGAGTGCAACATAGGTACAATTGACAAACCCAAGATAATTAAATTATCTGCTTCCTTACCTCCTGACCAAAAGCCGAAATACATTGACCTCTTCAAAGAGTTCCAGGATGTTTTTGCATGGAGCTATGAGGACCTAAAGTCCTATGACACCTCTGTAATCCAACACACTATCCCTCTCAAACCTGATCAAAAGCCCTTTAAACAAAAACTGAGGAGAATCAATCCTATGCTTCTTCCAGCAATGGAACAAGAGGTACAAAAAATGTTCAAAGCAGGCATCATAGCACCAATCAGATTCTCTGAATGGATCTCCAACCTAGTCCCTACAAGAAAGAAGACTGGTGAGATTAGGCTGTGTGTGGACTTAAGGAATCTAAACCAAGTATCCTTAAAAGACAACTACCCCTTACCCAAGATGGATCACATTCTTCAAAGGGTGGTGGGGGCCTCAAGGATCTCATTACTGGATGGATTTTCAGGTTTTAATCAGATCTTAGTTCACCCTGATGATCAGGACAAAACGGCATTTACAACCCCATGGGGAACTTTCAAATATGTAAAGATGCCTTTTGGCTTGAAAAATGCAGGGGCAACATTTCAAAGAGCAATGGACATTGCTTTTGCAAAGGAGATTCATGACTTTTTAGTCATTTATCTAGATGACCTAACACCTTTCTCAAAATCAGACCAAGAACATATAAAACATTTGAGACAGATCTTCCTAAAATGCAGAAAATATGGAATCTCCTTGAATCCTAAGAAGTCCGTCTTTGGTGTAGAGGAAGGTAAGCTATTGGGCCATATCATCTCTAAAGATGGCATTAGAATTGACCCAGATAGGATACAAGCTATCCTACAAATGCCTCACCCAAGAAATGTCAAAGAGTTGCAAGGATTCTTTGGAAAAATCAATTTCTTAAGAAGGTTTATCCCGAACCTAGCAGAACTAATCAGATTATTGAATAACATGCTAAAAAAGGATTCAAAAGTCAAATGGACTATTGAAGCCAATCAAGCCTTTGAAGGTATAAAATTGGCCCTTACCCAAACTCCAGTCTTGACCAATCCTCAGTTTGACAGAGAATTTATCATTTTCTCTTTTGCCTCCCAACACACTATTGCTGCTGTTCTATTACAAAAAGATGACCAAGGAAATGAAAAGCCAATTGCTTTCTTTAGCAGAGCTCTTAGAGATGCACCTTTAAAGTATCAAATCATGGAAAAGCAAGCTTATGCTTTAGTCAAAGCAATTAAAGACTTTAGGATTTATATCCTTTATTCCCATGTTATAGCATATGTGCCAAGTCCAATTGTCAAAGACATTCTCACTCAAGAAAACTTAGAAGGCAGAAGAGGAAAATGGATTGCCAGCATCTTGGAATTTGGCATTGAGATAAAACCTACAAAACTAATAAAAGGGCAAGGCTTGGCCAAATTAATGACAGATACAAATTTTCAAGCCTTAGACATTAATCAGTTGGACAGTGAACCGGAGCTGGCGACTCCAAAGATCAATGTAGCCTTTGAACAATCTCCTTGGTACTCTGATATCTGTTATGTCTTGCAAAACCTGTGTGCTCCCCCAGGACTGTCCAAAACTAAGTGTAGGTTCTTGAAAATGAAAACATCAAGATTTTGTGTGATGGATGGCAATCTGCTTTGGAAAAACCATGAAGGGATATTGCTGCACTGTTTAATTGAAAATGAAACTAACAATATCATGCAAGAGTTTCATGCAGGAGACTGTGGTGGACACTTGTACTGGAAGTCCACTGTGGATAAAATACTAAGGGCTGGATACTACTGGCCCACCATGTTCTCGGATGTCAAAAAATTCATCACATCATGCCATAAATGCCAAGTGTTTGAGGGAAAGAGACAACTGATGCCACTTCCTTTAAGGCCTATTGCAACAGAGAGACCTTTTCAACAATGGGGATTGGACTTCATTGGGGAAATTCATCCCTCATCTTCAGGCCAACATAGATGGATCTTAACAGCCACAGACTACTTCACTAAGTGGATTGAAGCTGCCCCATGCAGACAAGCAAATGATTCAGTAATCATTCAGTTCTTGGAGAACAACATACTGGCTAGATTTGGCTGCCCTGATAAAATTATTACAGACAATGCTGCTGCTTTCAGATCCAAGAAAATGGTGAATTTCTGTCATAAATTTCATATTACTTTGGGCCATTCTACTGCATACTATCCCCAAGGAAATGGCCTTGCTGAATCATCAAACAAAAGCCTTGTAAACATTATAAAGAAGGTACTTGAAGAGAACAAAAAGAACTGGCACAAGAAACTAGTCAATGCCTTATGGGCAGATAGACTAACAACAAAAAGATTGATTGGGACCAGCCCATATGAGTTGGTTTATGGACTAGAAGCCAAATTTCCCTCTTCACTAGGAGTGCCTGTTATGAAGCTTCTTCAAGAAAGCCAAGCTGAACCAAATGATATGCAAAGAAGGATAAATCAAATCATATGTCTGCAACAAACCAGAGATCAATTTTTCAGCAGAGTTCAGGTATTACAAGAAAAACTAAAGAAGGCTTTTGACAGAAGAACCAAAGCAGAAGATTTTAATGTTGGTGATAAAGTCCTCAAGTGGGATGCAAGAAGAGAAGAGAAAGGAAAACATGGAAAGTTTGATTCCTTATGGAGAGGACCATTTGCTGTCCAAGCAGTACAAGGTAACAACACTTACTTCCTAAAGAGTCTTAGTGAAACTGACTTGGATGAAGGTCCTGTGAATGGCAGGATGCTGAAGCACTATTTTGAATACCACCCATAAGTACAACATGAGCTTCCATTGTACATACCCAACTGTATAGATGATTTTCTGTTTAGATTGTAATAATGCAGTTTTTTCAAGTTTATTGACTGCCAGCGAAAGATAAATAGAATTAGAGGTCTACCAAGAAGAAAAGCACACAATTTGGGCAATTCAGAGCAGCAAAACTTCAAGTTCATAAAAGCAGTAAAAGGCCAAGGCATTCTGACCTGCTGTTCTTGGTATTTCAAATGAAAAACCATCCCCATGTGGAGCCACTGTTAGATACCTATACCAATAGGTTTCATATTTCATGATTGGCTATGGAAGGTCCAAATATGCTCTGCTTTGATGACTCAAAAATCACATATTTCCTAGAGAATCTGATCTGTGCTTATAGCTTGGTATGGACTCAAAGTTTTGATGGATGGTCCAAAAGTCTAATCTGGATCATTCCATGGTTTAAATTTGCAGTTGTAGAATAGAGAAAGGAGTCTGTCTAAACTGTTTAATCTTGGCAGACAAGTAGTTCAGGTAGAGAAGAAAAGGCTCCCAACAGCTTAATCTGGGACCTTGGAAGAGATAAGGGCAGAAGTAGATAGAAAAAACAAAGGAAAAGCCAAAGAAAAGAAAAGGCAAGTAAGGGTCTGCAAGTCCAAGTGCACCCTCTAAGAAGAAATAAAAAATGCTAGGCAAGTAGTTGGGTAAGTAGTTGGGGTTGCAGAAAGGTTATCTTTACCATTGCAGATATGTTAACTGTGCTTACCAAGGCAAAGTCTATCAATTGACAAAGTGTTTATCTGCATCAAGTTACAGCAAGGAGCATGACTAACCTCCCTCCCTCCCCCTTTCTTTTCATTACTAACATCCCCTTATCAGCTGAGATTCATGGAAGAAGATCATGGTTTCATGGTGGTTCTTGTTCATTCAAAAGCCACAATTCTTGTGTAAAAATCTTTTCATTTTGATCTACTCTTTAAACCAAGTGTTTTGCAAACAAATTCAGTATTTTCCCCTTTCATTTACCCCATCCATATTAACTCTAACTTTACTATGTAAATCCCTATATCACCTTTCCCCTACTAGTATTAACACCATGGTGTATAAACCCCAAGATTTGTATAAATATCCCTCCTTTTGGCATTATAGCCAATAAGTTCTCTGTCAGGGATCAAATGGCATCTGGTCACTTTGATTAACCTAACCCTAACCCCCTCCTCTGAATTCAGTTGGCCCCTTGAAAAACTTCATTTGCTAAAAAGTCTCACAAATGACCTGGTTTTGCCTATACCCACTTCATTTACAAAATGACTCCTAAATACCTATTTCATTCTCTTATCCAAAGTATTGGGGCTGTCTTATTGTGCATAAGTAAAACCCTATACAAGCCCCTTTTACCCATAACCCCTTTCAAATCACGAAAAGACCCAAAAACCCACTTTTGACCGCCTAAACCAAAGTTGGCGCATGCATTTGGTTTATTTTTGAAATACATTGAGAACAATACAAAAACCCATATCCTAAGGTCTCCGCTGGGCGCTGTTCCCAAAAATAAATAATAAAAAAGGTATCCGCCCGCATTCATATCCCCCGATCATATCATTCCCCCGTCCACCGTAGGATCAGATCCAAGAGATCCGACGGTCCGTATTAATATCGGAGCGGCCCCCGCGACAGAGGTTTAGTGCCCGAGAAAGTGACGTTGCGTTACGTCAGGGCGCGGCCACGCGTCGCCCATCGAGGGCTCTGGGAGAAATCTCTGACAATTGAGGGGCCGTATCATAACCGCCCCGAGAAACCGTGGCGGCTAGGGCTAAACCGTAACCGTTAGGTCACTCACCACCCGGTTTGATGGTCCAGCGTAATCTCCACGTCATCACCCTGCCTGCCACCGCATCACACTTTTGTCTGCATCTGTGCCAACGTGCCCGCCACCTCATTACCCCGTGGACCAATGGCAGCCCGCCACCTCATCCGATGACGTCATCCAAGGCTGACCCCACCCTATGACGTCATGCTGACGTCATCACAGAAAAAGCGCCAAATTGCAAAAAGTCCATATTTAGCCAAAAAACACGTTTTTTTGTACTTTTCACTCATTTGCTACTGTTTCCTCTGCATGCTATTTTTACGTCTGAACTGCGCCACCTGCGGGAAACGTCTGGAAGACCTCCAGAGCACCAATTCCACCCACAGCTACAACCTCTGTTCGCGGTTAGCCAGGTATTTCTCATAGTTCATCCTCCATATGCCTGAAATTCACTGTAAATTGCTCAGAACGCTTAAGGAACACTGAAACTCACTATTTCACTGATAGCTTTCCTCTGCAAGCACTTTTAATTACAATTGCAACCTTGAAACCACCAGCAGAGCCTTCATTTCCCGAGTTTTGGTCAAAAACTGTAAACTGCTCGCGCAAACGTGAGACAGTTGGTCAAGTTACTTAAAACCTGCCATAGAAGACAGAGGGAGACCAGGCATTGGTCTTATTTATAATTCGAGCAGTATTTCAATTGCTGCGTGTCCACTCCACCCTCTGCTCCCCATAATTCACAGTTGCATTGCAAAAACTCACCTCTGTGCTGTACTGCTCACTTGAAACTAATTCACCTGCCAGACAGAAACTGAATAGACCATGGAGACTCCAATTGCACTGAACATCAAGCCTCTCAATGCCCCTCACCAGGAATTAGAATGGAAAGCCCTGGGAGATATGGATTATCAAATGCTAGACTGGTTTCCATTGGGCTCCAAATATAATATTCAGATGCTGAATGAGTTGAAAGCCCAGCACCTTAGTGGAGCAGACATCTTAGGGATTTGGGACTCAAACTTGCCCATCTACAACCTCCCCCAGGTAAATCCTATGCCAGAGTTGATCTACAGATGCCAGGAGTGCTATGACCCAGGCCAAAGAGCTGTCCTCAGCCCTACAGGCTTAGTCCTGTTCCATATCACCCCAGAGAGTATAAATGAGATGCTGCACTTCCATACTGCAAAGCCATTGACCCCCCTCCACATGCAGAACTTGATAAAGAAGTGGAACAAGTTGTCAAATGACCAACTCATGAAAATCAACCAGCTGTTTGTACAACCAGGCTCTGAAGCCATCAGAACTCCTCCTATTGGATATCAGTACTTGAATGAATTGGTCAGAATGTTAGTGGATTTGATCAGCTATGTCCTAGGGTTCAAGGGACTGGAGGATGTGGATGAAATCATAATGGAAATGCTGTCTATATTCTCTCCTGGTAAGCCCCCAGCTGTACATTATGATTATGCTACATACATTGCAGATAAGATCCATGACCAGCTTATGAATTTGAAGAGGGAAAGACTGTTCAGGTATACTTCATACATATACCACCTATTCTTGTTTTATCAGCCAGCCAGCTTCTCTATTCCCTTGAAACAAGTCAATGCCCAGGGGAATCCAAGGTTAGTTGTGTTTTGGACCTCTGTTTTTCATTGTGCCTCAGTATCACCATACACATACTCTGAGTTCATAGACTTATTCATTCATCCAGCCATGACAGTATTGGATGGTGTTCCTCCTCCAAGGTTAACTGATGACATGAGGAGAATTCTCCACCTGAACAAAACCTACAGCATTGGTAATTGGTACCTCTACCAAGACCACACAGTCATCAGAATATATGGCTGTGAGTTGAAGCCTTTTAGGTTGCCAAGGTATGTCCCCATGAGGCTTTTTGCGTTAGAATATTTCAGGCAGTTTGGGAATGCCGACTACCTCCACTTTCAAAGCAAGAACAAGAAGTCACAGTTAAAGGTAAGGAGCCAGCTGGGCCCTTTCCTATACAACAGAAAAGAGGAGGGGTGGAAAGAGGCAAACAGTATCCTAGAGGCCCTCAAACTGCAAACTAGCTTTGAATGGATACCCTATGATCCCAATCACTTTGTCTCCCTCAGGAGGATAAGATACAAATTGGGCAACTATTCACACGTAAGGCAGCCTAAGATTTAGCAGTATGCCAATAAATTAAGCTGGGAAGAAGGTACCCTAGAAGAAGAAATTTCTAGTGAGGAGCTGCTAGAGAGAGAGGCTAGAAATATTCAAAAGAAAGCTGACTTAGAAACTTGTGGACAGGTTCCCCTCTCATACAAAAAACAACTTGGAGCAGCTGCCTCGTCCTCAACAACGCACCATCAAGCTGCCATCAATCCTCCACAGACATTCAACAAAGGCAAAGAAAAGCAGGTGGAACAGCCACCTCCTATGACCGAAGAGCAAATGGAAACCCTAATGCAGCAACAAGAAGAAATGGAGCAGCAGGGAGAAGGGCAGCAGCAAGAGGAGAAGCAACAACAACAAGAACAAAGGCAGGAACAGCCTGCCCAACAAAAGCAAACAGCGGAAGCCCCTAAATCCATTAAACAAACTGAGCCTCAGAGGCAAGAAGTTTCACCTGATGCAACAATACTTCAGACTCCACAAAAGGAGGACACAAGCAGGAAAAGGGACAGAGAAACTCCCCTTACAACATCAGCAACTCATGGGGAGAAGAGACAGAGAATCAATCCTCTTTCAGAGGAAGAGATACCAATAAGGCAGCCTCTGGGTATGGTCCCACCCAGCAGGGAAACATCAGCAAGTTCCTTTCAACAGGAACAGGATAGAGCAATGGGAGGAGAAGTGAGTTCCTCTAGGCAGCAAAGGGAAGGTGGGCCTAGTATTAAACAACAGTTCATCGATATTAAAATGAGAAATGAGCCCATCAAGAGACAACTGTACAACCATCTGCTAAACTTGGCTCCCACCAATCAGCAAAGACTCATGTCTGCATATGATGTGCAGGAAGGCAAAATGATCATGAGTCATTTCATGCCAACAGCAGCACAACCCCAATCTGCCTCTGATTATTTGAGGACTAACTTGCAAGTCCTTGCCAAGGATATCCACCCAATGGACAAGATAGAACTGCACAAGCAAACGGGTGAGATGGTCTATGCTTCCCTGGCAGACCAAACCTTGGATAACTATAAGCTGCAAAATAGCCTTAACAATACAGCCTCTCAACTGGAGTTGGAGAGGGCATCATCCCAGGCAGAGGACAACAGAATAAGGTCCTTGGAAGACATAATCATTGAGATTGGACATGATCCCAAAGATATCAAAGGGATCCAAGAGATATTGAAGTTGAGGGATGCTGACATGGCAGCCTTGAGGAGAAAGATCAAACTCCCTGCCACAATCGACCCTCAAACAGATGAGATGGCCCAGCAAAGGCATGATCAAGAGGCCACGACCATGTTGATATCTCTATACAAGGAGCTAATCCGGACTCAAGACAAACTAGGAGAATCTGAGGCTGCAAAGGCAGCACTACAGACAGCACTGAAGCAAAGAGAAGAGGGTCAAACCTCCCAGCCTCCCCCTGAAATAATCAATCTTGAGGAAGCTCCTCCAACAACTGCCCCTCCTCCCCAGCAAACAGGGCCTACAGCACCAACTACATCAACAACTGCACCAACAACAGAACAGACTCATAGTCTGGATATGCAGAAGCTCCAAAATGAAATTCAAGTCCTGGAAGCTCAAATGTTGGAGCTCAATTCAGCCAAAGAATCTTTGGCTAAAGTAAATGAGAGATATGATAAGAGCAAACAGAATGCAACTGAAAAGGAACGAGAAATAAAAGCTCTAAAGAAGAGGATAACTGAGCTGGAGAAGGAGCTCACACTAGAAAAGGTGACAGCAGAGCTAAAAGCAGTCCTTTGGGCCAATATTGGCCAGTCTATCACCAATCAGTGGCAGTACATTGAGACTATAGATGAACAATCAGTACTCATTGCAAAGGCAAACAGGGAAATACACAGAGCTAGAGCAAGCCTTGGCAACATGCCTGATGCTGCCACCAGAATGGTCAATATTTTAAATAACAGGACAAGCTCTCAACTGGCCACCATGGGAATTGCTCACAGGACTGAGACAATCTCAATGGTTAAAAGGGTCCTGACACTACGAAACCTGGTTGGAACATTGGAAAGAAGAACCCAGGATATGCAGACTGAAATCAACAAATTCATGGACAGATTTCAGGCATTACAGAACAGAGGCCTCCCTAGCATATTAAGCAGTGTAGGAAGACTGCTTACCCTTGAAAACTACACTAAGAGGGTTGATGCCTATGCTGCAGGACAAATTGCAAGACAGCCCAGCACTTCAGCAGGATCAGGGCCAGCATCAGGGCAAACTTTATACAATAGGGTGGACAACCTATTTTTTATTATGAATGAGATCAATCATCTGTTCGATGTGCCTCCAAACTTTTTTAAGTATACAGAAGCAGATGAAACCATAGAGGCAATTGTGAATCACCAATTGCCCACACAGGAAGTCTGGAAAAATTTGACACAGATAATATTATCAAGCCAGAACCTGTAAATGTTAATTTTTGTCCAGTTTATAAGTAGTCATACACAGGCAGAATTTTGGTAGATAAGCATACAAAGGAAAGATAAAGGCTGAGCCAACTCAGCAGGGCTATTCGGTCACCACAGCAGCGATCACAATCACAGGTGGCAAACCCGAGAAAATACAGCGCAGCAAGCATAAAGACGTGTTCCCCAGCATTAAAGCAAAGTGGCTCAACCGACTCACTGACCTCCAAAGGTCAAATTATCCTCTGACAGACATAAAGAGCATTTATGCTGCATTCAAAGTTGCAATAACTTCTTTTCTACTTTCTGTACCAATCTATGAAGATATTTTCTCTCTCAGATGACTCAATGCCTGAGATATTTTGTATGAACATTCCTATAAAGTCCCCTTCGCTTGAGCTTGCAAGGGTTGTTGTTGATTTCTCCTGAAGAAGTTCTTATGCTGTAATCCTTTCAGAAGTTAATAAAGAAAGTGATGGAATTTCTCGGATTTCTGAAGTGTTGAATGCGTACTGGTGTCTGTTGGAAACTGCTGGATTCCTGTGTATTTCGTCATACAATAAGTCTCTGTAACTCTCTCTGTTATGTATTTTGTTTGTTAAAATCCATATGTTTTCTCACTTTAAATATCTAGCAACAAGGAAAAAGAATAACTTTCAGGATTTATTCAATGAATACCCTGAGTTCAATCTGCGTTGTTAATGAATGTTTTCTTCAGATGCAATCTTGATAAGTGTAATTCTTAATTGCTGCACTTTCAGAATACATCTTTCACAGTAGCCTTTGTCACAGGAATTCAAGTTTGCTCCTGTGCAGCGTGTTACACTTTCACCTCACCAGCTTAATAGAAAATTCTTAATTGCTTTCTATTGGTTGACATACATCACCATTTAAGCTAAGTTTGTTTGTCTAAAATACAAAATAGGCCCTGCAGTTTGAACACCACCAATCCTGCATATCAAATCATTTCACAATTCCAGACTCCATTGCCCAATGGTATTTCACTCCTCAAACACTACACTGTAAGACCTGAAAGAAGTCCTTCAACCAAAACATAAACCAAAAACTGAGCATAATACCTAGCCTAAAACAACATCATAACAAAGACAAATCATAAAGAGAGAGCCCTATCTGATTACAGTTTGGCTAGAAACTGTGATCCAAAGATTGGTTAGTGGTTACCCCGACCGTATTCCCTTGGGAGTCATAGGGAACAACCTGGGTGTTAACACTCGTGATCTCCACCCGAAATTAAGGAGATTTAATTTTTTAAAGTGTTTTAAGACATATACGTGGGTTGGGTATACACTAACCCGTGCACACACGCGTTTAGCTTAGGGAAATGTCGCATACAGGGAGTAAAACTCTGTTTTTTAAGTATTTGGACCAAGTCTGGAAGGAGGGGTTGCCCTAGGCCATAAATGTAGCATCACAAATATCAAGGGTGAGATTTGGAGCTATAATAGATGCCCCCTAATATATGAGGTCAGAAGGGGTACATGATGGCTAAAATGTATTAAGTACATGGAAAGGAAACCTGTCAAAAATTGAGAAGGGCTTCACCAGATTTCAGCCTGCCAAGCCACAAAAGGAGATCAGAAAGAAACACTGTCTGAGGCGAGCATACCCATGCTCAGAGAAAGTAAAGCATGTCCGCATATCAAGTACAAGCAAATCCACTATGTATACAAGTATAGGAGACAGGAAATACATAATGGATCATCTGATCACGATCGAACAAGTACATGTCTGAATATCACATATAAGATGATGATCAATGAAGCTGAAGATGATCACTGATGACAAAAACTAATCCCAATAGTATGAAATGAACATTATGGAATAATATGGTACTACATCACAACTCAGATGCCAGCATATAAGATGTCGCTGTGAAGGAATGCAACATATAACATGGAATGGTGTCAACTAGCAGCAACAGGAGCAACTGATAAGTGAACCAAAGAATGTTGATGCAACCCGAGGTCTTCATCGAATGTTGTGGTACATTTATACACAATGGGAATGAATGAGCTGAAGTCGACCATGTTATCTTTTGATTACCGGTCATTGATGTATACTGTTAACAAACGCGAGGCTACTCACTGACAATGATAATGAGAGTCAAGGTACGCCAATACGATCTAACAAGTGCAAATAAATGATCTGAAGTCAAACACCTGGAATAATCTATCAATCAGGAGACAATGATGGTTTCTCACAGTCGATAGCAAAGGATCTACGGCTGATGACTGCAAACCCCAAGGTACTGCCAAATGGACTCTAGACCTTTGCCCCAGAGCAATGATTCATATTCGATAGGGAAAGATCCGCTAGAAGGAAGGCATTAAGGCATTCTTCATCAATCTAGCACGAGTGTAACCTGTAGGCGAATAATGTGGAAGGAATCAGATGAAAAAGGTGTAGTAACCCGACTGAAGCACGTTTCCGGCGTACACAATATGTAGCTAGCGCATGATAGAAACCCTCTGAACCAACCAATAATGAAAGCTAACACAAAGGTGAGGAATCCACCAATAGGGTCAAATGGAAACCAAGGTACTGCATGAATCCCAATGTGTGATAATGAAAGCTAATGTCAAACACAAGGGAAACCACTCAGTCAAAGACCGATGATACTAATCGATGTTGAGAACAAGGTGACCTATCAATAATGAAAATAGGGCCAGGGTGCAGCTCTAGGCCTGTCCTCAGAGCAAGATGTCGTCATCAATAAGGACAAGACCCGCCAGTAAGAAGTCAATGGAGACCTTCTCAAGCCAGCATGAGTAAAGGACCAATATAACTGATGTGATGATAGACAAGACACTGACAACCAGGGATGGCCGATTGAAAAATGAGTCAAGAGACACCATAGAGAGGCCGACTCAGGCTTACTTCCCTTGAACAAAAGCACGACTCAAATGATGACTTTGTGGTAGCATATGATAACTCTGTATAAGCTCGTCATGCAGGAGGCATGAACGAACTCTCCATATGATTGGAAGAGATAACCAATCAGAGGAGCACTGACTCAGTAACAAGGTTAAGGCATACCTAAGCCAAGCTAGATCCCACCCAAATAGAGGAGACACTTTGTTTGAGTGCTTTGTTCGAGGGCGACACGACTGTAGCTACCAATGATAAATGGAAATATTGTCTCGTTCCCTCTCTTTTTTTGGAATATACAATTTTTTTTGTCATTTTCATTAAGCTTGAAAAAAGAATAAAAGAATGCTATAATACAATGGAAAGAATGAGTGTCGGTGAAGCATATGATCCAGTTCCTGGGATTGGAACAATCCTATGCTCAATGCAGGGAGGCAAAAAATGGTCAAAGACACTCAAAGGTATGTTCCTTCCACAGGTCATAGTGTGTCAAGTTGCATAAGTTAAGGCATTGCAAGTTTGATTTTTGCAGAAGAAATGGTAAGAAAGTGGCTTAAGCATGAGTCTAAGTGAAGTTGGCTCAAGGCCAAAAGGTGCAAATGGTCAAAATGCAATTCAGTAGCACAACTCAACATGAAGGATCCTCTAGGGTATAAGGCCAGAATGAAGCAAAGAAGCAAAGAGGAATGAGTCTTTAGCGCATAAGTCATGGTGGGACTAAAGAGGACTCTTGAGCCTAGGGACAAAAATCAGCATGAGTGCCAAGTGACAATAAGGTACTAACTAGGGCACCCATGATAAGGTAGGCTCTACCACACAAGTCATGATACTTCTAAGTAATGAGAAGGTTTTGCACCATAACTTGGTGGGGTCGATCCTAAGGCTAAAAATGGGAAAGGAAACTGATAACTGCACAATGCAGGTGGAAAAACCTAACCTATATGCCAGTTTCAAGAACTAATACCTGTCAGAACATACCAACCATAAAAATTTCCAAAGGAGAAATCTTCCAAGTTCTGTATACATAAATAGGAACACTAGACAAGAAGTTAATACACCCCACATATAAACTTCATATAAAATCTTGTGTTATAGAATACAAAGCTTGAAAATGTGCACCTTATATATACAATATGGTACAGGGAACCACACAACCTTGCGGCTCTATGTATAATAGTTCTTTTGGATAAACCACTTGCATGGATCAGGCCAAGGACTCCTTTGGTAGTCAAAACTGATGGCTTCAAAGAGTTCCTCTTGTGAAGGCAAATCAAGCTCTGTGAAATCATTAGAACTGACGGTTAGGTTCACGAAAACCTTGTGTAATGAGACCAGCTCCAGGAGGAGGATATCTAGGATACCCTAGAATAGGATTTGCATTAGGAATGTTATAACCTCCCGAGAAACCATGATTAACCGGACCAAACTGGGGTTGTTGAGGCTATTGATAAGTATAGCCAGGGTATGGTTGATACTGATAAACTGGATTTGGTACAGTAGGACCGGATTAATACTGTCCCTGGTACGGTTGACTCATGGCAATTTTACTTGGACCAGCTTGTCATGTAGGCATCTAAACCGAAGTCTAAACTGTAGGTCCTGACTGGGGCATAGAGACTTGAGGAGTTGACACTAATGCAGGGATAGTAGAAACCGGAGCTACAGATACTCTAGAAATAGGTGTGGTATATTGAAAAGAAAATGCAGCAGTTGCAGCAGCAATTCGAGGCGGAGTCTGAGGTGAGCTAGGCCTAGGCTATTGAACTAAACCAGGTGCAGAGGTTTGAACTGTAGGTTGGATAGGTTGCTGGATTGGACTAGAAACCAAAGGCTGTCCATCTTGATAAAGTAACTGCACATTAGGTTGTGAATTCTGTTGAGTTTGAGATGGATCCCACACCATATTCATTCCGGTACCCATAAAAGGTTGTACATATGGAGGACCATAACCTGGTTGGACATAGGGCTGAAAATTAGGAGGTACATTTCAAGCTCCTTGTAAAAATGACTGACCAGAATGCGGTTGGAAACCTTGAGTTGGGTACTGACCTTCAGGTTGATAAGCCTGAGGCACGCACTGATTCTAGGGTTGATAAGCATCTTGGGGAATATGGGGTTGACCTTGGGGTATGTACTGTCCTGAAGGTTGAAAACCTTGAGGTAGCCCTCCAAGCAGAAACTGACTACCTTGGGGTTTCCCCCCTGGTGATAACTAACTACCTTGAGGTTTCCCCCCAGGCGGTAACTAATTACCTTGCCCCCTAGGCGGTAACTCACTACCTTGCCCCCCAGGTGGTAACTGACTACCTTGAGGTTGAGGATTTGGAATACTACCAGACATCATAAAGATCTGTTCTACGTTCAACGTTTTAGTTCCATTATTACCAGGTGATAACTGATGTTCAGTCGGTCGAGGAGTTGCTCTTGAAAAAGTACCAGAAAGTGACTAGTACCCCAAAGGAACAGTAGGACCGCCATATAAAAATGTTTCCAGTGATTGGGAAAACATGGATGACTATCTTGACATGATTGATCAAGGATAATAATCTCTGGGTGTAGGATGAAAATAATCACACGCAAACAAAGAAAATTTCAATAAAAGCACCTAAAGTCTCTAAAGAAACAAACAACTAAATCACACGCCTAAAAAATCTAAGAGTTCAAACCACACACAAATAGTAACTTCCCGTACTAAAAACACTAGTTGGTGATGAAATCCAACGTCGTAGAATTTAATACAGAAAGGGCGGTTGGAACAGTTACCCCGACAACCTGCTTAATGAAACAGACTGGCACAAGTTTCTTCACATAACCATCTCGAGTGAAGAGAACCCCCCAGAGAGTCCAAGTGAGTCTAGTCGATGTCTGTTCCAGGTACAGTGAGACCCATCTTTCACCGTCACCTTAGGAAATAATATTAAGTTTATGGACACTAAGGTTACCAACAGCAACAAATACAACTGGGGGAACAGTCTACGATCCGATCTAAATACAAGGGTAGAGTAACAAAGCTCAATCCCCTTGAAAGCTCCTCGACATGATCAATCTAAGGTTTACGAACAAGTTACCCCAGGCTCCTCAACAATGGTTAATCTGAGGTTTACCGTTTTTAATACGTGCAAATCTTCTATCTTTCCCAATGAAACAGACTTGATTGTCTCAAAGGTTCGGACATGATCTCGTAATTGAATCCTTTAAGAGAAGCTTCCCAAATTATATCAATTACAATTGGATTTATTTCCTACCACAAGATATAACTACTTGTTTGTTTTAACTATCTTGGAGAGTTAATTGCTCCCTACTCCAAGATACTAGCCTAAGCTATATTGGTGATAAGAGCCCTAGAAATAAAAAAGATTGCTAGATCAATTTTAATTAGGCGTTACTTTTATAGGTTGTTTCTTAAGTCAATCGGTATGGAAATGAAACTTTGATGGTGTGAAGACTCGACTCCAAAAACACTAAAAATGCACCTAAAATGATAAACAATCCATTTTTCTTTCAAGAAATTTCTAGCTAAAAGAAAGAGTTTGAGAATGCAATTCTTTGAAAAACAAATATTTCTTTCAACATGTAAATGAAAAGAAAATATTTTTGTCTTTTTCAATAAGAACTCTAAATGATACTACTAATTAAAGCTCACAAAAAATCCCTTTTCTTTTTTCAAAACTCAAAACTACAAAAAACAATTTTCTTTCAAAAGAGATCTACAAGTTCTAGAAAACACTCAAAACTACAAAAACTAATTTTGAGATCTAAAAACTTGAAAAACCTAATGTATAAAAGCTTCAAATATTTTTAAGGACATTTTACTTAGTTATTCAGTAAACTAAGGATTAATTCGTTCAGAATAACAAATCAATCAAAAAACATCCAAATGTGTTTTCTTTTATAAAAATGAAATTCAAAACTTATAACCAAGTTCGTTCAAAGATTTGCAAAGAGAAAACGAAATCTATTTCTCACCAAGGATAGATTTCACAAACTAGTCAGACTCATCAAGAAGACAAAAAGACACTAGGGTAATCTAAGGTTTCTTAGGCTTCTAATCTTTGAGTCACTACATAGACCAAGTGAAAACCAATCCAGGCATGCAAAACTTCTAGAAAATCATCTAAAACAAAAATACCAATGGAACTTACTTGCAAGAGATTTTTGACAGAACACATGCAGATCTGGGTAGACACTAAAAGCCGTAAATAAAACCTAAACTTAACTGGAAGAAAACATTTTAGGTTCAAGAATTTAACAGGGTCCGCAGGCTTCTAGAAGAAACAGCAGCAATACTGCTCTGTGTACTAAAGGAAAAGTGCGGAGATGCCCACACTGTCTGTAAAAAGAAAGTGTGGTCCTCTAAAAACTTTGAAAAAACAAAAAATAATCCAGATCCTAAAAACTACCCAACCCCACACACATCAAGAAAAAACCAGAAATAAGAACAAGTTTCTCTAGTCAAAGAGAAAGGAAAACCAAAAATCAAATTCAGTTCCCCAGTGGAGTTGCCAATTTGTTGGCCGGATAAATCACTTTTGTGGACAAGGCCAATGTCCCTAGTATCAAAAGATATCTAGCAACAAACAGGACAAGCAAATCTACCTTTCTCTAAACATATTGCGATTCATTAATAAAAACTATAGAGGTGTTTAGACCCTACCTTAAGTTCAACGCTAGTTTGTAGCAGCCATCCTTCAACCGTCCGAAAGAGTTTCCTTTTGAGAACCTGCAATCACAAACAAGAACACATCAAATAATACCTGCATAGCTAATATCATAAATCATGTTCATTATGGTGATAAAGGAATCCATAAAATAAACCATAAAACACAGCTTATTGAGAAAAATAAACTTATTTGTATTAACTTTGAAATAGAAGAACTTTACAGCCTTTGGTGCCTTGATGTTGTACAAGCTCTTCCCAGGGTCCGAAGCAGGAATCTCCTTTACTTTTACAAGCCTCACACTCTTCCAAATGAGATCAAAGAGCTATGTAACCTTTCCTCACAAAATATCAATTAAGAAGACTAAGTTGCAGTAGCATTTCACCTCAAAAATATTCAACTTTCAACCTCTCAAGTAACCAGCCCAATGCTTCATTTTATAGTGCAAAGGAAGGAGGTTACAGGTCCACCTATGAAGGGATAGAGTCCTCCTTCAAAGGGATAAGCTCCTCACATCAAGGGGTTAGCTCCTTAAGGTATGGGATGCATGAACCTTAAAGGAGCGAACTTGCCACCTCAAGATTCCTTCCAAAAGCTTCTAGAAATGACTCAAAGTGAGTTTTTAAGAATATACTTGAGCCTTTTTTACTTTTACAGGGGTCCGCACCCATAACACAGAGATAGAGCAGTCAGGTGCAAAGGGGAAATTACCTTTAGGTGTGGAACCGTAGGTAATGCTAAGAGAAAGTGCAGAACCAGAGTTTTAGAGACTTTTGAGGACTTTCTCTTATTTTCAAGGCTTGATATGAAGAACTAAGGCTTAAGACTTGCAAAGGAGGAAAGTATGAGTGGTAATAGACTCACACAAATTACAGAATGTCAATGTGACAATATTTTGTGCAACAGTGTCAGAAGCCAGGTGGAATAGTCTTGAGGTAAGATCCAACAAGTAGGAGTGGGGGTATCTCTCTTCCTTATCTTCAAAAACCCTCGTGCTTAACTCCCAGATCCGGAGCTTTCCTGGTCTCCCTAACACTATTGGATTTGCATTCTTTATTCAGAATTCTATGTTTGATAGTTTAGAGTGACCTTGGAGAGTTCACGTTCCTCTCGCCTAATCCAAGGCCCTAAATATCCTAAAACTTGTTGGTGTGTCTAAATTGACAATATATAAAAAGTTCTAGTATATTTTATTTAATGCTTGTTTTTAAATGGGCTGTTCTTAAGTCAAGGGATAAACAAAAATGAAACTTATTATGTGTGCATGACTCAACCAAAAACAAAGAAAAAGTAATTACATGAATGCAATCATTTTTCTTTCGATGAAAAGACACCTAGAAAGCGAAAAACATTTTCCTTTTCTTTCCTTGCAACATACTTCACACATGAAAAAACTAAAATGCCTTAACAATGCAAAATTATCCTAATGCAAGGTGTAATGAAGATGCAAGAAACTTAAGATTACTCTAAAGCAAAGAATGAAAGCAAATTGTTTATCACTTCTAATTAGCCACCTTAGATGTTCAGATAGAATATAAGTTCCTAATGCTAATTTTTGTCCAAACACTAAAAGAAAATCTTAAGACAAACCAAATGCACTCTCACTTGCAAAAAGAAACCAAATCAAAACAAGGCAAAAGAAAGAAAAAACCAAGTTTTTTAAGATTATTTTTTTTTTCACAAAAGCAAAAACACAACTTTTCAAAAGCACTCCAAATACTATTGAATAATTTACGACCAAAAAATAGGCAACAAAAACATTTTGCATGTTATCAACTCAATATGGGTGAAAACTCAACAAAATAGGTGTTTCAAGATGCCCTGAACGACCAAAAAGCAACAAAAAGAGCTTGGTGACAATGATCAAAAGACCAAAACAGACAACTTTCAAAATCGTCACTCAACAAATTTCAAAAAGCGAGAAAAGCAAATGGCCACAAGATGCAGTTTTGACACAAAGTAAGATGACAGAGATAAATTTTGTCACAAAGATTGAAACTAATCTTCTTTGGAAGACCAGAGTGGCCAAGATTCTCAGAAAGAAATCTCGTGTTCTCAAACACAAATGATGACACTTGCAGCAAAACAAAACAAGACCAAAACTTTCCACAACAGGAGAGAATTCGAAACCGTTAACTTGCTGCAAAACCAAAGACTGACAACAAAAATTGACTGCTCAGGAAATACTTAGACCAGCAAAAAAATCTTCTTAGACAGAAAGAATTGAAAAAATCTTGAAAAATTAGGGTATATGTGATTTAGCCCAAAGAAACCTACATATACGCGGGTTCATATGGGGAAACTTATGTTCATATGCTACTGTAACCTAAAAAAGCTACATATATGATAGTTCACAAGAAAAAACAAAAAAAGGTCTGAAGAAACTGCTCAGACTTAAAGTCTGAGTTCCTATAGGAACAGACAAATCAGTTACAACAAGAACACTAATGGCTGAGCCGTGATTGGCACAAAATAACCCAAACTAGGAACAACAAGACTGTTTTCCCCAGCAGAGTCACCAATTCTATTGAGGGACTAAGTCCCCTAGAATTTTGGGTCAACACCCTAGCAGAGCAAGGGGTTATCTACAGTAAAAGAAAAGCATTCCACGTAGACATGATACTTAAATAAGAAAACTATGCAAAGAGATGTGTACCTGGGGGTCCTTCGTTCGAGTAGATCCAGCCAGGGTTCAAATCCTCTTGGAGTTCCTTGCAATCCTTAAACCTACAAAATAGCCAATTCAATGAAGCATAGCAATATATGGACAAAGCATCATATAGAAATCAACTTCATAACCTATTGAAAGATGGTTAATTATACATTGAAACAATTATTCATATGTAAACCATAACAATAACATCATATGCATGAATAAAATTGATTTCGAGAACAAGACAAATGTTTCTTTTATTGCAGATAACTAAAACAAAGCAAGGAATGATAACACATGAATCTTCCTCTTGCTGGCTCCAAGAGGAACCGTCCTCCAGGTCCGTCCAATCTCAAGTCTTCAAAAGGCTCCTTCCATGACTCACACAAGGATATCTCAACTAGTAAAATGACATGAAAACTCAAGGAAACAAGGGTTTCCTGTAGTGGGGGAAGTGCTGGAAGCATAGGGATCTTCAGACTTGATCTGGGATTATCTCAACAGAGTAATTCTCTCTCTTCTCTCCTTAAGGCCTTCCCATTGAAGCCTTTTTATACTTCTACCAAAGTAGTTTTTTAGTTGGGAATTCGTTGGGAACAGTTGGGACCACAGGCACTAATAGGTAATTAACAGGTAAGACCCATGATCTCCACTCAAAATTAAGGAGATTTAATTTTTTTAAGTGTTTTAAGACATATACGCGGGTTGGGTATACACTAACCCATGTTCACACGCGTTTAGCTCAAGTCAATGTCGCGTACAGGGAGTAAAACACTGTTTTTAAAGTATTTGGACCAAGTCTAGAAGGAGGGGTTGCCTTAGGCCATAAATGTAGCACCACAAATATCAAGGGTGAGATTTGGAGCTATAATAGGGTCGGAGGCAGTGCCCCAAAAAATTATTTTTTTTAGGTTGGGCGGACCTACCTATGGTTTTGTGCATGATTTTCACACATGGTTTTGGACGCGATGGTTTTCATTCCATGGTTTTGGTTGCGATGTTTTTCGGTCCATGGTATTGGATGCTTCAACATGTATAAATATGTATTGTAACATTGGAAGGAACATAATGAAAAATAAAGCTGGTAGTCCCAATTTTGGGATCCAGGGGAAAATCTCTATGTATATGTGCTTTATGTGTTATGCTCTCGCATTGTTTATTTTCTATGTTTTAGAATTCGTATGCAGGTAATTTCTGTATAGGGTTAAAACCTACATTTGGTATCAGAGCTATTTTAGCTTCAAGGGGACACCTTTGTTGCTGAGGGGTTTCACTCGGGCCTGTGGTAGACCTTGTTCAGTGGGAGATCTGCGGGATCAATTCTGGTGGTGAAAGAATATGGTGAGCAATGGAAAGATAGAGATTGAAAAATTTAATGGTCAATGTTTTGAGTTATGGAAACTCAAGATGGGGTATCTGTTGGTGGATAAATATCAATGGATCGCGGTAGATCCAAAAACTAAACCAACGGGAGTGTATGATGAAGAATGGAAGAAGTTGGATTGGAAGGAAAAGAGAACAATACGATTGTGTGTCTCAGATTCAGTATTGCTGAATGTATCAGGGGAAGCTGTGGCAAAGGCTTTGTGGGACAAGTTAGGGACTTTGTACCAATCTAAGTCTTTGGTGAATAAACTGGTCCTACAGAAAAAGAAGTATAACCTGAGGATGAAAGATGGAGACTCGGTGACAGAGCATCTGAACGCATTTAATACTATGGTAAGTCAGTTATTATCTGTTGATATTAAAATTTCAGATGAAGATAAGTGCATCAGTTTTTTGTGTTCTCTACTAGATTCATGGGATAATCTGGTTATTGCAATAGGTAGCAATGCAATTGTCTTGCATTTTGATGAAATAGTCTCATCCTTGCTAACGGAGGAAATGAGACGAAAAAATATGGAGAGACAGAATGGTGATGCCTTGTCTGTCTGAGGACGGTCCCAGAAAAGAAACAAAAACAAGTCATCGAGTGGGAGATCTAAATCTAGAGGGAGATCTAAATCTCTAGGGAAACCTATAAAGGTGGTGTGATGGAAATGTGGAAAGGAAGGGCACTACAAATGGAACTGTAAATCTAAAGCTCCTGATAAAGGAAAGGGATTTGATGATTCTCCTTTTGCAGAGTCGAAAACCACCTCAGATGAAGGTGGGGATGTGTACTTGGCTTCTTCAAGTACACATGTAGATCATGAGGCATAGTTGATTGACTCAAGTGCATCCTTTCACTTCACTCCCCATAGAGAGTGGTTCTGTGAGTATGAGAAATATGATGGTGGTGATGTCTTCTTGGGGGATGACAGGAAGGCGAGAATCGTTGGTCATGGAAAAGTAAAGTTGAAGTTGCAAGGTGGAAGGTTTAGAACACTTCCGGGTGTTCTGCGTATTCTTGCATTGGCCAAAAATCTGATTCTGTAAGCAAGTTGGATGATGCAGGTGTAAAAACAATGTTCAAGAAGGATACTTGCAAGAAGGTTTGGGGGTCACTGGTATTGACGCGGGGAATTTGGATTGGAACTTTGTACAAGCTACAAGGTAACACTATTGTTGATGGGTGAAACAGTTCTATGGTTCGTGAGAAAGGAGCAGAAAATCTAGTGGTTTCTAGAGGGAAGACCATGCTATGGAATCAAAGGCTTGGATATATTGGAGAGAAAGGCCTTCAAATACTTCATGGTAAAGGTATGGTAGAAGGTATGAGTAATAGCTCTCTGAATTTTGATTTCTGTGAAAATTGTGTATATGGGAAGCGGAATCGGGTGTGTTTCCCCTCTGGTGGTAAGAGGGCAAAACATATATTAGAGCTTGTGCATAGTGATGTGTTTGGACGTGTGAAGGTTCCATCACTGGGTAAGTCTTTGTACTATGTATCATTTATAAATGACTTCTCAAGGAATAAATGGATATATATCCTTAAGAAGAAATCTGAAGTCTTTGGCAGGTTTAAAGAATTTAAGGCTTTGGTGGAAAACCAAACAAAGAAGAAGATAAAAGCATTGAGGACAGATAATGGTGGAGAGTTTTGCAGTAAGGAATATGAAGAATTCTATAATAATGGTATAGCATGGCAGAAGACTACTCCATAGAGACCTGAGTAAAATGGAGTTGTAGAAAGAATGAACAAGACGTTGATCAAAAGGGCAAGAAGCATGCTCAGTGGTGCCCGGTTACGACAAGAATTCTGGGTAGAGGCGGTGGAGACAGCTTGTTACCTGGTCAACAGATCACCTTCATTAGCATTGGAGGATAAGACTCCACAAGAGGTATGGACTGGTAAGAAACCCTCTCTTTCACATCTGAGGGTATTTAGATGTGATGCATATGTACATGTTCAACCAAGTTGGATAGTAAATATTAAAAGTGCATCTTTATTGGGTATAAGGATGGTCTAAAGGGTTATAAGCTTTGGAACCCAGTAAAAAGGAAGGTTTTGTACAACTGAGATGTGGTGTTCAAAGAGGTAAAGGATGTTATTAAACATGAAGTCCAACCATGTTGGAAATAATACTGAGAGGGGGGGTGAATCAGTATTATCTAGCAATTTAACAAATCTTCCTTATTTGATCTTTTGAATTATTCTTGCATATCAGTACCATAAAATAATGAGCATGAACAAAGAAAATAGACAGTCACATCAAAGAACACAAGATGTAAGGTGGAAACCCAATGTGGGTGAAAACCACCTGCTGCAATATGTCTCTATCTTCTTTCAATTTAGAAATTCTTTTACAATGATTTTGTACTAGTGCAGTCCTTTACCAGTACGCAGGCTGCAACCTGCAGAGAGCTACAACTCTCTCTCGTTTTCCAGTCTCTCCTGGAAGGGAGCTACAACCCCCTACTTCTTTTTATACAAGGACTACTTTTCATAAATTTTCAAACTGGATCCATAAGCATTAATTGATCATCAAGTGTAAGAGAATCACCCAATCAACTGTAGTAACCAGATCAACAATAATAGGACCAAAACCCAGAACACAACAATGATAAACAAGGATTTTAAGAGAAGGAAGCACCCTGCTCAACTGCCAGCCTGAGTCCGGACTCACCCTGTTCAACTGCTAGCCTGAGTCCCTGGACTCACCCTGCTCAACTGCTGACCTGAGTCCCTGGACGCACCCTGCTCAACTGCTAGCCTGCGTCCCGGACGCACTCTGCTCAACTGCTAGCCTGCGTCCCTCGCACTGAGTCTATTGAACTGCCTGCGTCCCGGCGCACCAGAACCCTTCCTGCACCTGCGTCCGGCGCACCTGAAACGCTTCGCTCCTGCGTCCCGGACGCACCTGAACCCTTACTGCACCTGCGTCCCTCTGGGCAAAGATGATTTCAAGACTTTAGAAGTAACCCAGACAATCAGATCTACAGATCCGAGCAAGAGCCGAAGAGATCTCGGTCCATCAGATTCGCCTTGTTTAGATCTAGACCAGATCTTACCCTCATAAGATGTTCAACCAAAAACATGATTAATCCAAATGAACTCCTTTGCTTTATATAGGCAAGCTCCTCCCCAAAACATGGAACAATACCACGAGCCGACACCATAGAAACACAAAACCGTCGGCTAGAAGCCAACCAAGAAACCCCCACGTGCTTTTCTCTGTCTTGAAATGTGTGCACTGGGTGGACGCACCCTCTGAACGGCTGGCCTGCGTCCCTGGACGCGGGTTCTGCATGGTATACCTGCGGGGACGCACTTTCTGAACAGATTGCCTGCGTCCTTCTTAAAAATAGAGAGCTGATCATCAAGAATAGTGATCTATCACCTGAATGGGTTGCCATCAAGGACAACACCTGAATCATAATGCCAACAAACCAAAGGAACCTGAGAAGATAGAGTTTGAGCTTAAGGAGGAAGAATCAGACTCTACAACATAGGAGGAATCAGAAGATGAAGAGCCACAAACTTCGAGTGTGAGAAGATCAGTTCGAGAAAGAAGGCAGCTAGAAAGGTATAGTCCATCTGATTTCAGTTGGATGAGTAAGAAACAATCTGTAGTGGCTCTATCAGCTATAGAGGCAGAATACATGGAAGCCACTCATGCAAGCAAGGAAGCTGTTTGGTTGCAGAGATTGTGTTCAAGTATGGGGTTAGTACAGGGAGCTACAAGGATAGACTATGACAGCCAAAGCACAATTTTCTTGGCAAAGAACCCTGCATATCATTCAAAGACAAAGCACATTGATGTTCAATATCACTTTGTGAGGGATATGATAGAAGAAAAAAAGGTGTTGCTGGTAAGGTTGGACGCCTTGAAGAATACTGCAGATGCATTGACAAAATCTGTGAGCTCTAAGAAGTTCTCTTGGTGTAGAGAAACAATGAGCGTTGCAGGGCTAGATAAATGACTAAGCTCTCTTGTGGCCCCCTGTGGAAAGAAAACAACAAGTGGGAAAATGTTGGGTTGTGTTACATTCTTTCCACGACTAGCCCACATAGTTAACTGGGGGCTAAGAGGGGGGGCAGAGCCCATCCTTCGTTATGCTAATTGCGTACTAGGGGGGTCATAGGGGGTTTGAGGGGTGCAGGGAACTCCCCTCTATGGGGTCTGGGGTAGCGCCCTTAAAAATTTTGGTTTTTAGGTTGGGCAGACGTACCTATGGTTTTGTGCATGATTTTCGCACATGGTTTTGGATGCAATGGTTTTCGGTACATGGTATTGGATGCTTCGACATGTATAAATATGTATTGTAAAATTGCAAGGAACATAATGAAAAATCAAGCTGGTAGTCCCGATTTTCGGATCCATGGGAAAATATCTGTGTATATGTGTTTTATGTGTTATTCTCTCACATTTTTTATTTTCTGTGTTTTAGAATTCGTATGCAGGTAATTTCTATATAGGGTTAAAACCTACAAGTCACCTGATCTTGTTGGAAATTAGCCAGAAACTGAGTCCTGACATCATATCGGACACACAATTAAAAATGGTTCAAAAAGATAGTAGCCAAATCGCCAAAATAAGTGAAGGTGCCCCATGGCAGCTCTATGTACCACTTAGCCGCATTTCGATTCAGGGTACGTTGAAATAATCTCAACCTGGTTTGAATCGTCTATCAGGGAGTTGGAAGAACACCATAAGTGGAAGGTGGTTACGTGGTCACCTGGATCTTCACCTGTCTTCCCCTCTAATTTTGGGACATCGAAGGGAAGTTTGGTTGGGACCGAAGGTCAAACCAGGTTATACCTAATCGGATCATTAGTCAATTTAGTGAGATCTGGTAAGTTTAATGTTGCCAGAAAAGGGAGTCGTGGCGAACCCTGAGGATTCCACCCAGTGTGGGCGGAATTCCCAACGTTCTGAAAAGAATGACCTAGATTTGTGAAGGCACCAGGTTTCCTGAAGTAATTCGTAGACCCAACTGAACCATAAGGAGCCCCTTGTGATCCAACAAAATTCGGAGTTTGACCAACTCTTGCCGAAATCCTTCGTAACTAGTAAAGTTACCCCCTAAAGAAGTGTTAAAAGGAGTAGAAAGCCCCTGATAAGGATTCCATGCATTAGCATAGGGAGAAATGTTTTGAAAAGAGTTGATAGAGGAATACAACATATTCCCTTGTTGGCCGAAATATCATTGATTCCTGACTCCTAACCCACTAACTACAGGGTTTGTCTAACTAGGAGCAAAGATCACTCTCCAAAAGTCCCCAAAGGTACAAGAAATCAAACAACTTTCAAGTATTTCCACTCTAGGTGATTAGGACCGAACACCAAAATACAAGAAAGCCAAAATCAAGGGCCTTCCAAAAATAGACTAGGGTAATTATGCCCCAGGCCTACTAGCGAAGGTATCAGAGGCAGTTATGCTGACCTCCAGACAATAGCCTTTGCTGGTGCAAGCACCCAGGCTTCACAAGGGTACCCTCTAGAAGTATTGATGAACGTGATGCAACGTCAGCCTCAGGTGCCATGAGATTCCCCTCCGCAACCACCCATGTGATCCCTAGGAAAGGCAACTATGGATACCAACTCGTATCAAAAGCTGGGCGGAACAGTTGTTATAGACATATTTGGGCACTGCAACCCCAAGCTTATATGTCAATAAACCAAGGGCTCTTTAACCTATAAAAGTGTTGTTTCATACCCTAAAATATCATGGTCAATTGATTACATCATTCCCCAAAAGTTCCACCTGAAAAAGCACTCAAAACTGGCCAAAACTGGACCATACTGACTACCCCATTGTCAAGGTGCGATGCATACTGACTTCTACACTAGCCAGGTGCAACACATACTGAAGAGGCCTTATTTTGGGTCCGATGGGCGAGGATGGAAAAATGTACGAGATAGTTTACTAAGTGGATGCTCATGGAATCTTCCAGAAACTTCTCCTATGATAGTTGGCTCTCTGAATTCGCCCAGGGATGAGTAAGAGATCCATGAAATCTCCAAGTGGAACCAAGAACTACAAGTGGAATGACACTTATCAAAAACCCAGAGATGACTCACACCCTTGCAGAAATCTATAAATGGATCCCTCATCTGAGAGATCTAGAGGCTGGAATTTGGTAATTTGTAAGGAAGTGTTGATAGTTTGTCTTTGAGAAATGGCATTGTATTGTTGGGTGATCTTGCTTTTCATGAGGTGAAGAGGGCTTTGATGCTACGAGGATGATGCTGGATCAGATAGCTAGGTTGTAATTCTCCCTTCTACTATTAATAAAGTTCTTTGATTTTTCATCCATACAATCGTGTATTTGTGAATTTTGTTATTTGTGAATGCCATTGTATGATCAATGCATTTCTGATTCTTCATTGTTTATGATATAATAGATCGAGATGCTTTGATGGTGTTTTGTTACTTTGTCTCTACAGGTATTCATTGAGTGGGATAAGTATGAGAAGGGGTGCAAACTCTATCAAGGGAGAGAAAAATCAAGCGAGGAGTCAAGCGGAAGATCCAAGTTGGTCCCTTTGCTCCTCTCTTATCTATCATACATAAAGGAAATCACAAATTGCTTTGATTGTTTGTTTCTAGGATAGCTACCAATCCTAGTAGGACTAGCAGATCGAAAAGACACTAGTTTTCCCGAAAACAATAGTCATGAGGCGAGATCCAACAAGTTGGAGAGGGGGTATCTCTCTTCCTTGTCTTCACTATCCCTCGTGCTTAACTCCCAGTCACAGAACTTTCCCGGTCTTTCTAACGATTTTGGGTTTTGGTCTTTATTCAACTTTTACGATTTGTAATTTGAGCGTCCTTGGAGAGTTAACTCTCCACTCACCTAATCCAAGGCCCTAATGAACCTAAACTTGTTGGTGTTTGTTTAATGACAACATTAAAATTTCTAGTTCATTTTATTAATCGCTTATTTTATATAGTCATTCTTTAAGTCAGGGGGAATTAGGAGAGTGAAACTGATGATGTTTTTATGACGCAAAAGAAATCAATAGTAAACTAACTATATGAATACTGTGATTTTCTTCGATGAAGAGTGATATCGGAAATAGAACATCACTCCTTTTATTGAAGTAAGCTATAAATAAGGTGGAGAAATACAACCTGAGTCCTTCTCTGGCTCCAAGCAGAACTGTCCTCCAGATCCATCCTTTCCTGGCCTTTAGCAATCTTCCTCCATCACCAATACAAGGATGTCTCAAGAAAGATGGGGGATATCTATAATAAAGGAAACAAGGGTTTCCTAAAGCTTTGGGAAGTGCAAGAGGCATAGGGATTCTTCAGACTCGATCAGGGATAATCTCACTATATTATCAATATCTCATCCTTTCCCCCTTAAGGCCTTCCCATGGAGGTTTATTTATACCTCGCCAAATTAGTTTTTTCTAGTTGGGAAATAGCTGGGCCACGGGAAATAGGAGGTGAGTAATAGTTAAAACCTGTGAACTCCAACTGAAATTAAGGAAATTTAATTTTTTAAAGTGTTTTAACATATGTGCATGGGTTGGATATATGTTGACCTGTGTGTACACGCTTTTATGGAAAAGTAACGTATAGGGAATAAAACACTGATTTTTAGATTTTGGACCAAGTCTGGAAGGAAGGGTTTCCCTAGGCCATAATCAGAGCATCAAATCTACCAAGAGTGGTAAATGGTGCTATAATAGTTTGGCATGGATGATTGCAATCCTCTAACTACTCTAATGGAACAAAAAGTAAAGCTCACATCCATTGAAGCAAAAGAATTTGAGGATGCAACAAAATATAAACAACTTGTAGGAAGTCTCAACTACCTAACTACTACCAAACCAGACATTTCATTTGTTGTTGGAATCCTCTCCACGTTTATGAAAAATCCTTGTGAGGGACATTGGTCTGCTGCAAAAAGTGTTCTAAAGTACTTGAAGGGAACCCAAGAGTTTGACTCAAGTATACACAAGTGGGTGACTTTAGCTTGATTGGATACACTAATTCAAACTTCTATGGAGACAGAAACTGGGGTATCTACTTCAGGTTATGCTCTGAGTCTTGGATCAGGAGTTGTCTCCTAGAGATCACAAAAATAATTAGTTCCAACAGATTCCACAAGAGAGGCAGAATATGTGGTAGCAGCTAAGGAAACAAAAGAAATTGTGTGGCTCAGAAAAATGTTGGAATATTTGTAGGTAAAACAAGTACATTCAACTCCACTCATGATTGACAACACCTCTACAATAAAGTTGGCCAGGAATTCAAATTTCCATGATCGAACGAAGCATATCAATACAAAATACCATCTCATTCAACATCATGTTGAGGCCAAGACAATCCATCTACGCCATTGTTCCACTAATGATCATATTGCAAACATCTTCACCAAAGTGCTTGGAAGAGAAAAGTTTGGAAGATTTAGAATGATGCTTGGACACACCAAAATCCCTTCAGATTAAGTGGGGGGAATGTTGACACCTAATCATTGGGATTAGGTGAACGCTTATAAATAATGTAAAAATTAAATAATGGAAAATAAAGAGCCATCAAGAGGTGAATCTCAAGAGTCACCCCCTCATGTATATAACCATGAGTAATCTTAACGAATAAACAGAATTCATTTGAGGAGTTACCTCCTAGCCTGACACTAATGACCTAATGATAAGAACAAAGGAAAATATAAACAAATTCTCATCAAAGGATGTAAAAGCCACAATAAAAACATATGTATGCTTCTGAGAAACACTAATTCTCTGAGGGACACAAGGCAAAGCAATTGGAAGACAGTTGGACAGAGAGAAAACAAAAAAAAAACAAATTTTGGCATAAAACAAGGGCCAGCGTAGGTTCTTAAGGGACACCAGTGCTCTGTAATTTAGGGCTAGAGAGGGTTGGGGTGCACTACAATGTAAGTGCAAGGAAGGCTCAGGTGCACTGCAATGCACTGTCTCTAGACCAGAGGGTGCATTGATTAAGGAATATCAAGTTCCAAAACAAAAAATGCAATGGAACCTCAATGAAAATTCTTCCTATGTCTAATCAAGACTGAGTGAAACTATAAAGATCAAAACAAGAGGAAAATTAGACACTAAGGCCAAGAAAAAACCACCAAGGGATTGAATCAATCCCTAGTATGGTCACTAAATTGTTATATGGAATCTACGACTTCAGACAGAAGTGTCTTCCCTAGGCATCTTAGACTGACCTAAAACAACAGAAAGAAAAGGGTACAATTTCTTCCTTAAAGTAATTGAATGATGGGATTATGCCTACCTATAATGCGTCGCAAGCTTCTCTCCTTCCTCGGCTTGCACACTCTAATCCTAGCTCTGACCACTATAACTAGAACCCGCATAATCAAACAACACAAGCCAAAGATCTATGACATATTTGTAGCATAATCCAATTACTGCATTCAATAGATCAACGTGGTATTGAAATACATGAAATCATAATATCATATATAGGAAAACAATTTAATCTTTGTATTAATAGAAATGGAGAGAGTTATAACCAAAAATACGAGTTGATCTTGTAGAAGAGTTCCCCAAGTTTACTTGTCCTTTCCTTGTCACAAAGTATGCCTCTATGTCAGCCTAATTCATGGAATAATGACTCTCAAAGAAACAACATGAGGGTAGAAGCAATCTCCAAAATCTAACCCCTTTCCCATGGATGACTGCAAATATATAGATGTGATAGGTAGTTCATGAATTCTTATCCATTTACCAATCTAGGCTTGAGATCCAACAGTGATGGGTGGATGAGCTCTAGGGATAAGATGGTGACTTCTCCAAGGTGGAATTATATAGGATTCGAATGTCTATCTAAGATAAATGGTTGAAACTGTTAGTGTCAGTGTCTTCACACTTCCATTGGTGATCAAATTTATCTTTTTCATGCATATTAGGTGTCTCATTCGATCAGCTGCATTCCATTAATTCATGAATCAACTGATGGTAGTGGTTTCATGTCAGTTTCCCTCATGACCTCCACTCGCTGACTTGTTTACACATTTTTTTTAGTCAATCACAGTCATCCTGTTTCATTTCATGTATAACAAATAGTCCTAAGGTTTAGTTCCAATAGATTTTAGGGTTTGTAAATCATGCCCTAATAAAGAGGTCAACAAGCACATGAAGCTTCATAAAGTTATAAGTTTACTTCTGATATGCTCAATAAATCTTTTTCACCTCAAAACTCTGTATTGAGGTGAAAACATAGTTTTTCCATTTTTGTAAAAATTTCATGTAATTTAATTGTTTCTATATGTAACAAGCACTCAACAGTTGTTCCTGGTCACCTTGCCAACTCTTGCCACTGCAAAAGCAAAAGCATCAATACATCAGTCCATCAAATTGCGAAGAAAAAGAGTCAAACTTCAAACTGAAAAATAGAGTTTTATAAGAGTGACTAAGACTTTAGAAAAGTGGGTTGTAAAATGAACAAAAATTAAAGTGTATGGTATATAAAGAAAATTCATGCTAGCAAGTCATTCCATTGAGCAAAAATTCAAATGGAGAGCCAAAATCGCGTGTTGAGGGAAGATTGAGCAAAGGAGGAAGAAAACCAGAAATTTGCAGCAAGTTTCCCTAGCGTTGTGCATCAGAGGATCAGCGCTACGCATTAGAGGGGCGTTGTGCATCAGACAGCTTTTCCCTATGAAAAAATACACTGGTGCTTCACATCAGGCAAGCACTGCGCATTGGCCAGTGAGGCTTCAAAATCACACAAATTCATCTCAAAACATCCCAAATGTTGCATTCACCTCCTAACAAGTAAGTTTTCATACATTCTAAGATGAAATAAGGTTATTTCATGTTTGGTTCATGCTTTTTGCTTCTTAAAGGTAAAACCCTAGCTTGCTTTATACCCTATTTCACATCAATTCAAAACCTTCACATCACTGCAAAATCTTTTTCCCTTGTCCCTTTTCCCAAACTTCATTGCACTAAAACTACCCCTTGATTCTATTTTCCCTTTTCCTATTCGCCTAATCCCCTTTATTAAACCCTAAGTCCCTCATAAATCAAAACCCTAGCTCCCCAAATCCTTCCCTTCATTCCCCTACCCCATCTCATTACTATTGTTCCATTTACAAAATCTCTTCATACTCACCATTTGTTCCCACCTATTATCCATTATTCACCATATCCATTATTCTCATAGAGACAAGCATGGAAAGAAGAAATGAATTAGATTTTGAAGAGGCTACACTTAGTGATATCTCAAGGGAAAGAAATGTGCAATCCAGGAAACCTCACAAAGGTGGAAAAGTCATCAAGGAGGAACCTATTAGCATGAGTGAACTCCTTGCTTGCCCACTAGCCACCACATGTTTCAGATATCAGTCATGTTTTGAGTTTTGTGAAATGGTTGAGAGGGTCAAATTTCACCATGAGTTAGCAAGGCAGTTTTTGATAAACATGCATAACATTATGGTACATCTTGCTGGGGTGAACTTCACTCTTTCACTAACTATCATTGCAGAGGCCACAAGAATTCCAGATGTAGGGTAAAAGTGGAACAAAAGGCAAAATATTAGTAAGCAGCATTATGAGCCTTATATCAAGGCCAAGTACCATGGAAAACTCAACAGGGTGTTTCCTTTTGAATACCTGGAGGACTGGTATGTTCCAATCATGAAACTTATCATTAAATACTTTACATGTGAAGGTATGTTCTCTAGGCTTTATGCTTGCCACATCAGATTGCTCATGCACTTCACCAGGGTCAGAATGATGAGCATCCATTATTTCATATGAAAAAACATAGAGAGGATGACAGTGATTGCAAAGAGAAAAACATATCCACAGAAACTCAATAGCATTTATCATTTTTCTATCATCAAAATTATTGTTTTGCATCAGCTCACTCAGTTTGGAATGCCATGGGAAACTTTCATTGCCCATGAGTGCTTCAAGGGGCCTCAAATATTTTCAGATCCTCAAGAGGAAGGTGAACCTTCCGGGCAACAAAAGGAGCCTAAAAATAAAATAGAGGAGGTTCCTATTCGTATGTTTGTCACCTATGAAAGAGGCACTAGGATGCTCTTTGCAGTTGCCAAGCGAGTACCATCTCCACAAGGGGTGGAATGGGTCTCGTTTTCTTCACCAGATCACAGGAAAATGTTATCTCCACCGAGGGTGGAAGGGGATTTTCCTTCTTCTCCAGCTAAACAGGTACAGGTTGGGTAGCAACAGAAGGGCGGAGATAAAGGAAAGCAAAAGATGCATAAGGAGAGCCCTACTGAAGGGCAACACATAGAGTTTATTTTGATTGAGGAGGATGTCACTGATTTGGGCTCTAAAAGCTCAAGACTCAAGGACATGATTATCGAAGAGAAGGAGGAAGCCTTATCACTTAAACTTGAGAGGGCCAAATGGATCATCAACCTTCTTGAGCAGGAAAACAGGCAGTTGACAGATAAGCAAACTATTATGGAGCTGCAGATGAATAGGGAAGATAGGCAAGAGGCAAACAAAAGAAATATCGAGATGACCTCCCTTGAGAAGGAAATTGAGAATGACCGAGAGACATGGTTGGAAAGGGTGAAAATTCGCCTTGAGAAGTTGCTTGAGAAAGCCAACAAAGAGAAGAAAATGTTGCACCATATGGCCTATCACTACCTAACCCGAAACAAGATTTGCAAAACAAGGGTAAAGAGTCTAAAAGCCAAACTAAGGAGAGCCTTGAGGGTCAAGAAAGAACATGATAAACTACAAATATTGGCTGAAGCTTCATTAGTGCAGTAAAGAAATTAATGAGGTTTCCTCCCACCAAATTTGAAGAAATTTTGGAAACATTTTGTCATTTTGCATTTTCGAAAATAGAAACATAGGAAATTCTGGCTGATGGCGTTGCACATTGGATTAGAACACTCTTTTACCAAATGGCTTGAAATTTGGATTCAACATGAAAAAACAACCAAACCCAGAAAATTTCATCAATTTTGGAGAAGATCTGGGTCACCTAAAGGGCAAAAAATGCCCTCTCTGCCACTTTTTGGACCCACAGGAAGCAGTCTTGGGAGAAATGATTTTTGAAGGGGAAAATCAATTCCAAATTAGGAAATTCAAGATGTTCCAAAAACTAGACAGGAAAATCTTTCCAAAAAGTTATCTTGGGCCTAATTTGGTGAAGTGAAAGGCCTCCAAAAGTAGTCTTGAAGCGGCACTATGCATCAGGTTCAGGGCACTCCGCATTAGGCAAATTTTGCCAATTTTACCTAAAACTCAAAATTTCGCATAGTTTCATCAGTGGTTGACTTTTCTTCTTGTTTAGGTAAATGTATGCATGGTAAATTATTTATTTGATGTAAGTATAGATGAAAATCACCTCATAGGGTAGATACATCAAGTTCCAAGTGGTTTTGAGCTGTAATGAATTGGTTTCCTAAGTTTTAGAGGCAAGCTGTTCCACTGCCTACTTTTGTCTTCCTAGTTTAGATATGGTTGAAACCACCCATTTTTTCATGGATTCAACCCTAATAGATAGAATGAGTCGTTTCCTTGCCTATATTATGTAATTTCTTAGTCATTTTTAAAGGTTGGACTTTGGCAGAAGTGTTGGCACTCATTGAACATTTGTATCAGCAGTTTGGCAAGGAATAAAACCAGGTTTCACAACTATTTTTGTGGGATTCTTGTGACAGTGAGTTTATGTATTGTTTCTTCTTTGTAATGAGTTTTTCTTATGTTTTATATGTAACCAAATCCATCTTTCTCTTCTAAAACTAAATGAATTAAGGTGAATGGGCACAATACATTGTTTTGCTTTGTCTCGGGAATGCATTTGGTTTTCAATGTTTTCAATTGTTTGAAGAGAATTCATAGTATTTTTATGCCCTCCTAAACTCCTCAACTATCTTAATTTACTATCTTAATCCATTTCTAGTACATAAACCCTTATCTACCTCGCCCCACAGAACATGAATGTATCCCTGAGTTGATTTCCTAGACCCACTCTGCCTTCTCCAATTGATCTAGCAACCAAAACCTAAAAAACAAACCAGAAACCCTGAGATACTATACCTAGCCTAAAATCTACATTAAATTCAGTCATCTCAAGCCCTAATTTCCAATATCCTAATTGAGATTTACAATGAAAGAGCCCTCTCTCGACCTGGTAGGGCTAGCTACCAGGTTAAGCGTGGTTTGATGTTACCCTAGACCTGCCTTCCTTTAGCGTGAGGTAGATTCAGGCACTAACAGAAACAACCTTAGGAAGCTTTTGCAAGAGGAAGCTTCATAATTCTTTTTATTTTTCCTAGATTTCTAAAATCAGCGCACCCCTAAGACTGAGCAACCTACTGGTGATCAAAGCAGGTGCAGACAAGGTCAACTTGGTAGTCAACATTGGTCCCTAAAGGGCCAAGGTGCGTTGGGGCTTAAAATATTGGAAATTCACCAGTTAAGAGAAAAAAAATCAAGGATTCCACAGAGTCATTCTTAGGGCTTTGTGTAGGGATGATGACAATATGTTTAAGGATTTTAATTGATCCCGTTTGAAGGCTTATTGACCAGATGCAACAAAATGGCCTATAACAAGCCTAGAAGACATAAGGTAACTAAGGAAAAAGGTCAAACAATTAGAAAAACAACTGCAAGAATATAAGGATGAAATATGTGATGAAAATTCACTCATTCTTTAAAATTGAAGTAGAAGAAACAAAGCCTATAAAGGAGTTTCTAACAAAATAGTTGAAAGAAAAGGAAGGAAATTGTGAGAAGTTGGAAGAAAAAATTCTCTTTAAGAAATACGTTTATTCCTTTTTCTTCAACAAAGTTATTCCTTTCGCCCAAAAATATACATCTTGGTATCAAATTTTATTTTATGGATACTGTTAGTGTCAATCTTTGCAGCCTTCCTCCAGTGATCAAACATGCTCTTACAAAGTGGTTTTAAGGTTTCAAGGGCAAATTTTGTCATTTCAGTGAGTCTTCAAGTAAAATTTGATCACTAGGCATTAGGTCTAGGGTTTGCTTTCACTCCTTCCAAAGTCATCCAAATGTCGGTCTTGTCACTATTCAGCTGAGTCTACCATCATTCAGAGGGTTTTCATCATCATGTTAGGTTTCAATGGGTCATTTTACACCTTGTTCATGCTTCAGTTGCGCCTAGGTAAGGTCATTTCCCTCTCCTAGGGTTTTGAAGCCAATTTCTCTTGGACGGTCAAATAATTGGCAAAACTTGTATCCTGATGTTCATACACCTTCCCCTATCCTTAAAATACCTTATCGAATACTTCCCATCACTGAGATTACCCAAATTCCTCATTTTCGCCCAAACCCTAGTTTCTTGCTACAACTTGGCAGTTTTCTAGGTTGGGCCTGTGTTTTGCCTTTTTGGACCCCTTCCCCTCACTAAATTTCAGAGATTTCACTTTCCCCTACTTCCTAACATCCCTCCCTACTTCCAAAAATTTCCTCAAGAATTTAGTAGCTCCCTATCCCCTTCATTTCGCTTCATTTCAACAAATCCCTTGTTCCACACATTGGGGTAGGTTTCCATCAAATGATGTTTCTGAGCAATCAAAGATGCATTTAGGAAAACTGAGAGAGGTTTTTCGCCACCACAGGACAAGGAATAAAAACCTCCTTCACTTTTTACACAGGTGTCATGGTTTTAGAGAAATGTCAAAGATAGAATTGCCTCGGGAGAATTGATGCACCTCTGAAGTGACCTTGGGAAAATCAAGTTGTCTCCTAGCTAAGTTGGCCAAATGACTTGCTTGATGAGTCAAATTATAACTAGACACAAATAGATTTCCAATAAGCTATCATGCGTTCAATTTGGAGTTGAGAAAGGCATTCAAAAGATGATTGTAACAGCACTCTGCCTTTAGGCAGCCTCATTTGGTACACTTTGACCAGTCTTGGGAGATTTGATCTTTTTGTAGGAATTTACAGGGTAAGTTGCTCAGACAGAACACCAAAGGACACCGCTCACAAACAGATCACAGACCAATACACCAATATTTTGACATGGTTAAAACCCTCAAAGAGGGAAACAGTCCACGGCCTGAGCCAACGCGGCCACTTCAGGCAATTTATTAATAAAAGAATGAAAATTCACATATGCTTCTCTCATAGACGGATTACCCTACAAATGACCCTCCATGCTCTTTAAATAGAGATCATGGACCAATCGGGTGGTAAGCCATGGATCAAGTGTCAGTAATACCGAGGAGAGAATGAACCATCGGATCACTACATATCGTGACTGTCGGATTGTAAGTTACACAATGTACATAGTAAAGAAACACACTTTACCTAACTCTATACTAGACCAAGTTGTACTTAACTATTTCCTATGTGTTGGAATATCCTAACATCCCCCCTTAAGAACAACTTGGGATAGGATTGAAGGATTTACAAATATGACACAATAGGAGAAGGAAGGAGGCACTAGAGCCTATCCCCCCTTAGTGACAACTTCCTGAACTCCAACCATAAATCGAAGTTTAGTGAACCTCGCCTCTGTGAGAGCCTTTGTAAAGATGTCTGCAACTTGATCATCTGTTGAACAATATTGCACTTCAAGAACATGGTCGTGAATGAGCTTTCTGATGAAGTGCATGTGCAGTTCAATGTGTTTGCTGCGCTGATGTTGGACTGGATCTTTGCATAGCTGAATGGCACTTTGATTATCACACCAAAGTGTAGTCGGATGCTGCTACTGAAAGCCAAACTCTGACAGGATCTGACGAAGCCACAAGGCTTACTTACTAGCTTCTACGGCACCACGATACTCTGCCTCTGCTGAAGAAAGAGAAATGGCACCTTGTTTCTTGCAAGCCCATGTAATAGGTCCTGAACCAAGAGTGAACACATAACCTGCAGTAGACTTCCGATCATCAGGGTCACCAGCCCAATCGGAATCAGTGAAATCAACCAATAGAGGAGATGCTTCGGCACTGTAATGAATCCCAAACTGAACTGTACCTCAAACATAACGAAGTATTCTTTTAGCTGCTTTCCAATGACTTTCACATGGGTTTTGCATAAACCAAGCAACAAGGCCAATAGCAAAGGAAAGGTCAGGACGAGTATGGGTTAGATACAAAAGTTTTCCTACAAGTTGACGATATAAGGTAGCATCAACTTCAGGAGAAGTATAAGTGACTGAAAGTTTGACTCTAGACTGAAAGGGATAAGGGGCTCGCTTACAGTCTTCCATGTGAAAATGGCGTAGAATATCACAAGCGTACTTGGACTGGGAAAGGGAAATACCTTCCTTGGATTGCAAGACTTGAAGACCAAGAAAATAATGTAAGTGTCCTAAGTCTGTCATTTCAAACTTCCTTTTAAGGCTAGACTTCACATGGTTTATAAGGTTGGGATCACTACCAGTCAGGATAAGATCATCAACATAAAGAACAAGAATGATAAGAGACTTGCCCACTTTCTTGGTGTAGACAGTATTGTCAGAATGACACCTAGAGAAGCGAGATTCTAAAAGAAAGTTATCCATTTTGGCATACCAAGCTCGAGGAGCTTGCTTGAGACCATAAAGGGATTTCTTAAGTCGACATACAAGGCTGGAGTCTGTTTGTATAAAGCCAATAGGTTGTTCCATATAGATTTCTTCATGAAAGTCCCCATGCAAGAAGGCGGATTTAACATCCATCTGATGGACTTCCCATTTGAAAGAAGCAGCAAGGGAAAGAACAAGGCGGATAGAGTTCATTTTGGCAACAGGGGAGAAGGTTTCAGTGTAGTCAATGCCTTCACTTGTGAAAAACCCTTAGCAACAAGATGAGCTTTATGTTTATCAACTTTCCCATCTGGTCCATACTTGGTTCTGTAAACCCATTTGCATCTAACAAGTTTTCGTCCCTTTGGTAGAGGAACAAGATCCCATGTATCATTTGCCAATAATGAATGATATTCTTCATTCATAGCTGCTTCCCAATCTGGATGGCCTAAAGCTTCTGCAAGGTGTCAGGATCATAATTCATTAAAGCTTGAGGCAGTAAAGAAGAGGCTCTCTCGAACTGAGAACGTGTACGTCGCTGATCTATAGGATCACCGGCAAGATCACCTGTTTCATCCCGAGTAGCACGGACCCATTTTGGAAGCTGAGGAGCTGACGGGGGATCTTGAGAAGGTGGGGGAGGATTTTCATCCTCGCTTTCATCATCTTAAGGAGAAATATTTTCAAAAGTAGAAGAGATAGGGAGAGGTGGCACATCCGCCGAACTAGGCTCGCATGCCGATATATTTTCAGCAAACTTTACATCTCTTCTAATGATAACATTTTTGGACTTAAGTGGAATAAGTCTATATCCTTTGACATCTTCAGAATATCCAAAAAAAATACATTTTTCACTCTTAGGTTCTAAAGCTTTATGTTTCTCATTTGGAATATGGGCCCATGCTTCACTTCCAAAAACACGAAAGTGACTTACATCTGGTTTGATTGAGCTCCATGCTTCTTCTAGAGCGATATTCTTTAAAACCTTAGTAGGAGTGTGATTTATTATGTAATTTGCACAGTTAATTGCTTCTGCCTAATAATTAAGACTAAGTCCTTTAGATTGAAGCATACAATTAGCCATTTCCTTTAAGGTGCGATTCTTCCTTTCAACTACACCATTTTGTTGTGGAGTATATGGAACAGTATGTTGCATTTGAATTCCATTCTTAGTGCAAAAGTTGATGAATGTGTTTTTAACATATTCTCCACCATTATCAGATCTTAGCTTAAGAATTTGATGTCCAGATTGTTTTTCAACAAAGGCCTTAAAGGCCAAGAACATGTTAAATACTTCACTCTTGAGCTTTAAGAAGTATACCCAAGTGCGTCTGGAGAAATCATTAATGAAAGTTAAGAAATACTTGTAGCCAGAGAATGAAGCAACTGGAAGTGGACCACATAAATCACTATGCACGAGCTGTAAAGGGGCTGAGGCGTGCCAAGAGGCACGTTTTTCAAAACTGTCCCGATGATGTTTTCCGAGTACACATCCGGAACAAACACCATCTCTGCAAGATACCATTGGAAGACCTGTCACCATATTTTCTTTACATAGATTCTGAAGAGAGCGATAGTTTAAGTGACCAAATCGCTCATGCCAAAGTTTTCTCACTTCATCATTATGAGCAAAAAATAATGAGGGAAGATTTGATGAGCCAAAGTTGTGAAACTTATACAACCTTGTAGAATCATCAGCAATGCTAGTAGCTAAAATCTGTCTAGGATCTCTTAAAAGTTAGGTCCTTAATTACAACATCGTGAGGTGAAAATTCAACGATTTTACCTTCACCTGAATGGGTTATCTGATATACAGATAGAAGGTTGCAGGATAAGGTTGGAACACATAATACATCATTAAACTGACCATTGTCTATATGAACAGTTCTAGTCCCTACAACACTAAGAGATCTATCATCACCAACATATATATTTTTGGTGTTACAATCATTTAAAGAAGAAAAAATGGCTTTGTTTTTGGCCATGTGATAAGAAGCTCCAGAATCAATGAACCACTCATGAGAATGAGAAGAAGAAGATACATTTAGTGCATAGCCAGACCGAGATGCTTGACAACCACATGCAGAAAGTGCCATTCCTGAAGATGAAGTTGAAGTTGAAGATTGCTCCAAATGGATGTTATGCTTCTTCATTGCTGCTTCCAAGGCTTCCATCTTCTTAAAGCATTTGGATTCTAAGTGGCCATCTTGATTACAAAAGTTTTAATGTCTATCAGTCTTCTTCCCTTTGTTTTTATTTGTCTTATCATTTTGTTGAAATGATTTTTCATTTTGAGGCAGAAATTGCTTAGGACCCTTGTTTGGTTTAGGACCATTCTTTTTAGGATAAATCTTCTTAGGATTCTTTGGATTTGATTGCTGCTGGGCGGCTAACGCTTTCTTAGAAGAGTTTCCAAGATGAAGAAGACCAAGGTGTAAGAGTTTTTCTTGTTCTCTTATTAAAGAATCACAAAAGGAATCAAAGGAAGGGGGCTTGTAGGTTTGTCCTTGAGAAATGAGGGCTTCTCTTGTAGAATGGAAGGTGGAAACAAACACAGAATAGGCTGGTCCCAACTTAGTAAGAATGGAGTAGATAAGGCTACTATCTTCTTTCTTAACCTTAACACCTTCCAAGAGAAGTCTAAGGGTCTTGAACTTGGACAAAAAATCTTCAATGCAAGAAAAATTATTAGGGTCCAATGTAAGCAATTCATTTTCAAGTTGATGGGCTTTAAGTTCATTTTTAATTCCAAAGACTTTAGTAATCTGTTTCATTGCTTCATCAGGAATATCAAGTTCTACAATATGGAATCTAAGATCTGGAGAAATAGACATCCCTATCAACCCATGTGCTTAGTCTTGTCTATTTTCCCATTTATCTGCCTTGTCTTCATCTTTCGGTTTGGTCTCTTGGCCTGTGGCTATTCTATAAAGACCTTTACTTCTAAGTAAATCCACAATGTAGGACCACCATTGGAAGTAGTTGGTGTTGTCAAGAATAACTTAGCATGGACTTTCCATTTTAAAAAGAACTGAAGCTATAGATGCTAAAACTAAGTGTTTCAATGGAAAGATTTCAAAAAATTAGGCTGTTTAAAAAAAAACGGTTCTGAAAACGGCTTCCGGATGAAGAAGTTATGGCTTTTTGAAGAAAAAATTGATGAAGTCACCGACGAAGTGCGGGAATGTGCGGAAATGAAAAATCCGCCCCCACAAAATGGAGACTTGAACCCAAGACCTCTACTCTCATAATGTAGCTTTGCACCAAGTGAGCTATACAAAAAGTTTGAGAGAGAGAGAGAGAGGGGGGGGGGGGGGGGGGTTGATGCTTTGGGTTGCGTGCTTGCTTTGAGAAAGCTCTTTTTCCCTACAAAACAAAAAAACACAAAACCCAACACGGATATACAAAAAAAACAAACCTTGCGGCTCGAAGTTAGCTTTATCTGGAAACTAAATATTTTCCTCAATGTTTCTGATTTTCCGAGATCACACTAAGGCGCAGCAGAAAAGAGCATACGCATGAGAAAAATCCTTCCTTGCTATTTCTGATTTTCCCAGATCGCACAGAGTCGTAGGGAAAAGAGCATATGCAGAAATGAAAGGTATAGATCCGGTAATAAAAAAGTCTAAATAAACCGAAAACCGAAATAAACAGAGAGAAAATAACTGTAAACTGCAAATAAACACTATATACCTCTAGATCTTAAAAATGACGTAGCTAGGGCTACCAGAAACCTTTTCGCGTGAAACAAAAGGGGTTCCTCACTGGAACAGATGCTCCCAACACAATAGAGCAGTCCTCTCAGCCCGAAAGCAGTCAGAAACAGTAGATATAGGAAACGGCAGTCAGATGCAGTTCTATCAGCTTCAGATTTGGATCACCAATGGACGCGGCCCTCAAATAGCTCTGATACCATGTAGGAATTTACAGGGTAAGTTCCTCAGACAGAACACCAAAGAACACCACTCACAAACAGATCACAGATCAATACACTAGTATTTGACATGGTTAAAACCCTCAAAGAGGGAAACAGTCCACGGCCTGAGCCAACGCGGCCACTTCAGGATATTTATTAATAAAAGAATGAAAATTTACATATGCTTCTCTCATAGATGGATTACCCTACAAATGACCCTCCATGCTCTTTAAATAGAGATCATGGACCAATCAGGTGTTAAGCCACGGATCAAGTGTCGGTAATACCAAGGATAGAATGAACCGTCGGATCACTACGTATCATGACCGTCGGATTCTAAGTTACAAAATGTACATAGTAAAGAAACACACTTTACCTAACTCTATACTAGACCAAGTTGTACTTAACTATTTCCTATGTGTCAGAATATCATAACATTTTTACAGGGAAAATGAACTCCAAATTGAAAAATTACAGTTGTGTTGGAAAGTAGACTCGAATACCTTACCAACAAGCTATCCTGTGCCCAATTTGGACATTGGGAAGGCCTCCAAAAGTCACCTAGAAAAGAGCACGATGCACTGGGAGAAAATTTCCAGCGTAAATTTACACTGGTGTGACGCACATAGAGAGCATGGCGCATAGGGCTAAAAGGTCTGAAACTGTGCCAAATTGCCTCAAGTTGCCTGTGAAACCCATCAAATTGCAAGGTAGGCTTTATAAGATCACTTGTTCATCAAAGTTCATAAAGGATATGGTGGTTTATGGCTAGGATTGAATGCAACAAAAACTCATGAAACCAACCACAAGAAAACACCAAAAAGTCATGATTGCTAAGGTTGTGTAAGTGTGGTGTTGACTGCAAGGTATTTTCCCTACCCTACCCCTGTTCCTTATTCCCCTATTGCATTCTTCCTACTATCACTACCCTAACACTACCAAATCCATATTCCCTTACCCCTCCTCCCATTACTCAATACAAACCCTAAAACCCTACCTTGCCAAAAACCCAAACCCTACCCTATCAAATACCCAAAACCACTAAATATCCCTAAACAAACTTCCCTACTCCCATCACATTACTCCCCTCCTAATACTCCATTTGTTCCATTGTTCCCCTTGGTGGAAAATATCACAAAAACAACACCCAGCTTCACCATCATCAAAAGGCAGCCTAAGTACAGTTCATAAACATCAGTCCTCTTGCCCTCAAGGTATTTTATACAACAGTTATGGCATCTGAGCATTCATCGGACTATGAGGTTATGAGCACCATGAGACTGCTAGTGTGCCAGAATTCATCACCTATCAGAGATGCAGTATGCATTTGTTTGCAGCAGAAAAGCGAGTGTTATCTCCACCCGAGGTGGAAGGGGCCTCGCTCCCTACATCGAAAACACAGGTACAAGACAAGGACAAGCAACCCATGCATGATGAAGGGCCATCAGGTGAACAGGAGGCCAATTTCATCCTCATTCAGGATGATAATGCAGATGTGGAAAGCGCCTGACTTAGGATGACTATTCAGGAGCAGAACACAGAGATCCAAGACTTGTCACTCAATGTGGAGAGGGCCAAGTGGAACATGAAGTACCTGGAGCAGAGAGACAAGCAGCTTGAGGACCAGCAGGCGATCATGGAGCTGCAAAACATTCGAGAGCATCATCAAGCTGCTCAAATAAGAAGGGTTGAGCTCACATCTTTGGAGCAAAAAATCAATGAGGATAGGGAGGCCAACATTTAGAGGGTCAACATGGATTTGGAGAGGCTGCTAGACAAGGCCGACAAAGACCTTGCTCTGTTGAGACACATGGCATTTCATTACAGGGCACGAAACATGAGCGCTAAGGCCCGAATAAAGAGTTTAAAAGCAAAATTGAGGAAAGAAACAAGGAGGGCAAAAGAGGCAAAAGATAAAGATAGGCTTAGAATCTTGGCTGAGGCTTCCTTGGCTCAGCATGGCACCTGATAAAGAACCTCCAGCCCAAATTTCAAGAAATGTGGGGAATTTCTCGTCACATGGAAATTTTTTGGGCAAAAAACAGGGATTTTCTCCCTGTGCGCCGCGCCAGTGTTCTAGAGCTCCAAATGAGGAATGGCTTGTAGTTTTGCATTCAACATGGAAAATCACGACTACTGGTGTCCGAGAAAGAAATTTGGGCAAGATCTGAACCTCCTAGAGGTCAAAAACACCCAAAAAATGGCCTCTTTGCCACTTTTTTGACACACAGAAAGCAGTCTTGGGAGAATGGAGATTTGGAGGGGCAAATGAGCACCAAATTCAAAAATTCTAGCTGGGTTAGAAAGTAGACAGGACAAGCTTTCTAACAAGCCCACTTGGACACATTTTTCACACCTGAAAATGCCCTAAAATAGGCCCCAAAGTGGTGCGATGCATAGAGAAATTGGCGCGGCGCACAGAGGAAAAATTGCCAATTTGCTCTCGTTTTGTGAAATTTCGGTTCGCAACTTCTCCAAGTGGGCCTGGTCATCTACACTTTGGTTTTTTGGCACCAAAGGTGGCATTTAAAGAGTTTTTCCTCCAGATTCGCTTCTATCCAAGTGGCGAAGGAAGGCAAATGGTGACCCCAAGCCAAATGTCATGTTTGCAGCGCTGCACTTGTAGCTGATGGTTGGCTCTCCATCTCCATTTTGTAATGATTCAAGTAACTCCCCAACCCTTGGGCGTTCTATCTCTTCCTCACACATTCTATATATTGTATGCAAGTTATTTGCAAAGGGTTGGTTGGCTTGTAACTTCTGGGAGACTGTGGGAAAGAAACTTTGTTTCTTCACTATGTATTTTTGACAGAGAATTAGTGAAAGGCAACGACTCTGTTTCATGAGATTCTTGTGGTTGTGAGTGTAGCAAATGTATTTCTTATGTGTTCATATGTATTTAGTTATGTTTCATAATTCATTTCATGCTCATTTCCAGTGAAATTTTCTAAGTGAGATTAGGTAGAATCCAATTTTTATTGCTCTGCCTGTGGGAAAATTTCATGTTTCAGTGTTATTCTTCTATTGAAAAGGATTCATGTCACTATGCCCTTTTCACTTTCTTCAGTAATATATTCATTCCGTGGTACCTCAAACTAAATTGTTACATTTTCCACCTACCTTGCCTCACGGAATAATCTGTGCCTTCATATTCAATCTCTGTTATTTGCTCAGTGCCAGTCCCATAACATCCCAGAACCTCGGTCATTTCATAAAATCATTTCCAAAATCCCTATTCACTTACTAGCCTAAGGTAAACATCGCATTGTAAATCATCTTAGACCACTTTCGATCCTATATTCACTGAGCGTGACTCGGAGAGAGCCCTCTCCTGCTCTGGTAGGGCTAGCTACCTGACTGAGCGTGGTTTGTGGTTACCCTAATTTTTTCATTCCTTCAGCCTAAGGCAGATTTAGGTGCTAACATAGTGGCGACTTAACTGGGGAAAAAATGGTTTGCTTGAAGATTTTTTTGCCCCAGTACATCTATCAAGCTCAGATCTAATGGTTGATGGTGAACAACGATCATACATAAGAAGACAGCTAAAATCATTCACCTGGTGACTCCATTCACTGAGGAATCCAACAATCTGTGCTTCATGGTGATTCCACTGCAGAGAGGTCAGTAGCTTTGATATTTTCAAAATGGAGCGGATTATAAGAAGATACGCTCCCATGAGCCAATATCACATCCCAGGTTTTCCAAATAAAATTCCGAAGGTAGATTGGTCAAGGAATTTGCCTACGTTTAAAGATGATGGTAAGAAGGACGCTACTTTACATCTAGTTCTATTTCACATGCATATTCGCAAGTTGAAGGTGGATTTTCCGGAAGATTGCTTGATGAAGATATTCCTAGCCACTATGAAAGGTGAAGCCCAATCTTGGTATGAAAGTTTGCCGCCTGCTTGTATTTACTGTTTAAAGGATTTTCATGCCCTGTTCATTGAAAGATATCAAGAATCTTATCCATCATTAAACCTAGTTCATGATTGTTGCAAACATGCTTCTACTTTTATTGAAAGCCTCGAAAAATACTACGAGGATGATAATTTTATGGATGATGAGATCATGGAAGCCTTGTACGAGAATCCATTTCAGCAACATTTAGAGAAACTAGAGGAGTCCCATCAAGATGCTCAGGAAACGTTGCAGCAGAATCAAGATCTTTGTACGGTGGAAAATGAAGGAATTTTGCATCTTGAAAGTCAACATGAATTACATGAAATAGATCAGCATGTTGAAGAGTTCCATATGGCCGAAAATGAGGAAAGAAGAAGTTTTATTTCAGATCTGGTTGAAATAAATGAGGATACGCAGGAAAATGATGTTCCAATCTCAGAAAATGATGATGAGAAACTAGATCGAGAAACAGATTGTGATGAGGAAAAACATGTTGTTCCGGATCTCATAGAAGAGAATTGCATTTTTGAGGCCGCCTCAAATGAAGAAGATAGAGTTACAGACCTAACTGCCCTCATCTCATCAGAACACAACCTTCCTAACGAGGTAATTCAGTCAATTCATGAATAGCAAGAGGATATCTTTATTCAAGTAGGTGAAAAAGTTTCTCTGGATGAATTTATGATAGAGGACAGAAAGGTCATGCTTGAGTTTCACGAAGCATTTGAAGTTTCTTTTATTATGATTAATGAATGTAACGAGAAGCTGGCTGTCATATCATATGAAGATAACCTGCAAGATGTTCAAACTACCGGAGAGCCGACCATCCAGGATGCCATTTCAGATTCTTCTTCCTATGTTTCATGTTTTGAAATTTTATTTTAAGAGGAAATCCACTCATCTACTTGTTCAGAATTTTTTGAGGACCAGGAGCATACTTTTTCTAAAGTATATTGTGAAAAGAGATCAGAACAAGAAATGGGCCCCTTGTTTCTTCAGTAGGAGGTAAATATTCATGTTTTTCAGGATCCAATGGCAGATTTGTTGCAGTCAGCAGTGAAGGTGATTATTGCAGTATTCAATGATGAAGGAGATCATGGTCAACTATGTTTTTGGAGGCCTGGTTACCAATATCTGTTGTTGACTAGAAGATCTGATACGGAGAATCAATCAAGGAGGCATCTACTTGATTGGTTACATTGGAAGACACATTACACATGAGTGTACATATTTCATTAGTACGCAGGTGGCTGTCATCATGATTTGAAACCCTCGAATCTTGATGGACTACTACCATTGAATAAGTTTTGTTAGTTCTTGTTTTAGTTAAGTCAGTCATGAGCTCCATATCCCCTTCATTTCGCTTCATTTCGACAAATCCCTTGTTCCACACATCGGGGTAGGTTTCACTAAAATGATGTTTTTGAGAAATCAAAGATGAATTTAGGAAACCCGAGAGAGGTTTTTGTCCAAAACAGGACAAGGAATAAAAACCTCCTTCACTTTTTACACAGGTGTCATGGTTTTAGAGAAATGTCAAAAATACAACTGCCTCAGGAGAATTAATGCACCTCTAAGGTGACCTTGGGAAAATAAAGTTTTCTCCTAGATAAGTTGGCCAAATGAATTTCTAGATGACTCAAATGATAACTAGACACAAATATATTTCCAATAAGCTATCATGAGCTCAATTTGGAGTTGCGAAAGGCATTCAAAAGATGACTGTAACAGCACTTTGCCTTTAGGCAACGTCATTTGGTACATTTTGACCAGTCTTGGGCGATTTGACTGTTGGCAAGGAAAATGAACTCCAAATTAAAAAAATTTGGTTTTGTTGGAAAGTAGACTTGAATACCTTTCCAACGAGCTATCCTGTGCCTAATTTGGACACCGGGAAGGCCTCCAAACGTCACATGGAAAAGAGCACGACGCACAGAGGGAGCGCGACGCACTGGGAGAAAATTTCTAGTGTAAATTTACACTGGCGCGATGCACATAGAGAGCACGGCGCATAGGGCTAAAAGGTATGAAATTGTGCCAAATTGCCTCAAGTTGCCTGTGAAACCCATCAAATTGCAAGGTAGGCTCTATAACATAACTTGTTCATCAAATTTCATAAAGGATATGGTGGTTTATGGCTAGGATTGAATGCAACAAAAACTCATGAAACCAACCACAAGAAAACACCAAAAAGTCATGATTTCTAGGGTTGTGTAAGTGTGGTGTTGACTGCCAATGTATTTTCCCTACCCTACCGTTGTTCCTTATTCCCCTATTGCATTCTTCCTACTATCACTACCCTAACACTACCAAACCCATATTCCCTTACCCCTCCTCCCATTACTCAATACAAACCGTAAAACCCTACCTTGCCGAAAACCCAAACCCTACCCTATCAAATACCCAAAACCACTACATATCCCTAAACAAACTTCCCTACTCCCATCACATTACTCCCCTCCTAATACTCCATTTGTTCCATTGTTCCCCTTGGTGGCAAATATCACAAAAACAACACCCAGCTTCACCATCATCAAAAGGTAGCCTAAGTACAGTTCATAAACAACAGCCATCTTGCCCTCAAGGTATTTTATACAACAGTCATGGCATCTGAACATTCATCGGACTATGAGGTTATGAGCGCCATGAGACTGCTAGTGTGCCAGAATTCATCACATATCAGAGATACAGTAGGCATTTGTTTGCAGCAGCAAAGCGAGTGTTATCTCCACCCGCGGTGGAAGGGGCCTCGCTCCCTACATAGACAACATAGGTACAAGACAAAGACAAGAAACCCATGCATGATGAAGGGCCATCAGGTGAACAAGAGGCCGATTTCATCCTCATTCAGGATGATAATGCAGATGTGGAGAGCGCCTGACTTAGGATGACTATTCAGGAGCAGAACACAGAGATCCAAGACTTGTCACTCAATGTGGAGAGGGAAAAGTGGAACATGAAGTACCTGGAGTAGAGAAACAAGCAGCTTGAGGACTGGCAGGCGATCATGGAGTTGCAAAACATTCGAGAGCATCGCCAAGCTGCTCAAAGAAGAAGGGTTGAGCTCACATCTTTGGAGCAAAAAATCAATGAGGATAGGGAGGCCAACCTTGAGAGGGTCAACATGCATTTGGAGAGGCTGCTAGACAAGGCCGAAAAAGACCTTTCTCTGTTGAGACACATGGCATTTCATTACAGGGCACGAAACATGAGTGCCAAGGCCCGAATAAAGAGTTTAAAAGCAAAATTGAGGAAAGAAACAAGGAGGGAAAAAGAGGCAAAAGAGAAAGATAGGATTAGAATCTTGGATGAGGCTTCCTTGGCTCAGCATGGCACCTGATAAAGAACCTCCAGCCCAAATTTCAAGAAATGTGGGGAATTTCTCGTCACATGGAAATTTTTTGGGCAAAAAACAGGGATTTTCTCCCTGTGCGCCGCGCCACTCGCGTGACCCTAAAATTATAGAGCTCCAAATGAGGAATGGCTTGTAGTTTTGGATTCAGCATGGAAAATCATGACTACTGGTGTCCGGGCAAGAAATTTGGGCAAGATCTGAGCCTCCTAGAGGTCAAAAACACCTAAACAATGGCCTCTCTGCCACTTTTTTGACACACAGAAAGCAATCTTGGGAGAATGGAGATTTGGAGGGGCAAATGAGCACCAAATTCAAAAGTTCCAGTTAGGTTAGAAAGTAGATAGGACAGGATTTCCAACAAGCCCACTTGGGCACATTTTGGACACCTTCAAGTGCCCTAAAACAGGCCCCAAAGTGGCGCGACGCACAAAGAAATTGGCGCGTCGCACAGAGGAAAAACTGCCAATTTGCTCCCGTTTCGCAAAATTTCGGTTCGCGGCTTCTTCAAGTGGGCCCGATCATCTACACTTCGGTTTTTGCCACCAACGGCGGCATTTAAAGAGTTTTTTCTCCATATTGGCTTCTATCCAAGTGGCGAAGGAAGGAAAATGGTCACCCCAAGCCAAATGTCATGTTTGCAGCGCTGCACCTTTAGTTGATGGTTGGCTCTCCATCTCCATTTTGTAATGATTCGAGTAACTCCCCAACCCTTTGGCGTTCTATCTCTTCCTCAAACATTCTATATATTGTATGCAAGTTATTTTCAAAGGGTTGGTTGGCTTGTAACTTCTGGGAGATTGTGGGAAAGATACTTTGTTTCTTCACTATGTATTGTTGACAGAGAATTAATGAAAGGCAGCGGCTCTGTTTCATGAGATTCTTGTGGGTGTGATTGTAGAAAATGTATTTCTTATGTGTTCATATGTATTTAGTTATGTTTCATAATTCATTTCATGCTCATTTCCAGTGAAATTTTATGAGTGAGATTAGGTAGAATCCAATTTTTATTGCTCTACCTGTGGGAAAATTTCATGTTTCAGTGTTATTCTTCTGTTGAGAAGGATTCATGACACTATGCCCTTTTCACTTTCTTCAGCAATCTATTCATGCCGTGGTACCTCAAACTAACCTGTTACATTTTCCGCCTTCCTTGCCTCACGGAATAATCTGTGCCTTCATATTCAATTCTCTGTTCTTTGCTGAGCGCCTGTCCTATAACATCCCAGAAGCTCGGTCATTTCATAAAATCATTTCCAGAATCCATATTCACTTACTAGCCTAAGGTAAACATCGCATTTTAAGTCATCTCAGACTGCTTTTGATCATATATTCACTGAGCATGACTTGGAGAGAGCCCTCTCCTGCTCTGGTAGGGCTAGCTACCAGACTGAACGTGGTTTGTGGTTACCCTAATTTTTGCCTTCCTTCAGCCTAAGGCAGATTTAAGTGCTAACAGATACTACTACTCATGTGATAATTTTGGTCATAAAGAAGTTGATTGTAGAGCCTATGCAAGAGTAAAATATGGAAGTAGGGAATTCCTTAAAACTCCAATGAACAACCACTTAAGAAAAAAACCTAGACGTATGTATGAAACTCGTATTAGAAAAGGTAATTCTTGCGCTCCTCGAAGTACATTGAATGCTACAAATGAAACAACTATGGGCACAAAGCACGAGATTGTAGAAGTAGTCTAAACATGCCTTTACTCATCTTTTTACCCATTTTTCCTTTTGACTCACCCATATTTAAATTATCTTAGTTATAATAATACATCAAGAGCTACATTAGATACAATAAGGTAAGAGTCCAATACCTTCTCAATTCTATATGTTTTTTTTTATAAATTTGACTTAATTTTCATGAGTTATGGAACTTAACACATTTTACAGCCTTGACAATAGTTTTTAGTTGAATCCAAGGGACAGGTACACACCGTGGAGGAAAAATCAACCTAAGCACATAACTAGTTTCAAAATTCCTACATGGTTTTCCACCTATCTGGAGCAAGTAGAAATTCACAAACTGATCGCAATGGAAAAGTCAAACCTCTGGTCAAATATAAGATGGCATGAATGAAACCTTAAAGTTACTTGGCACTAGAGAGAAATATCAAGCGAGTGTGACAAATCTTCAAGGAGTGAAAGAAAAAAAAATGAGGACGTGTTTAAAGATAAACATTTCTATGATTCACTTCCTTGATAACAAATAATAGATATTAGAGTTTCAATATAATTTGAAGACTATGTTATCAATTCACCGATCTAGATTATAACATTTAGTTTATCAGGGTTGTTATTATATAAAAATTATATATATGCTTCATTGAGGAACAAAAACATAATCCATATATTGTTATTTCCTCAATTGAATGTTGGCATTGTTGATGTATATGTTGTTCTATTAATAAAATTTGTTCATTTCCATGGTTACATCTTAATGAGAAGAATTTATAATTGATCACCAAGTTTCTATGTAGTTTATATCTCGTGCTTCAGCGGGAGGCCCCCTTGTTGTGTACAAGTGTAATTTAATATCTTTCTCTTTCAATTTCATTGGTTTCCATACTATGTTTTTATGCTTTGTTTCTTATCATATGCTTCGTAGGATTCTACTCATCCATTTCATTTGCTTTGCAGACATCAAGTGCTTGGATAAGCTTCAAAAACTACCAAAAACATTTATCAATTATTGTTGCCTTCATTTCTTTACCATCACATTCATTTATTAGTCTTGCTTTCACATTTATCTTAAGTATCATATTTATAGATAGGCTAGGAATATTTGCATCACATCGTATGCATGAACAAACTCTAAAATTTGTACACACACATCAGTTCCATAATAAATCTAGTTACTTATATATTTAATTATTTCAATGCTTTGTTTTCGTAGCTAGTGGCATTTAAAGTTTGATTTTGTGTTCTTATAATAGACTCTGTTTTCATAAGAATAGACTCTACATGCTTTGATAGAATACAAACTATCTTTACTTTTCTAGAATAGAATATAAAAATATTTCATAGAATAAAATATGATTGTCTTTCATAGCATAGGATAGCCTTTGGTTTCTAGACATTAGAAGTTGATTGTCCTTTTAGAATAAAATATCTTTACTTTCCTTAGAATAATATTTTAAGCTTCCATATAATGAAATGTCTTTACTTTTCAGACAACCATGGGGAGAGGCCGGAGAATACTTGAAAAGTGGAGCTAGGGTTGGAGTTTGAGCTAGGCTTTCGACTCAGGGTACCATGGCGAGACGCACAGGGGGGAGCGCTTCTCCCTCCTACAGTTAGGTAGTCACAGAGGGAAGTAAGGACGTTGGAAATAAGCATTTCAAAAAACCTCTGGAGAAGGTTTCAGAAGCAAGAAGCAAGGGAACATTTCGAAGAAATGGACTTTCGGATCAGGAAGGGAATCAACAAGAAACCAGTAAAGAAAACGATAATGGAGGAAACAGTGAAAAGTCGGGTTCCATAAGGACAACTGGGGTCTACAAACCCAAGTCAAGCATTATCCCCCGGGTCATATTGAGTGATCCAATGATACAAGCGCATAGGGTTCATATGACAGAACATGCGATCATATGCAAGTTCATGGGTTTATGGCCAATGGAGAGGGCATTACACATCTGGATAAGGAGCCATTGGAAGCCAAAGGGAGAAATACATTTACATTTGGGTTCTAAGGGCTTCTTCATAGTGGTGTTGAGAAGCCTAGAGGATAAAGAAAAAGTGTTCAAAGGAGGGCCATATTTCTATGCTGCAACAGGACCCTATATGCGGCCATGGATGATGAACTTTGTCCCGGAACGTGAAACATTCACATCAATACTAGTTTGGATCAGAAAATACTCCCTTCCTCTGGATTATTGGCTACCAGAATCTTTGAAAACCATAGGAAACAAGTTGGGGCATTTTATAAAGATCTCAGAGGCAACTCTGAAAGGAAAATATACCTCCTTCGCTCGAATATGTGTGGAAATGGACCTATCTAGAGCCCTTTCGGAAGCGATAATTTTAGAAGTATATGATGAAGAATGGGTGCAAACTGTGGACTATGAGCACATACCCTTTAGGTGCCGCAAATTCCATGAACATGGACATCTATTCAGAGACTGCCCAACAATCAATATGGAAGGTAATGGGAAAACTACTGTGGATAGAGATAATGAGGGTTTCACCAAGGTTGGGAGCAAAGTAAAGGGGGTAAACATCCACACAAGAAGATAAATGAGGACAGACATACAAGACACAACATTTTCAAGATCCTGGAGGAAGAAGAGGGGAACAAGGAGAAAGTCCAAAACATGGAGAACATAACCAAGGAGCAAGATAAGGAAGCTGACATGGAGGATATCACAGTAAACAACTAGCAAAAGGATGATCGACCAAGATTTATGGAGATTAGTAGGGACTAGGAGATGACTCCAAGTGAAGCGGGAACAGAGGACCATGAACTACATGAGATTCTAAATAGGGAAAATCTAGATCTAGAGAAATTTCTGGAACAAGGAAAGAACATAGGAGTGGACTCCCTACCAAAAGAGGGTTATGACAGAGTACAACAGTTCTTTCTATGGAGGTCACAATCGAAGGGAGCTGGAGTCAAAAGAAATAATGAAAGCTAGGAGCCAAGTGGGGTCAAGATGATGGAGAATTCATAGGCACAATCTCCAAAGAACTTGGGTACGAAAAGAGGAAGAAAAAGACAGAATGAGCTGTTGAACGAATGTCGAAAACTATTGATCAACTTAGGTAAGATGAAAGATCTCACTAGTTATTCCTTTAATAACCTTTCTTAATGAAGCTCACAACCTGGAATATTAGAGGCATAGGGAATAGAAGGAAACAAATAAATCTAAGTAATAGAATGAAAGAAGAAAAACCGGATATGGTTTTTTATTCAGGAGACAAAATGTTCGATGGATAAAATAAGAGAAATTCATAATAAGTGGCTAATCAAGTATGAGTATCTAGAGGTTAAGGCTAATAACTCGGCAAGGGGGATTCTCACATTGTGGGATCCATAGAAATTTGGAATCCTGGATGCTGAAGCATCTAGGAACTATCTTTCCTTGGTATGTCAACCTGTAGGTGATAAGAGATATACATGATTACAAATGTTTATGGACCTCAAAAGCAAGAAGACAAACTCAATCTTCTCACCTCCCTGGAGGATCTGCGATAAATAAATCCCAATTTGACCTGGACCATTGCAGGAGATTTCAATATGATAAGATATATTTCAGAAAAAAGAGGAGACACTAGACAATTAGGCAGAGACTCCATGGCCTTCCAGAACTTCATTATGAACATGGGACTAGTGGACACTGAAACAATAAATGGAACCTTCACATGGAACAACAAAAGGGGAGGGGCTGCTTAAGTTGCTTCCAAACTTGATAGATTTATTATTTCCGAGGACCTCCTTCTCACAAGATCCGCCATGAAAGCTTCCATTTTGCCCTTTGGAGGATCAAATCACTGGCCTGTATAGCTGGAAGCCACCTTTACAAGCACACCGAGAAACAGACCTTTTAGGTTTGAAAATGCTTGGCTCTCACACCTTAAATTCACTAGTAATATTGATAAATGGTGGAGAGAGGAGTTGAACATTCAGGGCACAAAAATGTTCATGCTCCAGCAGAAACTTAAACATATCAAATCTAGACTTAAAGCTTGGAACAAAAAGGAATTTGGAGATATCTTCAAAGCAAAAAGAGAAACTGATCAGAAGCTCTAGGAGATCAGTCAGATCAACATCACAGATGGCTTCACCGAAGAGCAACAAAAACTAACTACCTCTTTGTAGGAAGAATGGGAGGATCGATGCTTACAAGAGGAAATTTTCTGGAGGAAGAAATCAAGGATACAATGGATTAGAGAGGGAGAAAGAAATACAAATTTCTTTCATGAATCCACTATGGCTCACAGGGAAGTGGGCACACAACAGAATCACAAAGATCAAAGATTCTCAAGGTATTGAGCTTGTCTCTCACAATGATATGGAATCGGTCCTTGTACAACACTTCTTCAATATTGCACAAGAGCCACTGTAGGATAGAACTAGGTTCATTGACCATTTCACTTAGTATATCCCTCAGCTGGTTACCAAAGAGGACAATCACAATCTTAACATGCCAATATCGGAAGAGGAGGTAAGTGAAGTGATTAATGAAATGCAGAATGGAAAAGCACCAGGTCTGGATGGATTCAATGTAGATTTCTTCAAAGCTTGCCGGGAAATAGTCAAACAGGATATCCTCGAGGTTGTGGAAGACTCAAGAAAATCCAAAAAGGTACTGAAGGCTCTTAATGCTTCCTTCATAGCTCTTATCCCAAAGCAGGAAAATGCCATGAATCCAGATGGTTTTCGACCTATAGCCTTATGTAATGTGGTGTATAAAATTATTTCTAAAGTGATAGCCAATAGACTCAAGCCCCTTCTACCCTCTCTCATCTCGGAGGAGAAAATAGGCTATGTGGAAGGAAGACAAATCCTCAAGAATATCATCCAAGCTCATGAGGTGGTACACTCTCTCAAAAGCAACAAACAAGATGGTATTATCATTCAGTTGGACCTAGTGAAAGCCTATGACAAACTAAGTTTGTCTTACATAAGAGCAATTCTAAAAGCCTACGGCTTTGACAGAAATTGGATAAGATGGGTTATGACACTAGTTACCATGACCAGTTTTTACATACTGCTTAATGGAGCTCCATCAAGAACCTTCACACAAGGATATCCACTCTCACCATTCCTCTTTGTCCTCATGATGGAAGGGCTAGGTAGAGTGATCAAAATGGCAAATGTTGAAGGCCGAATCCAGGGCATCAATCTCACCGTAGATGGAGCAACGAACACTCATCAATAATTTGTGGATGATACAATGTTGCAGGGCATACCCACAGTTAGGGAAGCTAGAGCAATCAAAATCATCTTAAATGACTTTGCTATGGTAGCAGGCACAAAGGTAAGCCTCAACAAGTCCAAAGTATTTTTCTTTAATACTAATATTGCTATTCAAAGAAACATTACTAGAATTCTTGGATTTCAAAGGGAACAGCTACCTTCCAAATATCTTGGCATTCCTCTTACTGACAAACCTCTAAGAAAAAAAGTGTGGGAGCCAATTTTAAATAAACTTTAGGACAAGGTCAGAAAATGGACATGCAAGTCACTAAATTTGGCAGGGCACCTTGTGCTCACACAGGCAGTCTTGCAAGCCATTCCCATTTTCATGTTTTTAGCTCTTCCTACTCCTCAAGGCATTAAGCAGTAGGTAAGAAGTATACAAAGGGACGTTCTGTGGGGCAGAGGGGAAGAGAAAAATAAGTGGGATTTAGTAGCTTGGGACAATCCCAAAAGCCATGGCGGCTTGGGGCTTCATGATCCTAAGAGCCTCAACAAAGTTTCGGTAGCTAAGCTTTGGTGGAGATGGATCAAGGAGTTGAATGCCCCCTGGGCTAAGCTTTGGAAACAAAAGTATGCCAAGTATTGGCAAGAGAAGGATCACATTAGAACGTTAGGGAAAATCAGGGGCTCCCATATTCGGAACCTTGCCCGGGATAATAAAAGTATTGTTCAACAACACTGTTTCTAGGAAATCCGTGTAGGGGACCTTGCTCGATTCTAGGAGGAAAACTGGCAGCAGGAACCCAACCTTTTTAGGGATGAATTAGAAGCTCTCAAAAGTGACACAGATAGAAAAGGTTTGTTTTTGGTAAAATATTTCTGGGACCAAGGAAGGAATAATGGAAAATGGAGGAATTGGAAGGATCTAATATATAGTGACGAGAGTCCTCTAAAGGCCAAGGCAGACGCTCTCACCCAGGATCTAGAGCATAGAATGATTCTAGTTTCCTCCTCACCTGACCAATTAAGACATGGAAAGAACACCAAAGGTAAATTTAACCTCAAAGAGGCTAAATAGGAAGTTACAGGATTTAACTTTGTGAATCATGATCAAGTCTGGAAGAAAATTTGGCAAAGCCTCCACTGGATGAAAATAAAGTTATTCATCTAGCTAGTGCATCATAAGAAGATCTTAACTTGGGAGAATATCCTAAAGAGAGGCTTCATTGGTCCTTCCAAATGTTACCTCCGTGGCACACATGAGGAGATGATTGAACACCTCCTCAACCTCTGTCATTTCACTTCTAAGGTGTGGGAATGGGTGTCCTCAATCTTTAGACAAACTGATAGGGATAGTCTCAGCATATCCAGCACTTTGAAGAACTAGAGAAAGATTATTTCTCAGGGAATGAGATTCTTAATAAAGCCTAGATTCTGGTTCCAGGTTTGGTCATCTGGAATGTTTGGAAGGAGTGCAACAGTCGGATCTTCAAAAACAAAACAAGCAAGCCCCAACACATAATTGATCAAATTCTAAGGCACCTCAAAGACACAGTAAGAAGCTTGTTGAGGACACTTCCCAAGGATCCTCCTTTTCCCCAAGAGGAGAGTATTATACTTCACTTGGGTCTCCAATTCATCAGTCCTCAAGGAATAATAAAGGGAGTGAGCCTAATAAATACAGGTGTTAACACTTGGAAGCCCCCTCCTTATGTTTTCTTAAATGTTAATATTGATGGAGCATCTAAGGGCAACCCCGAATTAGCTGGCTTTGGGGGTGCCATAAGAGATGATTAGGGGTAGATAAAGAAAATATTCCATGGCCACTTGGGGAAGGCCACTAATAACATGGCTGAACTCATGGAATTAGAGCAATGCTTGGAAATCTTGGTGGATTCAAATTCACACAATGTTATAATTCAGATAGATTCAGAATTGATTATTAGAGCGGCCAAGAAAATATGCAATGGAACCTCTCCAAATAAAGCGTCGAAGCATTGGAAGATTTTGCAGGTCTTTCACCATATCTACTCCCACCTTCAAACCCTTAAAACTATCAGATTTTCTCATGTGAAAAGGAAAGCTAACATGCTAGTGGATTAGTTGATGAATGAAAGAGTCACCAATAGGGACAAGGATTCTCGGTATGCTTGGGATTCGTTACCTACATGCAAAATGCGGGAGGACTGATCCAGGTGGATGTTGGTGGACACCCACCTATCCCATTTGGACCCCCCAACTGTCTCTTTCAGTCTTTTCAGTTTCCTAAATTGTAGCACAGTTTACTATTTTTAGCAGCTTTTCGGGTCCTGAACTTCCGGAGCCGTTTTGAGGCCCTAAACGACGTTTTTTTTGGGAATCTGGGGCAACATGGGTCCGTGGACCGATGTTGCCTCCCAAAGTGGTAGTACTCGGATAGATATTTCTAACGAGCTATCGTACGCGCCAAACAGAGATCGTATGCCAAAGTTACGACCCTGGGAAATTGATGTACCAATTTACCCAAACGGGGCCCACAATTTGGTGTTTCATCTTCTAGGGTTAGGTTTCAGGATGTGAAGGGTTTTCCATTGTTTCTCAACAATAAATAGGCCTTTGAGCCTCATTGTAACACAGTTTAGAACAGTTCAGAGGCATGTAGCCACCACATCTCTTCTCAGAGATAAGCTACCATCGCCCTAGCTGGTTTATTTCCATTTCTGGTTGTAAGCATATTTCAGTATTTTGCATTAATGAAATGAAGTATTATTTCCGCTGCATCTTTGTGTATATGGTTATCTGTGTAATTTGTTGCGTTCCTGTTTAAATCCGGATCAGTGGTATCAGAGCGGTCTGCTTTTTCTCTGTTTTTCTTTGCATGTCCCCAACAAGGTCGGGATATAAGGAGTTAGGGCTTGAACTGGTTGAACCTTTGCAAGACCAGCCTCGTAAATCCCGACAGCCTCCCATGGTGGATGAGAAGAAAGACGAGGGGGCAGGAGATCCCATCAAAATCTTGCTCGAAGAAGCTCTCGAGCGACAACGGAACGCGATGATGGACAACTTTGCCCAGATCCTTCAGCGGCTACCCAGAAGCGACGCATCGGCTTCCAACAGCTACTCTGGAAACGCCACACCCTTTAAGGTACAAGTCAATTTTGAAATCCACATATTCGAGGGTCAGATAGACGCAGATGCCGTAGATAAATGGTTAAATCAGCTAGAGGGTTATTTTTCTGTTCATGAATTTTCAATACGGGAAAAGATTGTTTTCGCTCTTCTCAAAGCAGCCCCCCACGTCAAGGACTGGTGGGAAACCTACTGCAAGCAGAAAGATGAAAGTACATGCTCACTATTTTCAGCCGCACCCACTTGGAATGACTTCCGGGATGCCATCAAAGAGCAGTACTACCCTGTCGGAAGCTATGAGGACAAATACATCAAATGGACCACACTGCGACAGGGACGAGAACAAGATGTGCTAGAGTTCGCAAACATTTTTCATACCCTTCGCACATAGTTGGGTATCAAAGATTCTGAGCTGCATCTGGTACTCAAATATCGTGGCTGCCTGCACAAGTACATCCAGGAAGAGATGGTGTTCTTGAACATCTCCTCACTCGGAACAGCATACCGATACGCTGTCAAAATCGAGCAAAAGTTCAAACAGAAGAAGCGAGACTTTGGATCTACAAATCCGAAGCCCAAAGGACAAAGCCAAGGTGGGGTGACCCAAGACAACCTGTCGAAGCCGCAAGAAAAGAACAACACCATGAAGTCGAAGAAGGACACAGGAAAGTGGTGTGAGTTCCACAAGAGTCCCACTCATAACACAAGTGAGTGTCGGACCAAGCAGTCGCTGGTGGCTGAGTTGAAGGCTTCCGAATCAGATGCATGTTCCGACCCTGAGCCAGAACCCGACAAGGGGAATGGCAAAGGGAAGTAGATCATTGATGCGGATCCCAGTGCCACTGTCGCCACCGCCAAGATCAAGAAAAATGAGCCCGAAGATCCAGAGGAGGGGGAGCGTCTTTTCCACTCACAGATGTGGGTGAAGGGCTCACCGCTGCGATTCATTGTCGACACTGGTAGCCAAAAGAACCTGGTTTCAGCAGAGGTCGTGAAGCGGTTAGGCCTATCGACTACACCACACCCACAGCCATACAGTATCGGGTGGCTTCACGAAGGACGAGATCTGAAAGTTTGCCAGCAGTGCTGCCATCCCTACAGCATCAAACCCTTCACAGACGAGGTATTGTGTGATGTTACACCTCTGGATGTTTGCGATGTATTATTAGGCCAGCCATACCTGTGGAGGCGACATGCTGTGTATGAGTCCAGGCCTCGTGCTGTCATTATTTCTTTGAATAATTCATTATACAGGATACCGGAGGTAGCCCCACCTACCGCCACATCTTTGATCACCACTAAGAAAGGCAGCAAGCTCATCTCCCAGACCAGGAAATTCATCTGTCTGGTTCACTCCCAAAGTAAGGGGAAGATCGTTGCTACATCCATGACCCCCACAAAGGGTTCCTCCACGCAGCAGCAGCAGCAAAGGGATATGGTCATGGCAGAACATAGGAACAACTTCTCCTCACCCACAGGGGTACCACATAAGTTTCAGGTGGGAAACAAAGTCTGGTTGCATTGACAGAGAGAACGCCTTACCAGAACCCATCAGAAACTCAGACCACTCCGACATGGTCCTTACACCAGTACCAAGGCTATGGGCAACAATGCTTTGAAGCACAGCATTCCTCCATTCCTTCGCCTGCACCAAGTGTTCAATATGGACCATCGTCGACCATTCTTCTCACCAGTACTGGACACATCAGAGATTGCAGGACAAGTTCAGTAGAGGGAGGAACTCAACGCAATGGGGACCATTGCTTCCTAAGGGGGGAGGAATGATCCAGGTGGATGTTGGTGGCCACCCACCTATCCCATTTGGACCCCCACAACTGTCTCTTTCAGTCTTTTCAGTTTCCTAAATTGTAGCACAGTTTACTATTTTTAGCAGTTTTTCGGGTCCTGAACTTCCGGAGCCGTTTTGAGGCCCTAAACGATGTTTTTTTGGGAATCTAGGGCAACATGGGTCCATGGACCGATGTTGCCTCCCAAAGTGGTAGTACTCGGATAGATCTTTCTACGAGCTATCATACGCGTCAAACGAAGATCGTATGCCAAAGTTACGACCCCGGGAAATTGATGTACCAATTTACTCAAACGGGGCCCACAATTTGGCGTTTCATCTTCTAGGGTTAGGTTTCGGGATGTGAAGGGTTTTCCATTGTTTCTCAACAATAAATAGGCCTTCGAGCCTCATTGTAACACAGTTTAGAACATTTCAGAGGCATGTAGCCACCACATCTCTTCTCAGAGATAAGCTACCATCGCCCTAGCTGATTTATTTCCATTTCTAGTTGTAAGCATATTTCAGTATTTTGCATTAATGAAATGAAGTATTATTTCCGCTGCATCTTTGTGTATATGGTTATCTGTGTAATTTGTTGCGTTCTTGTTTAAATTCGGATCAAGGACTTTCTCTGTCAGGTGACCCAAGATATGGAACTATGGATTAACAGGATGGATCGAAGGGATTCATGAGACAGGCGGGAGGATGGAGATCCCTAAACCGTCTGCCCCTTTTCGGTTTTGGTTGTTTTCCAAAGCTCGGATTACTTTCAATGGGATGCTGAAAGGACTGACTTGGGTAGCACCACAGGTTTGGTCATCCGTTTTCATGTTTCTTAGGTGGTGTTTGACAAGGAATTTGGGAGGAAGGCTCAAGAACTGCCCACTGGACTGGACTGATAGTCATCACTTGGCGAAAGAGCGTGCATACTTTTATGTGAAACAACTGATCCAAAACCACAAGTGGTATATTGGGCAGGGTCTGAATGGTTTCTGGTTTTTTGTGGTTGGCCCCCGATTCCACTCTTTATGTGACACATTGCAACGAGAGGTGAGAGAAAACCGCCCTTATCGGGTAGGTAACCCTCGTGCTTCTCATCCTCCTGATATCCACGAAGGCCGTTGGATCTAAGTCGGGTGATCAACGGTGACGATTGGTTTGTGTTAGTTGGTTGGGAGTTTTTGACCCGAAAAAGTTTAGAGTGCTACGCTTATAGTTTTCAACGAGTCCGTAAGAAAGTTTTAGGTGTGGTTTGTTGTGGGATTTCTTGTGGACCCTTGGCGGGACATTTGTGGCCTGTTTTGTGACCCCCTGTTTGGGGGACTCGACTTCCAAGGAGTTCATGGTTCATTTGGTGCACGTCAGCACTAGCAGTTGGTATTTTGCCCTATTTGTTTGACTGTATCTCCTCGGTTTCTGCCTACCCTGCTTACTGTTGAACTCTCTCAAAGCTGGTGCGAATTCATGTAAATTATGTATTGTTGGCTAGCTTAATAGAAGGTCCTACTCTTACTTGATCAAAAAAAGAAATGTCTTTACTTTTCATAGAATAGGATTTGTGAAGTTTTCATAGTGTGATTCATTTCATTGCTTTCCAATTCATTTGATTTCCTAGACTATAAACTCATTTACTTTCATAGAATTGCTAAGATACGTGTGTGCCTTTCTTAGAATTCATCTTATTAGCAAGATTTCGTTCCACTCTTTAGAGCAGGTTTTTACATTTTTTTTAAATTTATTTTCTTTCAATAGAATAAAATTCTCATTCAAACATTGAAATTGAAAAGTTAATCACCTCACACATATAGTGTAGTGTACTTCGTAATGTACGAACTTGGATTGACATTTTAATGAAAGTAATTTAACTCACAATTAAATTACCCAGCAATACCCTTAGAAATCAAAATCTAGTAGTATGGAAAACGAAATAAGAGAAGTAGGAAAAGTGTTGTCTTATGTTATATGCACAAAAACAAATTGTAGATTGATATTGGATGTTTAAGACGGATGATAGGAGATCAAGGCAAATTCATTAAACTAAAAAAAGAAAATGGAGGCAAATTAATACTTGGTAACAATGAATCATCAAAACTAATTGGGAAAGAAACAATCAACATAAATAATGGAAGAACGAAGGCCCAAAATGTTTTATATGTGGAAGGACTAAAACATAATATCATGAGTATTAGTCAAATGTGTGATCAAGGGTATGATATCACATTCCATTTCATATAATGTGAAATTAGAAATGATGATATATGAAAGCTAGTGGTATAGGCTAACATAACTTCAAGAAATGTGTACATTCTTGATGGAGTAGAAGGAGAAAAATGTTGTATGGTAAATATTGATGAGAGTCGGTTATGGCACAAAAAGATGGGACACATCAATTTTGATAATCAGGTAAATATAAGAAAAATACAGGGCATGAAAGACATGCCAAATATATCAAAACTAGATAGTTCCCTTTGTAAGGCATATCAACATGGAAAATAAACCAGGGTTTTCTTTAAAACAAAATAATAGTCTAGATTCAAGCCTCTAAAACTCATCCATACAAATCTTTTTGGACCATCCATGACTCAAACACTAAAATGTGAAAGGTATTTTATGTTGCTCATTGATTATTATACAAGAATGACATGGGTTACTTTCCTTAAAGAAAAATGTTAGGATTTCAAGAAATTCAAAGCCTTCAAGGCTTTACTTGAAAATGAAACTAGTGCAAAACTCAAATTCCTAAGAACTAACAAAGGAGGTGAGTTTAATTCAAGCGAATTCAATAGATTTTGTGAGAACACATTCGATTAGAAGACAATTAATTTTTCTAAGAACTCCATAACAGAATGGAGTTCCTGAAAGAAAAAATCCAATAGTGTGAGAAATGGCTTGAATGATGCAAAATGAAGCTCAGTTACCAGATAGATTTTACGAAGATGGAGTTTACACAACATGTTATATCTTGAACAAAACACAAATCAAGGTAAAAAATACTAAAATACCTTTTGAAATATGGAAATAAAGAGAAACCATTGTCAAACATTTTAAAGTGTTTCGAAGGAAATTCTATATTAAGATAAATGAAGATGATTTAGGGAAATTTGATGCTAGAATTGAAGGATTTTTCTTGGATATTCATACGAAGAAAGGGATACATATGTTATTAAAAAAGGACATGTAAGGTTCTTGAAATTATTGATGTAAGAATAGATGAGGCATCGCCTCGAACCTAACCACAACCAAATAAAGACCAAGAAGAAGAAGAAGAAAGTCACTGTTATCACAAAATCAAGCACTGAAAGGCTGCTGATCAGGTAGACTCTGTGTAACTATTTCAAACCAGACTTTTGACTAAGGCTTAGCCTCCTTAGCCTGAGAGGGCTCTCTCAAAAGGTTATTGATTTTGACTATTGATGAGATGGCTAACTCTTGCAAAGTAGATTTAACAAATATGTTGGCTGGACAGACATTACAAAGACTTCCATTGGGCTTATGGAGTTAATCATCCTTCAGTAAACTATAACACTACTCATACATAGAAGTCAGGGCATGTAATGTTTAAATACTCAAAACACATGTCATGGAAACTTCAGCTTACAAATACACAGAGGAAATCAGAGCAGCAAAGTGAATTCTGAGTGATTGTGTATCTATACAACTGTAAAAACATAAAGGATAAAACAAAACCACATATCTTGAGCATTTGAAACACTGTATGAATCCTGAGAAGAAAAGTAGTCACTTGTATTACTGAAAATGAGTTTGTACACAAGCCAAAATAACACTCTGTTTTCTCCAATATCCAACCCTAATTACATTCATCATTCAGCTATATATAGAAACATAATTAAAACTACTTGGAGCTTCCTCCTCCAGCATGAGGGGAGCTCGATGACTGCCACTAATGACACCTATCTGCTTTGCAAAAAACTATTTAATACAATAACCACTAACTGAAGTTCTAAAGAGTTCTAATTTAATTACAACTCTAACTCTATCTCCTTCGTAGAATGATTCTTCCTTGCAGCTTTGACACCTGGTTTCCTTTTCGTTTGGCTGAGATGAGCAGTTAATGCTCCATGTTAGCTTTGGATACTGAAGGCTTTAACTGCTCAGCTTTGTTAGGAAATATCCCTTGCTTTTCGGTTCTGGTCCCCCATTACTTCGAATATGCAGCAGCATGTCTTTAGTTCTTTAATAACCCAAAATATAGAGATTTGCCACGTCCATGATGTGCTGGCCACCCTTTTCCATGTACCTGTGTGATGACAAAACTTTCAAAAAGATTTGCCGCTTTATCAATCATAATTGATTGGCTCAACTGAAACATGCAGCTACAGCAGTTTCGTAGCGCGCTACGAAACTGCTGTGTAATTTCAAAAACACAGTCTTCCAGCATCAGTTATACAACATGACTTTGTGTTGAGATATGTTAAAACAACAAGACCTGAAATTGTATCAATTTATGCCACAGTCACCGGACAGCCTACATAAACAATGGCTGAATCTGCGATTTTAATAAGTCTGCAGCTCCTTCAAATTTGTAGGCTCAGCCATAGGTTTGATACCTGCGTTCTTTATACAATTGCTCTAAACCTGGTTGAAGCCTTGTAGTTAATGCAATGCTTGCAAAAGCAAAACCACTGAACACCAATAGGACTGTAACTTTTACTGCTGGTATGTTTAGTACAGGTGCATGGACATTCTTCATGTACTGCACCAAAAGATCAGGTTTTTGGTGCTTCCTGCCCAAATTATCATGTTCGAGTTCAGTTGTTGATGGACTAACTCTAATGCAAGGAAAGCAATCAACTCTGTTTCCTTCTGTTCTTATCAAATCAAATGTCATAAGAGGAATAAATGTAGTCACTTGCAGTAAGAAGTCCACTAACACCGCAAGCACTAGAAGTGGAATAACTTCAACAATAATTAAAGTGGACTTCACTCCAAATGCACTGAAGCTTACAACCAAAAACAGGGCTGGGAGTTATGAAATGATTCCTTCCTGCATTTCACATTTGTGGTTTGTTCGTTTTGCAGGTGTCTCTGATCTTCTACAAAACAGTGTTTTTGGAGTTAAAGGAGAGTAACTCATGCTGCAAATTTAATATGAATTATTTCCACTTGTACAGAACAGTGGACTTATACATATTTTGCTCAATCAGAATCCCACCTGTTTGCACATTCTTAAAACTCGATTGAATGCTCGCCTTCCCAGTAATAGTCAATATATCTTCCAGGAAAATACTACCATGTTTGAACTTTGTACCTCTGAATCACAAGTTGCTTTCATGACTAAAGCTTTAGTGCCACATGGACCAGCAATTAGAAACTAAATGGTTAGAAAAATGAGGCATGAGAATTTCAGATTGTGATCCAGCGTTTGGCAGTATGCAATGATGAATACGATTGATGTGACCCAAAGAAACACATGCTGCTCTGCAAGATTATACATCAACATGATGCAGATTTGAGGAGAGCTTGAACACTCCCCTACACTTCTGAAAAACTGAAATGACTAGAGTACTGATGATACAGAACGTCAATAATTTAACAGCATGCTGAACACCTGAATCATCCCCTCAACCAAGTGTTTCTGTATGACGAATTATCTCGTAATGCTGCATCGTGTGGCTTGTACTCCATCAGGTAGCTGGCAGGAAGGTGAAGATGTTTCTTGATTGAATCTCTCAATACCATTACTGCCTGGCCATCAGAAGCATTTCTATTCCAAACACTGAGAATGTCCTCCCCAAAGCGAACACTCAATACAATACCACATACATCATCACCATAATCCAGCTGATCGCCTACCAGCGCTAGTACCAAGTCTTCCCAAAACCTGCCTGAGACAGCCTTATTCAGCCGAATTATCCACTTCCCACCATTACGATTTCCTGGGTCCTCCCATAAAGGTCGAAGACCCGCTTTGAAAAGGTGCAAATTTGTTGGGTTTGGCATAGAAGAAACCCGAGCAAAATGGCAATAGCAAACCCAAAAACCTTCCACAGTGCTGAACTCCATAATTTTTTCATGTTTTCCTCATATGATGCTTGTGATCTAACTCCAGGTTGTCGACGAAGGTACCAGAAAACAAATCGGTGCTATAAAGGATGGAGTCCGGCTTTGAGCTCTCTGTTAAGGCGTTCCCTTTCTTCTGCTTCTCTCTCGCGTCGTGCTCTGTCTTCTTTTTCCTTGTTGATCATTTCTGCAATGAGGGGCAACAACGGCGGGCGGTCGTTCGGTATCAATTCAGGACGAGATGGTGACTTGAGCTTCCTTCATCTACCTTAGCCTTTGAACAATTCCCCGTTTACATTTACGCTTGTCCGCCTTCAATTCACGCAATTGAACTTCTATTTCATCAACCTTTGCCTTCAAGTTATCATATTTTGTCCTGGATTTACGATGTCTATCTTGCATTTGACTCAGTTCAGTCTGCACTTTTGATAGTTCCTCTGTATTTTTGCCAAATGAGTCGAGAAGTCTTTTCAACCGAGCTTGCATTTGCTCCTCTTGAGATGCCAACTGTTTGATCAAGGTGGAATGACCTTGACTAATACGGCCACTTTTCCAACAAAGAGAAACAAATGTCAACCATGTGTCTATGTCCTCTGTCGGTGGAAGAACTAATGGACGAACAGCTAGTAATGTTTGCCAAACCTTAACATTTCGTTTGGTTCCTTGTATCCGATCAATCCACAAGAATTAGAACATGAGGCGTATACTTAAATGAAAACACATTTCGTTTGTCAAAATCTCATCACTGACACGTACACGATCCCACAACCATGTATACTTGGAGATGACATATGCACTACCACTTAGTCGATAACCAGCTTCATATATATTTGCTGCTTTTCCAACATAATTAACCTGAGTTGGGATCAGAAGGGCTTCATTGACTGGAGAAAGGCGATTGTCCCAGGAAGGGATCTTCAAGGTATTAGTCTCAGGGAGAGCACTGAGCAAATCTGTGTTGCTACAAACGAGCTTAATGCACTGCTTCCTCGAAAACCCTGTCGCTGGTCTCATCTGCATTTCTGGAGGGAAGCAGAATTCTGTACAATAGGCATGCTAGGATTTTGGCCTCCACTGAAAACTTGAACAAATCCCCAATTTCGTAGCACGCTACGAAACCACCTAAACATGTAGCGCTGCGAAACTGCTAAAAAAGGATTCATGTGCTTATTTGCAGACATTTGGCTTTGAAATTTTGTCAGTGATAACAGTCACAATGAAGAGCATGAAGAGGAACAAGAAGAAAAAGTGTAGCCATTACTTCCAAAAATCCATCCAAGTATGTCCAAAATAACCATCCAGATAGAAAAATTCTTGGAGATAAGGAATCAAGAGTTCAAACTAGAAGGAAACATGTTGGTACAATAAGCCATGATAATTCAAGTTTGTTATCCCTGATGGAACCCCAAAATTTTTCTCAAGCTAGTCAAGATGAACATTGGGTTAAAGCTATGAATGAAGAACTAGATCAAATTGAGAAGAATGATACATGGGAGTATGTTCCAATACCTAAAGACAAAAATGTAATTAGAACGAAGTGGGTCTACATAAATAAGTTGAATGAATATGGACAAGTAGTGAGGAAAAAAGAAAGACTTATGTGTAAAGGTTATGCACAAGTCAAATTTATTGACTTTGAAGAAACATTTGCTCCAATATCTATAATTGAAAAAATAAGAATGTACTTAGCCTTTGTAAGCTTTAAGGTGTTTATAATTTATCATATGGATGTAAAAACAACATTTCTAAATGTAAATCTACAAGAAGAAGTATATATATTGAGAAACCATAAGGATTTTAGCAATCATGATTTGAGTTGTATTATTATATTGGTTTTCATCCATATCAATGCTTTCAAAGTGGAAAAAGTGGAGGAATTAGCTCACATGACCATTTTTATTGACATGATGTAGTTTGGAAAATTGTAGTCTGAAACCTTCCGGGAACATTTTGAGGCATGAAACAACATTTTTTGGGGGTAAAAATCCACTTCTTTAATGCAAAACCCGTTTTTCTTATTCTACACACAAGGACCTTCCTAACGACATAAGAATCACCTCAATCAAAGTCCATATGTAAAAGTTATGCCACACAGAAGTTGACATTCTTGTTTTGGCCACCATAATTTGGGAGGATGCCTTGTCAACCGCCATTACTCAAGGGAAAGGGGCTAGCCACATAATCACAATGAAGAAGACTCTAAAATATTCCATATTGTAACTTTGATTAAGAGTTGAGGGAGTCAAACCTAGCCACTAGTAGGCTATTAGGTTGTGTTATAACTGTTTCACTAGGAGGAAAAGGGGTTACATTATTTTCGAGTGTATCTTGTTCAATAGACCAACAACGTAGCCGAGCGGGGTAGGGAGAAAGAGAACATAGATGATTTGTGTGTTGTAGTAGCCCACGTGCCACAAGGCTTACTTCTTTATACTTGTAGCCAATTTCTATTTAGAGAAAGAGAACAAAAAGGGCCTCACCTTCCAACGACATTTTAGGCTCGAAAGGGTTTCTCATAATATATCTTGTGTCAATCATAGTTTGTGAGTTTTTATTTTGTTGTTCTCTATTTTTTGGATAACTATAATTTGCATGCATGTGAAATAATCAATAATTTACAGATACAAAAATCTGAAGAGAAATAAACCTTCATAGTGTAGATTTTAGATTTTAAATATAATTTATGAGATTTGTTGCGACAAAATTTCTAGTGGAATATCCACGTCAGTTTACAAATCATATCAAAAGACAAGGATTATATGTTTAGTTTAAAGACCTTTTTGTATGGGTTAAAACAATCACCTAGGGCTTGGTACCTAGATATCTTCAACAACAAAGCTTCAAGACAGGGGCAACATATAGTAACCTTCACATCAAGGCTAAAAATGATAACTCGTTGATCATTGTTGTCTATGTGGATGACTTAATTTTTGGAAGTGATGTTGATTATATGAGAAAAAAATTCATTTAACATGCATAAGGAGTTTGAAATGTCTATGTTGGGGGAATTGTCTTTCTTTCTTGGCTTGTGGGTTCATCATTCAAAAAGAGGCATATATATTTCTCATACCATGTACTTTCAAGAAATATTGAAGAAGTTTGGTATGGAGAATTGTGCACTTGTGAGCACTTCGATGAAAACAACATGTAAATTCAATGAGGAGGATCAGTATCTGACACAAGAAAACCCTGCTATTACCCACAGTGTGCATATGAAATGCATATATCTTATTGCCCCATGAATTTCAACTCTCTACCAAGTCCAATCTTCATTTTCTTAATGGTCTAAGGCCCCCTTTATTAAATCTCATGCGTAATGCTTTATAACTTACCACAATTTATCCCTTAGCACAATCTATTCCATCGGGACTCTATACTCTCTTAAACCTTTAAGGTCTTTATGACCACACATGTTGACCAACCCCACTCTACAACTATGGTTATATACATACTTAAACCACAAACCTTCTATTGACGCTATTTCTAGTATAATTCCTTTATAATAGAAATCCACATAACACATATATAAACCATACCTTTTTTCTCGTTTCTTCAACCTAACACATTTATCAAAGCATGCCTTTATCGCTATTGCAATCTCGAGTTTCACAGGACTCTTAAGACTTCTCCTTTCGCATCCGGGATGTGATCGTACTATCCATCATACCGCAACCTTCATATATATTCTCCTTACCATTGATTTCTCGTATCAATCCATCAATGTCGCAATACTCAGAATCATACTAACATATGACTCTTTATCACATCTGGGATACAATAACACAACCGGACTTCAATATAATATAAACCACATTCATACCTTATCAGGTCCGCTCTATATTGCATGTCGCAATACTTATCAGTCCACTCACATTGTGCCTTCACAAGGTCGCATATCGTAGTTGCTTATCCACCGAACAACCCTTGACATCTTAAGAATTCAGTTGGTACGCTATCAATTGGGTATGGACCTTTCGAATTTAGAGGCTTGGAGAGCAAGTTCAGCATTTGAGACATTGCTGAAAGAGATGTAGGACCTCCTGAAAAGAGTGATGTCGATAGCCGAAGGAGCCGTGCATAGCCCTACGGCGCTGGTGGGGGATGCACCAGAAATTCCTAATTCGCCCCAGACACCGAGGCCCAAAAAGGATCCACAGGCAGCAGGACCAGTCCGCATGTCCCTGCGAAATCTATGGTTTGGTAAACTGTTTATGGAAGACAAGGGCAAGATAGTTAATATTGAGACAGATGATGAGGAGGAGGACCTCAAGGCCTTCATAGAAGAGATTGAACCAGATGAAGAAATGGTGGAAGACATCCAGCGAGTGCACGCTGCAGCAAACTACCCAAGTATGTCCCTCCGCGAAAAGGGAGAGAAAGTACCCAAAGATTTGGATGTTGTTAAGAGCGCACTCAAAACCTCACTCCTCCTAGAGGGAATTCTGTTTGAAGGTTCAGTCCTGGGCCACGTGCCCACGATGAAATTTGAAGATTGGGACCTTGCAGATAGTGAAAAGTTCCCACATTTGGAGACTAGCCAACTCATGAAACAAAGCAAGGAGGGGGTAGTTACAGCGCTACAGCCACAGAAATGGCTACGCGGGGTGGAGGAGGATGGGCTACTCCACCTACTATGGATTCCACACTTTCACTGGGCACCAATAATGATATTTGTCATCAGGAAACTAATTTTCTTAGTACACGATGGGTACTTGTGGCTGGAGGAACCTATTTCCATCACGACAGAGCTTATCCATAGGATTTCTCAGCTTCCCTGTATGGGAAGGGACCGTGCAGAAATAGCAGGCAAAAGCAGAGACTTAGCACTTGTAGAGGCCATGAAGAAGAAATAGAAGTTGGAGAAAAAACAGAGGGGTGACGTCATTAGTAGCATTCAAGACAAAGGGGTGTGCATAGCCACCCAGCTGCTGGGAGGAAAAGTGATGAGAAAATGTCGCGGCAATGAGGTACCAGCAATGGTCATCGCACTGGCCGAGCAATGTGCCGAGGGGCTACAATTCAACTGGGCGCAACTCCTCTTCAAGGAGTTCCTGATGAACTGCAAGAAGGCCTAGGAGCAGGGTAAGACCTTCCACTACGCATTGTTGCTCTTACCCATCTTGTTGGTAGCAGGGAAATTGCCAGAGGACAGTCAGTTTTCTCCTCTTGACTAGGACTTGCCAGAGGCAGCAAAATATGCGTCGTTATGGGTGACAAGGGATGCCACGTGGATCCACAAGACCAAGATCTTCTGGATACTCATAAAGGTGAGCGTACGGATGTGGATCAACAAATGACCGCACCTATCCCCCACGGTATACGACACTCTATGGAGCTTTGCAAACTTCAAGGCGCGGAAGGATCCAGAGCAGAAATGAACCAAACTCCCCTTCATCATGATTGATGATGTTGTTTTAGTGGTGCTCGACTCATGGCCACCCAAATGGCACACCCTGGATCCGACAACGCACGATGAGATGGTGATTCAAAGACAGAAGGATGTTGCCAAGCTTCTGGCACAACAGAAGAGGAATGAGCAATTTTCCGAGGAAGTAAGGGCTTCCCGCGAGGTAGTGAAGGCCACTGCGAAGAAAACCAATGCCGCGAAAAAAGCAGCAGCATCACTGGCAACTGGGCAACCATGATGCAGGAGGGAGGAGGCCCGGACCTGACCATAGGATAGGGGACAAATGACACGGCGAAGGGTGCGGACCTAAGCACGTCATCGACACAACGGAAATAGCCGCACGGTACGGAATGAACAGGGCCCGGAAGAAGACCAAGGCTTCCAAATTGGACGGGGAACCTATTACACTAACAGAGGGTGACCTATACGACACCGAAGACACTGTTCGCGAGGTCACCAGGGAAGCGCTACAGGAGGCAATGTTGGAGCAGCAGAATGTGTTGGGTGCACTCAGGGCACAACTGTGGGGATTTCAGGTGTGACTCCCATAAGAGGGAATGGTAGCTGTCTATGGTGCCACGGGAACATCAGCAATAGAGAAGTTGTTGCGGGCCAAAATGACCAACACCGTCGCGCTGCCGGAAGGAGCAGTGATAGTGGATAGCATGGAGGATAGAGTCGCGGTAGGATGGATCAAGGGACTCAGCCTAAACTTGGCTACCCTTCCGCGGGATATTTTATACCAACTGCAGGATGGAGTGACAATAGAACTCCACTCTAGGGAAGGACGTGCAGTGTGAATGCTAAGTGAACAGTGAATCAACATAGAGTAGCTTAGCCTACAACATGATGAAGTGGTGGTGCAGAACCAACAGTTGGAGCAGATCGTAGAGGAAGCATGTCGCTGCACCCCAGAGCTGGAAATTGCGACAGATCTACCAATAGGAATGCGGATCCACAAACTGGCCAGTGGATTCTGTGAGGTAAATGAGGAAGCTACGAGGATCCAGCTAGACCTCAACCAACAAATTTCTGAACTGTGATTAAAGGTGTAGTCATCCACGCCCATGGAAGTTCGAGAACAAAGCGCTAGCGATGTCCAAAAAGGGCTGGAAGAAATTGAAAAGATAGTGCAAAGTTGTACCACTTTGTTGGAAGAATCCTTCGGGGTCCTCACAGCCTTACAGGAGGACCCCACCATACAATAGTTGGAAATAGAGGCGGAGAAGCTTCAAATACAATATGATAGTGTGCACGAGACGACGTAGACAGTAGTCCTGACTCAACGGCTTGGAAGGCTACAACAGGCGAAGGCATTGAAGGAGCAAGTGGATGCAATGTGCCAAAAAGAGGCAGTACTTAAAGCACGCATCCAACCTTGGATTGATGAGGCCTTCCTCATCACCACCACCATTGAAGGAAAGCTTGCACAAATGAAAGTATTGCATGCTCTCAGACAGGGATTTGTCCAAGACAACGAGTATTCAGCCGAGCGGGTACAGCGAATCCAGCAGACAACAGAACAGGGCACTGCAGACCTTCGCGCAACTCTAGAACAGTTGGAAGGGCTTCGTGCCAATATCGCTGCACAGTGACTCGGGATGAGTCACAATGATTGCGTTGGGGGCGTGTTGGGTAGCGAATCCCCCCATAGCATGTTTTTGGGGCTTAAAGCCCAAGTGTTGGTCAATATAATGTAAAGACTCTACGAAATGTGGGCGCAGAGCACAAGATTCTAGGACGAGTCATAGGGTTGTCCGCCCTAAAATAATGTAATTTAACATAAAGTTGTGTCGGCCTACCCATGGTCCGCGGACCATGGGATTGTATAAATAGAGCGAGGGTCTAAGTGTAAAGCGGGTTAAGAGTTTTAGGCAAGTAATAGATAGGTGAGAAGGTATGATTAGAGGATAGAAGTGGATCTGAAGGTAGTGGGTCTTAATAGTAGGTAAAGGCTCTACAGCTGAGTGTGCAGAGGCCTAGTAGAGTCCGCAGCTGAGTGTGTGGACCCCTGCAGCTGAGTGCGCAGGGCAGAGTTGGGTCTGTATTGAACTGAACTTGGGAAGGATCATTAATAAATCTAAGTTGATTCGACATATTGTGCATTTGTTTCGTAGATCTATGCATTTTTATTCAGCGTTAATAGTATCTGTTTATCTATATGCTCGCACTTGTATATATGTTTATGTATTAAAACTTTCGAAGTAATCAATGAACAGAACCTAACTAAGGAAGAATTGGGTAATTAATATTGATCACACTACAGCTGGATCTGTGCGAAGGCAGTCCCATAGGACGCAGGGAGCTCGCTGGTGCACATAATCTAATAAGTGTAAAGGTTGAATCGCGTACCTATCACCCATATTAGACATCCCCAGCGTACGGAAAGTTGGTTTCAACACCCTCCCATACTACTTCGGGTGAGACCTCAGTCCACGCTCCACAAACTGTTGCCGAAAGGGCCAGTAGTACTGGGATTTTCTTGGCTAAACTCACTGCTGAACTTGGGTCAAGCCCCACGTAGCCAACAACATGTCACAATACTTATCGGCCCGCTCAAATTGCGCCTTTGCAAGGTCGCATATCGTAGTTGCTTAGGGCCCTGTACATTACCATAGGATATTTGTGATGCGATCAAATATTCGATCGCATCGGATATCGCATATCACACATTCTTGTGGCCCAAGATTCATTCTTCATAATCAAAACACTGTGATGTTGGGTTTTATCAATGCTCCTCCACCATTGATCATAACATTTGATCCAACGGTCAACAATGATTTCGCATGTCACAATTGTCCATCGCTTAATGCTGCTTCACTCACTCTTGAGACATGTTGCGATGTGATTTTACTTATCCCGTTCTCTGCGACTTAATCCTATCCGTTGATTTGTTAGATCCAATGGTTACTGTGTATCGATAGTTTACTCCCTCGTTCCTCTTTTCACTTGGATTATACACCATTTCTTCAATTCAACTGTGGTTTCGGATTACTCTAAGGTTTCTCGCCCTTCGCTATTCTGCTGCGCAATTCCTCCTGAGCTTAAGTATGTGTGTTCTTTCATTGTTGTCCCTCCAGAGCTTTCACTTTGATCCTTCGAATGGATTCAAGCGATCCATTATGAATCTTTGTCTTGTTCTTCTCCTCTGTGTTTCGCCTATACTCTGCCTGCATACCTCTATTACACAAAATTCTCTAATTTACTCATAATTTTATCATTCGATGTTCAAATCGCACATTTACACACTTTGGAATTAAATCTTTGTATATGTACATGCAAACCAAAGATTACTTAATAGGACTCTTTGTCTCTCCTTGGCCTGATCTTCTAATTAGTGGCCTCTATTTCACAATCTTCCCGTAGGCTTACATTCTCTAATTAGCTAACTTGCTAACTATCTAACCCTCTAACCCCTGTCTATGCCTTTTAGGCTTACATTTATACAAAAGGATTCTAAAACCAATTCCTCGTTTAGATCCATAAACCTCCTAACAAAATCCTAAAATCTCTTCCTTATCACTAAGGATCCTCTCTAATCCACAAAATCATGAACTAACTCCTAATCTAAGTTTTTACAATTAATTCTCAAATCCCTCAATCTCTCAACTATCCTAAATCTCTCATATTCTCCTACATTCAAGAATATTTACAAATATGCCTCCCAATATTCAATTAAATCCTATTCCCATTAAAATCACTAAAAAGCCTAAATAATTACATTAATTCACACTTAGGAAACCAACTTCCTTGAAACACAAGACCCCCTATGTCTACTAAAATACAATGATATTTCTTGAGTTGAATGCTCTTGCATCAGTATCTATAAGAAAATCATAGCATGTACAGTTTCATGATTGGTAACCTTCTTTATTTAACAACTTCAAGGCTAGATATCATGCAAGTAGTAGGTCTAATGGGTAGCTTTCAGTTAATCCCAAAAGAAACTCATATGGATGCAGTAGAAATAATATTTAGATAGCTATAGGGCACCATAAATTTCGGCTTGTGGTATCCATGGGGCACAAACCATACTCTTAGAGTTCATAAAGATGTAGATTGGGTTGGTAGAGTTGATGATAAGAAGAGTACCAGTGACAAAGCCTTCTTTCTAAGCAGATTCCTAGTCTCTTTGCTCAACAAGAAACAAACCTCCATTTCTTTATCCATAGATGAGGCAAAACATATTGCAACAACATCATGTTGCACTCAAGTAGGGATCTTCAAGAAAATGATGATCAACCTATGCCCATCATGTGTCACAACACCAATGCTATCAATTACTCTAAAATCCTTGTTATGCACTATAAGAGAAAACAAATATTTATTAAATACCATTTTCTGAAAGAACAAGTCACTGATCATGCTATTAGGTTAGAATACATTCTAACAAAAGAGAAAATTGCATACATATTTACCAAACCCATTCCTAGAGATAGTTTTTAATATCTTAGAGAAAAGATGAGTGTAGTTTCTTCCTCATTAAGGGAAATAGTCCACTACTTTAAGCAAAACAACATGTTGGTGACAAGGGAAGTTCAAGGAAAGGATATGCATCAACACAGGGGAGTATATGCCATTTTCCATTGATGTCAAAGGGGGAGAATAAGCAGACATCAAGAGAGGAAGAATTAACAAGAATACAGGGGGAGTCTAGCTCAAAACCAACAGTGACTAGAAGATGTTTGGTATTGTTTGCAAGTTTTAACCCTATAGAGAAATTATTTGCAAACAAATTATTAAAAGTACAAAAAATATACAATGGCAAAAATAGAAAATATATTTAAAGACTTTTCTCGTGGAACTCAAAATCAAGAAAATCATATTGATGTTTCATTATAATTCTTTCAATGTCACAATACATTATATACATGACAAAGCATTCACAAACCCTAATTCATTAACCTTAGAATAAAACATAACCGTAATTCCCTTAACCATATTTAGAAAATATCATAGACAAAACCATCAAACATAAAACCATACCCAAAACCATGAATAATTCCGCTAGAAGAGTTTAATACATTTTCCATTCTATATGTTTGAAGAGATTTTCAACAATCTAATCTAAGCTGAAATTGATGACGATGGCATTTATTGAGCTCAATGAAGTGTGATTGCGTATGCCATGTTCCAATTTTCATAGCTTTATTTTATTTGTTTATTTTCTAAGTTTTGTTGGAAACCGCTTAGCTGGTTACGCAAATTCCTAAAGAAAGTCTTTTTCATACTTAAAAAAGTGAAACAGGATTAGGAACATTCCTAATTATGAATTGGTTATAATATAACTACCTCACCCACTTACAAATAGACAGATCAATCACATCCAACTCAAATAAAAATAATTAATCAAAACTAAACATATGATGTCATGAAATTAGATTACTTTATAATTACTGCCAATATTTCCACAACATCGTGATTACTACAAGAACAATCGCGGGAAAATTAAGTGGGGATCATATAAGCTATTAATGGAATACAGGGTGTACCATTCCAATGTTGCGTAGATGTGTGAAATGTTAGATCATTGTAATTTCTAACCTAACATCAAATAATACATGGTTTGACTTTGTCTTTGGTTAATGGATTATTTGTTGTTTGTGCATATTAAAACACAAACAAGGCACCTTCCATTTTGTTTTTGAATATGAGCTTTATATCCTTAGTGAATAATGAGGAAGCTCATTTTCTAAGTGCAATAATAGATAGTCATAGATAGAGGTGACCTTGGGAAGTGCAATAATGGATAGCCATTGAACTTGGGACGCTGGTTAGAAGACACAATGGCTATCCACATCATTATGAAAAGGTTTTTAATGAAGAATTCTTAGAAAGGTCTTGGTTTAGGAAAGGTGTGTAAAGTTTATATACTTTAATGATAATAGAGAATTCTTAAAAAGGGAGGGAAAATGTGTTTCTTGTAATATTGTTTTAGTTCATATGTGACAGTAATAATGGAGATTTCAATATGGTTTTGTTTTCTTAGTTTATTTTAAAATATTTAGGAGTAAGTTTATATTATGGTTTTTAAATAAAATAATAATATTTTAGGTTTAGATATGTATTTTTGTTTATTAATGTTAAGGTTTTTGTAATTAAATTATTTTAATGAGTGGTAATAGAAATTAGACATAATCTATAAGTTATGAAAATATTGTTTTTTTTAATGTTGTATTTGCTTTGACTATGAATATATGGTAGCATCATGTTTTATGAAAAAATTGTTACAGATAAGGAAAAGATAAAGATTTTGTTATAGAAATGTGTTTTTTTTGTCTTGATAAAGTTCAAATAAAATAACATTGAAACTTGTAATCTTAGATAGTGAACTTATCTGTTACATTGTAATGCTTATCTTCTACTTACTGTCGGAAGCTCCCTGTGCTACTATGATAAGATTGTTGTATAGTTCATTCTCAAGTAATGAAGAATATCTTCATTCATTTCTTCAATTTTTTCTCTATGTAGAAGTGTTTTTAGTTATGAAATTAGGTCCTTGAGTGTTTTTTATGTATCTATATGGTATCAATGCAAATATGCAAACCCCTCATCATGTTTTGAGAGATATTTGTAATAAGTGATCAGATCTAATATGATCTAGCCTTACGAATTCTTATCTAATTTAGTATTATTTCCAAGAAAATATGTTGGTGATCCATAATAGTGATTGAGTTATTTTGTGGTCATATTTGTGGTGTGTCTACTTTGCTAGGACATATTCTTGCAACTATTGGATCTAGTGCCTGCAACAACATTAGCTCAAATAACCAGATTAGGCAAAGATCCACACTATGACTTTGACTTTGGTAAACCCTATGGTATTTTTAGCAAAGTAATTTGTAGTGATTGTTTTTTTGTTGGTGAAATTTTTTTTTGAAAGATTATTTTGTTTATGGGCAAAATGATTTAGGCTTTTTCGTATTTCATTAGGTAAATTCATAAACATTTGTTGGCAAAGGTTTTTCTCTTTTGGTCATTTAATTGTTTTTTTAGTGGTGAACCTAAAATATTTTTGGCAAGAATATTTTATTTTCAAGCAAGCTTTAAAGGAATTTTGGAGAAAAATTATTGTAAATTTTGGTTGCAACTTATATTTGAACCACGGTTCTTTATTGATAACATGGTAGAGTTAAGGGCCATTGGGATCTTAACTACCCAAAATGATCACACTTGGAAATAAAAAATGAAACAACAACTCCAGTCTAAAGGAATTTAGTAGATATTAAGTGAAAATTAGCTAGTGTTTTCCAAAGAAATGGATAAGTTTTCTTATCGAAATAAGCAATATGGGGCCTTGGGATCAATTGGGCTAAATGTTTTAGATCGATTATTGTTTAATCTTGATAAATGTACAAATCTAAAAGAAAGATGAGATAACTTGGCCTCCCTATTTCGAAAGGTCAATGAATTTGATGTTTTACAGTTGGATGCGGAGTTATCAACATTGATAATTAATGACCTAGCCTCCGTTGAGGATTAACTTGCCAAATTTATGTTATTGTTGGCCCAATTAAAAATATGTGGAAAAGAGAAATGAGAATATGAGTGTTTTTTATTTCTTTGATCTTATAAAAACCAAAGGATCGTTTTCAATATTTTTCATTTACATTCTAATCTACTATGGATTCCCTTGGAGTTTCATTTAAAATTCCCAACTTTGAGACATTTTCTGATCACATTACAAGAGATCTATCTAAGTTTAAGTTGCTAGATGTTCTTTCCAGTTCATCAATTTAAGCTCTTGTGGTTGATATCTCCAAAGGTAAGCATAAATCCCATCTCAAATAGAAGAAATATTTTTCTCAAGCCCATGATGTTCCCTCTAAGCCTTAAAAAACACTAAATCTTCATCTCCATCTTACAAGTCTATTGGATCTTCCTCCAAGACTAAGGAGAACAAGAATAATTCAAGTGCGTTGGGCCACATTACACTTAATAGTTCATCAAGACTTACACTATAGCCATCATTAGACCCTCTTCCATAAATTATTAGGGGCATATATGACCGCTTTTCATTGACTACTAGACAATCCCTATCATTTGGAAATTGTCTATTTGTTTACTACTAGACAATCCCTATTAATTGGAAAAATTCATATTTTTAGTGGGGGTGCCATCTAGGATGACATGTGGCATTGACTAGACATAGGCTAGAGGATGGCATGGCTATTTCCACTCCATAAATTTCTATTGCTTCATGCATAGGCCTTCCTAGAGTGAGAACAAGCTTCCTCCCTACTTTGTAGCAATTGATTGCCATTTTTATCTCTCCTTTGCTTGTCAATTGACTTTTAGTTCCATTTCAAAGTTTAATTGGTTAGTATTTTACATTGAGAGTTATTGATTATTTATAACTATTTTCTAACTCCAACTATTTCCAATTCACTCCATTTTAGGTTAATTTGATAATTTTGGATCTCCCAGTCTAATTTTGACTTATTTTCCAAGTAGAGAGAGTCATTTTGAGTTATATTGAGTGCATGCACATGGAAACTCATACTAGATTGAATTGCTTGGCTTCCTCGAGAGTGTTTATGTTCTATTCATGTCAATAAATAGCAGATCAAATGATTTTATGAGTAATTTTAATTGTCTCCTTGGTTTATTACTCAATATCTCAACAATCTTGTTCTCTCTTCTTTCTTGTTCATAAGTAGCTAGTTTAGGATTTGTTTCACATTTAGATCTTATGATTGTGCTTAAAATCCAACATGGTATCAGAGCATAAGTGATTGTTTGAAAAGTGTTGATATTTTATTACAAATTTGACAAGATTGAATAACCCAAAGAGAATGGACCAACTTAGAATGATCCTCACTCCTTTCAATAAATTTGGCTAAAAGGCAAATATGTTAATATTGTTTCATAATAAGGGACTCTATAGCATCACTATGGGTATTGAATTAACCATTGAGAAATAAAATACTTCAAAAATATGGATGAAACCTATGTGATACCTTGATTTTTTATCTCCCCTGATCTACTCTTTCATGTTGAGTCATGCTTAAAACTTAAGGGAGTTTAGATAAAACTAGATGGAGTGTTTGGAAAGCAAGATGAATTGAGAGGACATCAGTTAAAAAATAAGTTGATTTGTCTAGATCCAAAACATTTTCAGACACTAAAGGAATTATTCTTAAGACTCAAGCCTTTGATAACATATATAAAATATTGTGGAATAGATAGGAAGGATGAATAACTAGTCCTTTCTATACTTTCTGAACTAGGTCCTCAATATTTTGTCTTTGTTTTTCTTTCCATACTACTAAACTCCCCATGGATAAAAATTGGAAGATTCCATATTTGGATGATTTGATTAATTCATTGATACATGAACAATATAAGGTGATACACATTACGGATATTATGTATTTCACACCCTATGCACTTACAATGAAGGATGATAACAAAAAAGGCAAGTAGAAAACAAGATATCTTGGTCATATATATGGAGAAATATCTTAAAATAGTAAGGTGACTAAGATTCCCAAGGGAGAAAAATATAAGAATGAGAAAAAAAAGAGGAGATACTATAATAGAGGGTTACATCCATAGAGTTCTTGTATGGTAAATAAAATTGATCAAATAACACAAGTACTTCAAATAATAATCTAGATAATTACATTCTAGACAATGTCAAGAAGAAAACTGAAGGCAAGCCTTTAAAGCATCAAGGTATGGATCATGCTTTGATTTCTATTGCTTATCATCTAGTAAATTAATTTTTGACTTAGGTTCATGTTGTCATTGTTACAACACCCTCCAAATTTTTGCCTATACTTAAGCTTTGGAGCCTTTCTTTAACCATGTGAACTATCATTTTTAGTTATTAGATTCATTCCATACTTGTTTTATAAGTTTCCAAGTCTCTCTGTGAAGAAATTCCAAGTGTCGTATTTTGTTAAGGGAAGTGTCGCTCTTTATGAAGGGAGTTATAGTGCATATTTAAGATGTATCTTTGGTTTTTTCTATTGTAACAATGGGTTCTATCTGTCATAGAGATATGTATTAGACATATTCCCAAAGTACTATGCACTTTCTTGGTGAAATCGACACTAGTTTTTCATGATGTATCTTAAGTGCCGCACTTGGAGGTAAGTGTCATTTTGTTGTCATTCCAATGGATTCATGTTTATTTTGTGTCTTAGGTGTCTTATTTTCATGTGGCTAATCATTTGTAAGTGTGTGATCGAGTTTAATTATTGTTACATGTTTTGGTCTCACCTTTCTATCTTACTGATCTCACACTTAGTCAATCTTTGAAGTGTTTTTGTCTTCATAACTTGCCCAATCATCCACTCCTCATCTTGCCTTCCTGAACTATGCACTGTGTAGTCTCAAGCCCTAGACATCCATCCTTGCCTCCTAGAACTGTGCACTGTGCAGTCGTTGTCTCCAAGAACTGTGCATTGCGCAATTCCAGTTTCCAGTCCCTGCCTCTTTCACTTGCTCACTGTCAAATTTATGCCCAATCAGGCCTCCACTGCACACTACACATTCTCAGATAGCAGTCAGGCCTTGCCTTAGTCCTTGAATTTCTCAACTGACTATAGAGAATGTGAATGTTTTGAATAGATAAAGAAAAATTTGAATAGAAAGCAGATGGACTATACCTTTCTGGCTGCCTTCTTTCTCGAACTGATCTTCTCACACCCGGAGTTTGTGGCTCTTCATATTTTGATTCCTCGTCTACTCTAGATTCTGATTCTTCCTCCTTTAGCTCAAACTATATCTTCTCGGGTTCCTTTGGTTGGACTTCATGTTTAATAACATCTTTCACCTCTCTGAACACCACATCTCGGTTGTACACAACTTTCCTTGTTACTGGGTTCCAAAGCTTATAACCCTTTAAACCATCCTTATACCCAATAAAGATGCACCTTTTAGATTTACTATCTAACTTGGTTCGTTTCTCCTTTGGAACATATACATAAGCATCACATCCAAATACCCTCAGATGTGAAAGAGAGGGTTTCTTACCAGTCCATACCTCTTGTGGAGTCTTTCCTCCAACATTGATGAAGGTGATCTATTGACCAGGTAACATGCTGTCTCCACTACCTCTGCCCAGAATTCTTGTCCTAACCTGGCACCACTAAGCATGCTTCTTTCCCTTTCCATCAACGTCTTGTTCATTCTTACTGCAACTCCATTTTGATGAGGTGTATATGGAGCAGTCTTTTGTTGTGCTATACCACACTTCTTACATAATTCTTCAAATTCCTTACTGCAAAACTCTCCACCGTTATCTGTCCTCAACACCTTTATCTTCTTCTCTGTCTGGTTTTCCACCAAAGCCTTAAATTCTTTAAACCTATCAAAGACTTCAGATTTCTTCTTAAGGAAATATATCCATTTATTCATTGAGAAGTCATCCGTAAATGATACATAATACACAGACTTACCCAGTGATGGAACCTTCACAGGTCCAAACACATCACTGTGCACAGGCTCCAATATCTGCTTTGCCCTCTTACCACCAGAGGGGAAACTCACCCGATTCTGCTTCTTGTATACACAATTTTCACAGAAATCAAAATCCAGAGAGCTATTACTCATACCTTCTACCATACCTTTACCATGAAGTATTCGAAGGCCCTTCTCTCCAATATGTCCAAGCCTTTGATGCCACAGCATGGTCTTCTCTCTAAAGACTATTAAATTTCTGCTCCACTTTCAGGAACCACAGAACTATTGCACCCTTCAATAGCAGTGCTACCATGCAGCTTGTATAGAGTTCCAGTCCGAACTCCCCGCATCAATACCAATGCTCCTTGAGCCATCTTGCATGTATCCTCCTCAAACACTATTTTTACACCTGCACCATCTAGCTTGCTTACAGAGATTAGATTTCTGGCTAATGCAGGAATATTCAGAACACCAGGAAGTGTTCTAACCCTTCCACCTTGCAACTTCAACTTTACTTTTCCGCGACCAATGCTTCTAGCATTCTTGTCATCCCCCAAGAAGACATCACCACCATCATATTTCCTATACTTGCAGAACCACTCTCTATGGGAAGTGAAGTGAAAGGATGCACCTGAGTCAATCAACCATGCCTCATGATCTACATGTGTACTTGAAGAAGCCAAGTACACATGCCCACCTTCATCTGAGGTGGTTTTCACCTCTGCAGAAGAAGCATCATCAGATCCCTTTCCTTTGTCAGGAGCTTTAGATTTACAGACCCTTTTGTAGTGCCCTTCCTTTCCACATTTCTAGCACACCACCTTTACAGGTTTTCCTGGAGATTTAGATCTCCCTCTAGATTTAAATCTCCCACTCGATGAATTATTTTTGTTTCTATTCTGGGACCGTGTACGGACAAGGCATCACCATTCTGGCTCTCCATATTTTTCCATCTCATCTCCTCCTTCAGCAAGGATGAGACTATTTCATCAAATGGAAAGGCAGTTGCATTGCTACCTATTGTAATAACTAGACTATCCCATGAATCTGGTAGAGAACACAACAAATTGATGCACTTATCTTCATCTGAAATTTTAATATCAACTTATGCTAACTGACTTACCACAGTAATAAATGCGTTCAGATGATCTATCACCAAGTCTCCATCTTTCATCCTCAGGTTATACAGCTTTTTCCGCAGCAACAATTTATTCACTAAAGACTTAGATTGGTACAAAGTCCCTAACTTGTCCCACAAAGCCTTTACCATAGCTTCCCCTGACACATTTAGCAATACTAAATCTAAGACACAAAATTGTATTGTGCTTTTTGCTTTCCAATCCAAATTCTTCCATTCTTCATTAGACACTCCCATTGGTTTAGTACCTGGATCTATCGCGATCCATTGATCTTTATCCACCAATAGATCCTCCATCTTGAGTTTCCACAACTCAAAACTCTGACCATTAAATTTCTCAATCTCTATCTTTCCACTGCTTACCATCTTCTTTCACCACCTGAATCGATTTCACAGATCTCCCACTGAATAGGGTTTACCAAAGGCCCAAGCGAAACCCCTCAACAACAAAGGCATCCCCTTGAAGCCAAAATAGCTTTGATACCAAATGTAGGTTTGAACCCCGTACAGAAATTACCTGCATACGAATTCTAAAACATAGAACATAAACAATGCGAGAGCATAACACATAAAACACATATACAAAGAGATTTTCCCCTGGATCCCAAAATCGGGACTACCAACTTGATTTTTCATTATATTCCTTTCAATGTTACAATACATATTTATACATGTCGAAGCATCCAATACCATGGACCAAAAACCGTCACGTCCAAAACCATGGAACGAAAACCATAGGTAGGTTTGCCCAACCTAATATAGGGTGATAAAAAAATTTTCCTGGGGTGCTGCCCCAGACCCCATAGAGGGGGGCTACCTGCCCCCCTCAATCCCCCCCGAACAGGAGGCGCTGCCGCCTCCCTGTGACCCCCCCACTACACAATTAGTGCAATGAAGGGGGGGCTCTGCTCCCCATCTAACCCCCTAGTTCACTACGTAGGTTAGTCATGGAAAGAAGATAACACAACCCAACACTTTTCTGAAACAATCCACACACACCCAAAAACTAAAAAAAACTAAGAATGCCTTAAAATGCAAACTAACCTAATGCAAATTACAATGATGATGCAACATCCTAAACAACACTCATAAGCAAATGAAACTCTTTATAGAGACAATAAGCCAACCTAAAATGAAGAGGGCAAAAATTTGAACACAAATCTCTCTTCAAAGCAAGCGGAACAAATCGCAAAAGATCGCACTTCACTTTTCAACAATAAAACAAAAGAAACTAAAAACCAAAAACTTGGAAAAAGAGAAACAAAAGCAAAGTTTTTTGAGATTTTTCTTTTAAAGGGAAAAAAACAACTTTTCGAGGTTACAAAATTAATGCTAAAACTTGAAAGATCAATAAATAGGAAAAATGAATCTTTCAATCTCGCAAGTTATAAACTCGAAAATGAATAAAACTTGAACAAGAAAGACTATGAACTTGTACAAACTGACCCAAGTAGCAGCAAAATATTTCGACAAACTGACAAAAAGTTCAAGAAAGAAATACTTTCAAACTTGTCAAAAAGACTCTCAAAAAGCAAGAAAAGCAACAAGGCCACTAAACAAGGGGAATCAAAGCAAGGGATTTGAAATCTAGGTTGGAAACGAAATTGAAAAGAATTTTCTGTTCTACAAGACCAGAACAACCAAGAATTTCAGAACTAAGCCTTGAACCCAAGATACAAACTACAAACTTGCTTAAGAAGCAATCCTAGGCCAAATATTTTCAGTGAGAAGGAGATTTTTGAAAAATAAATCTTGTAGGAAAAATGAATTCTCTAGATAGTAGATGACCATACAACAGCATAAACCACCAGGCAAAAGACCTAACTGAGCAGAAAGATTTGAAAAAACAATAAAAAAAATTGGATACACGACTGTGTAAAGACGCAGAAGTGTGCACACACGTTTCTAATACAAGAAACTCACATATATGCAAGTCTGACTTAAAGAAACTTGCATGTATATGCTACTTTAGTCAAAGAAAACAACGTATACAAAGCTTTATTAGGAAAAACAAAAATCAAGGTCTGATCAAGAAGATCAGACTTGATGCCTGGAATACTAATGGACCAAACAATACTGTAAAAGCAAGCAATCTGTTATCACTCAGGTTGTCCTTAAGCTTGTGAAAGGATACGGCCGAACCACAAACCAATCTTTGGACTGCAGGTTCTAGCCCACCTACAATCAGAGAGGGCTCTCTCTTTTTGATTTAGCTTTGTTCAAGATGATTTTAGGCTAGTTATTGAGTTCAAGGGGTTTTGTTTTGATTTTGGTGGGAAGATTGATGCTTTCAAGTAGAGAGGCAAAACATAGTGTGATAAGTTTCAAACCATTGGGCATGGAGTCATGGAGTAGGACTGCTGGTGCGTTTCCTTGTGTTATAGACATTTTTGTGCCTTACAGCTATAAGCATGAAATTTCCATAAACCAAGGGATCCTAAGTCCATAAAGATGTTGTTCTGGCTCCTAAAGAAACAAGGTCAGCCAATGACAGCTTCTCCCGGAAGTTCTCCACCAAAAACTACTCAGAACTAGTCAAATCAGGATCAATTCAGATGCTCCACTAGCTGCCTGCGTTGCAAAGCACCCAAATACACTGGCTAGGTGCGTTGCAACGCACTTGAATGCAATACCCAGGTGCATTGAGCGGGAAATGACAAGTGGCAGAGTCATTCAACGAGGTGGAGAGACAATGGAAGCTTCTAGAATCTTCTCCAATGACACTTGCCTCACTGAATTCGACCAGTGATGAGTAAGAGGCTCTCAGCCTCCAAGTGGAAGCAAGAACTGACAGAGAGAAGCCACAAGTCAAAACATAAGCTGACTCATCCTCTCTGCTTACATCTATATATGGATCCCTCATCCCAGAGATCCAGAGGCTGGAATTTTGTACTTTGCAGAGAATTGCTATTGGTTTGAGATTGAGATTAGTGCATTGGGTGATTTATGCTTTGTTGGAGGTGAGGAAGGGATTCCTTTGCTGGGAGGTAGATGCTGGATCAGGACTCACTTGGTTGTATCTCCTCCTGGATCTTCTTATTGCATCAATAAAACTATTTGAGTTTCTCCTACATGCTTGTGTATCAGTGATGTTTTGTTATATTTGCATGTTTAGCTTAATCTGATCCTAAGCTTTTTATGAATGTAAATCTATGTCTTTGTGTAGTTTCTCTCTTCTGTGATCTTGCAGGAACTTGGTGAAGCTGGGCCAGTAAGGGAGCAGATAGCTGGAAGCTGATGAAGAGGAGAGCGATTGGATCAACAAACTAGCGCAAGACACAGGTTAGTTCATCCTTCCTCTCTGTTTACATTTCATAAAGAAGAATACTCAAGTAGTTTTCCTTGTTTGTTGCTAAGGCACTGTCACACCTTAGAGTGGGATAGGGGCGTTCTGAATAGATACTTTTCCCAACAACAAAATGGCGACTCCGCTGGGGATCGTGTCTAGTTAGTTTGTTTATGTTTCTTTTGTTGTTTGCTTCGTAAACACAGAAGTAGCAATCGAACTGCATTTGCCATTATCAAATGCAAAGTAGCTGCTACTTCAATCCACCCTTTTGATTTTTTTATGATTTGAACAGCTGATCCACAAATGCTCTAATTTCCCTTTGTGATAGCTCTTAGTCCTCCTTTAAATCATCCCTCTAATTGTACCTTACTGATTGCTTTTACTCAGCCAAAATCCATAGATTAAACTGCAAACTGTGACCCAGAACCCGGATAGAAGTCTCGTTTCTGCCCCAGCGCAGGCTCTGTGAAGAGGTTCTGCATTTCAACGCAGGTCCCGAGAGGGCTACCTGCGCTGCAATTCAGTTTCTCTGTACAACAGGTGCGCTGATCAGCCCTTGCCCTGTGCAGCTGAGGTTCTTTGCTTCATTTTGTTCAGTTTTGTCTCTGATTTTTGCAGCCTGTTATCAGTGTGTGTACCTGTCTGAAAACCCCTTTTCTCTGCCTTAATTCCGCCTCCTTTGTACAAAAAGACTGTAGGTGTTCTTTGTGTATTTGTTACATCATTTACAGTTTTCCATTGAAAAGTAAAATAGTCATACTGTCGTAATTGTCGATTTTGATCTTAGGAGAAAGCTTCTTTGCTGTTGACAGTTGATTATACTTTTTACTTTTGCTTTGGTTTGAATTTGTCTCTTTCTAGTGTCGAAACGAGTGTTTGTTTCAAAATCATAAAGTGTCGTAATCTCCTCTACCTTTTTGATTTCGAAAAAGAAGCTTGTTTGTGTTGTTCACTTGAAAGCAAATTCAAATTTGTACACCAACTTTCTTTTTAGGCATCAATATTAAGAAAGTGAAAACAAATACATGCATTTGTGCATTTGCATATTGATAGTTTGTATGGTTTGATTTAGGAAAAGTGCATTTACAGTGTGCTCTTTGCTCTTTGAGAAAAGATTCTGTCTTTCTTTTCCCCTTGTAGCTAGGATTTTCATTGTTGAAAAGAGATAAATGCTTGCTTATCATCTTTAGATTGCATTTAGGAATTACATCTACATCTCGTGGTGATCCAAAAAGGTAAACTTCTAAGAAAGATCAACTTAAAATAAATTGAATGAATCTAACAACGCTTTGGAACTTAACGCACAACATAGAGGTCTAGGCTAGAGACGTGTTCCGGCGTCGCAAAACCTGGTAACTGTTGTCCTCACGGATGGTTGGGTGATTCCTCCACTATGAGACGATAAGTGCCACTACGGATTGTGCTCCCACATACCGTTGAGTATATATTGGGAGACCCCTATAGGCTTAAAACCTTTTATCCATAGGAAGTCGTGTTGGCCGCCCTACTGATCGAAATGCACCGAACACAGCATTCGGGAAGATTGACTGCCGTACCGTAAAACGTATTCTGCAGTTTTGTGATTGGTTTGGCACACCCTCTACCTAGATCTCCAGAGCAGTCCCTTTCGTTCCTTTTCAGACTCCTTAACGGAAAAGGTCCATCTGAGCACTTGTCACTTCAGGCTCATTAAAAATCGAAGGAGACTAGAGTCATCTTTTGTTTTTTCTCGACTCTTTAAAACTGAAAAAACAAGTTGTGTCCAAGTGTCGTAAAATTTATTTTAAACGAAATATTTATACCCTTTTCCTACGTTGATCTTAGTTTGAGAAAATGGAGTCTACCAACCAAGGAATTCCCCTTGGTGGAAATCCTAGTCCCTTCTCCTCTTGGGGAGATGTTGGTGCACCCCATATGGCCACATTGTCGCTTCCAGGACTGAAAATTGGCTTGCCAGTCTGGCTCTTCTCAACCAATGTCATTCATAACACCACTATTCCTGAACAATCGAATCAACAGTTAGACCGGTCCAGAGTTACCCACCAACCTTCTACTTCTTCTATTTCTTCCTCTCCTCCTTCCTCTTCGCTTGATGGGGCTGGCAAAGCCAAAAGTCAAGTTCCTAAGGAGAAGAAGGAAAAGAAGAAGAAAGAGAAGAAGGAGAAGGAGCCAAAAGTGACTGGGGGCAAATGAGTGTCGTCTAACGAAAATCCACACACTGCACTGACCAGGCCTAAATCGCCATGTGTCATTTGCAAGGGAGACCACTTTCACAGAGATTGTCCTTGCATCCCTCGGATATTAAGGGACTGGTCTCCCCGTTTGCACAATCCGGTGGCGTCAACCTCTGATAGCCATGTTGAAAGCACACCATCAACTAGCGAAAGTGAAGTCCCAGGACAAAAAGGGAGAGCTAGATCTCCCTGTAAACTGTGCGAAGGCGATCACGCCATCCACCGTTGTCCCTTCTTAGACAAAGCTAAAATTGTTTTGGATGATCGTCCGGTTTCACCGTTACGACTCCCTCCTGGATATAAAAAAATCTTGCCGAGTCCTTCGGTAGTTGAAAATCCAGCTGGCCCGCTCAAGTGGTCAGCTGAAGCGCCTGTCATTGAAGATGAACCAGCTGAATCCATACCCGACGAAAGTCAAAAGGTCGAGGCGGCAGTTGACCCGGTCTTGCCTTCAGAGGTTTTATCTTCGAATGACACAGTCACTGAAGAGAACAAGGATGACACCATCCAAATTCTCTTCATCAACACAGACTCCGACGAACACGGGGGCACCCTACCCATTCCTTTATCGCAGGAAGGAAGTTCGTCAGAGCTGTACCCGGTCGTCTACTCGGTCCCACCACCAAGCAACCTAGTTGTCTCCTTCGACTGGAATCAACTAGGCAGACCTCGTTTACCAGCAAGCATACCATTCAGAATTATCGTCCAAATATATAGAATGGTCATGGCTGGTACCATCATAGATGAGGGGGCTTCTGTGAGTATCCTTTCCTCTACTGCTTGGAAAGTGCTTGGTTCGCCATCGCTTTTGCCTGAGATGAGAAATCTAACAGGCTTTGATAATGGAACCAGTCGACCTTTAGGGATCCTCCCCAATGTGCCCATAACATTGAAAGGGAAGACCGTTCAAATGAACGTAATGGTCGTTCAAGGACCCTTGGATTATAACCTACTCCTTGGACGAGACTATATTTATTACATGAGAGCCATCGTCTCCTCACTCTTTAGAGTAATGTGTTTTCCGCACGAAGGAAGAGTGGTCAAGCTCATGGACCAGCTTTCATTTCCCGGATCACGCATCGCAAATAGTCATATACCATCCCTAAATGGTCTCTTCACACAAGAAATGTCTCAACCTACGGTCCGTCCTCCCGATGAGCGCGAGTAATTCGGAGGGATATGACTGGAACCCAGGGGGCATGCATCCTGGTCTGCTTCGGCAGGAAAACTTCGGGTATAGGGTAGGTTTCCGCGGGAGAATATGACTAGTCTGTACCCCATCCGTGATTGAGATAGGGGTTATTCTAGAATAAGATTCTCTTGTCAAAGTTATGTGTTTGGCGCTCATTGTCACTCACCTTTGTTTATCTCGGTATACATCGCCAGAGAAGTGTTTTGTTTACACCGTAAATAGAACAATCTTTGGGTAGCATGTAAGAGGTAGAACCCTTCCTGATAAAACGAATGTTTTGTCAGCTCGAATAAAGGGTGACCCTTCCTGATAAAACAAATGTTTTGTCAGCTCAAATAGAGGGAGACCTCGAAACTCTGTTTTATACCTTGGGGCATGCAAACCTTTTGGGAGTGCAAGCAAAGATCAATTATTTATCTGTTTTTTGGATTAGTCGTTTCCTAACTTGCATAAAGAAAGGAAGTGGGGAAAAAATCTAAATGTTGCCATTTTATATGAGACATTCTTATCATATGACTGGATTATCGAGCAGTTTTAGCACATAGTTCATGCTCGTTAAAAAATAAACATAAGACCGAGCAAGTGTTTCAACCCGCGTTTAAGCTCGTTAAAAAATGAACTATCCTCCGGTAAATAACCACCGTGAATGTAACATTATCAGCCATTAAAGCCTTGGTCGTGTTTGCACCATCACCTCCACTTTTCCATTGGCCGATCATTCGCCTCCATTTGATTGTTTACCCATTTTGAGGAATAGCTGCGAAGATTGATTTCACTAGCCATCCTTGTGACACTGCTGTGCTTGGAAAATTCCAACCCTTACCTGGAATCAGCTGCTACCCATTTTATCACTCGTTCCTCAAAAGACGAGTCTTCTTTAAGCTCTTTTCATCTGACTCGTAAAATATGAAAATATTGCCGAGTTTTTGCCTTCCAGCTCGTTAAAGCGACCAGAAGTGCTATCCCTCCTCTAGATTTTAATCTTTTTGGACCTGAGGGATTATTGCACAAAAAGATCGAGCGCTTGTTTTGTTCGGCTCATTAAAACTATCGAAAATTCATCCCTTCTGTATTGTTTTATACTTTTTTGGACTTAAGGGATTAGATGACGAAAAAGGAATTCCGGAGTTAACTTTACGTACCTTTTCAGACTCTCTAAAAATGAAAAGGACCGAGTTATCTTTGTCGTTAGACTCGTTAAAAACATTAATAGCGACAAACTTGTCTTTAGACGAGAACGAGTTTCACTATCGCTAGGCTCGTTAAAACATAGCGATGGGTTTGCCCGAAGGGCAAATTATAGAACAAGCATATGTTATCCTCCTCAAGCTTGACAAAAATAAAGAGGTACTGGTCAGCAATGACTGGGGAAAAATTGGGAAGAAACTCAAAGAATCTTTGTTGGTAGCAAGTCGCTCTTGAACATGACACTTCCACTCCGTGCTCGAGTCGGGTTGGGTTGTTTCATTCACCGGTCACATCACCATGGTCTCGCCATACCATCCACATTTGGGGTAAATGCTACCGATCCATCACATAAGTGTCGTCGACATGTTTAAGAGAAGTCATCCAGAGAAGTCAACTATGTCCCATCCACTGCCATACATTATACTTCATTCTTTCATGACCGCCACCCTGAACCATATATCATCAGTTCGTTTTCACCTCCATCAAAGTCATTTGCTCCGTTCTGTGTCATTGATGTGGGATTCATCAAGGCCCTCCTTTGACGGATCGCTTCTTGTCGACATCAGCTCATTATCCAAGAAGTTGATCTAGGAACACCCCATTCAGTACTTTGAAGCTTGCATGCCTCAATGGCAAGTTTCTCACTTCCGGAGACATGTATACATCAATGACCTTCGACTGAAAGATTTTGCGTGGTGTTCGACGCCAAGTCCTTTATTCACACCACGTGAATTGTACTGCAGTACCTTGAGGGTCATTATCCTTATCGGTGATTCCTCTCGCGCTTGTTAACAGTTTACATTATTGACTGGTAATCAAGCGATGTCTTTCCATGTTCGACTTCAAAACATTTCTCACATGGATCGAATTGTACTTCGAGTGAAGATCGGACGAGATTGAAGACCCCGGATCTAGTTTCATCCATCCGGGCTGAAATATATATTCAGAAAAAAATAAAAACATTGACATGTACAGCATTGCAGCACAGATAATCATCCTACCAAAAGGATGATGACTTCATCAAAATCATCAGTCTACCATCAGACGATTGTCTGTCCTGTGTACATAAAAAATGAATTTATAAAGCTGAGCATGGGAATGCCTGCCTCAGCGAGATCATGAAAACAATATGAAAATAATGTATTGTATTGTATCTTATTACAGGTCTCCTCCCAGCATTGAAAGAACTTCGGATCCTCCTAATAAAGCATTTCACCCGATAAACAGCCTCATACTTTAGGAGGCAACTGTTATAGACATTTTTGTGCCTTACAGCTATAAGCATGAAATTTCCATAAACCAAGGGATCCTAAGTCCCTAAAGATGTTGTTCCAGCTCCTAAAGAAACAAGGTCAACCAATGACAGCTTCTCCCGAAAGTTCTCCACCAAAAACTACTCAGAACTAGTCAAATTAGGATCAATTCAGATGCTCCACTAGCTGCCTGCGTTGCAAAGCACCCAAATACACTGGCTAGGTGCGTTGCAATGCACTTGAATGTACTACCCAGGTGCGTTGAGCGGGAAATGACAAGTGGCAGAGTCATTCAACGAGGTGGAGAGACAATGGAAGCTTCCAGAATCTTCTCCAATGACACTTGCCTCACTGAATTCGACCAGTGATGAGTAAGAGGCTCTCAGCCTCCAAGTGGAAGCAAGAACTGACAGAGAGAAGCCACAAGTCAAAACATAAGCTGACTCATCCTCTCTGCTTACATCTATATATGGATCCCTCATCCCAGAGATCCAGAGGCTGGAATTTTGTACTTTGCAGAGAATTGTTGCTGGTTTGAGATTGAGATTAGTGCATTGGGTGATTTATGCTTTGTTGGAGGTGAGGAAGGGATTCCTTTGCTGGGAGGTAGATGCTGGATCGGGACTCACTTGGTTGTATCTCCTCCTGGATCTTCTTATTGCATCAATAAAACTATTTGAGTTTCTCCTACATGCTTGTGTATCAGTGATGTTTTGTTATATTTGCATGTTTAGCTTAATCTAATCCTAAGCTTTTTATGAATGTAAATCTATGTCTTTGTGTAGTTTCTCTTTTCTGTGATCTTGCAGGAACTTGGTGAAGCTGGGCCAGCAAGGGAGCAGATAGCTGGAAGCTGACGAAGAGGAGAGCGATTGGATCAACAAACTAGCGCAAGACATAGGTTAGTTCATCCTTCCTCTCTGTTTACATTTCATAAAGAAGAATACTCAAGTAGTTTTCCTTGTTTGTTGCTAAGGCACTGTCACACCTTAGAGTGGGATAGGGGCGTTCTGAATAGATACTTTTCCCAACAACACCTTGGTCACAAGAGAGGAAAATGGAGCAAGACAGCTGCATATGACACAATCATTCAAGGTAAAGAGATGGATTGAAAGGCTAAGGAATGAGAGGCAATTAAGAATCTCTCATTCAGGTTAGCAAGGGGAAGATAAATGAGCTCTATCTAGGAGAAGCTAAGAATTCCTAGATAATAGTCATTCATATGTGAAATAGATCAAACATGAGCCATAAAAGAATTCATATTTATGCCTAAATCAAGAGGAAAAACATTAAGAAGCCACAGAAACTGAGCATAGAGTGTAGCTAAGCAAATTCTAAACCAATCCTTCGTTCTGCAACTTGAGCATATATGAAATTGAAATAACATAGGTGAGGAACACTTATTGATTCATATTGCAGCACAAGAATTCCAAATTCATCCTTCAGAAACCATTAACAACACATCAAACAGTCCATTCTCCAAGCTTTCAGCAATCTTTGATTAAGAAAAACATATCAGATATACAATGCGAGTCTCTTGTGAGGATTATCAACCAACCAACCCTTTAAACAGTGAATTAGGGTTGTTTATATAAGAAAAATATCTACACTAATCAGATCTCAAACAGATCTACTGTAATAAATGTCCTAAACCTAACACATGTCTGAAATAAATGCGGGAAATTATCCTCGAGCTGCGTTGGGTGCATTTGTAACAAAAAGGAATTAATGTATTGCCTTTATGGCTCTGTGCTGATCACTTAGCCATAATTGTGCTTTGGGTTTTGATCCATTTCTGTTCGGTGGCTTTAAATGCTTTTAACTGTGATGGGAGAGCCTTGATTAGAGCTCCACCGTCTTCTTTGACTTTGTTGGAGGTCATTTAATGTTCACCTGTATTGGGAATAAAGGTTTTCATTAAGAACATTCGACTGATACTCTTTGTCGCTTCCTCTGGTACATTTTGGCGCTGAACCTGGCCTCGTTAACGTCTTCTAAGTGCTTTAGACTGTCTCATTGACCTTTTATGTCTGCTGTTCGGCCCTCTGTTGCTTTAAAAACTGTGTTTGCCCCTTTCTGAATGATGTGTGAAGAAATTCTAGTCATTTTGCGCCTTTCGAGCCTGCTGGAGGCCGAGCCATGAAGGGCTTTCCATTTTGGCCTACTTCCCGCAGCCATGCGCGATTACTGCTAGGCTCTAATCGCGCATGAAAAACTGCCTCAGATTTTGATTCCGGGCTTCTTAGGCTGCGATTTGCGCCTTTCGTGCTTTTTGACGATGATGTTAGCATGACGTCAGCGGTGGGTCCCAGTACGGCGGTGACGTGGCAGGATGACGTCAGTAGGGTGACGTCAGCAGTACGGTGGCTGACGTGTTAGGTGACATGGCAAGGACACGGCGGCAGGAGGCCGACGCGGGATGGTGACGTCAGCTTGACGTGGCGCTGACGCAGGAGGGGGGAAGGCGGTATCTGGTTTCGGGCGCACCGCCTTTGAGCAGAAGTGGTTTTGGCAGAGGGGGCTCTGCCACAGTCGAGAGGGTGACGCGTGGCGGGAGTATGACGGGAAAACCGCCCATCTCCCGGGCGCTAACCATCGACGGCTTCGGAGATGACAAGACCCGCCCACCGTTGATCTGTGGCGTGCCAGATCTGATGGCCGACGGAATAGACAAGGCGGTGGAGGGTTAGGGACGGGGCCCGCGCGAATATTCGAATAATATATACAATGCCGTAGGGGGTTTAGACTTTGGTTTAGTGGGTTTTTTGTGGGTTTGCGCGCCGGGGGTAAAATTTAATGTTTGTTCAAACATTTCAACACTAAATTTTAAACAATAAGCGAGAGAGGGTGAGAATAATGAAATGTTATGGGTTAAGGGGTGAGGGAAAATGTTATTAACTTAACTGAATGTCAAGTCAATCCCAGGGTTAGGACACGAAAGGCTAATGCCAAGTCCCAGATGAACTCAGCATTTCCCAAACTGATATTTATAGGGCTATAGTGCCAGGGGATGGGAATATGTACATAGGGGGATTTATTAACATATATCTTTTTAGTAGGGGAAGGGGAGATAGATAGGGAGCTACATAGTAAAATTAGCAGTTAATATGAAGTGATAAGAAAGCGCTAAGTATGTGAATCTTAGGCTACTTAGGGGGAAAATGATTCATAGAGGAAGTATGAACATTCCTTGAGTAAAGAAAATCTTCACCAAGGCAAATGATATGAAAAAATGATGAAGCTAAGAGGTATCAAGCAGATTTTGACCTCTTCAGGAAATTAGTGAGTGATTTGGGTAATGAGAAGAAAGGGGAGTTAGCCATGCCTCGCTTGAGCTCCTCCAAATGAAAACTACCTTGTACCTGTGATCTGAAGTACAATATCACTTTGAAACACAAAATTGATCATAGATCAACATTCTGTAACCTCAAAACTACCTACCCAACCTACTTAACTAGCATTTTTTATTCTTTTTGGTTTGGGTGCACTTAGACTTGCAGACCCTGCTTTACCATTTTTCTTTGAATGCCTTCCTATCTAAATCTACACTTATTTCTTCCAAGGGCCCAGATTAAGCAGTTGGGCTCCTTTGTTTCTCTACCTATCTACAAATCTGCCAAGATTAAGTTGTTTGGACAGATATTCATTCTCTATATTTTAAAACAAGAAATTGAAACCTAGGGAAACCAAGATTAGGCTGTTTGGAGTTCCCTTAACAGAAAATTCTTCAAAAATGGTTAACTCATCAAAATTTGGAATACAGTAGTGGCATTTAGACTGGCACACTTTCATGGTCTCTTTTTTTACCTCTTTCTGGAAATATGGAGCATTGCAACATGCAAAGTATGACATATTTGGCATGTAAAACTGTCAATCATGAAGGATGAACACCTATTGCAATAGGAGGCTAACAGTGGCTCCACTTGGGGATGGCTTTTCCTTGTGAAAAGCCAAGAACAGCAGGTCAGACTACCTTGATATTCTATTGTTGCTGTGGATTGAAAAACTTCTTTATGCTGGCTGCTAAAAGTGTGAAACTTGGAAATATAAACAGCCCTCTACTCAACTAAATCGTTATGAAAAGTGAAGCACTGCCTGCTTTCTTCTGCGTGCTTGATATTATATACAATGTTGCTTGAGCATTGCCTTTGAAATAGATCCAAAACATAGATCAGAACTGATGTATTTCCTTAGGCTTTGATCTGGAAACAGTTGCTGATGTGAAACTAAAAAAAAAACTCCTCTCTTATTGATATTGTTTGACTAAAGACTGCAAGCTGCAAACAGTTTCTTTTTACCATGAATTTTTGTGGTATGACAACGCTACTCTTGCTGTTTTGCTGAGATTAATGCAGAGATAGAGCTTTAAAAATGGAATACTGGCATTGGCTGTGTCTTCACAAACTTTGTTGCTGCTCCTCTAACACTCAGACTGCTTATAAAAAATAAAAACAAAGTGTTGATATATACAAATATCGATGTACAAAGAGATATATACAGAGCTGCATTGTATCCCTTAAAAGGGATCATGGTAGTGTTTTAACATTTGGCCATTTATAGGGCCTTCTTCAGCCGTGTTGCCCTCTACAGATTTGAGAAAATATGTGTTTTTTCCCTGAACAGCAGAAATAACGAATGGCCCTTCCCATAAAAAATCAAATTTTGCATGTTTTCCCTTGTCTTCTCTTCGTGAATCCCACCTTAGAACTTTGTTGCCAACACAAAATATTCCACCTTAGCTCTTTTATCAAACATCTTTTTGAGCTTCTCTTGCAAAATCTGAGCTTTGTCATAAACTTGCTCTCTGGTTTGCTGAAGATGAATGGTCAGATTGATTCTTCGTTGAATGTCATTTGGTTCAGCCTGAATCTCCTGTAACAGTTTGATAGTAGGGATGCCCAAGGATGAAGGAAATCTGGCCTCCATGCCATATACTAGCTCATAAGGGCTCATCCCAATGGATTTATTTGTTGAAAGTATGTCTGCCCATAGGGAATTTGTGAGCTTTCTATGCCAGTTCTTCTTGTTTTCTTCTAGCACTTTCTTTATGATATTAAGCAGGCTCTTATTTGATGACTCAGCCAAGCCATTACCTTGGGGGTAATATGCCGTGGAATGCCCCAAGGTGATGTGAAATTTATGGCAAAATTTGATCATCCTTTTGGATTTGAAAGCAGCAATGTTGTCAGTAATGATCTTCTCAGGGCAGCGAAATCTAGAAAGGATGTTGCACTCAAGGAACTGGATAATGATGGAGTCATTGGCCTGTCTGCATGGGATGGCTTCAACCCACTTGGTGAAATAGTCGGTGGATGTTAGAATCCACTTGTGCTGGCCTGAGGAGGAGGGATGGATTTCTCCAATGAAGTCAAGTCCCCATTGTTGAAAAGGCTTTTCAGTTGAGATGGGTTTAAGGGGCAGGGGCAACCTCTTTCTTTTGCCCTCAAAGATTTGGCATTTGTGATATGAAATGGAAAATTTCTTTACATCCACAAAAAGAGAGGGCCAATAGAAACCAGCCCTTAGAATTTTATTAGCCATGGACTTCTAATATAGATGTCCTCCACAGTCACCAGCATGGAATTCTTTCATGACATTGTTAGTTTCATTCATGGTTAAACAATTAAGCAATATACCTTCATGATTTTTCCAAAATAAAGCACCATCTATGACACAAAACTTTGAAGCCTTCATTCTTAAAAATATTTTCTTAGTTCTGGACAATCCTGGGGGAGCAAACAGGTTTAACAATACAAAGCATATATTAGCATACCATGGGGATTGCAAAAAGGTTTCACTGATCTGTGGAGTCGCCAGCTCCTATTCATTGTCCAACTGGTTAATGTCTAAGGCTTGAAAGTTTGTTTCGGACATCAGTTTGGCTAAACCTTGTCCCTTTATCAGTTTGTTTGGTTTTATTTCTATGTCATACTCAAGGATGTTAGCAATCCACTTGCCTCTTTTTCCCTCTAACCCCTCTTGGGTTAATATGTCTTTTACAACAGCGTTTGGCACATAATCAATCACATGTGAATATAAAATGTAGACTCGGAAATCTTTGATTACTTTGACCAGGGCATAGGCCTGCTTCTCCATGATTGGGTACTTCAAAGGGGCATCTCTTAAGGCTCGCCTGTTAGGCCCGTACACTACTAGTGTAACCCCTTATTGTTATTAGTATAACCCACTTATTATATTTATGTACCCATGTAGTGCCCATATTGTTACTATTGTGCCCCATAGAAGCCCACTATTGTTATTATTGTGCCCTTACATTATTATTGTTATGTCGGCTCTGATTATGTTATGACCCCTTAGACTCCTATATATGGAGAGGAGGTCTTTTCATTTGTATCATCCAATAATTGTTCATTTATGTAATGTAAAGGAGGTTTCCCCCTCGAAGAGGCTGAATTCTAAGGCGTTGATCTCTCTTTTCTATCTTTTCTTGAGCTGGTTTCATAACATTTGGTATCAGAGCTTTGGATTCTAGGGTTTCGCTGCTCCAAACAGGTCATCGTAGAATTTTTGCTATAACTTTTTTTTCTGTGACGTTTCAGAAGTCGCAAAAAAAACCCATTTGAGAAGAAATCGTGCTGAACCTTGGGTCCAAATTTTAGAGCTTTTCGTGCGATATTTGCGGAGATATGATCTGAGGAACTTGGTCTTTTTCCAGACTCCTGAATTACATTCAAAACATGTGATCTGTGGAAAATTGTCATAACTTTCTCTCTGGGGATCGGATTGAAATTTCGTAAGAAGGTTCAGAAAGAGGACAGACTATAGTTTCTTGTATGCATTTTTTAGATCCAAAGGTTGAAACAGTGACTTGTGGCACATCGTACAAGTTCGCTCCACTGAACTAGTCTATAATCAGGTCATCTTGGGATATTGTGAATAACGCTTTCTTGGAGAATCCAATTTGGATCAGACTGGTGGCATTGCAAAGAGGACACAGAGGGCTACTACAGGTCACAATTTCAGAACTTAAAGATCCAAAAGTACGGAGTTACAGTCCTTTCAAGGTAGAGCTCCCAAAATCAAGAAAAAGCAAGATGAGGAAGTTTGATGGCAAGGATCCGGTAAATTGGATACTTCAGATGGAGCAATATTTTGATATACATGGTGTACAACTGTTACAAAAGGTATGTATTGCATCTTCATATTTAGAACCAGATCAATTTTTATGGTACAAAGGGCTTTGTTCTCGTAAACAACTTGTTACATGGTCAATTTTCACGGAGGAAATGATAGCACAATATGAGGATACAAAGAGCAACACCTTCTTTAGAGAAACACCACAACAATTGGAAAGAGTAAAAGGGCTTTGTGACATAGTGGAAAGCAAAATTATGGAAACCAGGAAGTGTACCCCTCACAACTATAAAGATGGAAGTGTTATTTCTCCTAGCCTTCCACAACCTACAAGGGTTACACCACAACAATTGGAAGAAAAAAGAGAAAAAGGGATTTGTTACAATTGTGATAGCAAATGCACTAAAGGTCATAAGTGTGCTGAGAAGAAATTATTTTACATAGAATATGAAGGGGAGGAAGAAAAGGATCAAGAAACAACAAAAGAAGAAGATATACGCCAGGATCCCACCCCAGAGAAAGAAGAAATGAATCAGACCATATCTTGTAAAGCATTGGCAAGAATTACCACTCCTCAAACTCTCAAGATAGAAGGACATATCAATAAGAAAAAGGTGCAAGAAGTGAAAGATCACATCGAGAAAGAAGAAATGAATCCAACCATATCTTGTAATTCATTGTTTGAAATTGCCACTCCTCAAACTATCAAGATAGAAGGACATATAAAGAAGAAAAATGTTCAAGAAGTGAAAGATCACCTCGAGCATCAAGGAATAAATCTGACCATATCTTGTAAAGGATTGGAAGAAATTACCACTCCTCAAACTCTAGAGATAGAAGGACATATCAAGAAGAAAAAGGTTCAAGCAGTGAAAGATCACATCGAGCATCAACAACAAGTTCTCCAACTTTTAAAGGATAACGCCACTTCGGTGCAAAATCAAACGAAACAACAAGCACTTAAAAAATGGCGACCTTACGGAATGGGAAGACTCTTCAAGGATGAGGATGTGGAAGCATTGTTTTGTGCTATTTATATTATCCAACCAGATTGGATAAACGAAGCAAGGGATGAATGGAAGAAGGAAGAAGAAGTATGGCCACGTATTCAAAAGTTGCAAAAGATCCCAATTCAAACAATATTGCGAGAAATTAAAGAGGAAGGAAAAATCATATTGGAACCTGGAGCAGTCACAGAAACAAGAACCCGACAGCTACGAAATCGATCAATTTTAGAGTATCTCATCAAGTGGAAGAACTTACCCACTGAATATTCCACATGGGAGGACAAGAATTTTATACAGAAGCATCAAGAACTACTCAAGCGTTGAGGACAACACTTTTTGAAGGAGAGGGGCATGTTAGGCCCCTATACTCCTAGTGTAACCACTTATTGTTATTAGTATAACCCACTTATTATATTGATGTACCCATGTAGTGCCCATATTGTTACTATTGTGCCCCATAGAAGCCCACTATTGTTATTATTGTGCCCTTACATTATTATTGTTATGTCGGCTCTGATTATGTTATGACCCCTTAGACTCCTATATATGGAAAGGAGGTCTTTTCATTTGTATCATCCAATAATTGTTCATTTATGTAATGTAAAGGAGGTTGCCCCCTCTAAGAGGCTGAATTCTAAGGCGTTGATCTATCTTTTCTATCTTTTCTTGAGCTGGTTTCATAACATTGGCTAAAAAATGCAATTGGCTTTTCAGCTCCCTGATCATCCTTTTGCAAAAGGATAGTAGCTATGGAGTGCTCCGATGCAAATGAAAATATGATGAAATCTTTGTCAAATTGTGGACTTGTGGGGACAGGGGCTTGGGTTAAGGTAGATTTTATGCCCTCAAAGGCTTGCTTGGTTTCAAGAGACCATTTTACCTTGGCATCCTTTTTTAACATGTTACTTAACAGTCTTATTATCTCGGCTAGATTTGGAATAAATCTTCTTAGGAAGTTGATTTTTCCAAGGAATGCTTGTAACTCTTTTATGTTTCTTGGATATGGGATTTGGAGGATGGCTTGGATTCTTTCAGGATCAATTCTAATCCCATCCTTTGATATGATATGGCCAAGGAGTTTGCCTTCTTCAAGGCCGAAGAGGGATTTCTTGGGGTTCAAGGAAATGCCATATTTCCTGCATGTCATGAATATTTGCCTCAAATTCCTTAGGTGCTCTTGATCAGATTTAGAGAAAGGGGTTAAGTCATCAAGGTAGACAACTAGGAAATCATGTATTTCCTTGGCAAATGCAATATCCATTGCCCTTTGAAAGGTAGCACCAACGTTTTTAAGTCTGAAAGGCATCTTCACATACTTAAATGTTCCCCACGGTGTGGTAAAGGCTGTCTTGTCTTGGTCATCCGGGTGAACCAGTATTTGATTAAAACCTGAAAAGCCATCTAGCAAGGAGATTCTAGATGACCCCACTACTCTTTGTAGGATGTGGTCTATTTTTGGCAAGGGGTAGTGGTCTTTTAGGGAGACTTGATTTAAATTTCTTAGGTCTACACATAGCCTAATCTCACCTGTCTTTTTTCTTGTGGGAACAAGATTGGATACCCATTCCGAAAATCTGATGGGTGCTATGATACCTGCTTCAAACATTCTTTTCACTTCCTTTTCAATCAAAGGGAGAAACATAGGATTGATTCTCCTCAGTTTCTGTTTGAAGGGATTTTGATTTGGTTTTAGGGGAATGGTGTGTTGAATCACTGAGGTGTCATAGGACTTCAAATCCTCATAACTCCAAGCAAATACATCTTGGAATTCTTTGAACAAATCAACATATTTGGGTTTTTGATCGGGTGGCAAAGATTGAGATAGTTTGATCATTTTGGGCTGCTCTGCTGTTCCAATGTTGTGCTCTTCTATATCAGTGTTTAAGGGCTGCATTTTTGGTTTTTTGGGAACATCATTTGCATCAAACATATCTTCTAATGGAGTTAGCCCAACAGGCAAAAAGTTATCCTTTAAGTCAATGATCTCGGCCTCTGTTTTGGCTATTTCCTCCAAATGCATTTGTCTCAGCTCTTCTATGTTGGTTTTGTCAAAAACGGTTGGGTTCAGGATTTGTTTGGCTGTTACAACTGTTACAGCCTGCTTATTTTCATTTGTTTGTTGTTGCTCGTCTGTCATGGCATCCATGTCAATGTTAATATTTGAAAACTCATGCTCAAGAGTGAGGAAATTATTAATCTGGGCATCATCTTCAAATACTTACTAGTCTTTAACTTTATTAGGGACAGCGGGCCTATGTTTTATCTCAGCAGCGAAGTAGTGACTTGGCTCAAAGGAAAGCTTGCATGTGCTAGCAAAAGTGGCTAGGTTGTGTGCATGAATGTTATGATTTCTTGAAATCTTAGCAAGCTTGGATTCAGTGAATGCATTGAGTATATTAGTGGAAGCAGTCCTATAGGCCCTCATTCTATTTTCATTGGTAACAAAGTTACCTTTCATTTGTTGTATGATTAAATCAGAGTCACCTAGAATGGACACTTTTGCAGCTCCTAGAGCTTTGAGCAGTTTAAGGCCTAACAGGAGAGCCTCATATTCTGCCATGTTGTTGGTGCATTTAAAGTTCAGTCTGTAGGCATGGCCTCCTGCATGATTTTTATGTGTATTGTGAATCCAGACACCTGCCCCTACTCCTAACTTGTTAACGGAGCCATCAAACTCTAAAAACCATGTGATTTCTTGCTTGTGGTTAATATCAAGAGTTTCAATCATTCTTGCAGTGGACAGATTTGAACTTTCTGTTTGGGGAGGTTCTTCTTGTATGCGGGTTGCATCAGTTTTTTTGACCATTTCATCAGTATGGGCAACCGGTTCTTCTTTAGTGTGTGTGTTCAGTTCTAAAGCCAAAGGCTTGTCATCAATAAGGGGATTTGTTTCATCATTAAATAAAATAAAAGAATCCATATCAGAATGGATTGAGTGAATAGGAAAATTTTGGGGCTTGTCCTCACTAGTTACCACATACTTCATCAGTGTTTCTCTATATAGTCTCTTTGGTTTCCCAAAGACAGATATAGTGGCATAAGAGAGGTCTAATTGGAGGGACCCTTGGAGTTTTTCTCCCCAAGATCTTGACAATATCATGTCGTACTTTGGGGGAATGTTAGCAACCACCACATACATGAGGATTGTCTTGTTGGGATATTGGACTAAGGAGACACACAAGTCTTTGATGAGGCCTAAATACTTGACTTGACTTGAGTCAAAGGAGAATAGATCTTTGTAGGGTCTTGTAACATCAAGGTTCAGCTTTTCCATTACAGCTTTGGGCATAAGGTTGTGTGAGGCACCTGAGTCAAACATGGCATTGTGCAAGACTTTGTCATGTATGTGCAAACTGACATAAAAAGGTAGAACAGATCCATATGTTGATTTTCCATTAACTTCTGTACCAAACAGCAGCTCAGGTTGATCATCAAAAACATTCACATCATCCTTAACCTCTGGCATTTGAAGTGATCTTTGAATTTGTTGCCTATACACATCATGTTTGGCAAGTTCGGATAAGGGGATGGATATCTTCAGTTTACCTATTTCTGCCTCCAAGTCAAATGATTTTTCAGATTGGGTCTTAGTATTTTGAGAGGCAAGCTTCCCTTTTTCCATTGGAGTATCAAAAATTTGGTCTTGTTTATCAGTGTTATGGGAAGTGACTGCTTGCGATTTTTCAGTTTTAGGAGGGCTTTTTGGAACACTATTCAAGTTCTTTTCCGAGGAAGGAGGTGGCAGAGGCTGATCAATAGAAGGCTGTATTTCTGTTATGTCCTCTACAGTCACTTGATGCGGGTTTGGGACAGGTATATCAGCTGGTTCTGTTATGACAGCCTTGCCTTTAATCTTGTTAGATTGTTTGCCATCCTTGGGTTTGCTAGGTTTAGAAATGTCAATGGTCCTAGTTCTCAGCTTATATTGTTTGTGGACCTCATACACCGCAGTATCATAGCCTTGTTTAAAATCAAAAGACTCACTAGACTTGGTCTGAAACTGATTAAAGTCATGCTCATCTTGGTCTTGTTGAGTTAGGAAAATTTGTTGCTCAGCCCTTGAATCCACCAAGTTCATGTGAGTGTCCTCTGGGGGTTCACTAGATGTAGAGGCTTCCACATAATTTTCATGAAAAGGGGGCCTTACGTCATGGTCTGGGCTAGACCTGCCAGCATTTGTGTTTTGAGTTTTCCTGAAATTTGGGTTCCTTATGGCATTAGGTTGTTGTGCTTCCCATGAAGACTTCCTCTCAACACTTTCTACTCTGTCTCCCAGCCTGTGCATGCCACTGATGATAGCATCAAGCTTTTGATCTAAGGCTGAGGGTTCCTCTTTAAAGGTGGTTCTTCTTTCCATTCTAGCTCTGTTTCTTTTGGCAATTAGGTTGGCTTCTACGCTGACAGCAACATTTTGCATGTCTTCAAGGGTTTGAGGGGCTCTTTATTTTAACTGATAGGCCATATCCGGGTCGAATTCATCAGAGAATTTATACATGGCAAGGTCAGGTGGAGGTCTTAAGTTCTGTGGTATTGCATTATAAACATTATTGAATCTTGCACAATAATCCAAGACAGACTCTTGAGGGCCTCATTTTATTGTATCGTATTCAACTAGTATGTGCAAGGGGTCTTTCTTTTTCTCCCATCTGTTGATAAAGGATTGATAAAGCTCATCCACATTGGTTATGGAATTTGCAGCAAGTGCTCTGAACCAAGTCCTGACATCACCTGTCAGACTTTGGATGAAAATTTTCATTCTCACACTATCATCATCTATCTCGTAGTTCTTGAAATAGTCTTGCATTTTCTTTGTATGCTGAAGGGTTGTGCAAGTACCAGTTCCATCGAAATATGTGATTTTAGTTTGATAATCCTAAGGCATAGCCCCAGGGTTAGCAGGTAGTTGCAGGGGTGCATATCTATTGGCCATGTTTAGAGGGATAAGTGGAACAGCAGGAATGACTGGAACAACAGGGATAAGTGGAACAACTGGGACAACAGTAGTGGTAATGGGAGTATGTGCAGTGAATGGAGATGTGGAAGGAGTGCTTTGAGAGGTGGACGATGAACAAGGGGAAGTAGGGGTTGACCAAAATAAAACTTTGACATGGGTTGGAACACTGATTGGGTGAACTGCTTAGGACTATTATCAAAAAAATCTTGGTGTTTCCTAAGAATCTTTGGGATTAAGTTGGGATTGTCAAAAATCGCTGGAGGGTCTGGGTCGGGATTTGACCTAGTATAACGAGTTTTCCTCTTTAGAGCCAGCTTCCAAATTTTGTTTTTGGTATTTTCCTGGGAATGTTTGTAGTTTAGGAAGGAATTGATTAAATTTTTGAGACAGCTGCTTAGAGCTTAAAGCTAGAATGAAGATTGACTGAAGCAGCTTTTATTTAATCTTGTAAATGCAAAGCAAGAACAGTTTCAAAGGCTTCCTGGCTGACATTCAGACTTCATCTGTAGTCTTAAGAAATAGACAACAATCGGAAAAATTAGTTCGATTTCCCTAGTCGAGCTTTCCAACTTGATTCGTGAAATTATCTGAGGAGGTCCCCAATGGAGTCGCCATTATGTTATCACTCAGGTTGTCCTTAAGCTCATGAAAGGATACGACCGAGGTAACCACAAACCAATCTTTGGACTGCAGGTTCTAGCCCACCTGAAACCAGAGAGGGCTCTCTCTTTCTGATTTAGCTTTGCTCAAGATGATTTTAGGCTAGTTATTGAGTTCAAGGGGTTTTGTTTTGATTTTGGTGGGAAGATTGATGCTTTCAAGTAGAGAGGCAAAACATAGTGTGATAAGTTTCAAACCATTGGGCATGGAGTCATGGAGTAACACTGTTGGTGCGTTTCCTTGGTCACAAGAGAGGAAAATGGAGCAAGAGAGCTGCATATGACACAATCATTCAAGGTAAAGAGATGGATTGAAAGGCTAAGGAATGAGAGGCAATTAAGAATCTCTCATTCAGGTTAGCAAGGGGAAGATAAATGAGCTCTATCTAGGAGTAGCTAAGAATTCCTATATAACAGTCATTCATATGTGAAATACATCAAACATGAGCCATAAAAGAATTCATATTTATGCCTAAATCAAGAGGAAAAACATTAAGAAGCCACAAAAACTGAGTATAGAGTGCAGCGAAGCAAATTCTAAACCAATCCTTCATTCTGCAACTTGAGCATATATGAAATTGAAATAACAGAGGTGAGGAACACTTATTGATTCATATTGCAACACAAGAATTCCAAATTCATCCTTCAGAAACCATTAACAACACATCAAACAGTCCATTCTCCAAGCTTTCAGCAATCTTTGATTAAGAAAAACATATCAGATATACAGTGCGAGTCTCTTGTGAGGATTATCAACCAACCAACCCTTTAAACAGTGAATTAGGGTTGTTTATATAAGAAAAATATCTACAGTAATCAGATCTCAGACAGATCTCCTGTAATAAATGTCCTAAACCTAACACATGTCTAAAATAAATGCGCGAAAATATCCTCGAGCTGCGTTGGGTGCAGCTGTAACAAAAAGGAATTAATGTATTGCCTTTATGGCTCTGTGCTGATCACTTAGCCATAACTGTGCTTTGGGTTTTGATCCATTTTTGTTCGGTGGCTTTAAATGCTTTTAACTGTGATGGGAGAGCCTTGACTAGAGCTCCACCATCTTCTTTGACTTTGTTGGAGGTCCTTTAATGTTCACCTATATTGGGAATAAATGTTTTCATTAAAAACATTCGACTGATACTCTTTGTCGCTTCCTCTGGTACACTTTGGCGCTGAACCTGGCCTCTTTAACGTCTTCTGAGTGCTTTAGACTATCTCATCAACCTTTTATGTCTACTGTTCGGCCCTCCGTTGCTTTAAAAACTGTGCTTGCCCCATTCTGAATGCTGTGCGAAGAAATTCTGGTCATTTTTCACCTTTCGGGCCTGCTGGAGATCGAGACATGAAAGGCTTTCCATTTTGGCCTATTTCCCGTAGCCATGGCGCTAATCGCGCATGAAAAACTGCCTCAGATTTTGATTCTGGGCTTCCTAGGCTGTGATTTGCGCCTTTCGCGCTTTTTGACGATGACGTCAGCATGACGTCAGCGGTGGGTCCTAGTACGGCGGTGACGTGGCAGGATGACGTCAGCAGTATGGCGGGTGACGTGTCAGGTGACATGGCAAGGACACAGCGGCAGGAGGTCGACACGGGATGGTGACGTCAGCTTGACGTGGCACTGACGCAGGAGGGGGGAAGGCGGTATCTAGTTTTAGGCACACCGCCTTTGAGCAGAAGTGGTTTTGGCAGAGGGGGCTCCGCCACAGTCGAGAGGGTGATGCGTGGCGGGAGTACGACGGGAAAATAGCCCATCTCCCGGGCGCTAACCATCGACGGCTTCGGAGATGACAAGACTCGCCCATCGTTGATCTGTGGCGCACCAGATCTGACCGCCGACAGAATAAACAAGGCGGCAGAGGGTTAGGGATGGGGCCCGCGCGAATATTCGAATAATTTATACAATGCCGCGGGGGGTTTAGACTTTGGTTTAGTGGGTTTTTTGCGGGTTTGCGTGCTGGGGGTAAAATTTAATGTTTGTTCAAACATTTCAACACTAAACTTTAAACAATAAGCGAGAGAGGGTGAGAATAATGAAATGTTATGGGTTAAGGGGTGAGGGAAAAGGTTATTAACTTAACCGAATGTCAAGTCAATCCCAGGGTTAGGACGCGGAAGGCTAATGCTAAGTCCCAGATGAACTCGGCATTTCCCAAACTGATATTTATAGGGCTATAGTTCCGGGGGATGGGAATATGTACATAGGGGGATTTATTAACACATAGTTTTTTAGTAGAGGAAGGGGAGATAGATAGGGAGCTACATAGTAAAATTAGCAGTTAATATGAAGTGATAAGAAAGCGCTAAGTATGTGAATCTTAGGCTACTTAAGGGGAAAATGATTCATAGAGGAAGTATGAACATTCCTTGAGTAAAGCAGATATTTACCAAGGAAAATGATATGAAAAAATGATGAAGCTAAGAGGTATCAAGCAGATCTTGACCTCTTCAGGAAATTAGTGAGTGATTTGGGGAATGAGAAGAAAGGGGAGTTAGCCATGCCTCGCTTGAGCTCCTCCAAATGAAAACTGCCTTGTACCTGTGTTCTGAAGTACAATATCACTTTGAAACACAAAATTGATCATAGATCAACATTCTACAACCTCAAAACTACCTACCCAGCCTACTTACCTAGCATTTTTTATTCTTTTTGGTTTGGGTGCACCTAGACTTGCAGACCCTGCTTTACCTTTTTTCTTTGAATGCCTTCCTATATAAATCTACACTTATTTCTTCCAAGGGCCCAGATTAAGCAGTTGGGATCCTTTGTTTCTCTACCTATCTACAAATCTGTCAAGATTAAGCTGTTTGGACAGATATTCATTCTCTATATTTTAAAACAAGAAATTGAAACCTAGGGAAACCAAGATTAGGTTGTTTGGAGTTCCCTTAACAAAAAATTCTTCAAAAATGGTTAACTCATCAAAATTTGGAATACAGTAGTGGCATTTAGACTAGCACACTTTCATGGTCTCTTTTTTGACCTCTTTCTGGAAATATGGAGCATTGCAGCATGCAAAGTATGACATATTTGGCATGTAAAACTATCAATCATGAAAGATGAACACCTGTTGCAACAGGAGGCTAACACAATCAAGATAGTGAACCCTGATTGAGAAAAAACAACCCAAACCAGGAATAACAAGATTGTTATCCCCATTGGAGTCACCAATTCTGTTATGGGTGAAACCACCCTAGGGCTTTGGGTTGAGAACCCCAATAGAGTAGAGGGCATATCTCAACAAGAAATGCTCAAGAAATCATCAAAAATGCTTATTCTACTAAATCGTGTAGGAGTGTCCTTACCCGGATGTCCTTTGTTTCGGTAGATCCCACAGGGTGCAAACCCTCAGCTTCTCCCGATGTTCTTGAAACCTGAAAATTATTCAAATGGAACATACATGATAGTAGAAACATAAAGCATATACATGATGTTAACTTTAAATCATATAAATGAATGACTAATTATACATCAATATAAGATTCATAAATGAATTACAACATAATTTGATGCATAAACACATTTCATATCGAAAATAGAACAACATTCCTTTTATTGAAGTAAGCTATAAATAAGGTGGAGAAATACAACCTAAGTCCTTCTCTGGCTCCAAGCGGAACCGTCCTTCCCATCTGTCCTTTCCTGGCCTTTAGCAATCTTCCTCCATCACCAATACAAGGATATCTCAAGAAAGATGGGGGATATCTATAATCAAGGAAACAAGGGTTTCCTAAAGCTTTGGCGAGTGCAGGAGGCACAGGGATTCTTCAAACTCGATTAGGGATAATCTCACTATAGTATCAATATCTCATCCTTTCCCCCTTAAGGCCTTCCCATGGAGGTTTATTTATACCTCTCCAAATTAGTTTTTTCAGTTGGGAAACAGTTGGGCCACGGGAAATAAGACGTGAGTAATAGGTAAAACCCATGAACTCCGGCTGAAATTAAGGAAATTTAATTTTTTTAAGTGTTTTAACATATGTGCGTGGGTTGGATATATGATGACCCACGTGTACACACTTTTATCACAGGGAAAAGTAGTGTATAGGGAATAAAACACTATTTTTTAGATTTTGGACCAAGTCTAGAAGGAAGGGTTGCCCTAGGGCATAATCAGAGCATCAGATCTACCAAGAGTGGTAAATGGTGCTATAACAGTTTGGCATGGATGATTGCAATCCTCTAACTACTCCAATGGAAAAAAACTTAAAGCTCACATCCATTGAAGCAAAAGAATTTGAGGATGCAACAAAATATAGACAACTTGTAGGAAGTCTCAACTACCTGACTACTACCAGACTAGACATTTCATTTGTTGTTGGAATCCTCTCCAGGTTTATGCAAAATCCTTGAGAGAGACATTCGTCTGCTGCAAAATGTGTTCTAAAGTACTTGAAGGGAACCCAAGACTTTTGACTCAAGTATACACAGGTGGGCGAGTTCAGCTTGATTAGATACTCTGAATGAGACTTCTATGGAGAAAAGGAAACTGGGGTATCTACTTTAGGTTACGCTCTAAGTCTTGGATCAGGAGTTATCTCTTGGAGATCACACAAACAATTAGTTCCAATAGATTCCACAAGAGAGGAAGAATATGTGGCAGCAGCTGAGGCAACAAAAGAAATTGTGTGGCTTAGAAAAATGTTGAAAGATTTGCAGGTAAAACAAGTACATTCAACTTCACTCATGATTGACAACACCTCTAGAATAAATTTGGCCAAGAACCCAAATTTCCATGATCGAATGAATCACATCAATAAAAAATACCATTTGATTCAGCAGCATCATGTGTTCCACTAATGAGCAGATTGCAGACATCTTCACTAAAGTGCTTGGAAGAGAAAATTTTGGAAGATTTAGAACGATGCTTGGACTCACCAACATCCCTTTAGATTAAGGGGGGTAATGTTGACACCTAATCACTTGGATTAGGTGAATTCTTGTAAATAATGGAAAATAAAGAGCCATCGGGAGGTGAATCTCAAGAGTCACTCCCTCATGTATATAACCATGAGTAATCTTAATGAATAAACACAATTCATTTGAGGAGTTAGCTCCTAGCATGACACTAATGACCTAATGATAAGAACAAAGGAAAATATAAACAAATTCTCATCAAAAGAAATAAAAACCACAAGAAAACCATATGGATGCTTATAAGAAACACTTCACTGAGGGACACAAGGAAAAGAAATTGGAAGACGGTTGGACAGAGAGAAAACAAAAAAAAGGCAAATTTTGGCATAAAATAGGGGTCAGCATAGGCTCTTAAGGGACACCAGTGCTCTGTAATTTAGGACTAGAAAGGGCTGGGGTGCACTACAATGTAGGTGCAAGGAAGGCTCAGGTGCACTGCAATGCATTGTCTCTAGACCATAGGGTGCACTAATTAAGGAATATCAAGTTCCAAAACAAAAAATACAATGTAACCTCAATGAAAAGTCTTCCTATGTCTAATCAAGACTGAGTGAAACTATAAAGATAAAATCAATCCCTAGTATGGTCGCCAATTTGTTATATGGAATCTACGACTTCAGACAGAAGTGTCTTCCCTAGGCAGGCTGTTGGACTGACCTAAAACAACAGAAAGAAAAGGGTACAATTTCTTCCTTGAAGTAATTGAATGATGTGATTAGGCCTACCTAGAATGTGTCACAAGCTTCACTCCTTCCTCAGCTTGTACACTCTAATCCTAGCTCTGATCGCTATAATTAGAACCTGCATAATCAAACAACACAAGCTAAAGATCTATGACATATTTGTAGTATAATCCAATTACTGCATTCAATAGATCAACGTTGTATTAAAATACATGAAATCATAACATCACATATAGGAAAACAATTTAAATAGAAATGGAGAGAGTTACAACCAAAAATATGAGTTGACCTTGTAGAAGAGTTCCCCAAGTTGACTTGTCCTTTCCTTGCCACAAAGTATGCCTCTATGTCACCCTAATTAATGTAATAATGACTCTCAAAGAAACAACATGAGGGTAGAAGCAATCTCCAAAATCCAACCCCTTGCCCATGGATAACTGCAAATATATAGGTGTGATAGGTAGTTCATGAATTCTTATCCATTTACCAATCTAGGCTTGAGATCCAAAAGTGATGGTAGGATTAGCTCTAGGGATAAGATGGTGATTTCTCCAAGCTGGAATCATATAGGATTCGAATGTCTGTCTAAGATAAATGGTTGAAATAACCTCAAGAAGCTTTTGGATGAGGAAGCTTCATAATTATTTTTATTTTTCTTGGATTTCTAAAATTAGCGCACCCCTAAGACTGAGAAACCTACTGGTGATCAAAGCAGGTGCAGAGAGGGTCAAATTGGTAGTCAACGCTGGTCCCTAAAGGGCCAGGATGCGTTGGGCCTTAAAATATTGGAAATTCACCAGTTAAGAGAAAAAAAATTAGGGATTCCACAGAGTCATGCTAAGGGCTTTGTGTAGGGATGATGACAATATGTTTAAGGATTTGAATTGATCCTGTTTGAAGGCTTATTGACCAGATGCAAAAAACTGGGCTATAACAAGCCTAGAAGACATAAGATAACTAAGGAAAAGGTCAATCAATTAGAAAAACAACTGCAAGAATATAAGGATGAAAGATGTGATGAAAATTCAATCATTCTTTAAAATTGAAGTAGAAGAAACAAAGCCTATAAAGGAGTTTCTAACAAAAGAGTTGAAAGAAAATGAAGGAAATTGTGAGAAGTTGGAAGAATAAATTATCTCTTTAAGAAAGACATTTATTCCTTTCTCTTCAAAAAAGTTATTCTTTTCACCGAAAAATATACATCTTGGTATCAAATTTTATTTTATGGATACTGCTACTCATGTAATAATTTTGGTCATAAAGAAGTTGATTGTAGAGCCTATACAAGAGTAAAATATGGAAGTAGAGAATTCCTTAAAACTCTAATGAACATTCACTTAAGAAAAAAACCTAGACGTATGTATCAAATTGGTATTAGAAAAGGTAATTCTTATGCTCCTCTGTTGAATTACATTGAATGCTACAAATGAAACAACTATGGGCACCAAAGCACGAGATTGTAGAAGTAGTCTAAACATGACTTTACTCATCTTTTTACCCATTTTTCCTTTTGATTCACCCATATTTAAATTATCTAAGCTATAATCATAAATCAAGAGCTATATTAGATACAATAAGGTAAGAGTCCAATACCTTAATTCTATATGTTTTTCTTTATAAATTTGACTTAATTTGCATGAGTTATGGAACTTAACATATTTTGCAGCCTTGACAATATTTTTTAGTTGAATCCAAGGCACAGGTAGACACCATGGAGGACAAATCAACCTAAGCACATAACTAGTTTCAAAATTCCTACATGGTTTTCCACCTATCTAGCGCAAGTAGAAATTCACAAACTGATCGTAATGGAAAAGTCAAACCTCTGGTCAAATATAAGATGGCATGAATGACACCTTAAAGTTACTTGGCACTAGAGAGAAATATCAAGCGAGTGTGAGAAATCTTCAAGGAGTGAAAGAAAAAAAATGAGTACGTGTTTAGAAATAAACATTTCTATGATTCACTTCCTTGATAACAAATAATGGATATTAGAGTTTCAATATAATTTGAAGACTATGTTGTCAATTCACCAATCTAGATTATAAAATTTAGTTTATCAGGGTCATTATTGTATAAAAATTATATATATGCTTCATTGAGGAACAAAAACATAATCCATATATTGTTATTTCCTCAATTGATTGTTGGCACTGTTGATGTATTTGCTGTTCTATTAATAAAATTTGTTCATTTCCATGGTTACATATTAATGAGAAGAATTTATAATTGATCACCAAGTTTCTATGTAGTTTAGATCTCGTGCTTCAGCAGGAGGCCCCCCTGTTGTGTACGAGTGTAATTTAATCTCTTTCTCTTTCAATTTCATTGGTTTCCATACTATGTTTTTATGCTCTGTTTCTTATCACATGCTTCCTAGGACCCTACTCATCCATTTTAGTTGCTTTTCAAACATCAAGTGCTTGGATAAGCTTCAAAAACTACCAAAAACACTTATCAATTATTGTTTCCTTCATTTATTTACCATCACATTCATTTATTAGTCTCGCTTTCACATTTATCTTAAGTATCATATTTATAGATAGGCTAGGAATCTTTGCATCACATCGTAGGCATGAACAAACTCTAAAATTTGTACACATACATCAGTTCCATAATCAATCTAGTTACTTATATATTTAATTATTTCAATGCTTTGTTTTCGTAGCTAGTGGCATTTAAAGTTTGATTTTGTTTTCTTATAATAGACTCTGTTTTCATAAGAATAGACTCTACATGCTTTGATAGAATACAAACTATCTTTACTTTGCTAGAATAGAATTTAAAAATATTTCATAAAATAAAATATGATTGTATTTCATAGCATAGGATAGCCTTTGATTTCTAGAAATTAGAAGTTGATTGTCCTTTTAGAATAAAATGTCTTTACTTTCCTTAGAATAATATTTTAAGCTTCCATATAATGAAATGTCTTTACATTTCATATAATAGGATTTGTGAAGCTTTAATTGTGTGATTCATTTCATTGCTTTCCAATTCATTTGATTTCATAGACTATAAACTCATTACTTTCATAGAATTGCTAAAATACGTGTGAGCCTTTCTTAGAATTCATCTCATTAGTAGGATTCCATTCCACTCTTTAGAGAAAGTTTTTGCATTTTTTAAAATTTATTTTCTTTCAATAGAATAAAATTCTCATTCAAACATTGAAATTGAAAAGTTAATCACCTCACACATATAGTGTAGTGTACTTCATAAGTGTATGAACTTGGATTGACATTTTAATGAAAGTAATTTAACTCACAATTAAATTACCCACCAATACCCGAAGAAATCAAAATCTAGTAGTATGGAAAAAGAAATAAGAGAAGTAGGAAAAGTGTTGTCTTATGTTATATGCACAAAAACAAGAAAACAAATTGTAGATTGATAGTGGATGTTTAAGACACACGATAGGATATCAAAGAAAATTCATCAAACAAAAAAAAGATGGAGGCAAATTAATACTTGGTAACAATGAATCATCAAAAATAATTGGGAAAGAAACAATCAACATAGATAATAGAAGAACTAAGGCCCAAAATGTTTTATATGTGGAAGGACTAAAACATAATATCACAAGTATTAGTCAAATGTGTGATCAAGGGTATGATCTCACATTCCATTCCAAATAATGTGAAATTAGAAATGCTGAAATATGAAAGCTAGTGGTATAGGCTAACATAAATTCAAGCAAAATGTACATTCTTGATGGAGTAGAAGGAGAAAAATGTTGTATAGTAAAGATTGATGAGAGTTGGTTATGGCACAAAAAGATGGGACACATCAATTTTGATAATCTGGTAAAGATAAGAAAAATATTGGGCATGAAAGACATGCCAAATATATCAAAACTAGATAATTCCCTTTGTAAGGCATATCAACATGGAAAACAAACCAGGGTTTCTTTAAAACAAAAGAATAGTCTAGATTCAAGCCTCTAAAACTCATCCATACAAATTTTTGTGGACCATCCATGACTCAAACACTGAAATGTGAAAGGTATTTTATGTTGCTCATTGATTATTATACAAGAATGACATGGGTTACTTTCCTTAAAGAAAAATGTTATGATTTCGAGAAATTCAAAGCCTTCAAGGCTTTACTTGAAAATGAAACTAATGCAAAACTCAAATGCCTAAGAACTAACAAAGGAGGTGAGTTTAATTCAAACTAATTCAACATATTTTATGAGAACACATTTGATTAGAAGACAATTGACTGTTCCAAGAAATCCATAACAAAATGGATTTCTTAAAAGAAAAAATACAATAGTGCAAGAAATGGCTTGAATGATGCACAATGAAGCTCAGTTACCAGATAGATTTTAGGAAGAAGGAGTTTGCACAACATGTTATATCTTGAACAAAACACAAATCAAGGTAAACAATACTAAAATACCTTTTGAAATATGGAAAGAAAGAGCAACCATTTTCAAACATTTTAAAGTGTTTTGAAGGAAATTCTATATTAAGATAAATGAAGATGATTTAGGGAAATTTGATGCTAGAACTGAAGGATTTTTTCTTGGATAGTCATACAAAGAAAGGGATACATATGTTATAAAAAAAGGACATGTAAGGTTCTTGAAATTATTGATGTAAGAATAGATGAGGCATTGCCTCAAACCCACCCACAACCAAATAAAGACCAAGAAGAACAAGAAGAAAAAAATCACAATGAAGAGCATGAGGAGGAACAAGAAGAAGAAGTGTAGCCATTACTTCCAAAAAATCCATCCAAGTGTGTCCAAAATAACCATCTAGATAGAAAAATTCTCGGAGATAAGGAATCAAGAGTTCAAACTAGAAGGAAGCATGTTGGTACAATAAGCCATGATAATTCAACTTTGTTATCCCTGATGGAACCCCAAAATTTTTCTCAAGCTAGTCAAGATGAACAATGGGTTAAAGCTATGAATGAAGAACTAGATAAAATTGAGAAGAATGATACATGGGAGTATGTTCCAATACCCAAAGACAAAAATGTAATTAGAACCAAGTGGGTCTACATAAATAAGTTGAATGAATATGGACAAGTAGTGAGGAACAAAGAAAGACTTATATGTAAAGTATATGCACAAGTCAAATGTATTGACTTTGAAGAAACATTTGCTCCAATATCTATAATTGAAACAATAAGAATGTACTTAGCCTTTGTAAGCTTTAAGGTGTGTTGGGTAGTGGATCCCTCGTGTAATGATTTTGGGGCTTAAAGCCCACAATTTTGGGTAATGGTATTGTAAAGGATCCACGAAATGCACGCAGTGTGAATTGTAATAAGTCAAGTCAAAGGGTAGTCTGCCCTAAATATTGTAATTTAATCTAGAAGGTGTTGGCCTACCCATGGTCCATAGACCATGGGAATGTATAAATAGAGCAAGGCTCTAAGTGTAGAAAGCAGTTTTTGAGTGGGAAAAAAGTATTATGAGTTTCTGAATATGGTATTCGCTCTGAGTCTGTAAGTCCGAGTCTTGGGTTGTAGTAGTAGTAGAAGAGGCTTTGCTGCTGTGTGCGCAGAGGCCTAGTAGAGTCCACAGTTATGTGTGTAGACCCCTGCAGCTGAGTGCGCAGGGTGGACTGGATTGTACTGGGACAACAAGTTAATAAAAGCTAAGTTAGTTATGCAATATTGCACCTCTTTTCATAGATCTGTTTTTATGCATCTGGTATACGTTGATGCATTTGTTTACAAGTTTATGGTTGTGCGCACTGAATAATTGATAAAGATTACTAGACTCACAAAATTAAGTCAGATCTATAATAATAACCCAGTAAAGTTAGAGGATCTAGGTAGCACCCCTTCGCGTTCCGTATAAAGCTTCCTGAATGTCAGACAGATGCGCGAAGCTGCACTAGTGTACAGGATTAGTTAGCGACTATTCCAGATCTCATCAAGAAATCCCTAGGGTGTATAAACCTAGTTCCAGCACCCTCCCATACTACCTCGAGTGAGACCTCAATCCGCGCCCCGAGGACTGTTGCCGAAAGGGCCGGTAGTTTCAGGATTTGTTTGGCTAAATCACTTTTGAACCTAGGTTAGGCCCCATCAAGCCAACAAATGGTTCCATTGCCATGACCGGGATCTGCCTAAGGGATGTTTGATGTCGGAACACTGAAACCCTACGAAGAAGGAAATTGAATACTAGTTGGATCAGAAGCATCACGAGTTCGTGATACAGGAAAACAAAACCCCGCAGATATCTGAGAAGAGGTGGCTGGATCGCTACGTATATATAGAAATCCACGAAATCTTCTTTGCGTCCTTCTCTTCAGAACTATATGATTGGATCGCGAGGTTAACCAATAGCCAGGGAAGGTATAATCTCGATAAACCCATAGTGTGGACTCCAGAGTTGGTGTGCAGGCTAGAGGCATCAAAAGATAAGATCGCGTGGGCAGTAGACCATTGGCTTGATCGGATAATAGGATGGTTTATCACTGAATTTGCGATAGACACTACTACAAGCTAAAATGAAGCAGAAAGACGTTTTCTCTAGGGACCATGATGTAAGTACATCAAATCCTTGAATACCTAGATTAAGATGTTGTTATGTGAAAAACGGGTGATGCGAATACATTAATGAGTGGAACGACGCGGAGTAGAAAGGTCTACAAAGGTATCAAAAGGTTAGAAAACAGTCCTTTAATTTCACCTTCACGAGCGAGCGAGGAAGAGTGCGCTTGGGTTTCTCCAAGGAGTACGATCAACTTGATAAGGCAATGCATTATGCAGTTATCATCCCCACTTACGCCACCACTCACGTCACCTCCTTCACCTCCATCTTCGCCCACACCATGTCCACCAAACCCGCCGTTTAGCATGGCGAGCGCGATCAAGCTGCCTGTATTTAGAGGAGTAGGGAATGAAGATCCATATCAGTTTTGATTCGTAGTAAGAGCAGTGTAGGAAGCACACAAGGTTGCGGATGACAACATTAAGAAGGCCACACTAGTAAGTGCGCTGTAGGATCGCGTAGTGACATGGTATATCAAGCACTCGAACATCCATATTGCATTGAACAAAGAGTTTAGCCAGCCGAAGTCAAAGATGCAGTCGATCATTGGATTTAAGGATATGACGATGCTTCCAAGCGAAACCCCCTAGATCTGGATCAAAGGCTAAAAAGTACGATCCGCGAGGCTAATATGACACTGACAAATCTGCAGCATCAAGCATTGTTTGTGGTGTCTTTGACACCACACTTGAGGATGATGTTGTCACAGCAGAAGCTCTCAACCCAGGAAGAAGCTTTGGAAATAGCGATGAGGTTGCATGAAACATCGATCTAGGATCTGGGGTTGGGAGTCCAACAAATCCATGTGTAGCTATAGAACCTATGCTTGGAGATGCAAAGTTTGAAGTAGGATAAGGCACCCCGGCCTGAAGCGCGCGAAGAAGTATGGTGCATAAAATGTAAAGGCTAGGGCCATGATAAGGATCACTATCTAGTATTCGCAAACTATTTGGCAGGAGGGGAACCCATGCCATTGAGACCAAAGGCTCAAGTAGGGCCAAGTGTAGCACCCGCGCTCTAGTGTGCAATCTATCAGGTGGGGGGGAAGCACACTACGGAAAACTATCACCTATTGCAGAAGTATACATAGACTCCGCAGTAGCTATTTTGTAATTTCTATAGATCAGTGGGCCATGATGAGTGAAAATGCTGGAGTTATGAGTTGTTGATGGATCGAACACCTACCTACAGGATGCAGATCGAGGTGCGAGGTCAAGATCCAACCACAGCAATAGCATGCAGTGGATTCCAAGGACACGGATGAGGACGAGGAGGAATGGGACCTGGACGAGGGCGTGGACAACTAATCTGTTACAATTGCGAAGGACCATGGCACTACGGTCGTGATTGTACCAACCTAAAGAGAATATATTGTTTGTATTGTGAGCAATTTAATCATGAAATGGTAGACCGTCTAACGTTGATTGCACATATGCACGAGAAATGGGTACTCCAGCCTACTCTGACACAGAATATTCAAATGATGAGGTCTGAACTGCACGAAGAAGACCCCAACGTGAACATGGTGCTCATAAGCGGCGCGACCACAGCTGAAGATAAGGCAAAACAACCCAAGGACGATACATGGGTATGCAAGGCTCCTACGAAGGAACCTGAGTTTGACTTCGAGCGCGCAAGGGAAACGTTTATGGAAGCTAAGAAAAGCTTCACGGAGGCCTCTACTTTAGGTAGTAAGGATCAACCAAAGCTGGGAATGGATCCTTCTATGCTTACTACCTTTTTAGAGACATGCATGAAGCTTCTACACGACAATAAGGTGGTTAAAGGATTACAGGAGTTGATAACTAGTTGCGCAGGGTCAGGAGATCTGCGCGTAGTCCAGAAGCTAGGAAAGCATGCATTGTGCAACGGGAGGGAAATGTGGTTGACAACGCAAATTGGCGAATATGAGATGGATTAGGTCATCCTAGACCTGGGCTCGAACGTGAATGTGTTACCAAAGCAGACATGTGAATGCACGGGCAGGCCCACGTTACAGTGGTCTCCTATTCAGTTATGGATGGAGAACCAACAAAAGATCATGACCATGGGAAGATTACAAGGGGTAATAGTGCATATCGAGGGTGCAAGTATGCAGACGGACTTTGAGGTAATAGAGATTCTGGATTATAGTAACCCTTACCCCGCATTACTAGGAATAAACTAGGCCACTGATATGAATGGGGTCATCAACCTGAAGAAGCGGAAGATGATATTCGAGAAAAAGTCGTTACGTGTAGTCATTCTGCTAGATCCAGCCGAAGGAGAACGCTACACTGAATCTGTGCGTGACGATGGATATGATGATGAGCTGGATTGTATCTACAAGATAACTGTGTGATCAAGACTGGGTGAATCCGACTGCAAATGAAGGCATCTTGTGGGAGCACGCAAGTTCTTGCACCTCGGATTCAGACAAAGAAGACGAACGCTGGCACAATCGGCTGAATGAAGTGACAACGCTGAATTGCAACATGATGAATAGGTCACTGCGTTGCGTAATATCCCAGGCCCGAGATCTACCGACATATGATGGATTGACAGGGTGGATGAATTTTTGAGAAAGTTTGAAGGTGCAGTACTAGAGAAACAATGGTTCGATGTGTTGAAGTGGGTGCTGCGTGCAACACCCACGCACTGGTGGGGAACACATGAAGGAAGTTTTGAGAATTGGCGTGGCTGTAGGAGGATGATGCAGCTACAATTTGGGAAACCATAAATACGGCTAGCAGAGAAATACGATGGACGCGATGACCAATGCATGCACCTCGCAAAATGGACCAAGGCCTATGGAGACGAGCCTCAGCCTGAATGGGTACACTTATTTTATCATACCTTGGATGTCATACCCATGAATTGGTATACCGAGATGGAACTCCGGCATGGTATGGGCGAATGGGATGTTCTGCGTGAGGGATTTTTGTTAACATTCACATTTGAAGACTGATGGTGGGATACTGTGGATGACACACTGCAAGCTGTGAAAACCGCCATCTTCAAAATACCACCCGAACCACGAGAAGTAGTTCAACCAGCATGGGAAACCCAATTAAGCCATGCCCTAGAATGTTATAACGTATAGGTAGAGGAGGATGATGACGACCCCTAAAAAATTAATATTCCAGAAACTGAAGGGTGTCGTGAAGTTCAAGGGCCATCAATTGAGGACCTCGACATCACTACGTCACTAAAGACAAAGTAGGTAAACACTGGTATAGGCACGGAGCCAAAGTACGTGATGCTTGGGGACTATTGGGACGATGCGATGGTAGATAAGGTCGCCGAGTTACTCCACGAATATCAAGATTTGTTCCTGACCAAAATCACAGATTTAAAGGGGATCATTGGCAACTTAGGGGTGATGAAGATCACTCTAAAACCAGACGTGAAGTCGGTTAAGCAGTGAACTTATCGCTTGAATATGAAGTATAAAGAAAAGGTCCGTGAAGAATTAGACAAAATGCTTGTACCCAGAATTATTGAATGCGTGGAAGAATCAGACTGGGTGAGTCCTATGGTAGTACAAGAGAAAAAGCAGAAGGGAAAAATTAGGATTTGCGTGGACCTCAGGAAGCTTAACGACGCCTGCATTCACGATCCATTCCGAACACATTTTATAGATGAAGTATTGGAGAATGTTGACGGACAAGAAGCTTACTCTTTCACGGATGGTTTCTCAAGGTATCATTAGATCAAGATCGCACCGAAAGATAGGAGCAAGACAACCTTTGCAATTGAATGGGGTTGTTTTCAATATACCGTGATGTCCTTTGGACTGAAGAACGCGCCAGCAATATTTTCGCGTGTAGTGGTGGCCACATTCAAGGAATACATCCACAAGTTTTTGGAGGTCTATCTGGATGATTAGATTGTATTTGGGTTAGTTAAACACCATATAGCAAGCTTACAGTTGATGTTGGATACTTGCCGACGACACCAGATTGTGCTGAATCTTAAGAAGTGCACCTTCCTTGTCCCCTTTGGAAATCTGCTTGGCCATGTGGTCTGCAGATAGGGCCTGATGGTGGACCCTGTGAAGATTACCGTTATTCTCAATTTGGAAGTGCTGCGAAGTGTCAAACAACTACGCGCCACATTGGGACACACTGGTTACTATAGAAAGTTTATTAAGAGCTATGCACAAATCACTGCACCAATGGAACAATTATTGAAAAAGGACACTATATATTGTTGGAATGATGATTGTGAGAAAAGCTTGGATGTTCTCAAGGAAAAGATGGCATCTGCTCCCATTTTGGTCTTCCCAAAATGGGACATTGAATTTCATGTACTTGTTGATGCATCGTGCATTGCGTTGGGCGATGTACTTATGTAGGAAGGCACAGAAGGCGTGGATCACCCAATCGAATTCGCAAGTCGATGAGTGTCCAAAGCAGAAAAGAACTATTCTACTACTGAGCATGAAGGATTGGCCATGGTATACGTGCTCCAGAAATATTGCCACTATCTACTTGGGGGGCACTTCAAGATGTATACTAACCATTCCGCATTGAAATACCTGGTGAATAAGCCTGTGTTGGGGGGGCGCATATGCAGATGGCTATTACTATTTTAGGAATATGACTTCGAGGTCATTGTAAAGCCAGGATGCTTAAATGCAAGACCATATCACCTATCATGAATTGAGAACGGCGAGGAGCCAACAAATTTGGAGGAAGGACTACCTGATGCACAACTCCATGCAGTGCCCATTGCAGACGGACACTTCGAAGATATAATCCATTTCTTAACCACAGGGACTATGCCATAGGGATATTCAGTCCAACAGAAGAAGGAATCGGTGGTACGCACAACAATTTTTTCTATCATCGCGGGGCACCTCTACAAAATGGGAAACAATGAAATATTACAACATTATGTACCAGAATTTGAATGGATCAGATCCTCGCAGAAGCACATGAAGGGGTTGCAGGAGGAAACTATGCAAGACGGGCAACGACACAGAAGATCCTTCGCGCCGAGCTATGGTGGCCAACACTGCATCAGGATTCGAAAGCATACTGTCAGGCCTGCGACATATGTCAGAGGATTGGGAAACCATCAAGAATGGATGAAATGCCCCTCAACCCATAGCTGAAGCTGTAGCCATTCAAAAAATGGGCAATCGACTTTGTGGGGCCAATCAAACCTCAATGAAAGACAGGTTCACGTTACATCATCACCGTGACCGAGTACCTGACTCGATGGGTGGAAGCACAATTGGTTAAAGACTGCACATCTGCCGTGACGGTGAAATTTTTGTTCGACAACATGTTGAAACGGTTTGGATGCCAGAAAATTTTAATGAGTGAATACAGAACGCACTTCCTAAATGAAGCTATCAGTGCACTCACTGAGGAATTCCAGGTGTATAATCAACAAAGTACGCCATACCATCTACAAGCTAATGGGATAGTAGAAGCCTTCAACAAGATTCTGGAGACTACGTTGACCAAAGTATGTAACATGCATCGAAATGACTGGGACTTGCATACCTACCATATTATGGGCATACAAAACCACATGCAAGAAATTGATGGGTCAGACATTGTTCAGGTTAGTCTATGGCATAGAGGCAGTCATGCAAATGGAATACATCATACCCAGTCTGCGGATAGCAACGATGATAGGCATGTCTGACATGGAGATTTGGAAGAAAGGCTTGTGCAATTGGAAGAACTTCAGGAAGAACTGTTTCTGGAGGGATTCCATCAGCAGGTATAGAAACAACGTGAGAAAGCTTGGAACGATCGCCATATCAAGTTGCAAACATTCAATATAAATGATTTAGTGTTGTTATATGATAGCAAGTTCGAAAAATTTCCTAGCAGAATCAGAATGCATTGGTTGGGACCCTATGTGGTAAAAGAGGTCACAGACGACGACACGGTCCAGCTGGTCAAACTCAATGGAGAGCCCTTCCCAGGAAGAGTATATTGCAGTCAACTGAATCCCTACATGGGGGGGGTCGACTACCTGACTAGCTAATGAGCAGACAGTCTCACCACTCCAGACAGTTGAAAGGGAGTGTGCGACTATAAAACAATCTGTTAGGAAGCTACGCGTCAATAGGAGTGAGCGCAGGATCGGTATGTCGAAAGGATCGCAGGTGCGAAGAAGGGGCTATGCTGCTATGCGGATAGACAAAGAAGTGATCATTGTTGTCACTATTCATGACAAGATGTCCAAGGTAAGGTGAAAAGGAGCGGGTGCCACGCATTTAAGACACGAAACCCGAATTAGATTTGAACTAATCTGCTACCAAACTAGCATTAATGAGCTGAAAAAGGGGGAAACGGTCGAATTTGAATTTCAAAAGGCCTATAAATCATAGTTGGTCATCCACCAAACAAACCATGGCATCTTGGGACTTAAGTTATTGTGCTATCCAATAGATATGGACTCATCGAACTTCGACACTTTGAGAATAAGCCCAGTGTTTACAACATTGCCAAAAGAGACACAGGATGACGTAATGTCAACAGCCAAGGACGCCACTCTGAGCCCAATGCTAATGGAAGGAGATGTACCAGAAATTCCCAGACAGGTCACAAGACCGGTCCGGATGTCGACGCGAAACTCGCGGTCTGGTAAGCGATCCATGAAAAATAAGGGCAAGATGATGAATCTCGATACAAAATATGGAAGTTCGTCTCTGGGCTTTGTGCCCACAATGAAACTTGAAGATTGGGACCCCGCGGATAACAACAACTCTCTTGCAAAAATGCAACACAAGCTTCAGCGGACATTGAGTATACTAAACCAGATATCGGAAGCTTACTGCCTTGGCACAAAAAGTTCACACATTTGACATCTCAGCTAGAGCTAAAATCCTATGAGGGATCATTTTCTTGTTAACCTAGCATAGCAGAATGAGCATCATCAGTTAAGTGAATTAGTAAGGGTAATGTAGCAGGAGCTTAAAGAAGCGTTGCAGGAGGCAAGGATGGAACAATAGATTTTATTGTGTCACTCACAGGGATGGTGGACAGCGAAGCATTGGTAGCGTGACTCGCCACACCTACGAGTGACTCAGGACGAGTCACGATGATTGTGTTGGGGGCTTGTTGGGTAGCAAATCCCCCGCATAATGGTTTTGGGGCTTAAAGCCCAAAATTTTGGGTAATGGTATTGTAAAGGATCCGCGAAATGCATGGAGCGTGAATTGTAATAAGTCAAGTCAAAGGGTAGTTTGCCCTAAATACTGTAATTTTGTTTAGAAGGTGCCGGCCTACCCATGGCCTTTGGACCATGGGAATGTATAAATAGAATGAGGTTCTAAGTGTAGAAAGCAGTTTTTAGGTGGGAAAAAAGTATTATGGGTTTCTGAATATGGTATTCGCTATGAGTCTATAAGTCTGAGTCTTGGGTTGTAGTAGTAGTAGAAGAGGCTCAGCTGCTGTGTGCACATAGGCCTGGTAGAGTTCGTAGCTGTGTATACGGACCCCTACAGCTGAGTGCACAGGGTGGACTGGATTGTACTAGGACAACAAGTTAATAAAAGCTAAGTTGGTTCTGGAATGTTGCGCCTCTTTTCATAGATCTGTTGTTTATGCTTCAAGTATACGTTGATGCATTTATTTACAAGTTTATGGTTGTGCACACTGAATAATTGAAAAAGATTACTAGACCCACAAAATTAAGTCAGATCTGTAATAATAACCCAATAAAGTTATAGGATCTAGGTAGCGCCCCTTCGCATTCTGTATAAAGCTACTTGAAGGTAAGACAGCTGTGCGGAGCTGCACTAGTGCACAGGATCAGTTAGCGACCGTTCTAGATCTCATCAAGACATCCCTAGGGTGCAGAATCCTGGTTCGAGCACCCTCCCATACTACCTCGGGTGAGACCTCAATTCGCGCCCCACAAACTGTTGCCGAAAGGGTCGGTAGTTTCGAGATTTGTTTGGCTAAATCACTTCTGAACCTGGGTCAGACCCCATCAAGCCAACAAGGTGTTTAAAATTTATCATATGGATGTAAAAACAACATTTCTAAATGTAAATCTACAAGAAGAAGTATATATATTGAGAAACCATAAGGATTTTAGCGATCATGATTTGAATTGTATTATTATATTGGTTTTCATCCATATCAATGCTTTCAAAGTGGAAAAAGTGGAGGAATTAGCTCACATGACCATTTTTATTGACGTGACGCAGTTTGGAAAATTGTAGTCTAACTTCTGAGAACATTTTGAGGCATGAAACAACATTTTTTGGGGCTAGAAATCCACTTCTTTAATGCAAAACCTTTTTTTTTTATGCCACTCAAAAGTTGACCTTCCTGTTTTGGCTACCATAATTTGGGAGGATGCCATGTCAACCCCCATTACTCAAGGGAAAGGGGCTAGCCACATAATCACGATGAAGAAGACTCTAAAATATTCCATATTGTAACTTTGGTTAAGAGTTGAGGGAGTCAAACCTAACCACTAGTAGGTTATTAGGTTGTGCTATAACTGTGTCACTAGGAGGAAAAGGGGTTACATTATTTTTGAGTGTATCTTGTTCAATAGACCAACAACGTAGCCAAGCGGAGTAAGGAGAAAGAACACATAGATGATTTGTGTGTTGTAGTAGCCCACCGACCACAAGTCTTACTTATTTATACTTGTAGCCAATTTCTATTTAGAGAAAGAGAACAAAAAGGGCCTCACCTTCCAACGACATTTTAGGCTCGAAAGGGTTTCTCAGAATATATCTTGTGTCAATCATAGTTTGTGAGTTTTTATTTCATTGTTCTCTATTTTTTGCATAACTATAATTCGAATGCATGTGAAATAATCAATAATTTACAGATACAAAAATATAAAGAGAAATAAACCTTCATAGTGTAGAATTTAGATTTTAAATATAATTTATGAGATTTTTTGCGACAACTTTCTAATGGAATATTTTTTATATAAAAATTTGGGCACATCAACCCCAACTTCCAGATCAATGTTATTAGGGTCCATCAACCCCTAATTCAGTTGTTTTCATTCCATAATGAAGTTAACCTACATCATGCTTGCTTCCCAAGAGTTTCATGACACCATTCATCCAAAAAATGTCCCTAAGGAAATCATCACAGGTGGCCTTCTATCTGGCTGCAATGAATGGCAAGCACTACACTGTCTCAATGTTATGCATAACACCTGGCCTTTGTATCACCTGCGATGAGCAAGATCCATCGAATTTTTGAAATGAATCCATTGGATTCCTCATCCAATGGATCCTTCTGGAAGTTTTCAAATGGATTGGGCTTGCTTTTGGATAAGGAAGGAGATGAATGAACCTTAATCCATTATCCCCTCCTCCATGGAACCACTTCCCAATTTTGGCAAAGCATTCACGAAGGCCATTAATGGCTTAACCTCCTCCATTTAGCTATAAAAGGACCAGGCATTCAAGGCTGGTCTAAGGTCGAGACTTCTTAAGCTAAGGAAATGCTGCTTGGATGAGATTAGTAGAGAGAGTAATGTTATCATGTCAAATTGTTGTTTCCATGATGAGAGAAGGGTTTGAAGCTGGGAGGATGATGCTGAATCGAACATGCATCTACATGGGTTGTAATCATCCTTTCTATGAATAAAGAGTTCTATGCTTTTTTCCATTCATGTGTTATGTGATGTATATTGTACTTTCGATTCTATAATATGTTTAGTTAATAGATCGATAGGTATTCTTTGATGGTTTTCTGTCTCGGCTTGTGTGCAGGTACCTTTCAAGTGAGTTAAGTATGGAAGGGAGTGGTCAAAGTGGTCAAAGTTAAGAGGGATCGAGCGAGAGATACAGGGTACTTTTGCTCCTCTTTCTTTTATCTGTTAGCTATAGGAAAAGCAATGGAATTACTTTAACTGTTGTTCTAGACTTGCTACTAGGTCTAGGGGCTAGTCATTCGAAAAGACACTAAATTTTCCCGTAACAAAATGGCGACTCCACTGGGGAGTGATCCTATCCCTTATAGTAGCTAATCAATCTCTTAGAGCATTTTTCCATATTTTACCCTTTGTTTTTCATCGAATTTAAGTCCAGTTCACTGAAATTGAGTCAATTTTGAGCATAAAATTGTCATTCTGCAATCATCGCAGCTCTGTAACTGAGACATTGCACTGAATGGCACCCTCTGCATAGAGACAATGTTATGAATCACAATTTCCATCACTCTAACCTACGCTGATTCCTTTTGGATCAGTTTTCCCATTTAGGAGCTGAAGCCTTAAGTCAATTTTAAGTTGTTTGAATTGTTTGTTGGATTTAGATGAGTTCTTGTCTTTGAAAATAGTCTTTGTTTCCTTGTTTCAACCTGATTTAGACTGGATTGTTAAATGTTTGTTTATGTGTTTGTTTTATCATTTACAGTCCTTAGTCAAAAAGTAGTTTCAGTCGATTGTTTTGTTAAATACGAAGTGTCGTAAAATATTCCTTCTTAGAATAATTGATTGGTCTATTTTGTGCATCTGATTCATATTTTCGTTTAAGTGTTGAAAATCTTTGTTTCCTTAAATTTGAAAGTGTCATTTAGTCTTCCTTTATCCTTAAGTGAAATTGTCATAAATCGACATTTGTGTGAAAAGAGCTTTTGAATCATTTGTTCATTTGTTTTTCTTAGTGCATAATTCACATTAAGGAGAATGGAAAAGAAAAAGAAATACATGTAATTGCATCTTAGAGTTTGATTGTGTGTGCTTAAACGGAATGGTTAGGGAAATGCATTAGTGAGCGCTCTTTGTTGTTTGATCCAAGAAGTACTTGTTTTCTCTATCCCTTATTAGTTAGGATTTTCATTGTTAAAAGCAAAATGCACATAGTGCTTCTCATTTTAGTTACATTCTTAGGAATCTTGGAAAACATCACGTGGTGAAACCCAAAGGCAAATTTTAAGAAAGATCAACCTAAAATTAACCTCAATTAACCTAATAACGCATTGGAATTTAACGCAAACATCTAGAGGTGTCTAGGCTAGAGACGTGTTCCGGTGTCTTAAAACCTAGTGGTTGTCATTTCATTGAGGTTGGGTGATTCCTCCTCTCTGAACCGGTAAGTACTAGTATGGACTTGTGCTCCCTGTACCATCATGTATATAGTGGGAGACCCCAATAGGTTTAAATCCTTTATCCCTAGGAATCCGAGTCTGTCGCCTTACTGATCACAAAGCACCGAACACAACATTTAGGAAGACTAACTGTCGTACAGTAAATCCTTGGTAATTTCTCCTTAATTTACCACCAAGGTGTATATTGCAGTTTTGTGATTAGTTTGGTAAACCCTCTTGCTTAGTATCTCCAGAGCATGGTAAATTTTAGGGGTGAATTATAGCCCAAAGGTGAAATTTGAGGGTTTTTACATTTTAAGAGGGCGAATTTTTTATTAAGAACCCTTTTCATATAATTAGCCCCAATTTTATTTAAAAAATAATTAATTATTTGATTTTAGCCCAAAATAAAAAATGGGTGGATAAACTAACCAACCGAACCTTCATTTGGCCCGATTCACTAGTTTTGGGGAAATTGTATTCCCTTAAAATCACTGAATTTTGATATTTGCCCCTGGTTTGGGAGATTAAAATATTTTAATACCTTACATTGGGCGAATTTTTTTTTAATACCATGGGCCAATACCACATGCCCAAAAACCATCTCTCATTTCACAATCAAAATATTTATAAATATTTTATTTGAATTTAATTTTATAATATTTTTTAATTAAATCTAAAAGCAAAAATATTATAATTACTTTTAAGATATTCTAAATCCCTTATCACATTCAAATATATGAGATATAAATAATAGTTATAAATTAAGATCCATTTTATCATATAAGTTAGTCTAATAATTTTGTAACCATATTTAAACATTATTAATAAGCACATAAAAATTTAATACTTATAATATAACAATTTTTTTAACCATGGATATTCGCCCCCACTTTACCATGGACATTATTAAGTTGTGATCATGCTTTTTTACAATACCATGGGCCAATACGATGACTTATCAATACCACATGCCCAAAAACCATCTCTCAGTTTACAATCAAAATATTTTATAGTTTATTTTTTAATTTAATGCTATTACATTTTTGGTATGGAAAAGATATTGTAATGTCATGTTATGTTATCTAAACATTATGACTCAATCAAATTAAAAAAATTGATTAATTAATTAATTAAAAATTAAAATATTTTGACTCAATGAAATTACATAAAAATAGAAATTACATTAAAAAAATAAAATTAATAATTAAACAAACCTAGATCCATTTTAACTTTGGATCTATCTAGAGATTTGATAATTAATAACCCTATGTTAAAATGAAAAGTCTACGTTATTATTTTATGTAAAAATTTTAGGTTATTATTTTTTTTAATCAATTTTTGTTGAGTAAACGTAAATTTGAAATAAAAATAAAAATAATTCTATGTAAAAATGAAAATTCTACATTATTATTTTTTTATTATATCAAGAGATATTTTTTTTGTCCATTACTGGTTTTTGAGCTCAAGGTTTATAAGAACCTATGGTATTCATGTGGAATATAGTCTATTTAAAGGGGGGAATTATACCATCCTAAATCCATCTTCTCATTCTCCCTCTTTCTCTTTCTCTCTCCCTCAGTTTTGATTCACATTTCGCATTAGCCTTAACTCTCGATCTCTCAAGATTTGTCGATCTCTCAAGCTTAGAGAGGGATGGATCTTGGCTCGTGTATATCTAAAGAGAGGTACGCTATGAATTCTTAAAGTAGTATACTTGGATTTGCAAAATGTAAGATTTTTTTTACATAGGGATATCTTAAAGTAGTATACTTGGATTTGCAAAATGTATTATTTTTTTACATAAGGATATCATTTACTTTTGATTATGGTCTTTCCTATTAAGTGCCCATACTGGTTTTGATGAGTTTTGATTATGGTTTTGATCAGGTGCAACATCTATGACCCTTTCCTATTAAGTGTCTATATTCTAGTTTTGATCAGGTGAAGCATCTATGACCCTTGTCTATTAAGTGCCCATATTCTAGCTATCATTTGGGAGGTTTTTTTATTGTATCCAAGGATGTTGTCTTGTTCTATGAAGTTACCAGTGGTTTTTGAGCTCCAAGTTTATGAGAACCCGTGGTATTTCCCATGATATGCATGTGGAATATAGTCTTTTTAAAGGGCGAATTAAACTAGCCTAGATCCATCTTCTCCCTCTTCCTTTAGGTATCCCTCGAAACCCTCAGTTCTGATTCTCATTTCCCATTCACCTTAACTAAGGATGGATCTAGGTTGGTGTGTATCAAAGGAGAGGTATATTGTGAATTCTTAAAGTAGTATACTCTGATTTGCAAAATGTAAGGTTTTTTCACATAGGCATATAGTTCATTGGATTTGCAAAATGTTAGGTTTTTTTATATAGGGTTATGTTTTACTTTTGATTATGGTTTTGATCAGGTGAAGCATATATGACCCTTGCCTATTAAGTTCCCATATGCTACAAATCACTTGGGAGGTTTTCATAGGTTGATCATGGTTGTGAAACCTTATTCCAAAACAAAGACATCTATCCACTTAATTAATCTTTTTTTTTTCATTTTAAATTAAAATAAAAGTCGATAATATGAAAAATATCAATTATGGGGCTGAAAAAAAGCTAGAAGCACTAGTAGTTCTAATATCATGAGAAAAAATGTTTTTTTTGTTGCTTTATATTTTATAGTTTGTGTATAGTAAAATATGGTATATTAACGACTTATTCACTTTCTATGTTAATGGTTAATTTTTTAAATTCATTTAAATTATAATTAATTAACTTGATATAAAAATTACTGATGAGACAATATTATATAAAGGGAAAGCAAATTGATAATTATAATTACAAGTTGTCCAAATTTGTGAGTGAATGATTATCTTCACTTTCAATTTCCGAATTGAGATATAATTAAATTTGTAATGGTTTATTTATATGATCATCACTCAAACATGATATTTTTCCACAAGGAGGTCACTCACAAAACATAATAAAAAATATATATATTATTTAATTCCAAAACTAAAGAGGTCATTTCATGTTACAAGAGTTTGTCATATATATATATATATATATATATATATATATATATATATATATATATATATATATATATATATATATATATATGAAAATTAACCATCATGCAATATAATGTTATGTTGACTTCGTTAATTAAAACATAAATGATTATTTTAATATGATAACTATAATTATTATTTTATATGTGTCCTTAGAGGTATCATAAAGTGTTGTTAGATTCTAGCTAGTTCATTTTTTATCATGTTAATGAAACAATCATAGTACCTAAGGTGACCATGTATATTCATTTTAAAATTTAAATATTTTGTAATAATTTTTGTCAATATAGACAATTTTAAAACTAAAATTCACTAAGCAAAATCATAACAACACTTATCTACTAATCTCTCTGAAAACTACATCTCTCCCTAGACTTTTGTAATTAATATACATTTAAAAAATAAATATTCAAAACTGAAAACTAAATCTCTCCTTACTTTCAAATGTTATATAAAATCTTTTTTAATTAGTACATATTTAAAAACTTATTTTTATTCACATGGAGCCGAGTTTTCCGATGATGGTCTAAAATCCAAAACCCTAGTAGAAAAAAAGATTCCTTGCCACATGATATGCTTCTTCACGCTCAGATTGCTGGGAGGATGATACTAAGATGTAAAAACTGGCAATTGAAAAAATATTGTAAGATAAAGAATAAATAAGTTAATTACATTATAATTTTTTTGAGTTGAATTGCAAGCCGCAACCCTCGAAATTTAACAAAACATTACTTAAATCATGATTAGGTTATTTACTTGCTCACAAATAGTAAAATCTCATCTTCCTTCTTAGCTCTTGTGAATATATGTAGGGCTCTACATTTTAAGGATGCTGCTTTGAAATGTTGAGCATTTTTGCAGGGCAGAAACCTCTTCTTTGACTAATGTGAGGGGTTCTCACTTATTTTTGGATAGGGCTTTGTGTTTTGGGGTTTCATCTTGATACATAAAATTCCAAGGGAGACGCGGGCTTATTATCATTGTTTTACTTAGCCGCATGAGTTTTAAGGTTGATTTCTATTGCAAACCTTTATGCGTTATAACCTTTCGTGTTGATTTTCACCATGCAGATTTTATTAATATGTTATTTTAGTATGTAATGTTGGATTGTTTATGCTTTTTAGTACTCAATTTTTTTTGGTTTGGGAATATTGTCGATACAGTTGGGGCATACTTAATGATGGACATGGCTATACCTGTACAATTTGTTACAACAAAAAAATGGGAGAATTCTATCTCCAATACTCATATTTGTTCATCTCCATCTAAAGATAGGTAGGATGAGTAAAAAACATTTCACAAAATCCATGCTCTAACATAGCTACTTGGCAACTATTTTACAAACTAATTATATTACAAGATACATAGATAGATCATTCCTAATTTTTCAATAGGCCTCAAAGGAATTACCCAAACTCAACAAGCAAGGATTGTAATCCCAATGCTTTGTTCCATTTAAATTCTTGTTCTCACATTTCTTTCCCAGATTTCCTCCCTCTCAAGATTGGCATAGAGCTTAATTTTTTTTTAGCTACACTTGCATAAGTGAGAGTTCTAATGTCTACCTTTGTTACCCCTAGTTTGAGGGAACATCTTCCCTCACTATCTCTAATCATTGTTCTTCCCATGGATTATTAATTTGTTGTCTCACCATTTTTCCCTTATATTTCTTCTCAATTTTTCCATTTTCACCTTTTTTATTTTTTGCACTTATCTTCTTCATGTCAATTTTCTAAGGACTTATTGTGGCTCATTTCCCACTCCTCACTCATATATTTATATTCCATATGTGTAATATACATATTTCAGTCCTCGAGGGATCTCTTAGAAAACAAGGCTCATAGTCATTACAAGAAATACTCATTATTAGTCAAACACATTGTCACATGTAGGATTTCTCCCTACCACCGGTGCTAAACCTAATTGACTTTCCATGAGAAATATCTTTATATTCCATATAAGGAATATACTTGTTTTGGTTCTTGATGGATTGACTAGCAAGGCTTCAAGCCATTACAAGAAATACTCATTATGAACTTTGTTAGCCCTTTACAAAGCCTTTATTTTTTAGTGGAATATTCGCCAAGATCTTACAAGATTTTATAATCTAAAGAAAGATCGCCATGATTTTACAAGATAATATAATTTGGTGAGAGATTCGCCAAAAAAATTATATATACATATTATATTATTGATAAAATCGCCTTCCATTTTTGCTATGTATCATGGGGATTCGCCCATTTATTTTATATATAAATTTAGAGGGGTTCTTAAAATTTTCCTTGCTCCAGAGTAGTCACTTTTGTTCCTTTTTGACTCCTTAAAAGAAAAGGTCCATCTGAGCACTTGTCCTTTCAAGCTCATTAAACAACGAAAAATACTACAGTCATCTTTTGCTTTTTCTCGACTCTTAAAAAATGAAAAAGCAAAGTTAAGTTCTGGTGTCGTAAAAGTTAACTGACCGCGGATAACATCCTCCATGCTTGTTTTTTAGTTGATCTTAGGTTGAAACATATGGCGACAAATCCAGAGTCCACCAATCAAGGAATTCATTTTGATGGGAATCCTAGGCCTTTTCCTCCATTTGGAAATATTGGTGCTCCATATATGGCTACATTGTCCCTTCCGAGATTTACCATTGGCTTGCTAGTATGGTTGTTTTCAACCTCCTTGGTTCAAAATGTTGTGATTTCTCCGCAATCGAGTACACCTCCAACTGGACAAAGTCAATCTCTAGTTGATCCTAAAGTTGACCCTTTGCCTTCTTCCTCGGTTGTTTCTTCCTCCCCTTCTTCCTCTTCGCCTGGTGAAAGTATTGGCACTAGTAACTAGGTGGCTAAGAGGAAGAAGAAGAGGCAAATTCAGCAGAGGGGAAACCAGGAAACGATTGCTTTGAATGCAACATCTGATGAGAAACCATCCATCAAGCCTCACAAAGTTCGATATCCATGCAAACTTTGTGCGGGAGACCATCTTCTTTGAAATTGTTCTGATATTCCTCAGATCTTAGAAGAATGGTCTTCCTGTTCACATCATCTTGTGTCATCAACTTCTAGAGATCATGCTGGTGACACACCATCAACTAGTGGTAGTAAAGATCATGGAAATAAGGGTAAAGTTAAGTTTCCATGTAGGTTATGTGAAGGGAATCACCCCATTCACCTTTGTCCCTATCTAGATGAAGCCAAAAGAGTGTTGGATAACTATCCTGCTTCATTGCAGCGACTTCCATCTGGTTACAAGAAAATCTCCCTAAATCCTCCACTAGTTGATGAATTGACTGACAAAAATCAACCGTTAGTCAAACCCACTCTCTCTGAAAGTGAATCTTCTGAGTCTATACCCGACCCAAATCAACAGGTCGAGCTAACAGTTGACCCAGTTTCACCTTCAGTAAATCGTACCTTTCCCCAAGAGAGTGAACATGATACCACTCAAGTTCTTTTTGTTTCTTCATATTCAAATGAGTTTGGGGGAAATCCACCTGTTCCATCAAGACAGGAGGAAAATCCTCCAGTTCTCGTAACTCAAGGGGTTGATTCTCCCATTTCTACGGTACCCCCTCCAAGTAGTCTAGTCACTTCCTCTAATTGGAATCGACTAGCAGCATACCACCTTCCATCTTATGTGCCTTTCCAAATCATAGTACAAGTTTGTAATATGCTTGTATTGGGCACTATTTTAGATGAAGGTGAATCAATGAGTATGCTTTCCTCAATTGCTTGGAAAGCGCTTGGTTTGCCATTGCTTGTGCCTGTCACACAGAGTCTGTTGGGTTTTAATAGAGGAACCAATCAACCATTAGGGATCCTCCCTCTGTTACCCATTACTTTGAGAGAAAAAATTGTTTATCTGAATGTGATGGTAGTCCTATGCCCTTTAGATTACAATTTACTTCTTGGGCGTGACTATGTTTATGACATGGGAGCTATTGTTTCAACACTCTTTCGAGTGATTTGTTTCCCACATGAAGGCAGAATTGTCACCGTTGACTAGCTTTCATTTCCCGGTCCAAATATGGCTTCCAATCAACCATTTACCCTAATTGGTCCTTATGTACCAATGGTATCATCCCCAACATGGGTTAATTATGTGGCACCATGTTCCATACCTACATCGACTGACGATCAATTCAGTGATGTTGTACATCATGTACTAGGGGCATTGGAACCAAATCTCTCCTTCAGGACGACTTCTGAGTTGTGAAAAAAGGAATTCGAGGATAGTTCGTTGTCTTGTGTCAACCTCGTTAAAAAATGAAACAAGGATCCGAGGATAGTTCGTTGTATTGTGTCAACCTCGTTAAAAAATGAAACAAGGGTCCAAGGATAGTTCTTTGTCTTGTGTCAACCTCATTAAAAAATGAAGCAAGGAGCATGAGGATAGTTATTTTACAGTGTCAACCTCGTTAAAAATGAAACAGAGATGAGGAGAGTTCCTAGTCTTGTGTCAACCTTGTTAAAAAAATGAAACCAAGGATATGAGCATAGTTCCTTGTCTTGTGTCAAGCTCATTAAAAAATGAAACAAGGTCCCTTGGAGCAAAGTTCCAAGTCGAGTCTTTGAGTAGATCTTGTAAAATCCCAATTGAGTCTTTCAATTGATCTTGTAAAAGAACCTTCATTTCATCCACCTAATGGCCACGAGTAGTCTACATAGGTGAATGTAATGAAGCTTGGGGGGCATGCACCTAATGGTAAAATTAAGTTTCCCTATAGGTTATGTGAAGGGAATTTCCCCATTCACCTTTGTCTATCTGGACAAAGCCAAAAAGGTGTTGGATAACCATCCTGCTTCACCACAGTGACTTCCATTTGGTTACATGAGACTCTCCCTTTCATTATGTTGGGGGCATGCAAACGATATCCAAGCATAGTTTTTCATTTCGAGCTTGTGTAAAAATGAAATTGAATCCAAACATAGTTTTTTCGTTTTAAACTTGTGTAAAAATGAAACTAAATCCAAGCATAGTTTTTTTTGTTTCAAGCTTGTGTAAACATGAAACTGAATCCAAGCACAGTTCCCTATGCTTCAAGCTTGTCTAAAAATGAACCCATTTCCAGTTTAACCCTCGTGATTGCCATTCTATTAGCCTCTTTCATCAGATGAGCCTTGGTTGTTTTCATCGCATCGCCACCATCCCTTTGACTGATCATACACTTTCACTTGGTTGTTTTACCCTTTTTGAGGAATAGTTGCAATGAATGGTCTTATTAGCCAACCTCTTCACATAAATCAACATGTTTTGAGATGTTCCAACGTCACCGGAACCAATTGCTACCCTAGACACCACTTGTTCCTCAAAATGGAGTCCTCTTTAAGCTCTTTTCAAACTCTTTGAACATGAAAACATAACCAAGCACTTGTCGTTTCTAGCTCGTTAATGGATTAGAATCGATATCTACTCAGTATAGTTTTACCCCTTCTTCGGGCTGAGATAGATTAACTACGAAAAAGGTACTCCTTGGTAAAACATGATCAATAGGTTCTCTCTTGTATTGTTTTATGCTTTCTCGGACTTGAGAGACAAATGTATGAAAAAGAACTTGTGGAGTTTTCTTTTAATCCCTTTTCAGACTCTCTAAATGTGAAAAGTACCGAGTTATCTTTGTCGTTAAACTCGTTTAAAAACATCAAATAGCAACAAACTTGACCATCTAGAAAAGACTGAGTTTCACCTTCGCTAGACTCGTTAAAACATCAAATAGCGATGGATTCACCCGAAGGTTTGAATTATACAACAAGAATATGTTATGGATTCACCCAAAGGTTTGAATTATACAACAAGAATATGTTATCCTCCTCAAACTTGATAAAAATAAAGAGGTACTGGTCAGAAATGACTGGGGAAAATGGGAAAAAGCTGGGAACACTTTATGGTAGCAAGTCGCTCTTGAACATGACACTTTCACCTCATCACCGTGACTATGTGGGTTGGGTCATTCAGCGTGATGGTTATCACATCGTTGGTCTATCATACCATCCATCACTTTGTTTTGGGTCAATGCTACCAATTCACTTCAGTGTCGCCGATCGGTTCGAAACGCGTCGACAAATGGTTTCTCATGTGATTTTCGCCGAAAAATCTATCATAAACATGTTCAAGAGAAGTCGTTCAGTTCAAAACTTCATCCTTTGCAATACAATATTCATTCATTTTCATGTCCGCCATTCCTGAACCTTGTGTTTTCAGTTGATGTTTCATCTCCGAAATCATTTACATCGTTTTGTGTCGTTGGTGTAGGATACATCAAGGCCCTCCTGCGACGAGTCGCTTCTTTTCAACATCAGCACATCATCCAAGAAGTTGACTTAGAAACACCCCTTCAGTACCTTGAGACTTGCATACATAAATGGCAAGTTTCTCGCTTCCGGTGATAGGTTGACATCACTGGACTTCGACATCAAATCATTTACTCACACCATGTGGAATGTACTGTAGTACCTTGAGGGTCATTATCATTATCGGTGATTCCTCTCGCATCTGTTAACGACTTACATCATTAGCTGGTAATCATACGATGTCTCTCCATGTTCGACTTCAAATCATCTATTCACATGGTTAGACTTGTACTTGAGTGAAAGATTGGATGAGATTGAAGACCCCAGACCTAGTTTCATCCATCCGGGCTACGATATATTCAGGTGTACTAAATAAAATGTACAATGGCCTTACATTCATGGTCATCCACTCATGGGTCTATATCTGTAGACGACTATATGTGTACATGTAATGAAAGTTTATAAGCTGAGCATGGGTATGCCTTCCCTCAACTAGTTTGTGAGAAAAAATCAAAGTATCATGATATTTGTATTGTGACTGAAGCAGGTCACCTTCCAGTTCAAAACCTTCTCTCCAAGTGGTAAATCATCTCACTCGACATGGTTATTTTCGACTTCATGCTTTAGGGGGCAACTATTATAGGAAAATTTGGGCACATCAACCCCAGTTTCCAGATCAATGTTATTAGGGTCCATCAACCCCTAATTCAGTTGTTTTCGTTCCCTAATGAAGTTAACCTACATCATGCTTGATTCCCAAGAGTTTCATGACACCATTCATCCAAAAAATGTCCCTAAGGAGATCATTGCAGGTGGCCCTCTATATGGCTACAATGAATGGCAGGCACTACACTGTCTAGGTGCTATGCATAGCACCTGGCCTTTGTATCACCTAAAATGAGTGAGATCCATCGAATTTTTGGAATGAATCCATTGGATTCCTCATCCAATGGATCCTTCCGGAAGTTTCCAAATGGATTGGGCTCACTTTTGGATGAGGAAGGAGATGAATGAAACTTAATCCATTATCCCATCCTCCATGGAGCCACTTCCCAATTTTGGCAAAGCATTCATGAGAGCCATTAATGGCTTAACCTCCTCCATTCAGCTATAAAAGGACCAAGCATTCAACGCTGGTCTAAGGTTGAGACTTTTTAATCTAAGGAAATGTCGCTTGGATGAGATTAGTAGAGAGAGTAATTTTATCATGTCAAATTGTTGTTTCCATGAGGAGAGAAGGTTTGAAGCTGGGAGGATGATGCTGAATCGAACATGCATCTACATGGGTTGTAATCTTCCTTTCTACGAATAAAGAGTTCTATGATTTTTCCTATTCATGTGTTATGTTATGTATATTGTACTTTCTATTCTATAATATGTTTAGTTAACAGATCGATATGTATGCTTTGATGGTTTTTTGTCTCGGCGTGTGTGTAGGTACCTTTCAAGCGAGTTAAGTACGGAAGGGAGTGGTGAAACAACAACAACAATTTCTCAATTTCTCCTTCGCTGAGTTTTCTTTTACTGGTTTGTTCTTGCCCTGAGTTCTTCAAAAACATTTACCTGTTCCTGCAAACATTTACCTGTCCCTGCTCTGATACCACTTTGACGTAGGAAAACCCTGCTATTACCCACAGTGTGCATATGAAATGCATATATCTTATTGCCCTGGGAATTTCAACTCTCTATCGAGTCCAATCTTCATTTGCTTAATGGTTTAAAGCCCCCTTTATTAAATCTCATGGGGAATGCTTTATAACTTACCACAGTGTATCCCTTAGCACAATTCATTCCATTGGGACTCTATACTCTCTTAAACCTTTAAGGTCTTTATGCCTGGACATGTTGACCAACCCCACTCTACAACTATGATTATATACAGACTTAAACTAGATACCTTCTATCTGCACTATTTCTATTATAATTCATTTATAATAGAAATCCACATAACACATATATAAACCATACCTTTTCCGTGTTTCTTCAGCCTAGCACATTTATCAAAGCATGCCTTTATCGCTATTGCAATCTCGGGGTTTCACGAGACTCTTAAGACTTCTCCTTTCACATCCAGGATACGATAACACAACTAGACTTCAATATAATATAAACTGCATTCATACCTTATCACGTCCACTCTATATCGCATGTCGCAATACTTATCAGCCCGCTCACATTGTGCCTTCGCAAGGTCGCATATCGCAGTTTCTTAGGACCCGATACATTACCATGGGATATTTGTGATGCAATCAAATCTTTGATCACATCGAATATCGTATATTGCACATTCTTGTGGCCCAAGATTCATTCCTCATAATCAAAACATTGTGATGCTGGGTTTTATCAATGCTCCTCCACCATTGATCAGAAAATTTGATCCAACAGTCAACAATGATTTCGCATGTCACAATCGTCCATCGCTTAAGGATGCTTCACTCACTCTTGAGACATGTTGCGATGCGATTTCACTTATCCCGTTCTCTGCAACTTAATCCTATCCGTTGATCTGTTAGATCCAACGGTTACTGTGTATCGATAATTTACTCCCTCGTTCCTCTTTTCACTTGGATTGTACGCCATTTCTTCAATTCAACTGTCGTTTCAGATTACTCTAAGGTTTCTCACCCTTCGCTATTCTGTTGCGCAATTCCTCCTGAGCTTAAGTATGTGTGTTCTTTCATTGTTGTCCCTCCAGAGATTTCACTTTGATCCTTTGAATGGATTCAAGCAATCCATTATGAATCTTTGTCTCGTTCTTCTCCTCTGTGTTTCGCCTATACTCTGCCTGCATACCTCTGTTACACAGAATTCTCTAATTTACTCATAATTTTATCATTCGATGTTCAAATCGCACATTTGCACACTTTGGAATTAAATCTTTGTATATGTACATACAAACCAATGATTACATAATAGGACTCTCTATCTATCCTTGCCCTGATCGTCTAATTAGTGGCCTCTATTTCACAATCTGCCTGTAGGCTTACATTCTCTAATTAGCTAACTTGCTAACTATCTAACCCTCTAACCCCTGTCTATGCCTTTTAGGCTTATATTTATACAAGAGGATTCTAAAACCAATTCATGGTTTAGATCCATAAACCTCTCAACAAAATCCTAACATCTCTTCCTTATCACTAAAGATCCTCTCTAATCCACAAAATCGTGAACTAACTCCTAATATGAGCTTTTACAATTAATTCTCAAATCCCTCAATCTCTCAACTATCCTAAATCTCTCATATTCTCCTACATTCGAGAATATTTACAAATATGTCTCCCAATATTCAATTAAATCCTATTCTCATTAAAATCACTGAAAAGCCTAAGTAATTACATTAATTCACACTTAGGAAACTAACTTCCTTGAAACGCAAGACCCCCTATGTCTACTAAAATACAACGATATTTCTTGAGCTGAATGCTCCTGCATCAGTATCTATAAGAAAATTATACCACGTATAGTGTCATGATTGGTAACCTTCTTTATTTAACAACTTCAAGACTGGATATCATGCAAGTAGTAGGTCTAGTGGGTAGATTTCAGTTAATCCCAAAAGAAACTCGTGAATGCAGTAGAAATAATATTTAGATAGCTATAAGGCACCATAAATTTCGGCTTGTGGTATCCATGGGGCACAAACCTTACTCTTAGAGCTCATAAAGATGTAGATTGGGTTGGTAGAGTTGATGATAAGAAGAGTACCAATGACAGAGCCTTCTTTCTAAGCATATTCCTAGTCTCTTTGCTCAACAAGAAACAAACCTCCATTTCTTTATCCATAGATGAGGCAAAACATATTGCAACAACATCATGTTGCACTCAAGTACGGGTCTTCAAGAAAATGATGATCAACCTATGCCCATCATGTGTGACAACACCAATGCTATCAATTATTCTAGAATCCTTGTTATGCACTATAAGAGAAAACAAATCTTTATTAAATACCATTTTCTCAAAGAACAAGTTACTGATCATGCTATTAGGTTAGAATACATTCTAACAAAAGAGAAAATTGCATACATATTTACCAAACCCATTCCTAGAGATAGTTTTTAATATCTTAGAGAAAAGATGGGTGTAGTTTCTTCCTCATTAAGGGAAATGGTCCACTACTTTAAGCAAAACAACATGTTGGTGACAAGGGAAGTTCAAGGAAAGGATATGCATCAACACAGGGGAGTATATGCCATTTTCCATTGATGTCAAAGGGGGAGAATAAGCAGACATCAAGAGAGGACCAATTAACAAGAAGACAGGGGGAGTCTAGCTCAAAACCAACAGTGACTAGAAGATGTTTGGTAGTGTTTGCAGATTTTAACCCTATAGAGAAATTATTTGCAAACAAATTATTAAAAGTACAAAAAATATACAATGGCAAAAATAGAAAATATACTTAAAGACTTTTCTCGTGGAACTCATAATCAGGAAAATCATATTGATGTTTCATTATATTCCTTTGAATGTCACAATACATTATATACATGCCAAAGCATTCACAAACCCTAATTCATTAACCTTGGAATAAAACATAACCGTAGTTCCCTTGACCATATTTAGAAAATATCATGGACAAAACCATCAAACATAAAACCATACCCAAAATCATGAATAATTCCGCGAGAGAAGAGTTTAATCCATTTTCCATTTTATATGTTTGAAAGGATTTTCAACAATCTAATCTCAGCTGAAATTGATGACGATGGCATTTATTGAGCTCAATGAAGTGTGATTGCGTATGCCATGTTCCAATTTTCATAGCTTTATTTTATTTGTTTATTTTCTAAGTTTTGTTGGAAACCGCTTAGCTTGTTACGCAAATTCCTAAAGAAAGTCTTTTTCATACTTAAAAAAGTGAAACAGGATTAGGAACATTCCTAATTATGAATTGGTTATAATATAACTACCTCACCCACTTACAAATAGATAGATCAATCACATCCAACTCAAATAAAAATAATTAATCAAAACTAAACATATGATGTCATGAAATTAGATTACTTTATAATTACTGCCCATATTTCCACAACATCGTGATTACTACAAGAACAATCGCGGGAAAATTAAGTGGGGATCATATAAGCTATTAATGGAATACAGGGTGTACCATTCGAATGTTCTGTAGATATGTGAAATATTAGATAATGTTCTTGTAAGTCTGTATTTAATCATGGTAATTTCTAACATGCTTCCTCTTAACATAACACCAAATAATACATGGTTTGACTTTGTTTTGGGTTAATGGATCATTTGTTGTTTGTGCATATTAAAAAACAAACAAGGCACCTTCCATTTTGTTTTTGAATGTGAGCTTTATATCCTTAGTGAATAATGAGGAAGCTCATTTTCTAAGTGCAATAATAGATAGTCATAGATAGAGGTGACCTTGAGAAGTGCAATAATAGATAGTCATTGAGCTTGGGACGCTGGTTAGAAGACACAATGGCTATCCACATCATTATGAAAAGGTTTTTAATGAAGAACTCTTAGAAAGGTCTTGGTTTAGGAAAGGTGTGTAAAGTTTATATACTTCAATGATAATAGAGAATTCTTAAAAAGGGAGGGAAAATGTGTTTCTTGTAATATTGTTTTAGTGCATATGTGACAGTAATAATGGAGATTTCAATATGGTTTTGTTTTCTTAGTTTATTTTAAAATATTTAGGAGTAAGTTTATATTATGGTTTTTAAATAAAATAATAATATTTTAGGTTTAGATATGTATTTTTGTTTATTAATGTTAAGGCTTTTGTAATTACATTATTTTAATGAGTGGTAATAGAAATTAGACATAATCTATAAGTTATGAAAATATTGCTTTTTTTAATGTTGTATTTGCTTTGACTATGAATATATGGTAGCATCATGTTTTATGAAAAAATTGTTACAGACAAGGAAAAGATAAAGATTTCGTTATAGAAATGTGTTTTTTTTGTCTTGATAAAGTTCAAATAAAAGAACATTGAAACTTGTAATTTTAGATCGTGAATTTATCTGTTACATTGTAATGCTTATCTTCTACTTACTGCTAGAAGCTCCTTGTGCTACTATGATAATATTGTTGTATAGTTCATTCTCAAGTAATGAAGAATATCTTCATTCATTTCTTCAATTTTTTCTCTATGTAGAAGTGTTTTCAGTTATGAAATTAGGTCCTCGAGTGTTTTTTATGTATCTATATGGTATCAATGCAAATATGCAAACCCCTTATCATGTTTTGAGAGATATTTGTAATAAGTGATCAGATCCAATATGATCTAGCCTTACCAATTCTTATCTAATTTTGTATTATTTCCAAGAAAATATGTTGGTGATCCACAATAGTGATTGAGTTATTTTGTGGTCATATCTGTGGTGTGCCTACTTTGCTAGGACATATTATTGCAACTATTGGATCTAGTGCCTGCAACAACATTAGCTCAAATAACCAGATTAGGCAAAGATCCACACTATGACTTTGACTTTGGTAAACCCTATGGTATTTTTAGCAAAGTAATTTGTAGTGATTGTTTTTTTGTTGGTGATTTTTTTTTTTTGAAAGATTATTTTATTTATGGGCAAAATATTTTAGGCTTTTTCAAATTTCATTAGGTAAATTCATAAAGATTTGTTGGCAATGGTTTTTCTCTTTTGGTCATTTAATTGTTTTTTTAGTGGTGAACCTAAAATATTTTTGGCAAGAATATTTTATTTTCAAGCAAGCTTTTAAAGGAATTTTGGAGTAAAATTATTGTAAATTTTGGTTGCAACTTATATTTGAACCACGTTTCTTTATTGACAACATGGTTGATTGAGCAAATCGAGGGGCAAGGGATCATAATAAAAAGATGATAGAGGATGACATGGATTCAAATCAGATTCAATACTAGAGTTATGTCATGATAATATCATCTTGATAGATCACGAGTTTGGTCTTCACCTTAGGTTCCATGGACTAGTCCAAATTATCCTCAGTCAGGTCAAGATCATGGGAAGTGGATGGTGGTTGAGAAGATGGATTAGGAATTTGATTTGCAGATTTCCCAACCTGATCATATATATATATATATATATATATATATATATATATAGAGAGAGAGAGAGAGAGAGAGAGAGAGAGAGAGAGAGAGAGAACAAATGTGATAGTAGGCTCCTCCTATGAAATTAGTGGTGTCTCATGATTTACAAAAGTTGGGAGAGCAGAATCATCAGGGGGTTTAGACTCATCATGTAAAGATATTTGAACCAAATTTTCAAACTTATATTCATGGAAATTCCAATTCATATCTTTTCAAGGAAACTCATAACCTAAGTGAAGGAATCGATTAGAAAAATATTCAATTGATTCATTAGGGTATATTCTTAGTTGATTAATCCTTTTAAGAACATCTCAGTAATCATACCTATCAAAATCTTAATGAAGCTCCTTAAGGAATTGATCTAATGAATGGATGGAGGTGGATGGTAACGTGTGACACCATTAATTAACATGACCTTCAAGGGTGAGGGTGAATAGTACACAAACAACATCTTCCTCATTGATTTCATGATATTTACAAAAACCAAGAAAATCATATATGTGTTTAGCTATGAGTGTACTTCCCTCACCATCAAATTTGAATTGAGACAACTCATGAATTTGTTCATCAAAGACGAAAAGTTTACAAGGATATAGGTTATAAAAACACTTCGGGATTATTATTTGGGATAGAACCATTAAAGATAAGAGATCCAAAACAAAATCAATGGGCACATCTTGTCATCTGGCCCTCCTTCTAGTGCCAAAATGTTGACGGTACTGGATACCGTCAACGTACAGGGGTTATCCCCGATGTGAAGTCCCAGTTAGACCTCACACTATTTGGAGTGGGATTCCCATTTAGAGTATCGGCCCAACCACCATAACACAAAGGTTTGCGTTGGTTTCAATGAATAGCATGAGATTATACATAACCCTTGAATAAGCAAGTAAGTTAACATTATGTAGCACCAATTGCAAGGTGTAAAAGGAAACCTTCACCAGAGGGAGACAAGAGTGAGTCTTTGGAAGGAAGTAATAGTACTAACCTAAGAGAAACACACAAGAGCAAAGAAGGAGTCATTAATTATCTAGCAAAATAGTTCACACAGACACAATGATCATTAAACAAAATACAACACACGTTCAACATGATAAGTACAAAATCCAATGAAGTAGTTCAATTTCCTTAGTACGTATGAACAAAACATATACCACAAACATCAAAAGAATAGTCTTATCATATTCACGATATATGAATGATGATGTTTTGGCTCATCAAGCTTCAATTATTAGGTGAAATATCCAATTACACAGTTACAATGGTAAGGCATTAGTTCCAATAGTGGAACATTAAGTCACGTCTTGCTTCTCCAAAGAATAGTCTTCTCTCCTATGACATGTTAGAGAAGCCAATACTAGCTCTCAAAAGCCTAGGTCCCCAAAATCCCCTTACTTGAGTTATGAGGTTGCTTTTATGACAAGAAGAATGACCTTTCATATCCTCATGACCCTTGGACTTATAATATGTCCTTTGGACTTCCAAACAACTTTTGAAATTCTAAATGAATTTTGGATTTCTCTAAATGACCTTTGGACTTCTCCTAAAGATTTTTTTGTCCATATATGACTAAGTGACTTTTCATTTTCCATATATGTATTGGATTTCCACACATTACATTTTGTCATTTTCCTTAGAAATACATCATTACATTCCACATGATGATGTGGCAAGAGACATGGACACGTATGACATAGTGATGATACTTGTACAAGTCACAACTTGGAAAATGATGTCATGGACTTCATTATGAGGTGGAAATGCTAAGCTATTCTCCTTGCTTCTATGTATTTAATATTGATGGAAAATCTGATAAGTACTTCATATTCATGGAAGGTATGTTTTATTCTCCATCTTCATCCTCCAATGGGTCTTGAGTTAGTATTGGAATCCTATGAGTCATCATGAAACGTCTTCTTTCTATCTTAGTTTAGGATTTTCTTCATGTTTTCATGATGGTTCTCCTATGTGCTTCTTCCTTGCAAGTGCTTATTTATGCTCTCTAATTTCCATATTCTTTTATGATTACCTTGTCATTCTAGAAAGATACTCCTTCCAATTAAAATCATCCATGACAAAGCAAAATTAGTCTTAAAATCATCTATTCTAACACTACCTAGTTTGGGTAATGGATTTCTTATGATAGGCCCATGGAAGGGTTGAAAGGAGGTTTGATTAGGAGGGCACAACCAAAATAAATAGTGGCTTAGAAAGGCTCCACTATTCATTTTTACTATGACATGCACTATGAATAGGATCTCTCCTTGGCCCAACGCAGTGGGGAAACTGAAGGGATAATGTGGTGATCTTGCTGCTTAAGACTGTGCCATGTTCTAAGAAGGAAAGAGAGGAAGACTTGGAAACCATAGTTTGACTGGTCAACGGCTCATTGTCTCTTGATACTGCACCATGCACTAAGAGATACTTGCCAATGATGATTCTTGAGCACAAAGCACATTTCGAAGAGGGAAGGGGACTCAAGGATGCTTCATTATGCGTCATACGTTGGGAGGAAGAGGAAGCTCAAGGGCCATCGTAGTTTGACCTAACAAGGGGTCATTGTTGATTAAGAATGCACTTTTCCTTCTAGGTGAGTCCAATTTTACTCAACATTTGGTTCTTGTCCATTTGCAGTGTGCTTTTCACTGAGGGAAGCCATAGGAAGGAAGCCACCTTGTTTAGGAGGGTTTTCACTGGATTGTTAGGATAGGAGGTTCATTGTAATGCATAATTTACCTCTAAAAGAGGATGTTAGGAGTCCATGTTATAGTTAGGAGTGATATATGTGTCATGAAAGCTAGAGGAGATAAGAAATTAGTGTAGTGATTCAGTAAGAACAATGAGGGTTAGGTGACTGTCCTTGGAAGGTTCTTAATATGCAATAGTTTTGAGGAGGAATTAGTGCGCCAATATTGGTGAGTAAGGTTTCATAATTGAGGCCCATGATAGGTTAATCTCATAACTAGGTTAGAGGATTAATATTTTCACAACTTACACTGAGCACAAGGACCAAGGAGAGCTCCCAAAATGGCTAAGTGTGGGATCGAACCAATAGAGTAAGAGAAAGAAATGTATCTTAACATGACTCAAATATTGATCACACATATAAATTACATTGATTCAAGCTATGAGGATGAAAAAGACTCATGGATAGAAATCAAACCTTGAAAAGACAACAAAGAGACACTTATTTCTAAGTTTGATAGTTAAAATGACACATTAAGACACTTAGAACACAAGTTGCGAAAAAACTGTTGACTGTGATAAAACATTGCACTAAGTTGTAGGAATTTGTTTAGCACATACTCTAATGATATGTAAGACCATCCAATGCATAGGAGTCGGCTGGAACTAACTTTGGTGATATGCAAAGGTGAAAAACATGTAGGGGTGAAAACAACAAAAAGTGACACCTGCGGCAAGATGAAAACATGAAGACGACACTCGCTTGCGAACGAAATTAGAAGCAACACATGTCAGAGTGAAGAAAACATGAAAACGACACTTGTTAAAGAGAAAGAAAGAAAAGGTGATAACCACAAATATAAAAGAAACAATTTTGAAATCAAGGGTGTCAAAAGTGACTGTTGAGAAAGCTCACCAAAATAAAAGTGCAATTGGAACCAAAGTAAGGAAGACTATCAATGAAAGTGTGCACAGACTGTTGACATGGGTGGAACAGTTAAAAGGAATTGTACCATGTATGTTCAAGATTGGATAAAGAAAGTGTGCTTATGAATTTATTATGGACTAAGCATGTGTGAGAAAGTGACTTTGACAATTAAAACCAATGATAAGACTTAAACACTTAGCACAAAATTAATCAGAAATGAAGTGACCATAGACGAAAAATCGTAAGATTCTCAGTAGGATCCAAAATTCAAATGTAGGAATTTTTTTTTAGGGTCTTGATCACAACATCAAGCCATCCTTAAAATTATCATTTATTATTCCACTAGGGTTATAATCATAATGGGGTAATGAGTAAAACTAGACATTTTGGAGTTCTTCAACTTCTTTGAATGCATGTCCCCTATCTTTCAATTTTGTTTTTTCCAAATTTAATTGGAAAATTGAGCCAAATTTTCTTTTGAAGTTTGCTCAATTTCCATTCTCGTACATTCAATGTTGTTTGATTCACTTCCTCTCTAAGAGAAATTCTCTCATGAATATATCGCAACAATACATGAGGACCTACCTCACTTCCATATATTATGAAGTAGGTGAATACTTCTTCAAAAAAAAGTCTCAGTTTTTATCCAATGCCTCTTTGAGGTCTTTTCTAATCCTTGGAGGAGCATTCCAAAACATGACCTCATTTAAAGGGATCATATCGTAACAACAAATGTCATAAAAATGAAATTTGTAACTATTTTCCCATAGAACTGAAGCATAATTTTGAATGTCTATTTGTTGGTCAATGGGATAATTCCAATTCATAAGAGGAAAAGGAACAAATTAAATCACAATATCCAAAAGATAGGAAGACATAAAAAACATATGTTCATAGGCTGGAGGGGATAAAACTGATAATTTTATGGCATCTGTTAGGTTTTTAGAGAGAATGTCATCCCAATTAAAACATTTTGAGTCATGGTGAATACTCTAAATTAAAGGCATCCACTGAAATTTGCATTGTTTAGGGTCCTTTTCTCCATAAATTCTGGACAACATTTAGATGATAAACTTGAAATGTCTTTAAAATTGACAACGAGATAATTCTTGGATGATTTGAGTTTGTATCCCTCTTTGTCTTAATGCAACTAATCCTCAATGAATTTATTATAATCCTTGCCACTTTGTTTTAGAACTATATTGTTGAAATTGTCTAGAAATTGAGTAGTAAAGAAGATCTTAGGGGAACTAAGCTTATAAATTGTTGTAAGGATCTATGGCTTCTAGGATGCTACCATATTTTTACTAAAATCTAGAATTGAGCGTGTAGGAAGGTATAAATGTGCTAAAATCCATGCTATCATGTCATAATATGGAAATATTTTAGCCCTAGTAGCAATCTTGTGTAGCTATGTTCTTCTAATATTTTCAAATTGAGTAATTTTCTCCTTACTTGTACTCTCTGACTTTAACCACTATCTATCCTCAAACGAATTGCAAATTTATTCCAATTTCATCGTACCTGCATCTTTTGTATTGTAAGTGGTGTCGGAGATAAGAGCCAGGTTGAGATTGTAGCCCTCATGTTATGGACTTTCAAATTCCTTTAGCCTTTCCTTAATGTGGTGAACCACTTGTCTTGAGGCAATATATTTGCTTTTCTTCCCCATTTTATGACTTGAATGTGAAATCAAAATAATAATTAAAAATTCTCCATGTAAAAATTTTAATTTTGTGATTAAATATTTTTAGAATGTAAGAAATTATAGGCTATGGAGCAAATTTTCACTATTATAGCTTTGAATTATGAATTGGGAGAACAATTGAGACATGATAATAAAAAATTGAAAGATTGTGAAAGCGCAAAAGGGGAAAATATTTGATAATCTCTGATTAAATTTCAGAATTAGAGACATTTAATTTGCATGACAGGTATTGAATTCCAAATAAATGTGACATGACTTTTCTTCCTTTTTTGAAAAATGAGGCAAGGTCGAGAGGTCAGAGTCGAGGAAACATTATATTCAAAACCTATAATGAAATGCATCTAATCGACGTGATATATCGAAAAACATTAAAAATTCTAAAATAATAACAAGTGTTTTAATCGGAAAAACATGATTATTTTATTTGCACTCGGGATGATCACAAGTCGGGAGGTCAGAAAGTATTTCCAAAATACTTTATGAGTTTATTGACTCCAACTATGACTTAAGGTTGAGTTGTGGTAGGTTCAAAGTTGGGAGTGAGGATGATCACAAGGTCGGGAGGATGGAAAGGTTTTTCACAAAACAATATTTTTAGGTCTAACTCCCAGCTAAGATAGGTCAGAGTGATCAATAATTGTGAGGTTGGGATTCAGGTCCTTCTTTATCATTTTGAAAATTAAAAAGTTCCGACCTCCTAACTTCCAAATTTTTCTTAAATATTTTTTATTAATTTTTTGAATTTTGTTTGTTTGTAAAAGGATTCATTTACTAAAAAAATAAAAAATAACAATAGACAAGGTCCCTTTTTTCTGTCTTTTATACAAACAAAATAATGAAAAAGAGGAGGTTGTTGTAGTCCTAACAACATGAGCTCATTTTACTAAACCTTGGTGGTAGCAACTATGGCATTGGGTTTTGCGTCGATGAATTGTTTCCCCTTGTTAGGGTTTGGTTCAAAGTCAAAACATACATCTGACTTTGAACCTTACATCTCGGCCAATAGTGACTTCTTTACGTGACACTCATTTATGTTATGAGTGGGGTTCTTGTGGAGCTCACACCACTTTCCCATGTCTTTCTTCTTCTTCCAATTCTTATTCTTCTCTTGTGGCTTCGATGGGTTGTCTTGGGTTGTTCCACCTTGGATTTTTCCATTTTTATTTAGTTTGGGTGCACCCCTGCCCTGTTTTTTATTTGCAAATCAAAAGTATTGCTTCTTCTATTTAAATTTTTGCTCAATTCTGGTAGCATATCAGTATGTTGTGCCAAGCCTAGAGATGTATAGGAAATACATTTATGTCTAAATGTATTTGTGTATACAACCACAATACTTGAGTACCAAATGTCACTCAAAGTCCTTGATACCCAACTCTGTGCGCAAAGTATGAAATATATTTGTGAACTCCGGCACTTCTTGCTCTCTTTCTTGCTGTAATGTGGTCCATTTTATATATTTGTCTTTTTAGCTTCCAATATGGTAATACAGTTACATAATAACATCCTTAAACTAGTTCTAAGAAGGTGCAACTCAAAATAGTGCAAATTCTTCCATGGCCCTTTTCTCACAATAAGTTTCCCACTAGTCCTTGACATGGGGGCGTGTCTTAATTAAGTAGTACAAAAGTAAGGTTTTTCCTGTATCGGAAAAATTATGGATTGAAAAGTATCCTTCTAGCAGATTTAACCATTTATATAAAACATCTCCATTTATCTAGCCTTCAAATATATAAATATCAAAATTAACTTGTACCTTAAAGACGATGGTGCCTCTGAAGTGGTTGTTGGATGAAGATGTGTCACTTATTGCTATCCATGGAAGGATTTGGGAAAATTTATCCATCGTTTCATTCCTCTCTCACTCAAGGGTTTCTTCGAGCAACAATTTGATAGGATATCCTACTCTCTCATCTTTCTTTTCTTCTAAAATGGGATATTATTAGTGTTAGCATGGGCAGTCTTGCAAGGTCTCAAGCAACTCGAGTCACAACTCCATATACCCTAGCATAATTGGGGACATGCATAGAAAAATAGAGAAAGAGAAAACCAATCTGATACCACTGATCCAAATTTATGAAGGAATGAAATGAAATACATATTTAAAATAGAAACACATAGAACAATGAAAATAAACTTCAATTAATAAATAAAAAATGTTGACATTGTTTACATGCAAAATGAAATTAAACTAGGTTGAGTGGTGGTAGATTATCTCTGATAAGAGATGTGATGGATAGTCGCCTTCCTAAATTGTGTTACAATGAGGCTAAAAGACCTTTTTAACATGAAAAAATAATGAGAAACCCTAAACATACAAAAGCATAACCCTCGGAGATGAAGCACCAAGGGCTTATGGAGCCTAATGGCATAAGCTGGAACCTTAACTTCCCAAGGTCTTAATTTTGGCATGCAATCTCTATTTGTTACACAAAATATCCCATTGGTAATGTTTATTCGAGGAGAACAACTTTCATCTAGCTTTACTTGTGTTTTCTCATTTTCTAAAAAATGTCATTTTGGGCCTCAAAATGACTCCGGATATTCAGGTATTGAAAACTTCCAAAAATAGAAAACTATCAAAATAGGAAAATCATGTTGTGAGATAGTGGAACGGGTGAGTGGCCACCAATATCCACCTGCATCAGAGTACTTTGAAGTTTTACTATATTTAGGAAGCCTATAAACCCAGGTAGTGTTCCCAAAGTTCTTGTTTTAGCGAACCAAAAATTTGAATGGATATTGAAGGATTAGCATATTCATCCTCATCCTCTATAGCGACCATACTAGGGATGTAAAGTGATCACCCTCTTTTTGTATATATTTATTTAATTTTGGTTTCTTGGTTTTGTTTGGTTTTCTTGTCTAGTTTCTCTTTTTTGTTTTCTTTATTATTATTTTTTGTTATTGGTGTTGTACATCTTTTATCTCATATATTCTAGAGGTTATGACTAGGGTTGTACCATTTCAACTATGTACTAAAGAAGAAGATATTTCTTTATCATTTCTCTCATTGGCTAAAGAAATAGAAGTAGAAAGCTTTAATCAAGGTCATTTTCTCACATTTTCAATTTTACTCTTGAGGAATATTTATGAAATATTTTCTTTCTTAGATCATTTAAATATTTCTTTTACTCAGTAATAAATGATTGTACTGAACCTTTTTCAACTGGATATTTTTCCCAAATTGAACAATCAAAATAGTATCTCTATAGGTTTATTTAATCTTATGTTAGATACTGCCAAAGTAGGGAAGAAATTCAAAAATCTTGGGTTGTTATTTCATGAGATATTGAAATTGTGATAAAAAATTTAGAGGATGAATATCCCGAACTCAAGCTAATTAAATTTCCACCAAGTAAATGCATACATCCCTTAGTTGATCTCATTCTTCTCATCAAGGATTTGAAACTCATCGCCAGTCGCGAAGACATAGAGGAAAATCCCCTAAATATGAACCTCTATCAACCACAAAGGGTAGAAAGGAAAATCTTAAAAGTCTTAAATCACTCTTAAAATATCATTTCCTGAATCTAGTGCCATATGCATACACCAGATACCCTTTTTTAATATACTTCCAGTCAATATGGTTGCACCCTTTTTAGGTAGTGTCTACAATAATTATATACCTAATGTTTCTGTCAGACCAGGCAATAACTCCTCCAAAACAATTCATTGATATTCATTCAGGTTGTTCTTTATTATATACATGAGGGAGAGACTGTTCATTTCATCTCCCGGTGACTATTCATATTCTCTATTATTTATTTACATCAATTTCACTTATTCACCCAATCCTGATGATTGGGTATCAACATTGCCCCCTTTAATCTAAAGGGATGTTAGTAAGTCCAAGCATCGTTCTGAATCTTTCAAGCTTTTCTCTTCCAAGTGCTTTGGTGAAGATGTCTGCAATTTGCTCATTAGTGGAACAATGGCAGAGATGGATAGTTTTGGCCTCAACATGATGTCGAATCAGATGATATTTAATATTTATGTGCTTCATTCGATCATGGAACTTTGGATTCTTGGCCAATTTTATTGCCAAGGTATTTTCAATCATGAGTGGAGTTGATTGTACTTGTTTTACCTGCAAATATTCAAGAATATTCCTAAGCCAACAATTTCTTTTATTGCCTCAGTTGCTGCCACATATTCTGTTTCTATTGTGGAATCTGCTGGAACTGACTGTTTGCATGGTCTCCAAGAGACAGCTCCTGATCCAAGACTCATAGCATAACCTGAAGTAGATACCCCAGTTTCTTTGTCTCCATCGAAGTCTGAATCAGAGTATCCAATCAAGCTGAAGTCGTCTACCTGTGTATATTTGATTCCAAAGTCTTGAGTTCCCTTCAAGTACCTTAGAACTCTTTTTGCCGTAGACCAATGTCCCTCAAAAGGCTTTTGCATAAACCTGGAGAGGATTCAAATAGCAAACAAAATGTCTGGTCTGGTAGTAGTTAGGTAGTTGACACTTCCTACAAGCTTTCTATACTTTGTTGCATTCTCAAATTCTTTTCCTTCAATGGATGTGAGCTTTAAGTTTTGTTCCATTGGAGTAGTAAGAGGATTGCATTCTGTCATGCCAAACTTGTTCAACAGATCTCCAATGTACTTCTTTTGAGAAAGAAATATGGACTTCGGATGTTGAGTTACTTCAATCCCAAGATAGTAATGAACATAGCCCAAATTAGTCATTTCAAAACCTTTCCTCAATTCCTTTTTCAAGGATGTAATGTAGCATTCATTGTTCCCTGTCATCAAAATATCATCTACATATACCACAAGATATACAACTATTTTTCCAACTTTCTTGACAAATAAAGTTGCATCATCAAGATCATAATGTTTGAAATTGAGTTTCAGAAGATGCTCAGTTAGTTTTTCATACTAGGTTCGCGGTGCTTGTTTGAGGCCATACAAGTATTTCACAAGTTTGCATACTTTATGTTCATGTCCTTTCACAGCAAATCCTTCAGGTTGGGACATAAAAACATTCTCTTTTAGATCTCCATTCAAGAAAGCAGTTTTTACATCCATTTGATGGACTTTCCAACCGTTCTGAGCTGCTAGGCCAAAGAGTGTCCGAATGGTAGCCCATTTTGTTGTGGGGGCAAAATTCTCCTCATAATCGACCCCTTCCTTCTATGCAAAACCTTTTGCCACAAGCCTAGCTTTGTGCTTGTCAAGTAAGCCATCTGCTTTACACTTGTTCTTATATACCCACTTGCAGCCAATTGGTTTGGTTCCTAATGGAGGATCAACCAGCTTCCAAGTGCCATTCTTTATCAGGGCATCATACTCCTTTTGCAACGCTTCTTTCCATTCATCATGAGAAGCATCTTCTTTGAAGTAAGTTGGTTCGAAATATGTATACAAATTCAATTCACAATCATCATCCATATCACAGGTGAATCAGAGTCATCTACATCACCTCCATTTTGCCAGTTTGAATTTCTAGTTCGTATCTTTCCAACCTCATCAGGATGAACACTTTCAAGTGTCTTTATCAACCACTTTGGGGAACCTTTCTCAGATGGTCCAGGCTGCTCTGTTGATTGAGTTGGGACTGAATCAAGATTGAGTCTCCCAATTCTATCAATCGCATCACTTAAAGCATCATCCATTGTTGGAGTTTCATGCGGGGGAGAGAGTTCTTCAGAAGAATATTCCACATGTTGATCTAGTATAGGAATCCCCCCTTCAAGATGTGGAATCTGATTATCAAATTCTTGAAATGATTTTTCATTTGTGAATCTATCCAAGCGATCAAGTTGCCGCTCAACAACATTGTCAGTTTTGGATGATTCAATAAAGATTATATCTCTAGATACAACAAGATTTTTATTGACTTCATCATGGAGACGGTATACTTTGGAGGTGTTTGAATACCCTAGGAAGATACACTTACGAGTTCTTGCACCAAGTTTGTTTCTATGTACCTTTGGTATCAAGGAATAATAGGTGGAACTGAATACCCTGAGATGCTTTACCGAAGGAACGTGCCCATACCACGTTTCATATGGAGTCTTGTTTCTAATAGCATTAGATGGACATCTATTCTTTATATATACAGCACATAGAACTGCATCAGCCCAAAACATCAATTTTACATTTTTGAAAAACATCATGGAGCATACCATATTTAAGATTGTCCTATTCATTCTTTCAGCTACACCATTCCGTTGGGGATTATAAGGCACAATTGTTTGATGTTTGATCCCATGTTGGTGAAGATAGTTTTCAAATTCATTTGAAGTGTATTCTTTTCCATTATCAGTGTGAATAGAGCCAATATGAGATTGTGCATTATTTTCAATCCATGTATGAAAGTTCTTGAATGTTTGAAAAGAATCAGATTTGTTCTTCAATAAATAAACCCAACACTTTTTGGTGCAGTCATCAATAAATGTCATCGTATATTTATTTCCATTTGCAGAAGGAACAAGCATTGGACCACATAAATCTGAATGAATGAGTTCAAGTTTTCTATGTGCTTTTGAATATGAATCATGAAAAGACTGTTTGCTATGCTTTCCTAGAATGCAAGCATCACATTGCTTAAGTTTCCTAGGAATTGTAGGCAAACCAACAACACCATTTTTCTTCAACAAGCAGAGGTTGTCATAGTTCAAATGTCCAAATCTAGCATGCCATAATAAACTTGATAGAAGTGTACCTTCTTCATAATGAGAATTGTATGAGAAATGTTGTGCACAAGCAGAGGTACCTTGCAGTTTGATAATTCTTTCTTCTTCTATTCCCCTCATGACAAGTGAGTGCTCAGATTCTCTTCTCACCTCAGGCTTGCCATCAAACATATGAATCGAGTGACCTTGCTGGTGGATGTGGACCAAGGATAAAAAGTTTCTCTTTAGTTGTGGGAGACATAGAACATGATGTAGAAGAAAGTCTGGAAGACATTTTTGGGCACTACAACCCCAATCATACATGTCCATAAACCAAGGGCTCCTAAGTCCCTAAAAGTGTTGCTTCACACCCTAAAGGAACAAGGTCAGCTGATTACATCATCTCCCAGAAGTTCTCCACAAAAAATTGCTCAGAACTGGTCAAAGTTGGACCATACAGACTGCCCAGTGCAGAGGGTGCAATGCATCCCACCTGCTCAATGTAAAGGGTGCGATGCATACTGGAAAGCCTTTTTGTAGGGTGCGATGGGCAAGAGTAGACAAATGGCAAAGACAGTTTGCAAGGTGGATCGTCATGGAATCTTCCAAAAACTTCTCCTGTGACACTTGCCTCTCTGAATTTGCCCATGGATGAGTAAGAGATCATCAATCTCTAAGTGGAATCAAGAACTATCAGAGAGAGGAAACTAATCAAAATCCCAGAAGCTGACTCACCCCCTGCAATCATCTATATATGGATCCCTCATCACAGAGATCCAGAGGCTGGAATTTTGTATCTTGTAAGGAAGTGTTGTTGGTTTCTCGGTGGAATATCATAGTCTTGGGTGATCTAAACTTTTCATGAGGTGAAGAAGGGCTTTCATGTTGGGAGGATGATGCTGAGTCAGAACAATTGGTTGTAATCCTCTTTGATATTCTTGATATTAATAAAGCTATTCAAGTTTTCCTCCAAATTCTTGTATGTTTGATGATATATGCATTTGTGTGGTCAATATATATCTGGTCCTATATTGTTTATGATTGTAGATCTCTGTTCTTCGATAGTATTATGTTGCTTTGATTCCACAGGTGCTCTTTGAAGCTGGGTAGACGAAGGAAAAGCAGCAAGGATCTGTCAGAAGGGAGAGGAACCAAGCGCAAGACTGAGGTTGGTGTCTTTTGTTCCCCTCTTATCTACTTCTCAAAAAGGAAAGTGAAAGTAGTTTTAGTTTGTTTTTTTCTAAGATAGCTACCAGTCTTAGTGGGACTAGCAACTCCGAGTGGACACTAGATTTCTCGATAACAAAATGGTGACTCCACTGGGGAGCGAATAGATTTATTGCTTTTCTATCTTTGTTTGTTTTATAAACTTACAGACAGAGCCTGAAGTTAAGCCAGCTAGCCTTCAAACTACATTTGCTATGCAAGTGCAAAGTAGATCAATGCTGCTTCAGTCTATCTCCAGGTTTTTTTTATAAACTAAACAACCGATTTGCAAACATCCTAATTTCCCTAGTGGTGGCTCTAGTAACCTCATTAGATCAGCCCCTGTGATTTCTATTTACTGACTATCATTAGCTCGGCCTAAATCCCTGAACTAAGCTGCAAACTGTGACCCAGAACCCGGAACCAATTTGAAGTCTCGTCCCTGGACCATCGCACTTTCTCCTCTTGGGAATCTGGATGCATCGTACCTCCCGTGTGCAGTAGGTGCGTTGTATCGCACTTTCCCTGTGTTGCAGGTGTGCTGATCAGAGAAGACCTCTTCTGCTCTCAGATTTTGGTTTTGTGTTCACTCTCTCAGCTTTATTCAGGAGTTTTGCTGTCTGTGATCAGTATACCACTGTGGAAACTCCCTTAATTTGCATTATTCCACCTCCATAGTACAAAGAATTGTGAATGTTTTTATGTATTGTGCACCATTTACAGTTCTCTTTTACAAAAAGTAACATAATCAAACTGTCGTCTTTTGATTTGGAAGTGTCGCAAGTGTCGTTTTCAGTCAAAGAAAATAATTCTATTGTTCTCGATGGTCGATTATACAGTTACTCTTGTATTTGATTTGAATTAGTAGTTTTTCAAGTGTCGAAAGCAGTTTTCATCTCAAAATAGCAAAGTGTCGTCATTATCTTCCTTTCGTTTTTGAATAGAAACTTGTTAGTACTGTCGCTTTGAAAAGATAATTCAGATTTGTATTTAGCATTATTCTTGTCATTCACACATTAAGAAAGCTGAAAACAAATACATGCATGTGCATTTGCATTTAGACTGCTTGTTGGTTTGATTTAGGACAGTGCATCTAGTGTGTGCTCTCTACTCTATGTTGAAAGAATATCATCTCTCTTTCTTTAGTAGCTAGGATTTTCATTAAAAAAAGAAGATTAAACAATTGTTTATCATCTTAGATTGCATTTTAGGAATTGTATATCTACATCACGCGGTGAACCTGAAAGGAAAATTTCTTAAGAAAGATCAACTGTAAAATAAATTTAATAAACATAAAAACGCTTTGGAACCTAATGCACAACATCTAGAAGTCTAGGCTAGAGACGTATTCCAGCATCGTAAAGCCTGGTAACTGTCGTTTTCATTGTTGGTTGGGTGATTCCTCCTCTTTGAGATGACAAGTGCCAGTACGGACTTGTGCTCCCACATACCATCGAGTATATATTGGGAGACCACAATAGGCTATATCCTTTATCCATAGGAAGCTGTGTCTGCCGCCCTATCAATCGCAATGCACTGAACACAGCATTCAGAAAGATTGACTGCCGTACCGTAAATAGTATTCTGCAGTTTTGTGATTGGTTTGGTAATCCCTCTGTCTAGATTCCCAGAGTAGTCTCTTTCGTTCCTTTTCAGACTCCTTAAAGGAAAAGGTCCATCTAAGCACTTGTCACTTCAGCCTCATTAAAAATCGAAGGCGACTAGAGTCATCTTTTGTTTTTTCTCGAGTCTTAAAAATTGAAAAAGCAAGTTGTGTTAAAGCGTCTAAAATTCATTTAATTCGGAATCATTTTCCCCTTTATTTTGAGTTGATCGAGTAAGCTGCAATCGTGGAAGAAAGTCAATTGAAATTGCTAGAAAAACTTTTGGATAGACTAGATATGTCTGAACAACCGTCGACATCCAAGACTGTGTCATCCGACGCAGCAGCGGCAGAGCCTCCTGCTGCTACTCCAACGATGTTCGCTGGTATACCATCTGTCCCAGCAAGTTATCAACAACAAGCCGGAGTCCAATCAGGGACTGTTTCAACGACATGGTTAGTTCCTATTTCTTCATTCGAATTCTCATCTGGTATTTCTTATGTTGAAACTCAACAAACTAATCCAATGTGTCTTCAAAGGTCAATCTACCCTTTAAGTATTGGATTGCCACCATATGGGGGGCAATATGCCTTTTCATTGTTCCCTCCTGGAGAACAACCATATGGGAGTTTACAACAAAATTAAGGTCAAACTGGAATGACATCTAGCGGTTGGGTACCAATACTACCTCAGCAACCAAGGGTTGTATATTCAATGCAACCAGTCCATCCTGTGTCAAATATTCCCACTATACATGCTACGGTGACTGCATCGCAAGTACAAGCGCTACCTGTTGTATGTCAACCCCAAGTTTCTAGGGTGCAATACAACAACCTCTCGTCTCAGCGATTCAATCACAACCTCAGGTTAGTGCCTCCTTATTTGAAACAACCCAGGCTCAAACAGGGACTATGACTCCTCATCTTGGTCAATCATCCAGTATTGGACAACAGCAAATGGTCCAACAACCATGGCTGGTTCAATATTAACAACCGCAATTCTAGTAATCATATCAAGGACCTGAGAAACAAGTCTTTGTAAGTAATGGGCAACCACATTTCCAAAGCGGTTATCAACAACCATACTATAATGGTTATGCCCATCAACCTTATCAAAGTTACTAGCATCAAATACATTATGCTGGTATGCAAAGACCCACTGCTCAAGCGATTCTATCTTATCCTGGGCATGCTTTGCCTAACCTGAATCAACAGTTGCCCTTTGTAGCAACTCTAGAATTACCAGATCTAAACCGGTTGACGAATGATCCAATTGCTTACGCCCCTTGGTGGCCAACGATTCCGCATAAAATTCTGTCAAATATTCCTAAATTTAATGGAAATCTAGGTGAAGACCCGTCGAATCATGTGATGACCTTTCATCTGTGGTGTTCATCCAACACTCTCAATGATGATTCGATCAGGCTTCGCCTTTTTCAGCGAACGTTAATTGGTTCGGAAGAAAAATGGTATATTGAATTGCCTAGAGCTTCGTTTGATAACTTCAGTGCCCTAGCCACAACCTTTTTAACCCATTTTCAGTTACCCATAAGGTACGAAACGGAAACAGAGCTTCTTACCAATTTCAAACAAATGATGACCACTCACATATCTGATCATATTCATGAGTGGCGACGTCGTCGTAGAATGGTAAAAACATATGTTCCTGATCAGCTGTTGGCTAAATGGTTTATTAAGTCATTGTTACCTTCTATTATAGAAGATGTGGCAAAGGGAGGAGTCGTCATTGAAGAGCAAGTTATTGCTCGTGCACTATATCTAGACTTGATCTATACTCAGTCTGGCACGCTCTACGATAAAATTCCTAATGCTCCTAGACTGGAATTTTCTGTTCCTCCCCCTCCTAAATCAAACAAAGACTCTCATGTTGGCGATGACGTGATAGGTACGACTAGCACGAAACCATAAAGGCTACATCAAAGAAGGCCCATACGGTTTCAAGTCAAAATTCAAATGAAGAACTTCTTGCCTCGGAGGTTAATGCCGTGTCGACCAAAAAAGGCAAAGAACTGAAGCAACCAGGGGGCAAGAAGAAAGGGAAAATAAAAAATAAGAAAAAGGATGATTCGTCTCCTGAAAAATCTTCTGCAAACCCTCCTGGAGATAGGAAACCAAGTCATCCATGCTTTATATGTGATGAGTATCATTGGACGAGAGATTGTCCGTACAAAGCCAAGCTTAGAAAATTCTTAAAGAGTTCAAAAACCTCGGCAGTATTGACTAATCCATTTCTGAATCTAGGAACAAATATGGTTGCTACTGACAATTCTTCCCGATCCCAAGTGCTAATGTTTTCTATTTCGAAGCAGAAAAATGATGCTTTGATATCAACAAGGAATAAAGATTACGGGAATCCACAACTATCAAACAACAAAGATAATGATCAACCTAGTAGTTCGACAACAACTTCGACCAAAGTTGTGCCGCCCATCATCCCTGAGCTAACGATAAAACCACCGAAGGGAGTAGTACACAAATCGACATTTAATCCTCGTGCCAGAGTAGCACAACATTATAATATAGTGGAGGATTTGGCCCAATCGCCGTCCGCTATGTCGACACTTGAGGTACTGCAAAATTGCCCCTCCCAAAAGCAGGCTTTATTATCAGCGATAGGTGGGATTGACCCAACGAATTCCAATCTTGTGTCCTTTAATCACAAACGATATGACCCTCAGTTACCAGCTCAACTAGCTTTCCTTATTCAAGTGAAAGGCCTCAACAAAACTGTTCATCGAACAATTATTGATGAGGGAGCATCTACATGTATTATGTCGATGAGTTGCTGGAAAAATTTAGGATCTCCACCCTTGTCATGATCGTCGACAACATTGAAAGAATTTGATGGACGAACATATACCCCATACGGGATATTAAGTAACTTGCAAGTCGAACTGGGGGGAAAAACAATAGAAATTGATGTTTAAGTAATCGACGGAAACCTCAATTACAACATCCTACTAGGAAGGCCCTGGATATATTCTATGGTTGTCGTTGTGTTGACCTACTTCAGGAAGATTGCATTTCCCTTCCAAGGAGGAATTACAATTGTTGACCAACATACATTTCTCCCCAATAGTTCACAAGTTACGGGAAGCATTCTGATGATCCACGAAAGCACTCATTCGCTTCAAAATATCAGAGTAGGCCTACTAAAAGACCCTACATTGATGGGTACTTTTTCCCTACCACCTCCAACAATTTGGTGGAAGTGGCCACAGTGGGAACCTGCAATATGATATCTTCTAGATTCAAAAGATTCCTGAACATTTTGTCAGCATGGATCATCGCCCTAATAGAAATATTGTAGCAATCAATTTTCTTGGCCTGGGGGGAAAACTCAAGTCAACACTCATCGAGTGTTTGGATAAATAGGTCTAAGGAATATGGCACCTCTTCAGATCCTTGGTCGCATGTACACTCTACAGACAAAGGAATCATTCAGTCAATGATGATAGGAGAGGCACCATGGGAAGATCACCACCATCGTTCCCATCTTCCGAATTACCACGAAGATTATTCCAGCGACCTTAATCATCCTTCAGTTTTTGATTTTCTATCAAATACTGTAAATACGGTGAATTCTGAGGACAGTTCCTATCTTGTGTCAACCTCATTAAAAAATGAAACAACTCCCTTTCCAAATCGAGTCTTTGATTACGATCTCGTAAAATCCAAGTCGAGTATTTCAAAGATCTCAAAGGTAAACCTTCATTCCAAACACCGCAATGAATGCAATGAAGCTTGGGGGGCATGCACCTCAATTTGTGTTATTATGCTAGGGGCATGCAAACTTATCATGAGCAATGTTTCTACAAAGTTCAAGCTCGTTAAAAAATAAACCTAGCCACGAGCAGTTTTTATGCGAAGTTCAAGCTCGTTAAAAATTAAACCTAAGCGATGAGCAAATGTTTCCCCCAGAGTTTAAGCTCATTAAAAAATGAACCAATCTCCAGTAAATAACCATTGTGAATGCATTATCATCAGCTTTTGAGCCTTGGTCGTGTTCTCATCATCACCTCCACTCTGTTTTAGCCGATCATTCACCTCCATTTGATTGTTTACCCCTTTTGAGGAACATTTGCAAAGAGTGATCCTGTGAGCCATCCTTGTGACACTGCCATGATTGGAAAATTCCAAACCTTACCTGGAATCAGCTGCTACTTGAAATTATCACTCGTTCCTCAAAAAACGAATCTCCTTTAAGCTCTTTTTGTCTGACTCGTAAAATATGAAAATATTGCTGAGCAGTTGGCCTCTCCAGCTCGTTAAAGCTACCGGGAGTGTTATCCCTCCTCTAGATTTTAATCTTTTTGGACCTGAGGGATTATTACACCAAAAGATCGAGCCCTTGTTTTGTTCGGCTCATTAAAATTATCGAAAATTCATCCCTTTCGTACTATTTTATAATTTTTCGGACTTGAGGGAGTATATGACGAAAAAGGATTATTGGAGTTTCCTTTACGTCCTTTTCAGACTCTCTAAAATTGAAAAGGATCGAGTTATCTTTGTCGTTAAACTCGTTAAAACCAATAGCGACAAACTTGCCCATATAGACAAGAATGAGTTTCACTGTTGCTAGGCTCGTTAAAACATAGCGACAGGTTTGCCTGAAGGGAAAATTATGGAACAAGCATATGTTATCCTCCTCAAGCTTGATTAAAAATAAAGAGGTACTGGTTAGCAATGACTGGGGAAAAATTGGGAAGAAAACTTGAAGAAACTTTATTGGTAGCAAAGTCGCTCTTGAACATGACACTTTCATTCCACGTCCGAGTCGGGTTGGGTTATTCTGTTCACCGGTCATATCACCATTGATCCATCGCACCATCCATATTTGGGGTTAATGCTACCAATCCATGTTAGTGTCGCCGATATGTTCAAGAGAAGTCACTCAGAGAATTCACTTGTGTCTCATCTGCTGCAATACATTCACACTCCATTCTTTCATGACCGCCACCCTAAACCCTGTATCATCAGATCATTTTAACCTCCAAAATCATTTACTCTGTTCCGTGTCGTAGATGTGGGATTCATTAAGGCCCTCCTACGACAGGTCACTTCTTGTCGACATCAACTCATTATCCAAGAAGTCGACTTAGGAACAACCCTTTCAGTACTTTGAAGCTTGCATGCCTCAATGGCAAGTTTCTCACTTCCGGTGACAGGTTTACATCAATGGCCTTCGACCGAAAGATTTTGCGTGGTGTTCGATGCCAAATACCTTTTTCACACCACGTGAATTGTACTGTAGTAAATTGAGGGTCATCATCATTATCGGCGATTCCTCTCACGCCTGTTAACAGCTTACATCATTGGCTGGTAATCATGCGATGTCTTTCCATATTCGACTCCAGAACATCTTTCACATGGATCGACTTGTACTATGAGCGAAGATTGGACGAGTTTGAAGACGTCGGATCAAGTTTCATCCATCCGGGCTGCGATATACTCAGGAAAATAAAGACATCAAATGTACATCATTGTTGCACAGATGATCATCCGAATCAAAGGATGATGGCTCTATCAGAATCATTAGTCTGCCACACAGACGGTTGTCTGTCTTATGTACATGAAAATGAATTTATAAAGCTGAGCATGGGAATTCCCGCCTCAGCTAGATCATGAAAAATATTATGAAGATAATGTATTGTATTGTATCTTATTACAGGTCGCCTTTCAGCTCAAAAAAACTTCAGATCCTCATGATAAAGCATTTCACCCGACATCAAAAGATTAACGACCTCATGCTTTAGGGGGCAACTGTTATAGAAATTTTTGGGCACTACAACCCCAATCATACATGTCCATAAACCAAGGGCTCCTAAGTACCTAAAAGTGTTGCTTCACACCCTAAAGGAACAAGGTCAGCTGATTACATCATCTCCCAGAAGTTCTCCACAGAAAACTGCTCAGAACTGGTCAAAGCTGGACCATACAGACTGCTCAGTGCGGAGGGTGTGATGCATCCCACCTGCTCAGTGTAAAGGGTGCAATGCATACTGGACAGCCCTTGTGTAGGGTGCAATGGGCGAGAGTAGACAAATGGCAGAGACAGTTTGCAAGGTGGATCGTCATGGAATCTTCCAGAAACTTCTCTTGTGACACTTGCCTCTCTGAATTCGCCCAGGGATGAGTAAGAGATCATCAATCTCCAAGTGGAATAAAGAACTATAAGAGAGAGGACACTAATCAAAATCCCAGAAGTTGACTCACCCCCCTGCAATCATCTATATATGGATCCCTTATCATAGAGATCCAGAGGCTGGAATTTTGTATCTTGTAAGGAAGTGTTGTTGGTTTCTTGGTGGAATATCATAGTGTTGGGTGATCTAAGCTTTTCATGAGGTGAAGAAGGGTTTTCATGCTGGGAGGATGATGTTAGGTCAGAACAATTGGTTGTAATCCTCTTTGATATTCTTGATATTAATAAAGCTATTTGAGTTTTCCTCCACATTCTTGTATGTTTGATGATATATGCATTTGTGTGGTCAATCTATATCTGGTCCTATATTGTTTATGATTGTAGATCTATGTTCTTCGATAGTATTATGTTGCTTTGATTCCACAGGTGCTCTTTGAAGCTGGGTAGACGAAGGAAAAGTGGAAAGGATCTGTCAGAAGGGAGAGGAACCAAGCAAGGAACCAAGCACAAGACTGAGGTTGGTGTCTTTTGTTCCCCTCTTATATACTTCTCATAAAGGAAAGTGAAAGTAGTTTTAGTTTGTTTGTTTGTAATATAGCTACCAATCTTAGTGGGACTAGCAGCTCCGAGTGGACACTAGATTTCCCGATAACAACCAGGGAATTTAAGCCTAATTGTGCCAAGCCTCGATGGCTTGATTTTTGATTGGTCTACAAATTATACTGCTCCATCAACATTGTTAGTAAATTCTTCAAAAAAATATTTTCTATGAGTCATATGGCAAGTTGCTCCTGAATCAAGCAACCAATCATTTTTGCAAGAAGCAAGTAAAGCATTAAATAAGTCTTCATTTACTCCGATATTACATTGTGCCACAACATAATGAGCGGATTCAGGTGCTTTACCTTTTTTTGTGTCATTATTTTTACCTTTTTGTTGGTTTCTTTGCTGCTCAATTTTGTCCCAAGGTAACTTGCATGTAGAGGCATCATGTGATCCATTTCTTATGCAGTGAAAATTTGAATTTTCTCCTTGAGCGTGTCTGCCCCCCTTGCCTCTGAAATATCGTCCTCTTCCTCTTCGACCACCTCTTCCTCTGGAAGAATCTTGGGAAAGATTCTTTTATTTATGAACAAGGCCCACAACCTCTTCAGAAGATTCAGGGGTTGTCTTCTTTCCAAAATCTTTCTCTCTTTCAGCAAATTTTTTCACAAGAGAGTCAAAGGTAATATCTTTGAGATTTCCATTTGCTTGCAATGACTCAAGATAATTGGAGTAATTAAGATAAAGTGCCTTGAGAAAAGAAATAAGGGGAATATCCAAATCAACCTTAGTGGCTTTGATATCATGCATTATAGATTTTACTTCGGATGCAAGAGCAAGAGGATCATTATTTTGTAATTCAAGGGTGAAGATTTTAATCATGAGTTGAACAACTTCTAGTGCAGAATGTGATTCATAGAGTTCTTTCAGATTTGTAAGGCTTCGAAAGTAGTTGAAAATGGCATAATATGGCGACTCACCTATTCACTTACAGATGATGCAATTAATGCATAGGCTTTGATGTTCTTATTTTCCCAAATGACGAACTCTTTGTTTGAGGTAGGTTGTTCTGGCTCTTTGTCTCTGTCTCCAATACACACTTCTTTCCACAACTCATTGAAAATGAGGGTGTCTTTTATCATCTGGAACCACTCAGGATAGTTCTCCTTGCTAGTGAGAACTATTCCCACAATGGATATGATTGAGTGCATTGTAAATCTGAGTGCTGTAAAAATACTTCTGCTGGCAAAAAATGTGCTTTTGTGGAGAAAAAATTTCTGCTGCTAAAAAAATACTTCTGCTAATAGAAAAAGTACTTGTGTTGTGCACTTCATATATTATATGCCCATTATATATCAATCAAATATGGTTCAACATATAAAATATTTCAACCGGTTTTTTTTTAAAGATGTCTTTTCTCAATACATGCACCATGGATACCATACATATTTATGAGCCAATGCAAAAAAAATCCAATGCACCAAATAAAAAGCATTCAGAACATGCATACAGAGTCTTCAAAAATTGTTTAATGCACAATTTTTCACTATCCCAACATCTCCACAGGTGAGGCTCTGCCGTGCAAAGGCTCCATTCCTGCTGTTATGTCTCACAACTGCTGCAACTCTTGCAAATCCTCCTCATAGATTTTGTTTAGCAACTCCTCCACAAGTGCCGTGAAGTCTAGCATAAAAACTACTGGGAGATAACCTTTTAGAGGTTTTGCACAGAAAATGTGATGAAGAGATGGTGTAGTGGCTTAACCACGTAGTCAGATATGGGGTTGAAACCAACGGTGTTGTACAAATTAGAGGCTCTAAATTTCTAAAAATGGTGCTAACAATTGAAGAAACCATTCTCTTGCAAACCGAAAGCACATATGCTAATCCAATGCATTTGAAGCTACGGCTAAGTAAATTTGAATCAGGACTAGCATGGTTTCCCACGCCTGTAACCAGACGCAGGGATATACAAACTCAAGTGTAGATATCCGCGCTGGGAAATAGTTTGCATTCGCAATGGGGTTGATTCATTCTGAATGAGAGGTAATGGACGTATTACCAATGGGTATTGTTTGGAAGCAGCCAAATATTCAAGAACAATGTGGAGAGAGTAGCCAGATATTCAAGAATAACGCACAAGTAATGGGGCGGAGTACTGGAGCGGTATTAACCATGGATACCAGAGAGTATTACCTACAGTATTAACTATTAACTGTGACTTTTCGAGGGTGTAATGAACAACAGAGGCAGCATAATATGGAGCAAAGTTCTCATAGTAAAATTAAGTGTAATATGGGGTGGAGTTATCACAGCAAAAATTGAGAGTAAGAGTAAGAGCGAATAGGTATGGACAACACTTAGTACAGTTACAATATACAACAGCTGTCAAGAGAACATAAAAATGCATATGAAACTGGTTCAGGAATGTGGGTGCAGGCCTTAGGAGCAAGGCAAAGGTGTGAGTTCTGTAAAATAGGCAAGAAACTGACACCAAGAGTTACACAAAACCTAATTTTGGGAGCTGGCTCTGATACCATGTAAGACCAGGAAGTAACTCCTCCAAAACAATTCGTTGATATTCATTCAGGTTGGTCTTTATTATATACTTGAGGGAGAGACTGTTCATTTCATCTCCTGGTAACTATTCATATTCTCTATTATTTATTTACATCAATTTCACTTATTCACCCAATCTTGATGATTAGGTGTCAACAGTTTCAACCACTAATCCTAATAGAGTCATTAAAAAATATGGTTTGTTTGAATTCAATAAGGATTTGAATGCAACTCTTTGGCATGTACCTTCTCCTCTTGAATTTCCTTCGACTACAACTCCTTTGCCCAAATTTAAAGACTATTTACCAAAAATTTTAGGTAATGGCACATGTACCATGGAAGAACACTTAAGTGCTTTTTCCAATGCTCGTAACAATATAGGGGCTAATGCAAATTATGTATGCATGAGGTTGTTTTTAAATACACTACAAGGGAAGGTTGCATATGAATGTTTTGATTTACCCCCTAAATATTTATCTACTTGGGTAGAACTCTATTATGGTTTAAATCCACATATGGGAAGCAACAAAGCTCAACTAATAGACTAAAAGAATACAATAGCATGGTTTATCAGCCAAGGGATACCATTAAATATTTCAATCTTAGATTCATCAAACTCTACAATCGAATTTCCGAATTAATATCACCACATAGTTAGGATGCATTCATACTATAGTATTGTACCTCCTTCCTAAAAGAGTAGGCTTGAGGAGAAAGTTGTTCATAATTTGGCATCAAACTTATAAACTTGTTTTGAATTTGAAGATCAAAATTTAAGAACCAGGCTTGCTTTAAGTGAATCAAATAAAAGTGTTGAAATGACTATTGTCTTCCAATTGATGCAAGACATGAATAATCAAATGATACCATTTGAAAGGAAAGTCTCTCATCTACCCATTAACTCTGCACTTCCTTGATCCTCTCAATCTAATCCTATATCATCTCCACCTGGAGCATTTCTTGTAAATCACGCCAAGTGTAATTTTTGTGAAGACTATCATGATGAAAAAAACATATGAAATTATGAAATACAGTAAAGAGAAAATTTTTGGTAATAAATCCATGCCTCCAACAAATAACACTTTTATAAATAATTTATATTGGCTTGAAGATGGTATCCACATTGTAGATACTCGCACAAATAATTATAATAAAAATTTCCAAAATATTTCTTTTAATCATAATAATGCTCATCTTGTTTCAAAGTAATCATCTCATGAAATATCGGCTAAAGATGGAAGGAACCCTAGTTCTAAACCAACTTTGAATCCTTCCAATATTGCAGAGAAATACAATATAATTGAAGATTTGGCTAAAATTTAATCAAACACTACATTGCTCGATTTAACTAAGACTGATCCAGGTGGCTCTAGAGAGGCTCAAAAATCAAAGTCTTCATATTTCATCGAAACTAAGATGAGATTGAAGAGCATGTAATCCTTATTCCAATGGTGCAGTCAACACGTAAATATGACATGGTATGAGTAAGATATTGTAACTATTCAAGTCGAAGATCTAGGTTTTTATTCGCCAACTAAATTTGGAGGCTCACTAAATATGAAAGTCCCACTAAATATGGCAGAATGGCTAAATTTGGTATCTACTAACCAAGAAAAAATTTAGCACTTATCAGTAACCTGAACCAGTCAAAATGTTGACTAATTAATTTTACCAGTGACACCTAAAAATTTAGCTAACAGTTTTGATTTCTTGTTTTTTTTAATAAAAAAATGAAGGCGTGCCTAGAGGGATCTCCCACACCCCACAGTCATATATATATTATATTATATATTGGGGCCGAGGCTTGCGACTCTGACCTGAGACCCCACCCAACCAACTAATGGTACACCATTAATGGAGGCTTGCAGGGATCAAACCTATGTCGGTTGGTTGGTCGGCCCACCAACGAAAGTCCCATAAACATATAAAAACACATCGTCATCTAAAATAAACAAAGAACTGAGTATTAAAATGGCGCAGCGGGTATGGAACCTAACTCACCCCTCCAACAATTTACTTTTTTTACAAATGCACTAGCCCATGTGGCTTTGATACCTCTGCCAAAAACTTTGTATAAAAACCCAATATGAATTCTGCATCAGAGTAGAGGAGTGAGCACTGAGCGAAACTTCAACAGATGGGAACCAGGGTGTGTGGAACCATAAGCAAGGAAGGAACCTTGAAATTGGTAACCATGACCTTACGGAACTCTGACGTAGGGAATATGGGAGGAAAATTTTAGATTCCATGGGCACTGAATTTTGACGGTGTTAGAAATATGTCAAGTTTATAATTAGCTGAATCAATTTTTTTCTAGGAATCTGATGGTGCAGACAATTTTATGATATGAGAAGTCAATTTTCTAGAGTCAAAACGTTGAGCAGTGGAACCATGAAGGTGGAACCTTGACGCAAAAATTTGCATGGAATATTTTAGATTCCCTGGAAGCTCAGATTTGATAGTTTCATAACATGGTCAATACTCAAATTTCATGATTTTTCGCAAGCAACACAATGGCACAACCTGTTTCTTAATTTCAGAAACTAATTTTTAGGCCATCATCAGAATGGGAAGTATATTGATGCAATTAGACACTTTTCTTATATTTGCAGAAATTAGTTGTGTATACCACCATTAGTCTCAGAATTTCGAGATGAATGTAATGATGATGAGTATGCCTTGAATCTGATCAATAGATTAAAGAGGTCCATTTTATGCCACTTATATGTGAGTCCATTTATGCCACTTTGTGAGAGATCATTCCTTTGTCATGTTGAAGGATAATGTCTTGTGACTAAGAGTTTTTTGTAGGATAACTTCTCTTTGGAGAGACATGCCACTTAAGATAAGAGTTTCCTCCTTGTATTGAACAATATTGAATTATGTACTCATCTTCTTGCAGTGATTAATGAAGCGACCTCCCCACTCTTGACCTAGGTCTCGAAGACGTAGTGCATAATGGACAAACTTTATTATCAAGTTTGTGTGTGCATTGTCTTTATGGTGTTGTTTATGTTTCCTCTTCTTTAAGTGTTTTGAACATGTTTTTTTCTATACTCTTTTCCATGAAATTTTGAATACATCAGAGAAGAAAAGATATTGGTTAATTCTGGTAACTGGCAGAATCTAGATCAATTTTGGTATCAAAGAGGTATTCTTGTTGATGTGAATAGTGAGTGTGAATGATAAACAAAGATTGTAGATGCGACAAGAAGGAAAATGGAGAAGAAAAAGGGTATCTATGAGGCCTTCTATAGGATGGAAAACATGGTAGATATATTGTTAGAAAATTATGAGGAGAAAGTGGCAAAATATGAACAACAAAAAGAGAGAGCAGAGGATGATGATCCATCTCTGTCATCAGGTGAATATTTTTATTCTTCATCTTCTTCCCATCATTCAAAAGAAGAGATCAAATAGATCTATCAAGAGGAGAATGTTTCATTGAGGAGACTTCTAGCAGAAGAGGAGAAGCAAAGATTGTAGCTTCAATTACGAGCCATAGAAGAGGCTTTGGAAAAGTTGAATTGCAGCGAAGGCTTAGCGAAGCCATTATCACCCACTTCAGAATTAATAATTGAGGTAAATAATGTTGGTAATTATTTAGTTTCATTTTCACATGATGATGATGATTTGGGCACTTTTGAAAAAAACACTATAGGCATTGGCTAGAGATTAATGAAGAATATTGGATTTGAAGGAAACGACGTAGGAGCTAATGGCCAAGGCATTGTGAATCTCATCCAAGTGGTGGAATTACCATGAATTCGAGGGTTAGACTACGTCAAAAAGGAAGAGATAAGAGAGCCTTCAAGTGACAAGTATGAGATAGTGAAAGATGTTGAGAGTGCATCACAACCTTCTAGTGATCCTGATTGTGGGTCATATCCAAAGGGTGGTGAGAATTTCAAAGGAATAGCTAAGGTAAGATCTCATCACTAGGCTTGCACCAGAGACAACCAAGAAAAGTATAAAAAGTCTCATTATTCTAATTCATTTTGATTACAAGCAAATTGGTACTGATGAAAAAAACTTATGGCATAGAAAACCATGTACTTTGTTTCCTTGTATAACCATTTTGTTTCCCTCCTGTCAGTAACTTGTCTCCTTGACCTCATATCATCAGGTCAACATGTTCTTTCCATTTGTAGGAAGAGCCATAATATATGAACATCAAAGACATATTAATCTCTTGCAACACAATACCATAACTAACATATTTTTCCATGCATCAAGAACATATGTGAGAACCAAGTATATCACATTGAAATGTGCAACAGAATCATAACATCTTTTCACATGTAGCTCAAGTAACATATAGGCATCATCAATAAGTTCACCATATGCAACATATGCATCATTGAAGACATAATGACAACAACATATAAGAAGTGAGCGAATCTTTTGTAGCAACTACAACCACCCTCCAAAATTTTGTCTTAGCATCGTTTTGGAGCCTCCCTACCAAAATCCTAGCAACATGTCTTGCACTGCCTAGGTACTTGTGTTTTCATTTGAGTTTTTTTTTGGATTTAAAACTTGTTTTTGATAGCTTGTCTTGGTTTCCAACCACAAGATGACCTTCCTTGACTTGGTTTGATCCTAGTTTTTGTGTAGTCTTGACAAACTGCGCAATCCTAGAGGGAAACCTGCCTTGCTCTCAAGAATTGCGCAGAGAAGCCCAAGAGTCTTCCTTGCCCTCAGAAAATGCACAGAGTAGGAAGTCACCCTTGCTCTCAGAAACTGCGCAGAGCAGGAAGTCATCCTTGCTCTCATAAAATGTGCAGAGTAACTAGTTAGCCTTGCTCTCAAAAAATTCACAGAGAAGGTAGTCAGTCATGCTCTCAGAAAATGAACAGAGCATGTAGTCACCGTTTCTCTCTAGAATTGCATAGATCATCCTAGTAGTGAGTTGAGGCTCAAAACTGTACAGACCCAGCTGACAGCTTTCCTTTAGTTTGGAAACTACATAGAGCATGAGAGGCAACCAGAGCCGCTCAACCGAGGAATTGCGCAAAATCATTCCTTCAGTTTTTTCCCACTGCATGTGTCAGGCGGAAAGAGTCGATTGTGCGGACACAACCAACCTCCCTAGGAGCCTAAGACTCTCTAGTGACAAACAAGACAAACAAGATCTATCCTTCTCTAAACATGCATTATGATATGAGATATCAAGTGTTTTGTTCTTACCTTTGTCCAAACGCTGTTGTAGAAGTCCAAGCTTTGTTGATCTGGATGAGCTCCTCCTTTTCTCCAAAACCTGTAATCACCAACAGTCAAACAATTAAATAGCACCTGATTATAACATAAAACAAAGCATATTCAACATGTAGACCAAGGAGCACATGAAATAACTCATAAACAACAAGTTATTGAGAAGAATGGACTCATTTGCATTAATAGGTAACAAAAAGAACAAATACAACCTGAGCCTTGGTGTTGTGCAAGTCCTTCCCAGGGTCCGTCAAGAGTTCTCCTTTACTTTGACAAAGCACACCCACTTCCAAATAGAACAAGCAAAGATGGCAATCTCTCCTCACAAGCTTCTAAATGGGAGTCCTAATTCCTGCAGCATTTACCCTTAGAAAATGTATAGCTTCAACCTCCCCTCCTTCTGGCCCAATGCCTGTATTTATAGTGCTCAAGAGGAGGTTAATCAGGTCCACCATCAATGGGATAATCCCCTCTTTGGGTGGGATAGCTCCCTTATTGATGGGATAAGTTCCTCTTTGATAGGAGTGCATGAACCATCTGGAGGCGCCCAATACACGTCGAACAACCTTCTAGAATGCTCTAGAAATGACCACAAGTAACTTTTTAAAGATGAAACTTGCGCATTCTAACCTTTACAGGGGGACGCACCTGTCCCTTTACATACAGAGCGTCTTTGGACGCAACTTTTGTGAACATTGGGAGCGTCCCCGCAGGTAAGGTTGAGAGAACCTGCGTCCCCAGAGATAAATACATTTATACAAGACTTTCTCTCTTTTTTGGAGTTTGACATGGAGAGCAGAGGCATAAGACTTGCCTAAGAGGGTAGCATGACTGTTGATTGAGCCATACTAACTGTAAATAGTCATGGTGACATTTTTTAGTGTAACAGATTGCCCCCTAAAGTGCGAAGCCTGGAATAGATTAGGGTTTGTAATATCTAGGAAGGGTGAAGTGCTTTATCATTTCAAGGATTATCCCGTGGAGAGCCTGGTCAGAACCTGCAATTTTCAACACAAAATACATGTATAAGATTATATCATCACTGAGGTAGGCATTCCCATACTCAGATCAAAACTTTAACTAACAGACTAACTACTCTGATACAGGAATGATCTTGCAGTACATCACAATCATAGACTTTTGTAGACACAGTATGGACGCAGCCATCTGTTTATGATTAGTCTACTTAGATAATGAATACAAAACTCCTCGCAGCCTGGATGGTGGAAACTAGATCCAGGGTCTTCATTTCTACTTCCCGAATTGGTACGATTCTAGCCATGCGAATAAATGAGTTGATGTCGAACATGGTAGAAACCACTTGATTACCAGTCGATGATGTAAACTGTTAACAAGCGTGAGAGAGACCACCAGTAATGTCAATGGTTCTCAAAGTACCCAGTACAATCCATGAGATGTGAATGAATGAGTTGATGTCGAACATTTCACGGAATCCTTCGATCGAAAGTCAATGATGTAAACTGACGTCAAAGGCGAGAAACCTGCCATTGATGCATGCAGACTTCAAGGTACTGACGATTTCTAAGTCATCTCTCTAGATAATGTGCTGATGTCGATAGAAAGCGACCCGTTGCAGGCAAGCCCGCAACACGAAATCATTGTTCAAGTTGAAGAAATGTTGCTGTAAGGACTGACTCAGGGATGGTCAAATGGATGACAAGTATTTTGCAGATGAAATTTTTGCTTGCAGACCTCTTGAACACATAACGACACGACAGATGTCTTGGTGACGAATAACTCAAAGTTAATCCCCGGAACCCGGTTAAAGACTTTCAAAGTGGTTTGATCAACTGTGAGGTAAAAGATTTCCCAACCCAGGTGAATGAAAAGTGTCGTGTTCAAGAGTGGTAATAAAGTTTCTTTTGAGACAAAAGGTAACAAACAGGTTCATTCTTCTCTCTTTTCCCCCACCATTTCTGGCAAGTACCTCTTTATTTTTAACAAGCTTGAGGAGGATAACATATGCTTGATTATAAACTCATCCTTCGGATGAGTCCAACCTAGTTTTGATTCGAACCCTAGGAAGGAGTGGTTCGTTCCTGTTTGTAATTGAACAGGTCCTTTACTGTGAAATGTTTAACAAGCCTAGTATAGGAGAAACTCGGTGTTTTTCAATTTTAGAGAGTCTGAAAAACTTAAGAAGACTCCAAGTTGAACTTTTTCGTAGATTTGTGTCCCTCAAGCCCGAAAAAGTATAAAATAATACCTGGGGGAACCGCTTGATCTTGCGACCAAGGAGTACTTTCATAATTAGTGCCACTGACCTGAAAAGTAAAAAGCGATCAAGGACACGTCGTTTTATTTCCATATCGAGTTTGAAACGACAAAAACCCGGCAATCTTTTCCTGATTTTACGGTCAGAAAAGAGCTATAAGGGGACCGTCTTTTAATTCCGTTTTAACGAGTGTAAAAGAAACGCTCGGCAATCTTTTCATATTTTAGGAGTCAGAAAAGGGCTTAAAAGATGACTCTGATATTTTGGTTCGTGAAAAATGACAATTTTCCCTCTAAGTCCCTTTATCCTGCACAAAAAGCAACACATTACTCATACCTGTTTAAGATAGGCAAAAATACATCGAAAAACATCTTTTCATGGTGAAAAATGAACAAATTCATCCAAAAAACCTATAAAAAGACTTTTTACCATGTCATTTTTACCGTTTTACTGTTGAGGTTGAACAAAGGGCTTTTGGGCAGAAAACTTCCCGTGGTCGCTGCGGAAAATCCGACCGTCAGAATCGAACGCCATCTCTTCCAGGTATTTTACAACATCCTACTCTTCATTTCTATCCGATTAAAATTGTTTTTTAGGTTTTAGTTTTGTTTTTTGGGAGGGTTTAGGTTTCAAAATGCGCTCCTCGGTGGACGCAGGTTCCCTTCGGGTGACCTGCGTCCCCCGACTTTTTCTTATACAGGAAAATGGTCGGGGGACACAGCCCATCTTCAGGCCAGCTGCGTCTCGACGCCCTGTGTTCCAAACGCGGGGTGCGTCCTCCGCGGAACGTGGAATTTGAAACCCCAATCCTCACAAATAACCAATCAAATTTCCCCAAATTAATTCTAATCATTATTTCTTGGTGTGTAGGGCACTCACCATGTTGGATTGGAGAGAAAGAGAGCACGAAGAGATGAAGCTGCAATAGATGATGCCCTAAAAGCATGCATATAAATACTGGGCCAACCGGTGAAGGTAAGATTCTTAGAATGGCTGGTTGAGAGATGGAACGTTCAAGAGCAATGCTTTTACATAGGAGGGCACCAGCTCGAGATAGAGCCCTCGGATGTATACTTTCTGACTGGCTTGCCAAACAGAGGCGAGCAACTCAATCTAGCCGGGACTAGGCCGGGTGGCCAATCCCTTGTTAGTCTCCGGGAAGATTGGTGCACACCTGGTGCACACCATTCGAAAGGCGTGGAGATCAAACACATCTCTCTGCGTGAGCTCAAAGTTATAACGTTCACGGTTACCAGAATTTGTGGCGCAGCCGCTTTACACATTGCTTCTGGGTCCCAAATGCGGATGGCAATTGACTGTTACCAAGGCACCATTTTCAACTGGTGTGATGTTGTGTCGGCTAATGTGAAGAGCCAACTGACTAAGGCAAAGAACGGACGACTGAAAACTTTTGGATATGGGCCTTTAGTCGTGAGCTTTGCCTTAGAGAGAGTTCCGATGCTGATCCCTCAGCAACTCACTGTTGATATTTTGGGTCCTCGGGAGCCAAAGCTGGTACGATGGGTTGCGGTGATGGCCCGGCATCCTGACGAGGGCGCGGCAGTTGTTCGATTTTCTGATAGTTACTTTCACTAGTTGGAGGACCAGGTTTTCTCGATCTAGGACTTTCCGTACGCCGGAGTAGATTTTCGACATGATCCGGACATGGTTCTTCCACAAGGAGAACAATGGGATGACAGAGGTACCTTATTTTTCACAAGTTTTCAAATTATGTATTTTTTTTTTTTATATATATCGTCTCAAAACTGACAGTAAAAATTTTCAAAATGCAGATGTTGGTCCACAGTGCCCAGCCAACCTCCGGCCTTTTGAGAGGAGACACCCAGTTGCACCGGTACCGGCCCCACAGGACGCGGCTGCAGAAGTACTAGCTGAGTTGGAGCATGATCTAGAGCGTCTGACGGCAGATATGCCTGAGACTACTATGGATGACATTCCTATCAGGCTTCAGCGCTTTGTAGTCGCAGTCCCTGGACCGTTTAGGAGATTTTTGCGTAAGGTAGCCCGTGCAGTGGTGTCATATAGGGAGCACCACCAGTGATTGACTAGTCACTTTTGTAGACACATATGACATTTTTGGCTTTTTGTACTTTATCATTTTTGCCGATCATAAGGTGTTTTTCAACCTATGATCGAAGACGATGTATATTTTTTGACACACTCCTATCTATATATATATCACTATTACCGGCTTATCTTGTTTAACATATGTGATGAAATGTTTTTAAATTTACTTGCATGATTATCGTAAATGTCTGTCCAACATTCGAGAAGCAATTGCATCTGCTAATGTATTTAAAGACCTTGGAATATGCTGATATTCAATGTAATCAAATTCACGTTCCAAGAGACGCACTCTAAAAAACAACCTTAATAACACAGGATTTCTAATGGTATAAACTCTATTAAGCTGTAATACAACAAGTTCAGAATCTAACATCACTATCAAACGTCGAATTCCAAATGAAATAGATTCGGATAATAATTCAACCACTGCACTGTATTCTGCAATGTTGTTCATTGTTTGACTGAGGCTTACCCCATGCATAGAAACTAACTCGTCAGAGGGCGAATAGATAACCCAAGATGCGGAAGAGATATTCCGTGTACTACGACAAGCACCATCAGCAAATCCAATGTATGTTTGGAGAGGCGTCGACATCTGCAATATCAAGAGTAAAACCAAGATAAGCCAAAATAACGACGAAAAACACACTCTCTAAGCTAAGCACACTGACTAAACTAACAAACACGCTAGCTAGAAAGAAAATCTATCCTATCTAAAAATTTCTCCATACCCACCATTTAAGCATAATACCTCTTTAGGTAAAGTCCATTTCTGGGTTTACCCAAAGAGTCCCCATCAAAATCAACCAGCTCATAAGCCCCTTTTGCTAGCTTTCGCTTTACAATGTAGGGTCCATGCCACATAGGAACGAATTTTCCAGCACCTAGCTTATCGTTAGCTTGATCATATAATAGCACTAGGTCTCCCTCCGAAAAACTTCGAGGGGTTACATTTCTATCATACTGAGCTTTCATTCGTTTCGCGTGAGTCTCGATTGCCAATGTAGCGTCACGTCGAGTCTCATCTAATTTAGCTAAGTACAATAAATGTTTCTCCTCTTCGGAAGTAGCTGGAAGTAATTCGACAGCCATTTGAAGTGATGGGATTTCGCATTCAATGGGTAACACAGCTTCCAAGCCATAAACTAGCTGGAAAGGAGTGAACCCTGTTGAATTTTTCACTAAAGTTCGGTATGCCCATAGCGCTGAAAATAACATGTTGTGCCAATTTGACCGATGAACACCAATGGTTCGTCGGATCATGATAACCAGAACTTTGTTGATAGACTCAACCAAACCGTTGGCTTGCGGATAATAAGGAGTAGAGCTATCGTGGCGCAAACCAAGCTGGCTTGTAAGCTCAGTCATCATGATGTTTCGAAAATGGCTCCCATGGTCAGTAATGATTGCTTGTGGGACACCAAACCTAGTTATGATATGATTGAATACGAAAACTGCAGCTGTTTTGCCGCTTGCGTCGAATGTAGGCATCGCCTCGGCCCATTTAGTAAAATAATCAACCGCGAGGATGATATACGCATGCCCCCCGGCCGAGTGAGGGTTACAAGTAATAAAGTCGATACCCCATTTGGCGAATGGACCAACGGCAATTATAGGGTGGAGAGGAGCAGGTGGAGCGTGCATCTTGCGATCAAACACTTGACAGTTGTGGCACTTCCTGACTGCAATGATACAATCTTTAAACATAGACGGCCAGAAATAGCCAGCGCGCAACACCTTCTGAGCTGTGGCATACCCAGACATATGACCGCCACATGCTCCAGAGTGACAATCATTCAAAACCTTCTCAGCCTCTTCGTGAGTTAAACAACGTCGAAAAAATAAGTCTGCCCCCCGGCGATAAAGTGTATCTCCAATAATTTTGTATTGCTGGGATTGAAACCGAATTTTTCGACGTTCTGCTTTGGAAGCTTCAGGCCGAAAGGTTTGGGTCTGGAGATAGATGATTATATCCCCGTACCACGGATCTACAGTACTGATAAGAAACAAAGATTCGTCCGGAATGGACTCTTCTGCCACAGTCTTTGTGTCAGCACTCGGGAAATCACACATCAATTCCGAAAAAACTAAGGATTTCTTAGACTTGGACTTCTCGAACTCCAAGTCGAACTCTTGCAGGATAACAATCCATTTAGAGTACTTGCCCCCTATCAGTTGTTTTGTCAAAATATAAATCATAGGGTTGTAATCTGAAATAACTGTAGTTTTACGGAGAAGAATGTAGTGACGGAAACGCTGGACAGCTTGAACGGCTGCCAGGGCCAATTTCTCCACATGCGAATATTTTAACTCAGTGGGATTTAAGGTCCGACTAAGATAATATATCACATGTTCCGCTCCAAATTCATCTTCTTGAACTAACACCATTCCAATGGTGGAATGCGAAGCTGCGAGGTATAAGAAGTAGTCCTGGTTGTAGTTGGGAGGATGCAACAACGGTGCATGGGTCAACGCGTGTTTAAGTGCATCAAAAGATTGTTGAGCAATCTCGTCCCAAAAGAATTGTGCGTTCTGTTTCAACAACCGTGTAAAACCTTTAGTGACCTCGGCGTAGTTTGGGATGAATCGGCGTAAAAAGTTTGCTTTCCCTTGCAAACTTTGGAGTTGGCGCAAACTCGAAGGAGGAGGCAAGTTGATGATAGCCTCGACTTTCAAGGGATCGACGCGAATGCCGGCATTTGAAATAATAAATCCCAGCAATCGACCTGTTTCTATACAGAAAACACACTTGTGGGGATTCAACCGAATTCGATAATGCCTACACCTCATAAAGATTGCTCGTAGGTGGACAAGGTGATCAGCTCGATGTAAAGAATGAGCAGGTAAATCATCGAGATACGGTTGCACAATGTGCTTGATGTCATGAAATGCATAAGACATCGCCCGTTGAAAAGTGGCCCCGACATTCTTAAGCCCAAAAGGTAATTTGCAATAAGCAAATGTCCCCCATGGACAAATGAATGCCGTTTTTGGTTGGTCAGCAGGTAGAATATTGATTTGATTGTAGCCCGAAAAACCATCCATAAAGGAAAACATTTCACTTCCGGCACAATCATCAATAATTTGATCGATATAAGGCGTAGGATAGTTGTCTTTTGGACAAGCTCGATTTATATCCCTATAGTCGATACAGATTCTTATTGTTCCTTGTTTCTTGTTGACCGGAACAATATTCGATACCCAATCCGTTAACGGGATCGGATATATGAAACCTGCTTTCAACAACTTTTCGACTTCTGCTTTAATCGTAGCCGCTTTTCGAGGGTGAATCTGACGCAACCGTTGCTGGACGGGTTTAGCATCCGGGTAGGTCTTTATTTCATGAACAACAATGGCAGGATCGATTCCCGGCATTTCCTCGTAAGACCAAGCAAACACTTCGCGGAATTCTTGGAATAGGGCCTTGTAAGTTTGGATTTCTTCTTCTGTACAAGCGGCACCTATATGAATGTTTTCCTCAATTCCGGGCTTCACTGAAATATCAATGGGAATAGTACGAGAAATATTCCCTAAATTCAACTCTGAATCAGAATGTTTCGTTGGATCCTGAGCGTCTTTGACATATTCAGCAGTAAAGATAGATGAAAAATCATTTTCAAATGCATCATCCTTAGGTAAAAACGAAGATCTGTGATGGAGATCCTCCCATGGTAGATCGTCTACACTTAGGATTTCGCGAAGTTGTTCGTCAGATGACATGACTTCGGGAAACGCTATCCATTCTAAGGGTGAGGTGAAAAGTGACTCTTCACTGACCACATTCATTTGGTCGAGCTCGGTCGAATGAAAGTCGGTAAAAGACATGAGAGCTTCATAAGCAATTTCATATGGACTCAAGGGCATAGCATTACCGAATGAGTCTATCTCAGAGTCAGATGGGACGAACCAAGGATCATCATAAATAATGTTTTCTGATGTAATCATATGAATTGTTGCAAACGAAGGATCTACGCTGAGTGGAGGGAGAGGAAAAGTTCCCAGTAAACCGGAATCTTTAACTAAACCTACACCAACGTCCCTATAAGGGATTGTCATCTTACCGACATGCTGGATACTCTCTGAAGAGGCTGGGTCGGATGAAAAGTATGTCAGCTGATCAATAGTCACGATCTTACCGTTATGTGGAAACTTGATTATTCTGAAGACCGATGAAACGACCGCTGTCATAGCATATGACCAACTTCGACCCAAAAGAAGGTTGTAGTCTAGAGGGGCATCAACCACTTCCACATCCAGACTAACGGTTTTACCTTCTACCCCTATAGGCAATTCTTGTAGAATACCAAACAGACGGAACCCACGGCCATCAAAGGCCTTAAGGATGGTGGGGGATTGGTTCAACGAAGGAGAACCAAGGGATCTCCAACATTGAATCGACATAATACACGTAGAAGCTCCCTCATCAATCACAGTCCGATGAATAGGCCTGTTTTTGACTATCACTGGAATTTGGAAAGCCATTTGATGGGGGAGACGCGGTGTACTATTTTCTAGATCGAAGATCATTAGATTCGGATCCTGAACATCAACAGCTCCGATAGCCGACAAAAGCAATTTTCGTTGTGCTGGGCATGATTGCAGCACTTCTAACGCCGACATTGCTGAGGGTGAAACAACTAAGTCCTCAACAATGTTGTAATTCTGGGCCGCTCTCGCATGTGGATTGAAAGCAGACCTTCGAAGTACACCCTTGGCGGGTGGTTTAATTACTAAGTCCGGGTTAGGTTTTTCGATCTGTAGTGGATCGGAACCAGGAGCTGAGGTTGATGGATTAGAATGAGAAGATTCTGCTTCCTTACCATCAACAGGATTCTTACTACCATAATCTTGCGATCGAGTCGCAATCCTCACATGAGACATCATCAAAATGGGTTCTTCACTGGCATTCGAAGAAGAACCTATCATCTTATTCTCCTACTCCGGAAATGGATTTTTTAACACAGCAGGAGTGGGAGAACCTTTGACTATTTTCACAACCTCGACCCGATGAGGGCAATCTCTCATAAAATGATCCTCTTCACAAATAAGACAAGGATATCGAGGTTTGTGCTTTTCGTCAGTGGTTTCCGACTTTTCAGTTTTCTCCTTTGGAGCCTTGTCTGCTTTAGCCTTCTTCTTTCCTTTCTTCTTTCCACCGTTTTTTGATTTGGCCGTAGATGACTCTACAGCGTGAATATCGGCGGTAAGTTCAGGAGAAGACTCTCCTGTCGGAGAATCAGGCAAAGTGATAATTGTAGTAGTTGAAGCCTTGGAAGACTTCTTCTTGCTCTTTGTATTCACGATACAAATCATACCATCAGCGGCATGAGATCCCGAAGGAGCAGCAGCGATTTGATTCGACTTTGGAAGATCCAAAATCTTCTCGTGTAACGTACCCGACTGAGTGTAAACTAAGTCAAGGTATTGTGCCTGAGCAATGACTTGCTCCTCAGTAACTACTTCGGCCTTAGCTACATCTTCAGTAATCTTCGGTAATAATGATTTGACAAACCATTCAGCTAAGATTTGGTCCGGGATAAAAACTTTCACTAGTCTTCTTCGACGTCTCCACTCATGAATGTGATCAGAAATATACGTGGACGTCGATTGTTTTAGTGAAGTTAATAACTCCGTGCCATTATCGTATCTGACCGGCAACTGAAAGTGAGTTAAGAACGAGGTAGCTAACTGGCTAAAATTGTAAAAAGAGGCCCGTGGTAACTCAATGTACCACTTGGCCGCGAGACCAATGAGTGTACGCTGGAAAAGACATAAGCGGATCGAATCATCCGAGATAGAATTTGAAGCACACCATAGGTGGTAAGTCATCACGTGATTGGACGGATCCTCTCCAGACTTACCTTCAAACTTGGGTATATCACTGGGCAACTTGTTTGGCATTGGCGGCCAGAACTGAAGATATTGAATTGGATCGTTCGTTAGGCGCGTCAAGTCTGGTAAATCCAAAGTTGCGATAAACGGTAACTGCCGGTTAGGATCTCTAAAACTCTGGGTCACAATACCAGCCCCAGGAGGAGGATATCCAGGATAACTAGGAACAGGAGTCGCATTTTTGATATTATATCCTCCTGGAAAACCAGGATTAACCGGACCGTACTGGGGTTGTTGAGGTTGTTGATAAGTGTACCCAGGATACGGTTGATACTGGTAAACCGGTTGTTGGACAGCTTGCCCATGTTGGTACTGTCCCTGGTATGGAGGTTGAACAAATTGAGGTTGAGTAGTGACAACCGTACTTATACCAGGCTGACCTACAGGCATCTGGACCGTGGTTTGAATCGTAGATCCAGACAACGGTAAAGATGTCTGAGGTGTGGTAACAGGGACAGTAGAAACTGGAGCCATCGATACTCCAGAAGTAAGTATGGTAGATGTAGTGGTAGTTGCAGCAGCCGTTTGAGATGGAGTACTAGGTGCAATTGGCGGCTGAGTAACTACCGAAGTTACAGAAGTTTGAACATTTGACTGGACAGGTTGCGGTTGCTGGGTTGGACCAGAAACTACGGGTTGTCCAGCTTGAGGAACCATCTGTATACTTGGTTGCAACACCTGTTGACCCTGTGATGGATCCCACACTAACATTCCAGGGTATTGACCCGTAACAGGTTGAGGATACTGAGATCCATAACCGGATTGAGGGTAGGATTGATAATTGTAAGGTGCAGTTCCCATACTTGGAACATATGACTGACCTTGAGGCGGTTGATAACCTTGACTCGAGTATTGACCTTGAGGTTGATAACCTTGAGGTAAATACTGATACTGGGGTTGACCTTGACCTTGAGGTTGGTACCCTTGAGGTTGATAACCTTGGGGTTGATACCCTTGAGGTTGCCATCCTTGAGGTTGCCATCCTTGAGGTTGATATTGATACTGAGGTTGACCCTGGGGTACATATTGAGGTTGGGGTTGACCTTGAGGCACGTATTGCACCATAGGTACATACTGACTTTGAGGTTGCCCCCCAGACACGATTTGTGTACCTTGAGGTTGCCCCCCAGGCGTTAACTGCGGTTGCCCCCCAGGCGGTAATTGGCCACCTTGAGGTTGGGAAACGGGAACTGAACCTGACATCATGTAAATGTCTCCTACACCCAATGGTATATTACCACTGTTTCCAACAAATAACCCATGATCAACGGGTTGAGGAGATGCCCCCGCAAAGGTACCAGAAAGTGATTGATACCCAGTGGGGACAGAAGGACCGCCGTGTAAGAAAGATTCAAGACTTTGAGTAAACACGGACGACTGACCAGACATATTTACAGGAGTATAAATACCTCCAGGTGGAAAAGGAGTACGAGGTGTAGAAAAACCTACCCCTGAGTTGTCTAAAAAATTGGTTAATGCAAGGTACCAAGAAGTACTTCTAGGAGGACTGTAAAAGATGGATTCACGCTCCCTTAGATCAATAGTAAGTTGACCTTCAAGGTTAGAGACACCTATATCCTCCTCTGGAGCAAGTTCTTCTATAGAAATCAAACCAGTAGGAAGATTTTCGGTGATAATTCGTTCTATTCTCGGTGAATCTGGAACACTAGAAGTTGGAGTAACAGATTCAGATATTTCAGGTTCTTCGCCTGTATCACTAGCAGACGAAAAACTACCAACAAGTTCAGAAACTGAAACAGCTTCAGGATTATAACCTGTCTCTAAACTTTGGTAATCTGGATGGACTACCAAGGAAGATTCTCCTTCTTCAGGTGAACCTACTCTACTGTCACTAGGAGGAGTTACAAGGACCTTTAACCCTTCGTACTGACCCGGAATATCTTCAGGAGATTCACCCCGCGATATACGGAGTTTTCTTAACAAATCTATTCCGGTAACAATCTCAGGAGACTTGCCCCGAAGTCTACGGGACTGTCTCGGTAATTCCGCCACAGCTAAAAACTTTTAACTACTACACACGAAAACAAAATAAAATTTCAAATCAAACCACCTAAAGCCTCTAAAGAACCAAACAAATTTGAATCACACGCCTAAAGAATCTAGGGCGTCAAACCAAACACAAACAGTAGTCTTCCGGACCAAAAGCGCTAGTTGGTGATGAAGCCCAACCTCGCTGGATTCAGTACAGAAATGGCGGGTGGAACAGTTACCCCGGCAACCTGCTTAATGAATAGACTAGACCAAGTTCCTCCACTTTAACCGTCTCGAGTGAAGTGAACCCCCCAGAAAATCCAAGTGAGTATAACCGACGTCTGCTCCAGGTACAGTGGGACCTTCCCTCCACCGTCACCTCGGTAGAATCCTAAAGATAATGGCCACTAAGGTTACCAACCGCAACAAATGCACCTGGGGGAACAGTCTAAACTCCGACAGCACGCAAGGGCAGAGTAGCAAGCTCAATCCCCTTGCCGGCTCCTTGACAATAATCCAAGGTTTACCGACAAGTGACCCCTGGCTCCTCGACAATGGTTAATCCGAGGTTTACCGTTTGTAATACGTGCGTGTCTGGCGTCGTTCCCAACGAGGGGGGAATGATCCCCTCACTGGTTCGGACACGAGCTCGTGCTTCTCCTTTAAGAGGAGCTTTCCCAGAGTACAAATGAGACAATTGGATTTAATCTATCACAAGATAAGCTACTTGTTTGGTTTTGTTGTCTTGGAGAGTTAATTACTCACCTACTCCAAGACACTAGCCTGATCTAAATTGGTGCTTCAGAGCCCTAGTAAATAAAAGTTACTATTTCGATTTTACTTTAAGCGTTACTTTTACGGTTGTTCTTTAAAGTCACAAGATAGTGGAAGTGAAACCAATGGTGTGTAGACTCGACTCCAACCACTACAAAGATGCACCTAAGATGATTTACGCTACTTTGCTTTTTCAATGAAATTCTTAACTAAGAGAGTTGAGAGAATGCAAATTTTAAAGAAAACAACTTTCTTAATAAAGACAATCAAAGAAACAATTCTCTTTTCTTTTCAAGCATACAAACATGACCACTCTTTACGTGCACGAAAAACTCTTTTTCTTTCAAATCTTTTCAAAGCTACTTGAAACAAAACTTTTCAAAGGAGATATTTTTTGTATTTTCTCTTTTTAATAAAGCATATAAATCTATTGTAACGAAAATCAATCTTAAAAGCTATAAAAACTATGAAAACTTGACTCACAAGCAAATCAAAAGAGAAATTACTCTAAACAAACCTAACAAGGCAAAAGCTCACAAAGATGATTCTAGGTTGTTTTACTTGATCAAAATCAAATCAAGGACTAGCTAATGCAGAATCAAAAGACTAGTCAAAACAAAACTCAAATCTTTTTGTTCTTTTTGTAAAATGGAATTCAAGACTTAAACAACAAGCACTTCGAAATTGGCCCAAAAGACAACTCAATGGTAAGTTGCTCTCACAGGTAGACTTTATGACAGGTCTGACTTCTTAGAATGCTGACAAAACCAGAGAGATCTAAGGCTTGACAACTCCTACCGCCAAAGTCACTACAAGACCTACTCAAAATCAAACCCTAGGGCTTATACTTCGATGAAATCCACTAAAACACTCAATGCTATAGAAACAAGTTCAGGTGAAGATCCTTGGCAAGGGACTAATGAATCTGGGCAGAAAAAACTAAGAAAAAACAAAATCTAAGAGCAAAAAGTGTAAAAAATGGAATTTTCTCAAATTTTGGCAGGGGACGCAAGCAACCCGTTAGCACAGGTGCGGGTCCGCTCTGTGCACACAGCAAAAGTGCGTCCAGGGATGCACTGTGTAGCACTCAGAGGGTGCGTCCTACTGAAAAACTCAAGAAAAACCAAAATAAAACTAATCCTAAGCTAACCCACCCAGAGACAGAATCACAGAGCCAAAACCAGAAAAATAAACCAATTTTCTCAAAGCAAAGTTCACACAAAGGAAAAGACTTTTCTCATCAATGGATTCCCCAGCGGAGTCGCCAATTTGTCAGGCGGAAAGAGTCGATTGTGCGGACACAACCAACCTCCCTAGGAGCCTAAGACTCTCTAGTGACAAACAAGACAAACAAGATCTATCCTTCTCTAAACATGCATTATGATATGAGATATCAAGTGTTTTGTTCTTACCTTTGTCCAAACGCTGTTGTAGAAGTCCAAGCTTTGTTGATCTGGATGAGCTCCTCCTTTTCTCCAAAACCTGTAATCACCAACAGTCAAACAATTAAATAGCACCTGATTATAACATAAAACAAAGCATATTCAACATGTAGACCAAGGAGCACATGAAATAACTCATAAACAACAAGTTATTGAGAAGAATGGACTCATTTGCATTAATAGGTAACAAAAAGAACAAATACAACCTGAGCCTTGGTGTTGTGCAAGTCCTTCCCAGGGTTCGTCAAGAGTTCTCCTTTACTTTGACAAAGCACACCCACTTCCAAATAGAACAAGCAAAGATGGCAATCTCTCCTCACAAGCTTCTAAATTGGAGTCCTAATTCCTGCAGCATTGTTATAGACATTTTTGTGCCTCGCAGCATGGAGCATGAAATGTCAATAATTACAGGGATCCTCAGTCCCTAAACATGTTGTTCTTACCCCTAAAAGAACAAGGTCAGCAAACCACAACACTTCCCATCAGTTCTCCACCTGAAAACACTCAAAAACAGGCTATTTTTGGATCATGTCAGCTACTCCACTGAGCATCTGCGCTGGAATGCAACTGCTCCTCCTTGTACCTGCGCTGAAAGTCAAATCTAATGAAGGCTACCTGCGCTGGGCGAGATTGGCCAAGTGGCACAGTCATTCTGCAAGGTGTCAATTGCCCAGGAAGCTTCCAAACTGACACTTGGTTCATGGGATTCGCCCTGTGATGAGTAAGAGGTACTTGATCTCCATGTGTAAGCAAGGATCTCCAAGTGGACTCAAGAACTGAAGTTTAACTGAAGAGGGAGGGGACACTAGTCAGCTTCATGCCAGCCTCAAGCTGACTCATCCTCTCTTCTTCTCTCCTATATATAGAGCTCTTCTATGAGGTCTAGGGAGGCTGGAATTTTGTGCAAAGCAAGGAAGTGCTGTTGGTTTACAGTTAGAGCTATTGGGTGATTGCTTTTATAGAGGTGAAGAGGAGATTTCTTGCTGCTGGGGAGGTGCTGCTGGATTGGAGCCATTGATGGTTGTAACCTTCTCAGAACCCTGTTACTTTTATCAATAAAGCTTTGAATGTTCTCCTATATACTTGTATTACATTGATGTATTGTATTTACTTGTATATTTGATTCACTCTAATCCATGCATCAGTTATGAGTACATGTATCTTGTAGTTTTCTTCTCTCTGTTGTGTAGGATCTGTGTGTAGCTGGACCGGCAAAGGGAGCAAGGAGCTGGGAACAAGAGACAAAGAGAGAGGATAAGGATCGACAAAAGCGAAAGACATCGGTTGGTTAATCTTTTCTTCCTTCTTTCTGTACTTTCATAAAGGAAAACATTAAAGCTTTACTTTCAGTTGTTGCTAAAGACTGTCACCTTTAGAGTAGGGATAGGGTCATCCGAGTCGGATACTTTTCCCCACAACAAACTGGCGACTCCGCTGGGGAGCCTAGTATCTTGTTGGTGTTTGTAGTATCTTTGCTATTCATTTCCTGAACCAAAGAGTACCGAATCGAAAAGCTTTTGACTATATCAAAAGCGAAGTAGAGGGGCTGCTACTCTTGCTCATTTTTGAGCAGATTCATGATTTTTGAGCAGATCTATAAAAGACTCTTGTACTCTTTGTGATAGATTTTCATCCTCTTGATCATTCCTTAGCTTGTACTTGACCTATAGCTTTTTATTTCAGCAAAAACAGTGCATTTTTGAGCTTTTTATGACCCAGAAATCCTTGTAAACGCAACTCTCGTGTCTCAGTGCAGGCTGCCCACAGGCAGTCTGCATTCCAGCGCAGGTACTCCCTTCGGGAACTGCGCTGAGAGTCAATTTGACAGACCAGAGCCTGCGCTGATCCAGTTAGGCTATGTCTTCCTGAGGTTTCCCATTGTGTCTGAGCCCTGTTTTCACTGTTGTTTTGCTGCTGATTGTACTTGCTGTAAACCAACTTTCCTTGACATTATTCCGCCTCAGTTGTGTGATGAAACTGTGATTGTTCTTTCAGTATTTCTTGTTTCAGTTACAGTTTCCCATTGTGAAAAGCGAACCAGTATAGCTGTGGCCTCTTAGATCCTGAACTGTAAAAGTGTCTTTGTGATCTTAAGAGCTAGTTTTATTACTGTTCATGGCTGTTTGAGTTTGTTTGTTTTTTCATCTTATGGTTTGAATTCATATATTTTTAGTGTCAAAACAAGTGCTTGTAAGGCGTCTTTTCATTTTAGACAAAACTTGTTTGTTTACGCTTCAAATTGAATTCGAAAATTATACAACAATTTCCTTTTGTCTACATCAACATTAAGGGAAAAGAAAAGAAATACATGCATCTTGCATTTGCATTTTGATAAGTTTGCATGATTGATCTAGGAGAAAGTGCATTAGTTTGTGCTTTGTGCTCTGTGTGGAAAGATAATGTTTTTCTCTCCCCTCAGTAGTTAGGATTTTCAAAGCTAAAAAGATTGTAAAGCTTGCTTATCATTTTAGCTGCATTTAGGAATTTGTACCAATACATCTCGTGGTGATCCTGAAAGACAAACTGCTAAACAAGATCAACTTAAAATATATTGAATGAATCTAAAAACGCTTTGTAACATAACGCTCACAATAGAGGTCTAGGTAGAGACGTGTTCCGGCGTCGTTAAACGTAGTGACTGTCGATCTCTACGAAGGTGGGTGATTCCTCCTGAGGGACGATAGCACTAATACGGACTTGTGCTCCCACGTACCGTCGCGTATATTGGGAGACCCCTATAGGCATTTATCCTTTATCCTTAGGAAGCCGTGTCGGCCGCCCTACTGATCGCGATGCAGTGAACACAGCATTCACGAAGATCGACCACCCGTACCGTAAAACGTATTCTGTGGTTTCGCGAAAGGTTTGGCACACCCTCTGCCTAGATCTCCAGAGCAGTTTCTTTTGGTCTTTTTCAAACTCTATAACTGAAAAAGTCCAGCCGAGCATTTGTCACTTCGGGCTCGTTAATACATCGAAGGCGACTAGAGTCATCTTTAGCTTTTTCTCGACTCTTAAAACATGAAAAAGAAAAGTTGTGTCTAAAGCGTCGTTATAAAATTTATTTTAAGCGGAATAATCATCACCCTTCCCTCGTTGATCTTCGAATTTAGTCCACCACAAGTGGAAGTTCCTGTAGAATCGCTAAGAAATCTTTTGGATAGACTAGATATGTCTGAACAACCGTCGACATCTAGGACTGTGTCGTCTGACACAGCTGCAGCAGAGCCTCCTGCTGCTACTCCAACGATGTTCGCTGGTATACCATCTGTCCCGGCAAATTGTCAACAACAAGCCGGAGTCCAATCAGGGACAACGACATGGTTAGTTCCTATTTCTTCATCCGGATTATCATCTGGTATTTCTTATGTTGAAACTCGCCAAATTGATCCATTTGGAGGTCAATCTGGGCAATCGATCCCCTTGAGTTCCGGATTGATACCATATGGGGGGCAGTATGCCCTTTCATTACATCCTCCGGGAGGATGCCCATCCGTGAGTTCACAACAAAGTTCAGGTCAAACTGGAATTACATCCAGCGGTTGGGTACCAATACTGCCTCAACAACCAGGAGTTGTATATTCTATGCAACCAATCCGCCCTGTGTCGAATGTTGCCACTATACCTGGTATGGTGATTGCATCACAAGTACAAGCGCTGCCTACTGTATGTCAACCCCAAGTTTCTCAGGTTGCCATACAACAGCCTCTTGTCTCGACATCTCAATCGCAACCTCAGGTCAGTGCCTCCTTATCTGGAATGACTCAGGATCAAACAAGTACTGTGACTCCTCATCTTGGTCAATCATCTAATATTGGGCATCAGCAAATGGTCCAACAACCAGAGCTGGTTAGAACTCAACAACTGCAATTCCAGCAATCATATCAAGGACCTGAGCAACAAGTCTTTGTAAGTAATGGGCAACCATACTATAATGGTTATACCCATCAACCTTGTCAAAGTTGCCAACAATATGCTGGTATGCAAAGACCCACTGCTCAGGCGATTCCATCTTATCCTGGATATGCTTCGCCTAACCTGAATCAACAGTTGCCCTTTGTAGCAACTCTAGAATTACCAGATCTAAACCGGCTGACGAATGATCCAATTGCTTATGCCCCTTGGTGGCCAGCGATTCCACACAAACTTCCATCAGACATTCCTAAATTTAATGGAAATCCTGGTGAAGATCCGTCGAATCACGTGATGACATTCCATCTATGGTGTTCATCGAACACCCTGAATGATGATTCGATAAGACTTCGCCTTTTTCAGAGAACGTTAACGGGTCCAGCGGCAAAATGGTATATTGAATTGCCTAGAGCTTCGTTCGACAACTTCAGTACCTTAGCTACAACCTTTTTAATCCATTTTCAATTACTGATAAGGTATGAAACGGGAACAGAACTCCTTACCAACTTCAAACAGACAACGGCCACTCATATATCTGATCATATACACGAATGGCGACGTCGTCGTAGGATGGTAAAAACATATGTTCCCGATCAGCTATTAGCTGAATGGTTTATAAAGTCATTACTTCCGGCCATAACGGAAGATGTGGCCAAGGGGGGAGTCGTAACAGAAGAGCAAGTTATAGCTCGTGCGCAATATCTAGACTTGGTTTATACTCAGTCTGGCACGCTCTACGACAAAATACCTGACGCCCCTAGACCGGAATTCTCAATTCCTCCTCCTCCTAAATCAAACAATGACTCTCACGCCGGCGATGACGTGATTGGCAAGCACAAAATTTACAGTCAAAATGCAAATGAAAAACTTCTTGCCTCAGAAGTAAATGCCATGTCGACCGACAAGGGCAAAAAACTGAAGCAACTAGGGGGCAAGAAGAAAAAGACAGGAAGAAAAAGGAAACCCCCGGCAGGGTGTCATATATGCGATGAGGATCATTGGACGAAATATTGTCCACATATAGCTGAAGTTAAGAAGCTCTTTAAGAGTTCAAAAACCCCAGCAGTATTGACTGATCTGTTTCCTAATCCAAGTCAAAATCTGGTTGCTAATCAAAATGCTTCTGGATCCCAAGTGCTTATGTTGTCTACCTCAAAGCAACAGAATAATGATTTGACAAGGAATAAAGATTACGGGAATCCAAAGCTGTCAAACAACAAGGTTAATGAACGACCTAGTAGTTCAACAACAACTTTGACCGAAGTTGTGCCACCCATCGTTCCTGAGCCAATGATAAAGTCGCAAAAGGGAGTAGTACACAAATCGACATTTAATCCTCGTGCCAAAGAAGCACAGAATTATAATATAGTAAAGGACCTGGCCCAATCGCCGTCCACTATGTCGACACTTGAGGTACCACAAAATTACCCCTCCCAAGAGCAAGCTTTATTATCAGCAATAGGTGGGATTGGCCCAATGGATTCCAATCTTGTGGCCTTTGATCATAAAGGATATGACCCGCAATTACCAGCTCAACTAGCTTTCCTTATTCAAGTGAAAGCCCTCAACAAAACTGTTCATCGAACAATTATTGATGAGGGGGCATCTACATGTCTTATGTCGATGAGTTGCTGGAAAGATTTAGGCTCACCACCCTTGTCGAAATCGTCAACGACGTTAAAAGCATTTGATGGACGATCATACACTCCATACGGGATTTTAAGTAACTTGCAAGTTGAACTGGGGGGAAAAACAGTAGGAATTGATGTTGAAGTAATTGATGGAAACCTTGATTACAACATCCTACTTGGAAGACCATGGATCTATGCCATGGCCGCAGTTGTGTCGACCTACTTCAGGAAGATTGCATTCCCCTTCCAAGGGGGAATTACAATCGTTGACCAACAAACTTTTCTCCACGACAGTTCACAAGTTACAGGAAGCATTCCAATGATCCATGGAAGGAATCATTTGCTCCAAAATATCGGAGTAGGTCTCCTAAAAGACCCTGCCTTAATGGGTACTTTCACCCTACCGCCTCCAAGTAATCTGGCGGGAGTGGCCACGGTGGAAACCTACAAAATGAAATCTAATCCAATCTTCTGGTTGGATTCGGAAGATTCCTAAATATTTTGTCGACTCCGAGGACAGTTCTTATCTCGTGTCAACCTCGTTAAAAAATGAAACAAGGAGTTATGAGGATAGTTCTTTTACTATGTCAACCTCATTAAAAAATGAAACAAATCCCCTTTTCAAAATTCAAAGGTAAACCTTCATTCCAATCACCAAGTTGAATGCAATGAAGCTTGGGGGGCACCTTCCTTTGACATGCGTTATTATGATGCTGGGGGCATGCACTACCGAGCAGTTTTAGCACATAGTTCATGCTCGTTAAAAAATAAACATAAGATTGAGCAGTGTTTTGGCGCATTCAAGCTCGTTAAAAAATGAACCCATCTCGGTAAATAACCATTAAGTATGTAACCTGATCAACCATAAAAGCCTTGGTCGTGTTTTGAACCTGCCACCTCCACTTTCATTTGGCCGATCGTTCACCTCCATATGATTGTTTACCCATTTTGAGGAACAGCTGCGAAGAGTGATTTCACCTAGCCATCCTTGTGACACTGCCGTGATTGGAAAATTCCAACCTGTACCTAGAATCAGCTGCTGTCCCTGTTCATCACTCGTTCCTCAAAAGACGAGTCTTCTTTAAGCTCTTTTCAACTGACTCATAAAATATGAAAAGATCGCCGAGTTTTGGCCTTCCAGCTCGTTAAACGACCGGAAGAGCTATCCCTCTTTTAGACTTTAATCTTTTTGGACCTGAGGGATTATTACACAAAAAGATCGAGCGCTTGTCTTGTTCGGCTCGTTAAAAGTACCGAACACCCAGCCCTTCTGTATTGTTTTATACTTTTTCGGACTTAAGGGATTAGATGACGAAAAAGGAATTATGGAGTTAACTTTCTGTACCTTTTCAGACTCTCTAAAAATGAAAAGGACCGAGTTTTCCTTGTCGTTAGACTCGTTAAAATGATTAAATAGCGACAAACTTGTCTTTAGACGAGAACGAGTTTCCCTATCGCTAAGCTCGTTAAATCATAGCGATGGGCTTGCCCGAAGGGCAGGTTATAGAACAAGCATATGTTATCCTCCTCAAGCTTGACAAAAATAAAGAGGTACTGGTCAGAAATGACTGGGGAAAAATTGGGAGAACATCAAAGCTTAATGGTAGCAAGTCGCTCTTGAACATGACACTTTTCTTCCGTACCACATCGGGTTGGGTTGTTTCATTCACCGGACTCATCACCATGGTCTTCGCCAAACCATCCACATTTTGGGGTAATGCTACCGATCCATCGCATCAGTGTCGTTATATGTTCAAGAGAGGTCATTCTAAAAGTGTCAACCGTGTCCCATCCACTGCCATACATTATCCTTCATCCATTCATGATCGCCACCCTGAATCATATGTCACAGTTTGTTTTCACCTCCACTAAAATCATTAGCTCCGTTCCGTGTCATTGATGTGGGATTCATTAATTCCCTCCTTTGACGGATTGCTTCTTGTCGACTTCAGCTCATTATCCAAGAAGTTGATCTAGGAACAACCCCATCAGTACTTTGAAGCTTGCATGCCTCAATGGCAAGTTTCTCACTTCCGGCGACAGGTATACATCAATGACCTTGGACCAGAAGATTTTGCGTGGCGTTCGACGCCAAGTCCTTTATTCACGCCACGCGAATTGTACTGCAGTACCTTGAGGGTCATTATCATTATCGGTGATTCCTCTCGCGCTTGTTAACGGTTTTTCATCATTGACCGGTAGTCAAGCGATGTCTTTCCATGTTCGACTTCAGCGAAATTCTCACATGGATCGACTTGTACTTAGAGTGAAGATCGAACGAGTTCGAAGACCCCGGATCTAGTTTCATCCATCCGGGCTGCGATATGTATTCAGGAAATATAAAAGCATTTGTCATGTACATCATTGCAGCAGATGATCATCCTATTCAAAGGATGATAATTTCAGCAGAGAATTATCTGTCTATCATTAGACGATCGTCTGTTCTATGTACCAAAATGTATTTATAAAGCTGAGCATGGGAATGCCTGCCTCAGCTAGATCATGAAAACAGAATGAAAAATAATGTATTGTATTGTATTGTATTACAGGGCACCTCTCAGCACTTGAATGAACTTCGGATCCTCTGGATAAAGCATTTCACCCGATAAACGGCCTCATACTTTAGGGGGCAACTGTTATAGACATTTTTGTGCCTCGCAGCATGGAGCATGAAATGTCAATAATTACAGGGATCCTCAGTCCCTAAACATGTTGTTCTTACCCCTAAAAGAACAAGGTCAGCAAACCACAGCACTTCCCATCAGTTCTCCACCTGAAAACACTCAAAAACAGGCTATTTTTGGATCATGTCAGCTGCTCCACTGAGCATCTGCGCTGGAATGCAACTGCTCCTCCTTGTACCTGCGCTGAAAGTCAAATCTAATGAAGGCTACCTGCGCTGGGCGAGATTGGCCAAGTGGCACAGTCATTCTGCAAGGTGTCAATTGCCCAGGAAGCTTCCAAACTGACACTTGGTTCATGGGATTCGCCCTGTGATGAGTAAGAGGTACTTGATCTCCATGTGTAAGCAAGGATCTCCAAGTGGACTCAAGAACTGAAGTTTAACTGAAGAGGGAGGGGACACTAGTCAGCTTCATGCCAGCCTCAAGCTGACTCATCCTCTCTTCTTCTCTCCTATATATAGAGCTCTTCTATGAGGTCTAGGGAGGCTGGAATTTTGTGCAAAGCAAGGAAGTGCTGTTGGTTTACAGTTAGAGCTATTGGGTGATTGCTTTTATAGAGGTGAAGAGGAGATTTCTTGCTGCTGGGGAGGTGCTGCTGGATTGGAGCCATTGATGGTTGTAACCTTCTCAGAACCCTGTTACTTTTATCAATAAAGCTTTGAATGTTCTCCTATATACTTGTATTACATTGATGTATTGTATTTACTTGTATATTTGATTCACTCTAATCCATGCATCAGTTATGAGTACATGTATCTTGTAGTTTTCTTCTCTCTGTTGTGCAGGATCTGTGTGTAGCTGGACCGGCAAAGGGAGCAAGGAGCTGGGAACAAGAGACAAAGAGAGAGGATAAGGATCGACAAAAGCGAAAGACACCGGTTGGTTAATCTTTTCTTCCTTCTTTCTGTACTTTCATAAAGGAAAACATTAAAGCTTTACTTTTAGTTGTTGCTAAAGACTGTCACCTTTAGAGTAGGGATAGGGTCATCCGAGTCGGATACTTTTCCCCACAACAAGCATTTACCCTTAGAAAATGTATAGCTTCAACCTCCCCTCCTTCTGGCCCAATGCCTGTATTTATAGTGCTCAAGAGGAGGTTAATCAGGTCCACCATCAATGGGATAATCCCCTCTTTGGGTGGGATAGCTCCCTTATTGATGGGATAAGTCCCTCTTTGATAGGAGTGCATGAACCATCTGGAGGCGCCCAATACACGTCGAACAACCTTCTAGAATGCTCTAGAAATGACCACAAGTAACTTTTTAAAGATGAAACTTGCGCATTCTAACCTTTACAGGGGGACGCACCTATCCCTTTACATACAGAGCGTCTTTGGACGCAACTTTTGTGAACATTGGGAGCGTCCCCGCAGGTAAGGTTGAGAGAACCTGCGTCCCCAGAGATAAATACATTTATACAAGACTTTCTCTCTTTTTTGGAGTTTGACATGGAGAGCAGAGGCATAAGACTTGTCTAAGAGGGTAGCATGACTGTTGATTGAGCCATACTAACTGTAAATAGTCATGGTGACATTTTTTAGTGTAACAGCATGTGTCGGTAGGTTGCCCAGTTCCCTCCAGAACTGTGCAATTCTTACTTGCATGCATGGCAACCTTTCCCAAAAATAAAAGAAAAGAAAAGAAAAAAAAAAGCATCCATAGAAAATAGGGATCTATTTTTAAAAAGCGGGAGTTACACTATTTGATTTTAGAAACTTCCCTCCCAGTGTCTCTTTTTCCTATATTTGTGGCATGTGCATCATAAACCCTAAATCTACCAATTTGTTTATTGAACGCCGTAGAGCTCATTCTTCACATTCAATCTTGGAGCTTTGGCATTACTAAGGCATGTAGGAATCTTCAACACAATCTTCACGGATTTTCCAAGTAAGTTTTTCTTGAATTTAGGATTTTGTGATCCATATCAAATTTATTGAGAAGGTTTTGGGTGATAATCACATCAGAAAGAATTTTTTGACGCGTGTCGAACCAACAAGCTTGTTTCATCTTAAGTTTTTCTTTACATGTCTTTTGTTTATTTTTCTATCGTTTTTCTTTCCTTGGCTTGTGTGAGTGTTGTTTTCCTTGTTTTATCAAACAAATGTTGACATTTTAATGTATTTTAATTTTTAGAAGTGTTGTTTCAAGTTTTGCATTGCATTTCCTTAGTGTCGCATGCATGACCTTGTTTCTGCACTAATGATCGTTGTTGCAACGATTCACTTCATGAGCTTAATTATTATTATGTTTGACTGATTCTTGCAATTGCTCTGATTGCATGCATGTCCATTAACTCATATCTACACCATCTTTGCACAGGAATTCAATCTTACTTGTTTTCAGGTCGCCCTTGGGCAGATCTGGGCTTCCTTGGCTCAGAGCTTGCCTTCCCCAACATGCATTTTGCATTCCTGGGAATCAAGACTCTGCCTTAGCTCCAGGAATTGCGCAGAGGCTTTCTGTCAGTGGCTTCCTAGTTGTGCTTTGTGCAATTCTGGGACATAGTGCCCAGCCTTGCCCCTGGGATTATGCAATTCGCAACCCAGCCAATAATCAGGCCGAACTGAACTGCCCATTGCACAGTTCTAGTCTGTAGCAAGCCAAGATGGATTGTGCTTTGCATAGTTTTAGCCAGTAACCCATTCACTAGTTGTTGGGACTACGCAATGTGTAGTTCTAGTTGACAGTCTCCCTACCTCTCAGAGTCATAACTGTGCAATCTTGCCCAACAGTCACCCAGTTTGTTGCATGACTGATCCTTAAGTTGTTTTTTGTTTTTCAATTGACATTTTATTTCCATGAGTGTCTCTCTGTCTCCAAGCACCACTGGGAACAAGGACAACAACAACAGTGAGCAACAGACCTGCACAAGACAAAGGCAAGAGGAAGATTTCTGAGATCACAAAGGCATAACAAAGCTACAAGTTTAAGGAATATCCACTTGTGGAGAAAGTAGCTTTCGAGATTGAGGTGAAGAGGTGACAACATGAAAGGAGAGTAGCGCAAAGAAAAAGGGAGAAGCAAATACTGGAAGAAGCAGAGAGAAAGTTGCAAGAAGAAGATAAAATGTTCAAAGAAGAACATGAGTTGCACAGAAGAGAGAAGGAAGCATAGCAAGAACAAGAACATGAAAATGAGGAAGTGCAAGGTGCAGAGACAGAAAAAACTACGCTGATACAGGTTGAAGACTCAGATCCACTAGCAACAGATGATGAACAGGGTGAGCGGCCGTAAGAGCAGGAACCTGCTCTGTAGGATGAACAGATGGACATGAATATGGTACAACCATAATAGGATCAGGACACAGAACTCATGCCAAAAGAAACCGAGTTCACTCCACAAACTTCAACAGCTCTTGTAGCATAGCAAGTCCCAAGTGAACAAGGAGAACCTATTCTCCTTGCGGATGATCCGAGAACATATGTGTACAACATAGCCTTTGGCGAGTCAAAACACAAGTTTTTACATGCATTTAGAGTGCACACCCCAGATGATCATACATCTCTTGCGCACTTTGAAGAATGGGTGATTGTGTCTAATGTGTGAAGACATCCAACTACCTTGGATAATTCTATGAAGGTTTATGCCAAAGCCATAAGCTCAAGTGTGAAGTTCTTGATAGAAGAAAATGAGCACATGGCTAAGGACTTGCAAGCAGCCAAGCAAAGGGAAGAAAAATCAATAGGATCCACCAGAGCATAAATGAAGAAAGTGATACTCGTTGAAGTATCGGCTATTGAGAAAGTCACGTGGAGACTGTATGAAAAGCTTGTCATCATACACAATGAAGTTTTCCATTTACATGGCTTTCATTAGCGTGTTGAGGCCTCGAAAATTGCTGCATCAACATGGGGGAAAACCACTTGGTTCGGACCTTAAGACAATTGCTTTTCCGTTTAGGTAGTGGCTCCGACTAGATATAATGGGACTAGTTTCCCAATGAAAGGTGATTGAATGAATGTGTAATGCTTATAGTGGAGTGAAATAGATGGATTAGTAGTAATGAATCAAATGGAAAACATATGCATTAATCTACTTTATAATTCGAGGTTGTTTAGCATTTATCTAGATGTGATCTATAATGATTTTCCTTAGTAAATGACAATATAGATTGTTCAAACACCAATGGAAATGAAATTATTTCAAGATGATTATTTTGATTAAATAGTTAATCAAAATAATGTGTATAACTCATATCGCAATTATAATGTCAAATAAAATTGCTTAACATGTATTTAAAAATAGCAATGGCAGCATGATCAGAAATGAATACATGTAACACTATTCTTTAAATACCATGTAATAAGTAATCTGAAAAGATAAATTCACTATTTATTTATGAAAAAACAGAGGCACAAAGAAATACCAGATGCACGTTGCTCAGCACATAAAATAAATAACAACTATTTAATCCTTCTCACAAATATGATTTCGGGAGTACATAAATGCAGCTTCTCAAAATTGTTTATGAAAATTCCTAAAACAATGTTCGAGTCATTCTATTGAGAAAAGTATGAAAGTACAATAGTGCGAGCTTTCGTAAGCCTTTCTTCATAAAATTCAAGACCTTAATTTCATACAACAAGCAAGCTTAAATAGAAAAAAAAATTGAATGTATTGTGCAAAGTGTTGAGGGAATTGAAACAGATCCCTTCAATAACTCTTAAAGGACAACAAATTTTTGGTAGAAATTTCTGAATGTGATTTGCTGTCTTCATCGGATTTGTTTGTTTTATCAAATTATCTGGATGTTTGTCTGTCTGTTTGAACTGAACTACCACTTATCAGCACAGCTATCCTCTTCTTTCATGAGCCTAAACACGGAAAACATGAATCGATAAGCTAAAAATAAATGAGACTGATAAGCGAGTTTCATTTGAAACAAATCACGTTTTGTAGGAAATCTAGATAAAAATGTAGAGCGTAATAAATTCCAAACACAAAAATCATGGAGAAGAATGTGGAATGAGGTCTATGATAAGAGAGGTAGACTTTATGTTCTTATCGTAAATCGCAAAATAGACACTGATGAAAAGGCGAGGCTTAGCAGTTTTTTCAGAGGGGGTTCGAAGTGGTAAGTATTTTGTGAAGAGGGAGTCTGAAAGAACAAATGAATGACACGTAGATATAGGGTTGGATAGAAAACCAAATTTTTGGACCACCCCTTTGAGAAACTTAAAATTGAGTGCACCGGGGTCTGAAATCTTCTCTGTCGTTGATCTGGTCAGATTAGATCTAATCCATTTATTTTTACAAGACAAGTTGGGCTTTTCCTATTATTGCAATCGGCGTTCGGAGTGGAGGCAAAGGAATAGGCAAGATTATGAAAGTTGCAAAGGAACTGGATGCGAAATGTTATAGATCACTTTTAAGTTATGTGTTGGGTCTGAGATTTACATCATAATTCAAATCATAGTCACAAATCAACTAAGGTGAAGGATTGTTATAAATTGTGTCTCTTTAAAACTTGTGATTATGACGTCTCGGGGTTGCGTGGCAGTGTCGTCACGAATGATGTCATGATGACATGATGATGTGACATGGTAGATGACATGGAGTATGTTGTCATGGATGACATGGATCATATCACAATCACAATCAGTGGTGTGGGGCAGGGTTTGGTCTTAAGGCTTTGGATCTTGCGATGTCCCAGATGTGGGTCTTTAAATCTATGGTCAAGTCTGGTTCGAATATCACAATTGGTTTTAGCGGAGGGTCTTTTCCTTGTGGAAATTTTTATTATATCGATGTGCATTGCGGGATATGGTGGAGTTATAAATTTTTTAACCTTCGGGAATTTGAAAACTCTGATTCATTTTAATTTTTAATTAAATAACCCATTTTAATATTTAAGGTTTTTAAAGCCTAAGTATAGTTTTGGTCTCGGGGGCTATTTAAAATTTGGTTTTTTATTTTTTTATTTTTTGTTTTTTTAAAGAAAATAAAATCAAATGGTTTTCTAAAACTAAAGGGTCCATATTTTAATATAATAAATTTCATAGGAAATTTATAATATATTAAATGGGGAATTGTTGAATAATAGAAAAATTGGCAATTCACAGGAAGAACCAGCTATTTATGATAAATAACGAATTTCTTCAAAGATTCAGTAAAAATAATTTAGGAAGTGGAGATTACTTTCCAAAACATTTAGATAAATAAAATTACTCTAACTATAAAACTCATTAAATTGCAATTTAAAAAAAAAACTTTTTGTGAATGAAAAACACTTATTTACTTGTATCAACCATTAATTAGTTTATAAAAATAAAGGAGGGGGCCTTTTACGACTTAGTTTGTAGTGTAGTCATTTGTCACATGTAGAGCCACTACTATTAGCAAGCGTTCATAGCCTCGAAGGGGTTACTTTTTAACCAAAAACAATCCAGTGTCCCATCCATTTAATTGTGAAATAACTAGAGGTAAGTTTATTTTCTTTTATTTTCTTTTTTTTTAATTGATGCTAAAAAGCGATTGTACTGGTTTGGTGACCAAATAATGATGTTGCCATTCATTGGTAATAATCAAACTGAACAAGCTAGCTCATGATGAGCCCCTTTTCTTATAATTGAAAAATAATAAGCCATTACCCTGATTTGATATTCAGTATGGTAATGTGACTTTAATTGGTTCCCTATGATCATGGTAAGTAGGCTAGTGATGAGACCTCTTATATTTTTATAATTATTATATTTTAGAATTACACTCTAAAAATTCTCTTTTTAATGGATGGGGAGGATCATTGAGTCCTTAAGAGTTTTGGATGACAAATCCGAGTTGAAAGTGCTTTAGTCGTAAGACAATCTTTACTTTTTAAAGATAAACATTTTAACTGAAACTAGAGTAAAAGGATATAATTTTTGAGGTTTTTAAAATATTTCACAACTTAATGAAAATTTGGAGTTATATAATTTTTATCTAGTTTTCAATTTTGGTAACCACTCCTTTAAAAATTCCTACCTTCAAAATGAAAAAATGAAAAATAACTTCGAGAGATGTTGGAAAAGTCAATAGAGTACTATTTAACATTTTTTATTAACAAAATATGTAAAGGAAAAATAAATTGCAACGAGATGTACAATGGAAGTGATTTTTTACAAAAAAAAATATTTTTTATTTTTCATATTTATTTTCTTTTTTATTTAATTTTTTTTTTTTTTTAAGAATAGAATTTCTTTAATATGAGTCCATTTATAGGGAGAAAATCTCTCTTTCCTAATAAATATTGAAGTATAAATGTAGATGGGCTTATATGTTGAACAATCTGAAATGGACCAAGCCATGATTTCTGAAATTTGGTATGTTTCCCTTTTTCTTGATGTGCTTTGTCCCACTTGAGAACTAGATCTCCAATTTCGAAGGATCTTTGTATGACTGAACTTGCATCAAAAGAAGCTTTCACCATCTGTTGATGTTTGGTGTGTGTGAGTTTGGCCTTTTCCCTTTCTTCTTCTAGTTTTAGGATTTGTGAATTTCTTAATTGCAAGGAAGAAGAAGGTGTTTCTTCAATAAACTGAACTAGGACTAATGAAGGAGGATCTAAATGTGATTGAATGATGGCTTCCTTCCCATATACTATGTTGAACGGATAAGTTCCTATAGAGGCCTTTTGAGTTATCCTATCATCCCATAGAGAAAATATTAAATTTTTGTGCCGATTTCTTTGATTTTGATTAATAGTCCTTTTGATTATTCTAAGGATATTTTTATTAGTGGATTCTGCCAAACCATTTCCCCAGGGATAGTAATTAGTAGAATATTTGATTTTAAAACCTCTCCTAATTGCAAATTCAATAATACTGGCACCCGAAAAATAAGATGCATTATCAAATATAAGTGAAAAAGGGAAACCAAATCTTGTAATGATAAATTGATCAATAAATTCAATAATAGATTCAGAATTGACTACCTTTAATGGAATTGCTTCCACCCACTTAGTGAAGTAATATGTAGTAGTCAGAATATATCTATGTTGTTTAGAAGAATCACGAATGATCTCATCTATGATATTTAGTCCCTGTTGTTCGAAAGGTTGTTCGATGTTGACTGGTTGCAGAGACAAGGCTGGTTTTCATTGTCTTCCAGAAGCATTTTGGCATGTTTTGCATTTCCTTACGTATGCGTGGGTATCTTTGAAGAGAGTGGGCCAGTAGTATCCAATATTGTTGAATTGAGGCTTCTGTGATCCATATCAAGTTTATGAAAAGTTTTTCAGCGTAAATCACATGATAATACCTTTGTCGACGTGTTTCGAACCAACGAGTGTGGTTCGTCGTCAGGACAAGTTGAAGAATCAGATCATGGTTGCATATTAAATAGGGAGAGTAGATCATCCAACAGCTAGGTTTGACTGAAAATGGCTATACTGAGAAACAACTATATTAGATCAGACTAGATAAATTGTTAAGATTGAGCAAGAACGGCTATATTTGACTATTCAAGTTGTTTAATTATATAATATTATAACGCTAAAACAAATATCATTTTAATACCTATCATATGCTATTTAAGTGAAAAATCAACCAAATTTGAGTTACTATTAGGGAATATTTATAATAAAATTGTTTGAAATGTTGACATATAATACTATATCTAGGGAAAATAATTGTTAGTAATTGTAAGGGTTTAATAATAACTAATAATAATTAATATTATATTATTATTATAATAATGTTATAATATTAATCTTATTATTAATGTCTTGTGTAACTAATTGATATAAAATTGATAGTAAGGCTATCTACTTGGAATAAGTGTTAATAGATCTAGGGATATTAGTAAATGTAAGGATTTAACATTAACTAAAATAATATTAATTAATGTTATATTATATATACTAGATTATTAAGATTAGTCATGAAAAGGGAATATCTATAGTAACTCAAATTTGGTTAACTTTTCACTTAAATAGCATATGATAGGAGGAGGTGAGAATAGATACTCGGGGAGCGATGGAGGCGTTTCATGGACTTAGGGTTTCAGAAGGTAATCTCTGCGCCGCCGCAGTCCCAAAAGATCTAATCTGCTTTGGATCGGCTAGATGCCTGGCCGCTGGATACTCCGAGCTCGATGCCTCCCTTGGGTCCTGGATCGGATCTGCTGATGAAAAGGTTTTTTATGAGTCGAACCACAACAAACTACGACCGGTGCGCTCCTCCGCCTTCAGGGTGCAGATAGATTACCTCACGGCGGCACCAGAAATCTTTTGTCCGGAGTTTTTTACTCCAAAACAAACGGCCCTTACCCTGTCTCGTCTTGATACGCCAGCATACGAGAACGCTCTGCACAGGCATGGCAAATCTGTCTGCGACTATGGAGAAAAGAGGCGTATGCCAGCTCCCATGCCCCATTTTGGTACGCCGTGGTTTCGATCTGCCGATCTAGGGCGGATTTTAAATGGCAAAGCCGTAGATCAAGTATGGGGTGGGAGTAGGGACCTGGTTTTGCGGTGTTCTGAGGCTCCTATGCTCTCTGTAGCGGAGATCTGGGCTCTTACCACCTCGACGCAGCTTTTCAACATAGGGCTCGAAGACTATGTCATGCAAATGAGCGATAGCCCCAATAGGAGTCCTGATCTGGGAAGTGGCACACTAGACCGGGCCAAACTTTGTAGAACTAGGGTGGATTTATCAGATCTGGCCAGATCTAGGCAGAAGCAAAATGGGTTCTCGCCAGATCCAGAAAACAATTCCGAAAAACGGGATTTGATCAAGGCAGACACAGCGGATCTGAAGCAAATCTTCATCAGATCAACAGAAGGTAGACACGTTTGTATGCAGATCTGGGAACGGATGAGTATTCTGGAGTTAAAAAAAGAGATCCAGGACAAACTTGGAATCCCAATTGCATTACAAATCCTTTTATTTTCAGGGTTTTTCATGCAGGATCAACACACACTTCAACATTACAGGGTTGCGAAGGACTCAACTATCATACTCAATCACCGATTGCGAGGTGGATCTAAGGGATCTACCTCAAAACCTACAAGCTCATACCGCGATGCAGCCAAAGGGAAAGAGCCTCCAAAGGGGAAAGAAACAATAGCTGTAAATGCACCTCCCGGGCAGTATATCGTGGATCAAGTGCCAGAGAGCCCTTCTATCTCTCTGGATTTACCAGAGGTAAAGTACATATTCTCAGATCTACAGAAAAATGCTGTTATATGTAGATTTAATGGCTTCTGGCCTAGAACCGATGCATTGTACCAATGGATTCACACGGTCTGGACAAAAAACTGCCAAATTCACCTATGCTCTAAGGGTTTCTTCATAGTAACTTTCCTCGAAGAAGAAGAAAAGGAAAAAGTTCTCAATGAAGGGCCATGGTTTTGGGGCAGTGCGGGACTGTTTGTTACTCCATGGTTCCCTTAGTTCGATGCCAATACTATGGTGGTATCAAGGATGCCTGTATGGGTAAGGCTGCATAATCTTCCGATACATTTCTGGCACTCCAAGGCCTTAATAGCTATAGGGAATACCCTTGGAAGAACGTTAAAGATTGATACAGAGAGACACATAAAAGGAATCTTTACTTTTGCTAGAATATGTGTCGAGGTAGATCTTAGCCAAGGGTTACCTGAAAGCATCATTCTGAACTTCAACAACTCACAGTGGAAACAACCGTTGGACTATGAGAATACAGCCTTCAGATGCAGGGGATGTCAACAAACAGGTCATCTGTACAATGCATGCAAAAGCCTTAACAAGAGCAAGCCACAACAAAGGAAGCCCAAAGGTTGGTAGAACATAGATGAGGTTGCAAAGAAGAGAGCCGCGGAAAGGAAAGCCTCTTCGACACCAGAAGTTGAAGAATCAGAAACAGAAGAGGATGATACCATCATAGAGGAAGCAGAAACAGGGAATCAGAAGGAAAACATATCAGACAACAAGGCTCCACAACAGGTAGAGACCCACCAAAATCAGGCAGAGTTGACAAGCATGGATCAAAGCATGGGAGGCAACAAACGACATCACCACTCAGATACTTCAGACTCAGAAAAAGAAACAGGCACACGAAATGTAGAAACACAGCTAGTCATTGCTTCGGCCGAGCCCACTCAAGGAGAGTGGCGTAAGGTCGAAAAGAAAAAGGGGAGAAAAACTTGAAGCGTGAGTCTTTACTCACTGCCGGAATTCAATTTTTTTCCCCTTTTTCTTGCTCTCTCCTCTTCTCTTTTCTTCTTCTTTGTGCACGTTAGTCTTCTAACGTTGTGTAACCACGCGAGCCCATGTGGCAGATTACGAAATGCTTCATTGCAACTACTAGTGTAACTTTTCATTAATTTCTTTAATAAAAGGTTACCGTTTTTTCCTTTAGAAAAAAAAAAAAATAGCATATGATAGGTATTAAAATAATATTTGTTTTAGCATAATAATATTATATAATTAAACAACTTGAATAGTCAAATATAGTTGTTCTTGGTCAATCTTAGCCATTTATCTAGTCTGATCTAATATAGTCGTTTCTCAGTATAGCTGTTTTTCAGTCAAACCTAGCCATTGGATGATCTGCTCTCCCTATTTAATATGCAGCCATGATCTGATTCTTCAATTTTTCTTGACAATGAACCAAACTCATTGGTTTGAAACACGTCGACAAAGGTATTATCATGTGATTTACATCGAAATTTTTTTCATAAAGTATCCAACATGTAATATTTTGTGTGCAGTAGTATGATCCAAAATGGATTCAGTTTTGCCTCCACATCAAAGTCTTCAAATTTAGTTGAAAGTGATATGAAGTCGAAGTGCTCGACGAGACAATTCTAACGGTGTGAACGACATGAAAATCTGAGTTCGGATGAAGAAGTTAAGGCCAGTCAAAGTTTTAAGGAAAACTAAGGAAAAAAGTCAAAGTCAAACTAGTCAACGGTCAACAATCAATGCTTACGTCAGTAGGACATGTGTCGTGTCGAGAATGCACCACATGGTTTTGACGACGTTAGCAAGGAAGGTGACATGTCAGTTTTTTATTGGTTCACATGGGCCAATCCAGTGCTGACACGTGGCAGCCCGGATTTGCCCAATATTGGCATGCAAATCCCAAAATATTGGGGTCACGGAGGGTCGAACCCCTGACCTCCCAGAATACTAAGATCTTGCCCAATTCCGCTCATCGGATGAGCTATTATGTTGCTTGTTCATAATGGCAAGGATAATGTATTTATGGTTTTGGGTTGGAGCCGCCAAGAAAAACACCGAACGGTTAGGGTCAACCCCATGACCGTTGGTCCCTTGACATTTAATGTGTGTTCTAACCATGGAATTACACCATAGTCCAAACGATATACAACCAACCATATCATATATGTATTAACCATATAATCCCACATGGGCCGCGATAATATATCTTGTATGATATCTCTCTCTCTCTCTCTCTCTCTCTCTCTCTCTCTCTCTCTCTCTCTCTCTCTCTCTCTCTCTCTCTCTCTCTCTCTCTCTCTCTCTCTCTATATATATATATATATATATATATATAAACATTAATTATAAGCAAGGGATAAGGCGGAAGGGTTGGGCAGAGGTTTCAAACCGCCGACCTTCCAAAACTTACATATACCATGCCTTAACACTAATGTGCTAGCCAACATACCAAGTGGTGGAACTTGGTATTCCATCTGCCAAACATTTTTATATTGTTATGCAGGTGCCGAACCAGGCCAAAACCACCAGTGTGCTTTCCAAGGCAAGTTTTGGTTGCAGAAGTGGTTTTTCATAGGAATAGGTGGTTTTGTGCAGTAGAAAGGCAGTTTTTCTATAGGCAGAGGTGGTTTTTGACTTTCCAGGGGGTCTAGAGGTCACTATGGCCAAATATGGTCGAGTTTATACCCATTTGACTCGAAATTTCAAGTTGGATGCAATGGTGAAGTCCATTTTCTCATTCGAGACTTTGTTTTTGATCTCATGCCTGTAACAACTTTTTGAAGACAAAATAAAGAGGTCAACACTGGAAGCGAAAGGACCAGGAGACGTAGCCAAGAAGTTTGGTGAACTCCTTTAATAAATTCTGTTGTGTTGATGTGTTTGAATGCATTTTTAAATGGTTTAATTGTTTCTGTTATTTGCAATATTTTTTATCCATTACATTAAGTAACATAAGCGAATTCACACAGTCTATAGTACCTTTTTCATTAATGGATCAAGTGGTATCAGAATAGCAAGGTTTTAAGGTTTGACAAGTTTGTGTGAAGATTTGGATGCTTACTAGGTTGAGGCTCAAACGAGGTGAAGGAGAGCTTGTTGAGGTGAATCCAAAGATTGGAAGGGTCTTTTCACAAAGAAGGATGGCAAATGAAACTCCACTTGGGTCAGAATCCCAATTCTTGGATAGTTTCATGATGATACATGCCATGGTGGAAGAGATGTATCATGAGTTTAAAAAGGGTAAAGGTGAAGGCACTTCATCACCTAAACCAGACAAAGGAGTAGAGGAACCTTTTCTTTTTACACCTCTAGATAAAGAAGATAAAGGAAAGGGAGAAAAGCCTCCTCCATCTCCTCCATCATCACCATCATTGTCATCATCATCGTCTTCTTCTCATAAAACTAGTTCTTCTAAGAAGAAGAAAAAGAAAGCCTCTTTGATCAAATTAGATGTAAAATTTGATTTGCCATTTTATGATGGAGAACTTAATGTTGGAAAGCTTGATAATTGGATAAGGGTGCAGAAAGTCGATTCAGAAAGGAAGAAGATCCAGCTTGCTAGCCTTCGACTTGGAGGAACCGCACTTGTATGGTGGGAAGGCAAGACACAAGCAGATCTCCAAAAGCATGGTAAAATCATTTCAACTTGGAATGAATTTGTTTCTTCCATTAAAAAGAAATTTTATCCATTGGCTTATATGCAACAAGTAATGATGAGTTGGAAAACACTACGTCAATTAAAAGGTCAAAGTGTTCAAAGTTATACTCAGGAATTTCATAAGAGAGCTTTAACACTAGGAATTTCATTGGACTCACCAGAAACATTGTTGAAATACATAGGTGGTCTTCATAGTTATTTGAGGCATACCATACTTATGTTTAATCCAAATATCTTAGATGATGTATCTGTTCAAGCAACTCATCTAGAAGCTAGAGGTAAAAATGTAACCCCAGATGTTGAGAAATCATCCAAAACTATTGAAAGCAAGAATAAAGGCAAGAAGAAACTGAAATGGAAGGAGAAGAAAACAAACACCGTGAAGAAGTATAAACCTTCGTGCACTCATTTTAAGAAGGAAGGACACGATGAGGCACACCATTGGTCATTGCATCCATAATTGAAGCCTAAGAAGTTTGGAGGTGAAGAGCGAAAGAATGTTGCTGCTATTCAAAAGGACTTGGGATTAGATTCAGGGGACGAGACAACGGTTATAGCTACAAGTATAAAAGGTAAATATTATAAATCATCTACAAGTAATTCTTCAAATTTTGTTGATAATGATAATGATGAGAGGAATAGAAATGACCTATTTCACATAAGAGTCATTTCCAAGCATACTAAAATTGATACTTTATTTGATAGTGGGTCACAAGTTAATTTGATTTCTGAAGCAATTGTAAATAAGTTGGGTCTAGAAACAAAACCTCATAAAAAGCCATATCCATTAGGTAGGGTGTGTGATAAAACTAAGCTACAAGTTACGAAACAATGCAAACTTCATTTTTCTATTGGGTGAAAGTTTGTAGATAAGGTTGAGTTAGACATAGTCCCATTGGACATATGTGGAATTGTATTAGGAAGTCCATACTTGTACAATAGAAATGCTATCTTCTATAGAATTGAAAATAAGTATCAACTCACTAAGGATGGAATTGAATATATTTTAAGGGCTCATAAACTCAAAGATAACTTCTCTCATAAATTCTGGACAGATGAAAAGAATTGTAACTACAAGTAAACAATTTTTACTTATGATTGTAAAAGCAAAGGATATTGATAAATCCGATGCATTCCAAGGTTGTAATCCTAAACAAAAAGCATATCTAGTTAAAGTTGTTTCCGATTATGATATTTTGTTTCAAGAGTCTAAAGGGATTCCACCTGTTGTGCTCTACAACAACCCCCCATTTCATATCATTTTTATTCACAAAATTATAATATGAAATGGGTCCCTTTTTATTTTAATTGGTATCAACTTTGTATTATTCAAAAAGGTCTGAAAACAAAATGAAAACATTACAAAAACTTTTTGATAAACCAATTATTTGGTCTTATAATATATAAACGATTAATCTTCTATCATTGCGATAAAGCGATCGCAAGATCGCATGTCGCAATGACAAAGGAGGCATAATTTAAAGACCCATTGGTTTTCTCCGATGCAACAACACGCAATAGGTTATAGGATATCGGCAATAATAAGTTAGCATAACAAAAGTTCCTTTCGCTCCGATGCGATGTGATAGAGTCCCTTTCGCTTAGATGCGATGCAATATCGCTATCGGCGATCGAGGATATACCATGCATGCTTTTCAAAGTGTTCAGTTAATACTCCCGATGCGATGTGATATCGCTATCAGCAATCGGGGATTCCAAAAGGAACCAATATAATGATTTAAGTTTTCCTCCGATGCCCGATTGCGATAAAGTCAAAAGTGCGAATTTCAAAGAAATGTTAAAGCAGAGATATTACAATTAATTCATATTAAAGACCTTATCTTCCCACCAGCGATTCACCTGCGCTCAACCGCCAAAATATCCAAGGCACGCTTAAACAAATCATTCGGCCAATAAACGATATGATGGGCATTTAAAGGATTGACAGGTTTTAACGGCCATTTAATGAAATAGTAAGCCTAAAAATCTTTTCACAGATTGTATCCGCGACCACTTTAAGTTAATCCTTCATCGTTCATTGATCAATATATCTTGCTCATATTTGGTTTGCGCTACCCATTCTCTGTATTACGTTCATTTTCACCTATGCGCAGAGCTCTTCCAAAGCAATAGATTCAAGTAGAATGGGGAAGAAGTCTAAGAAAGCTGCAATCGTTTCCGCTTCGCCAGCCACAGGACAACCCACCACTGATCCAGGAGCTAAAAGAAAAGGATTGATATCCGATACTACATGTCTAGGACTCAGCAGAACTACTTGGCAAAGTACCTATAATTTGATTGAGGCCGAAGAACCAGAGGTGACAGGAGTACAAGCCACAGTAGATACCAATCGAAAATCTGATGCTGCTTTAAAGGACTTAGCCGACTCTTTCCTTCATCGGATAGCAGCTTGGGAACAAATTCTCCCGTACACGGATGTAGTGAGATGGGCAATTGAGGAAATCCCAATCATAGACAGAACCTTATGCACCAGAGATGGGAGAATATTCGGTTCATTTCAATCTAATGATTTGAGGCAAATGTATCATTTTCCTGTGCCAGAGAAGAAGTACAACAAGGCATTTCTGGAGAAATTTCGAAATGAGAACGAAATTGAATCCGAACCCATTCGGGATTGGAGGCAAAATCTAGCAAAAAACAAGCATGAATCTTCGGGTAAGTACTCTGTTGATTCTCTATGGTCTCCTTATTGTTATGCTGGGATAATGATGTGTAGATTGTGGGGGTTGCACGATTCCGCTAATTTCACTATAGAAATGGTTCCCTTGATGGAAGCGGCGTGTAATAGTGAAATAATGGATTGGGCAACTATACTGTCAGATAAGCTAGCAACAGCAGTTCTTGATTTTAGAAGCAAAACCCGCATCACTGAAAGGCTTATTCCCCCATTCTACTACAGTGCTTATATATAAGACACCCTGTGTTTTAATTCTGAATTTCCCGTGCTCGGATGGAGGTGGACTTCACAAGACCCCATGCCCATTCACATATACCATCAGAAATTGTGGAAAACTTCCTAAAAGCACCATTTATACCAAGTCTGCAATGGATTTATGTTACCCATTCATTATTCTATTTTTGATAAACCTGCTCCTAACATTTCCTACCAAGCAGGGATTGATTTGACATCAATAGGAAGATGGTTCGGAGAGGAAAAATTTACTTATATGAGAATTTTCGGCAGCCAAGCCAAACCTCATGTCCTTCCTTTGTACATACCTGATAAACTGCTGGCGAGGGAGATAGCCTATCAGATTATCTCCAAAGGAGTTACACAAACTCTAAAGAAAAATAAGAAGCAGGTCTGGCCCTCTTTTCCTCTGAGATGTGGTGTCTACACTTTGCATGATTTCAAACATGCAGAGAAAGAATCTGAAAAGATGAAGTCATTAACTCTAGCAACTCTCCCTAATAGGTGATTTGATCCAAACAAAGTCGCCTATAATGCACTTGAACAGGCCAAATTGACAAAGTTTGATCATAAGGAAGATAAGTTTGATGACCTGTTCTCCTCAGCTGAGTCGATGTCCCAAGTTAAATCACTAGCCAGAATGGAATACAAAGATGACGGGTTAGTTGAATTCAACAGACTTAGAGAACATAGGTTACAAACTCTGCCTCTAGATCTGTTAGCAACAACCCCAGCAACAGAATCAAGCGAGCCTGAACAGCGACTTACTAAGGAACCTCCTGTTACATCAAAAGAACAGGAGGAAGTGCATATGAAAAGACAAGAGGAAACCGAGACGAAAGAGCAGGAACAGAGCAACATAGAGGTGAATGTAGATACTCAAATTGACCCGAAATTGCTCCAGGAATGGCAGCAATTCGATTCAATTATCAGTAATCTTGAATGCTCTAAAGATGCCGAGACATCAAAAGCGGTAGACATAGGAGACCACTTCAAAATAGGTTCCAAGTGGAACCAGCGGCCTACCCAGTTCGAAAGAAGTAGAGATAATCCCAAAAGATCCCTCCGATCAGATTATTTTGCAAATAGAAGAAATTCCTCCCTTAGATGTCTTCTATAGCCGAAGACACAAAGCTGTGGTAAAACGACAGAGGAAGAGGAGAAGGACTGATTAACCTTCCCTATTCCCAAAACAAATAGTGACGGGCAACGTGGTTTGGAAGGAGGAATTTGACCCCTCTGACGACCTAAAAAAACTATCACAATATGCTGGAGCCTATTCGACAACAACAATAGACAAGGCATCAGAGGTGAGTATTTTATTAAAAACAAAGGACCAGGAGATCTTTTCATTGCAAGCGCAACTATCAAAAGCACAGCAGAAGGCGGAGCAAGCAGAACGGCAATTGTTAACAAAACAACAAATAAATAATCAATTAACTAAACAATTGTAGGAAGAGAAACAGAGGATTGATCACAATGCAGTCCAAAAGCAGAAAGAGTTGTCTGAGGCATTGGCATAACTGAAAGCAACGAATGAACAAATGTTGAAGTCAATAGATGAGCAGATTGCTCAACTATCAGCCCAGCTAGAAAAAACAAAGAATCTTCCACAGATAGCGGAATTCAAAGTAGAGGCATTACAGATAAACAAGGCATTGATAACACAGATAAAGCTTTTATGTCAACAAATTGCCCAGGTGGAACCGTTATGCGATTTGACGACATCAATAAGTGAAAAATCGAAAAAAGCTAGAACAGACTTGGATCAAGCCGATGAAACATTAACTAATTTTCTTGAGTGGCAAGATACCGATCAGGGACAGGCGGCTAATTTACCAAATATTTTAGAATCACATAAGGAGATATTATTTACAGAATGGTAGTCCCAGTTAATGAAAGCAGAGAGAGCAATTTCAAGATGCAAATCAACCACAAGTAATTTGGTTGAATTGGTTAATAATACTCTCTACTTGTCTAACATGATTTCCCAATGTACTCCAGGTAAATTGACAACGGCGAAAACATTGGAGCAGTCATGTTATCCGGAACTAGAGAAAAATGGGAGATTAATCGCATGAATTAACAGTTTGACGTGGGACACCTATTGGTTCTTCTTAGTCAAACCACACAGCCATAGAGCCACCCTCAAATGCCTTATAGATGCAATCAAGTATATCATTCCCGATATTCAGGATGCCACCTATGCCGCCCAACTCAATTTTCGCCTCAACAGACCGCCCGAAGTGGAGCCAATGCTTGCGATATGTTAGCTCAGGTTTAAAGGCAAACAACCTAAATGATGATTCATGCCGCCGACTGCCAGATTGTTGTGAAGGAGATATTCAAGATCAATTGATACCAATTAAGTAGGATTTCAGTTTCATAGATAGTTAGCTTAATTAAGTATTTATAGATCCTTTCATTGTATTTGGAAAGGGTCGTAAGTTTTGTATATGACTTAAAACCTGAAGTTGCACTATTGTACTTCAGGTATATTCTTTTATAAAACTGGACCAATCATTCTGATTTTGACAAAGAAGCTTTTATGCGAATGTGCACTACTGTCTTTGTTTGAAAGTATTTCTACGTTCGAAGAAGAATTTCAAATAGCGATTGATATTGGGAGTGATAAGCAGCTCATATGGTACTATTATCTATGTCTAAATTCATTCTTTTTATATGAATTGTCATTTGATCGTTTTTGCTATTATCGGATATATGTATGTGTTTTAACAACATTCTTTATTCTTTCCACTATTCGATGTTTACAGTATGCTTTTCTTCTGATCATATATGTATCGATGATATAAATGATAAGTGTAGCAATATTGTGTTAATCACTTTGTTTAACTATTTAAACAAAGTAATCCTTGAATGAATAAATGTCTATGTTTATTAGATAGAGTCATCTATATGCCTGTCAATAGACATAGATCATCAAGCGCTACATTTCAAAGTACAATAGTTCCCGGGATTAGTAGTTCTTTTATTTTGTTGATAGATTAAGTTATTCGCCTATCATTAGATTAGATAATCAATCATTCATCCACCCCTTTTATTCATTACTGGGAAACTGGTCCCATTATCCCCAGTTGGAGCCACCATTCCAAATGGAAAAGGAGCTGTATTAAGGTCCGAACCGGGTGGTTATCCCCCAATGTTGATACAACGATTTTCGGGGCATCAACACCACCCAAGCGAGAGATAGAACATGAAATTTATTTGCAGCAAGATGCTCCACTACCTAACATTGGAATGTACAGGTTATCAGCTCTAGAGAATGCAAAGATAAGGAAGTAGGTACATGAGTTGCTCGATCAAGGGTTTATTCGACAAATCACATCACCATACAGATCACCTATTGTGTTAGTGTGAAAGAAAGACTGTTCGTGGAGAATGTGCATTGATTTTAGAGAATTAAATAAAATCACAATAAAGAATCATTATCCTCTTCCTCGTATTGATGATTTGTTAGATCAGTTAAAGGATGCAATTTACTTCTCTAAATTGGACTTGCGAAGCGGCTACCATCAGATCAGAGTTGCAAAACAGGATGTGTGGAAGACTGCTTTCAAATTGAAGCAAGGATTCTATGAATGGATGGTTATGCCTTTTGGCTTAACTAACGCTCCAGCTACACTCATGCGAGTCATGAATGATGTATTTAGACCATTCATTGATCATTTTGTAATAGTCTATTTAGTTTCTATTCTTGTTTTCAGTAGAACATGGGATGAACATGTTAAGCATGTAAAGTAGATTTTAGATGTTTTGAAAAGAGAAAGTCTCTATGTAAAACTGTCAAAATGTGAATTTGGCAGAACATCTTTGAGTTATTTGGGTTATATTGTAGGGGGTGGTGAATTGAAGATAGATCCATCTAAGGTCAAAGTCATTGTAAATTGGCCTAAGCCCAATACTGCTACAAAAGTTAGAAGATTCTTAGGGGCAGCGCAATATTGGAGAAAGTTTATTGCTAACTTTTCTTTGATTGCAACTCCTTTACATGCTTTGACAAGTGTGAAATAGGTGTTTCAATGGGGAGGAAAACAGCAGAAATCCTTCAACACATTGAAAGAAAGGATCAGTACAGTGCTAGTACTAGCACTGACAGATCTTCAACATCCATTTGATATCGATACAATGCAAGTGAATATGCCATGGGGGCAGTGTTGATGCAAAATGGAAAGCCTATATGCTTTCATTCTAAGACATTCACATCAGCAGTAGTTAACTATCCTACATATGATAAAGAATTATATGCATTATTTCAAAGTGTTAAAAAGTGGAAACATCACATAATGGGTAAATAAACAATCATACATACAGATTATCAACCACTTCAATATTTACACTCACAAACTAAATTGCAACAATCATGACATTAGAGGTGGATGGGTTTTCTACAACAATTTCATCTTGTTATCAGATATAAAAAGGGCATACATAATAAGGTTGCAGACATGTTATCAAGACCAATTATAAATGCATCCACAATACTTAAGCATAATTCATTAATTCATGAAAGTTACATAGAACAATATACTAAAGACACAGATTTTAAGGATGTGTATGCAACTTTTAGTCATGGCAAGCAGGTAGAAGAATTGGATTACTACATAAAGGAAAAACTCTATATCATTTGGGAAAGTTATGCATTCCACAAACTGAAAGAGTTAACATAATTCGAGAAGCACATACTTCTTGCATATCAAGTCATTTTGGTGTAAGTAAAACAGTTGCACAATTACAAAGATTCTGCTATTGTCCATGAATGAATGAGACATTTTCTAGATATATTAAAGGGTGTACTATGTGTGCTACAAGCAAGCCAAGTAATAGAAAATTAGGCTTGTATACTCCATTGCCAATTCCTTCTCGTCCTTGGGAAAGTGTTTCCATGGATTTTGTTGGGGGGTTGCCAAAGACTAGAAAGGGTCATGATTATCTATATGTAGTTGTGGATAGGTTCAATAAGATGTGTATTTTTACACCATGTAATAAATAGGTCACAACTGAACAAACTGCAAAGTTGTTCTTTCAAAATGTATGGGTTCATTTTGGGTTACCCATTTCTATTATATCTTATCGAGATTCTCGATTTGTTAAGAAATTTTGGTCAAGACTATGGGAGTTAATGGAGACAAAGTTAAAGAAGAGCACAACATTTCATCCACAAACAGATGGTTAGAGAGAAGTGGTCAACATGACAGCGATACAGTTGCTTCGAGGATATTGTAGCAAGCATCCCAAACTTTGGGATGAGCATTTGTGTTATGTGCAACATGCTTACAACCATGCAAAAAATTCTTCTAGTCAGAGATCTCCTTTTGAGACTTGTTTTGGTTTTACAGCAAAGTCTCCCTTGGATTTTGTCTTTGGTAAAGAAATAGATGTTGATGGACACAGTGATGTGGACAAAGCAACCAAGTTCATTGAACAAATCTAGGAAATTCACCAGGCAATACAGGAACAGCTAGAAAGAAGCCAAGCAAAGTATAAAGTGTGGCATGAAAAGCATCGAGTTGAGCATAGTTTTCAAGTTGGTGATCAAGTTTGGTTGTACATCAGCAAATAAATACTGCAAGGGGAAGGTAATAAGTTGAAAGTGTGAATAAATGAGTTGTAGTCGAACACTTGAAAGAATCTATCAATCAGGAGACAATGATGTTTTTCCACTGTCAATAGCAAAGGAATCTGCCACTGATGACTGCAAACCTTAAGGTACTGCCAAATGGACTCTAGATCTGTTTCCCAGAGCAATGAGCTAAAGTCGATGGGAAAATATCTACTAGAAGGAAGGCATTAAGGCATCCTTCATCAATCTAGTGCAAGTGTAACCCATAGGCCAATAATGTGGAAGGAATCAGAGAAACAAAAATGTACTAACCTAACTGAAGCATGTTTCCGATGTACACAAGATGTGGCTAGCACACAATAGAAACCCTCTAAACCAACCAATAATGAAATATGACACAAAGGTGAGGAATCCACCAATAGGGTCAAATGGAAACCAAGGCACTACACGAATCCAATTGTGTGTTAATAGATCTGATGTTGAACACAAGGGAAACCACCCAGTCAGAGACCCACAATACTGTTTGATGCTGAGCACAAGGTGACCTATCAATAATGAAAATAGGGCCAGGGTGCGGCTCTAGATCTTCCCTCAAAGAAATTTTTCGTATTCAATAAGGACAAGACCCGCCAGTAAGAAGTCAATGGAGACCTTCTCAAACCAGCACAAGCAAAGGACCAATAAAACTGATGTGATAACGAACATGACGCTGACAACTAGGGACGACTGACTAAAAAATAGGTCAAGAGACATCGCAGAGAGGCTGACTCATGTTTACTTCCCTTGAACAAAAGCGTGACTCAACTGTGACTACATGGCAGCATATGATAACTTTGTATAAGTTTGTCATGCAGGAGGCATAAGCAAACTCTCCATCTGATTGGAAGAGGTAACCAATTGAAGGAGGGCTGACTCGATAACAAGGTTAAGGCTCTCCTAAGTCCAACTAAAGCCCACCCCAATGGAGGAAATACTTTCTTTTGAGTGCTTTTCTCAAGGGCGACACGACTGACTCTAGCTTCCATCAAAATATAGAAATAATGTCCCGTTCCCGCTCCTTTTTTTGGAATATATAATTTTTTTGTCTTTTTCTTTTATATGAAGCTTGAAAAAGAATAAAAGAATGCGATAATACAGTGGAAAGAATGAGTGTTGAAAAAGCAGATGCTCTAGTTCCTCAGAGGGGAACATTCCTATGCTCAATGCAATGTGGAAAAACTGGTCAAGGACACTCAAAGGGATGTTCTTTCCATGGGTATAAGAGTGTGTCATGTTGTAGAGGCTAAGTGATTGCAAGGTTGATTTTGCATAAGACATGGTCGATAAGTGGCTTAAACGCGAGTCCAAGTGAAGCTGACTCAAGGCCAAAAGGTGCAAGTATTCAATATGCAATGCAGCAGTCCAACTCAACACAAAGGAGCCTCTAGGGTATAAGGCCAGAAAGTGGCGCAGAAAAATGAGAATGAGTCTTCAACGCACAAGTCATGGTGGGACTAAAGAGGACTCCTAAGCCTACTCAATATAGCAACATGGGTAGCCAATGTCAGCGAGGATCTAACTAAGATGCCCATGTAAAGGTTGGCTCTACCATCGCATCATGATTTTTAAAGCGAGTGAAAATGGTTTGCAAATCAAGATACAATGGGGTTGACCCTATGGCTAATGTATCGTAGTATGGAGGCTAGTATGCAAAATGCAGCGGAAAGTAGTATTCTCTAACCTATATGCCAGTAAGAAAACGATACCTGCCATGACGGGTCTGCGGTCATGGGACCAAAATGATGTCTCAAAGAAGTATCCAAAATTTCCTGAAAAGACAACCCATTCTCGACACTCCAAGCCACAAGGTCAAAAAGTCCATAAGACAAAAATCAATTTTTGAAAAAATAATTTTTATTTTTCAACTTATATAAGGACTTTTGGACTCACAGTTTTGTCATTTGTGTTTTGAGCAAGGAGCTGTGGAGACAAACCCAAACAAGCTTCCTCCGACTAATTGAACCATTTAAATCTCTCCAAAACTTCCAGGTAACCCTTATATACCACTTTTAATTATTTGTGATACTTTTTAAATGTTTTTTTCAAGTTTTGACCATAGGAAAATATGTCAAAAATTTCAACTCTGCGTACACATGGGTTGAAAACAGGTAACCCGCATATACAAGGGCCCTACACATCACGAAGACAACCTGCATCTGCCCGAGTAAAACTTTTAAAACATAAATCTAACGATTTGAAACAATTTTTTGGGCAGGATGACCATCACCTGGTGAGAAAGGGAGCATAGTGCTATAGATAATCAAGTAATGGAGGACCAAAATGCTTTTGATGCTTTAAGAGGCTGTGGATTGCTAAATTCTTTAAGATGCCAAATATGAAAGCCAACAATGCGTAGGTGGGATGACTTGATGAAATGCCTTGGGGGTGGCGATGTGCCCAGGATGACTTTTGACGACGAGTTTTTCACATGGTGGGATCAATAGGTCATCGCAATCGATGACTACCCCTATGCCGGGATGGATTTCCGAGGAGATCCAGATTTAGTGTTACCATCGAATGCAGCATGGGGTGCCATAGGTAACAATTTTTTAATTTTTAATATTTTTTAAGATTTTTTAGTTTTTTAATGAATTTAAAAATATTTTTGATGAGACAAGACACTTACAAAATATATTGATCATGTTTCAGATGTGGTACCAGTGAGACTTGGCGGATTTCCCAAACATAGGCATCGCGGGAGAGATGTTGAAGGGGCTGCAGCTGAGACGGAGAGAGTTCTCCATGCAGTGCAGAGGAACTTGGTGAGGATGACTCACCAAGTACCCATGAGAGCCATAGAATATCTACTTGAGGAGATGCAGCGTCATGTGGTAGGAGTATGACGAGACTGGGTGCGTCTATTCCGGCGTGTAGCCAATGGTGTTGTTTATTTTCTGGCTGCTCATCCTAAGCCAGCTAGATAGAGGATCAGATGTTTTTATGATTGGACATGATGATGGGCATAAGCCCAGATTTTGTAGGGAATTTTGTCCCAATTTTTTGTATATTATTTTGGACACAAACAATCTATGTAGGTTTTAACCCCGTACAGAAATTACCTGCATATGAATTCTAAAACATAGAAAATAAATAATGCGAGAGAAGAACACATAAAACACATATACAAAGATATTTTCCCCTGGATCCCAAAACCGGGACTACCAACTTGATTTTTCATTATGTTCCTTTCAACGTTACAATAAATATTTATACATGCCGAAGCATCCAATACCATGGACCGAAAACCATCACGTCCAATACCATGGACCGAAAAACCATCGCGTCCAAAAAAACATGTGCGAAAATCATGCACAAAACCATAGGTGGGTCCAACGAACCTAGCATAGGGTCCAAAACCAAAATTTTCTTGGGTGTTGCCCCGGACCCCATAAAGTGGGGTTACGGGTGCCCTTCAAACCCCCTGTTAACTACGTGGAAAGAATATAACACAACCCAAAATTCTCCCACTTGTTGTTTTCTTTCCACAGGGGGCCACAAGAGAGCTTAGTCATTTTCCTAGCCCTGAAATGCCCATTGTCTCTCTACACCAAGAGAACTTCTCAAAGCTCACAGATTTTGTCAATGCATCTGCAGTATTCTTCAAAGTGTCCACATTTACCAGCAACACCTTTTTGTCTTCTATCATATCCCTCACAAAGTGATACTGAACATCAATGTGCTTTGTATTTGAATGATATGTAGGGTTCTTTGCCAAGAAAATTTCACTTTGGCTATCACAGTCTATCCTTATAGCTTCCTGTACTAACCCCATACTTGAACACAATCTCTGCAACCAAACTGCTTCCTTTCTTGCATGAGTGGCTACCATGTATTCTGCCTCTGTAGTTGATAGTGCCACTACAGATTGTTTCTTACTCATCCAACTGACTGCACCTCCAAATAGGTTAAACACATACCCACTTGTAGATCTTCTCTGATCTAGATCTCTAGCCCATTATGCATCAACAAAGCCACGAATATCCAACACTCTGCCCAATCCTAGTCTCCCTTGGTAGCACAGACCATAATCACTAGTGCCACACAAATACCTGAAAACCCGCTTCACTGATGTCCAATGCTCCTTTCCTGGTTTTGACATAAACCTGCTCAATACTCCCATTGCATGTGCAATGTCTAGTATAGTACAAACCATTGCATACATTAGGCTACCGACTTCACTTGCATATGGAACACAGGACATGTCCTCTTCCTCTTCTTATGTCTTGGGACATTGTTCAGCAGATAACCTCACACCTATAAGAATAGGAACCTTCACTGATTTACTATCCTACATATTAAACCTCTGAAGTATTGTCTCGACATACTTCCTCTGGTTTAACCAGAGCTTCCTCTTTGCCTGATCTCTTTTAATTTCCATGCCCAAAATATAGTTTGCAGCACCAAGATCTTTCATGTCGAATTTGGAGGACAATTGGGTCTTCAAATCCTGGATAATTTCTTTGTCATTTACAACTAGCAACATATCATCCACATACAAGACCAGATAAATAACACGGTCACCAATTAATTTAAAATACACACAGTGATCTTCTTTGCTTCTAGTGAAGCCAAGTCCCCGTATAAATGTATCAAATTTTTGATACCACATCCTTGGTGACTGTTTTAACCCATATAGAGACTTCTTTAACTTGCATACCAGTTCTTTCTTACCCTTCACCACAAAGCCTTTAGGTTGCTTCATGTAGATTTCCTCTTCTAGATCCCCGTGAAGAACTGCCATCTTTACATCCATCTGTTCTACCTCAAAATCAAAAGCAGCAGCAACAGATAAAAGTAATCTAATAGAAGTTACCTTGGCAACAGGAGAAAAAATATCGCCAAAATCAATTCCTGGCACCTGGGAATAACCTTTTTCTACCAACAAAGCTTTGCATTTCTCCACTTTTCCTTCTTCATTTGTCTTCTTTTTGAACACCCATTTGCTACCAAGGGGTTTCCTTCCAACTGGCAACTCCACCAAATCCCAAGCCTCATTTTTGTGCAAAGATTCCATTTCATCAACCATGGCCTCTTTCCAGAGTTTTCCATCCTCTGAATCCACTGCTTCCTTCATAGTTCTGGGATCATCATTAGTAACAGACAAAGCAAAATTTGAACAGAAAGCAAATGGACTATACCTTTTTGGCTGCCTTCTTTCTCGAACTGATCTTCTCACAGCTGGAGTTTGTGGCTCTTTATCTTCTAATTCCTCCTCTACTGTAGAGTCTTATTCTTCCTCCTTTAGTTCAAACTCTATCTTCTCAGGTTCCTTTGATTGGACTTCATGTTTAATAACATCTTTCACCTCTTTGAACACCACATCTCAGCTATACACAACCTTCCTTGTTACTGGGTTCCAAAGCTTATAACCCTTTAAGCCATCCTTATACCCAATAAAGATGCACTTTTCAGATTTACTATCCAACTTGGTTCTTTTCTCCTTTGGAACATGTACATATGCATCACATCCAAATACCCTTAGATGTGAAAGAGAGGGTTTCTTACCAGTCCATACCTCTTGTGGAATCTTATCCTCCAACGCTGATGAAGGTGACCTATTGACTAGGTAACATGCAGTATCCACCGCCTCTGCCCAGAATTCCTGTCCTAACCCGACACCATTGAGCATGCTTCTTGCCCTTTCCATCAACGTCTTGTTCATTCTTTTTGCAACTCCATTTTTCTGAGGTGTATATGGAGTAGTCTTCTGTTGTGATATACCACACTGCTTATAGAATTCTTCAAATTCCTTGCTGCAAAGCTCTCCACCATTATCTGTCCTCAGCACCTTTATCTTCTTCTTTGTCTGGTTTTCCACCAGAGCCTTAAATTCTTCAAACCTGTCGAAGACTTCAGATTTCTTCTTAAGGAAACATATCCATGTATTCCTTGAGAAGTCATCTAATATCTGTTTCACCTTCTTACCACCAGAGGGGAAACTCACCTGATTCTGCTTCCCATATACACAATTTTCACAGAAATCAAAATCTAAAGAGTTATTACTCATACCTTCTACCATGCCTTTACCATGAAGTATTCGAACGCCCTTCTCTCCAATATGTCCAAGCCTTTGATGCCACAGCATGGTCTTCTCTACAGAGACCACTAGATTTTCTACTCCACTTTCAGGAACCATAGAACTATTGCACCCATCAATAACAGTGCTACCTTGCAGCTTGTACAGAGTTCCAATCCGAACTCCCCACATCAACACCAGTTCTCCCCAAACCATCTTGCAGGTATCCTTCTCGAACACTGTTTTTACACCTGCATCATCTAGCTTTCTTACAGAAATTAGATATCTAGCCAATGCAGGAATATGTAGAATACTTGGAAGTGTTCTAACCCTTCCACCTTGCAACTTCAACTTTACTTTTCCGCGACCAATGATTCTAGCCTTCCTATCATCCCCCAAGAAGACGTCACCACCATCATATTTCTCATACTTGCAGAACCACTCTCTATGGGGAGTGAAGTGAAAGGATGCACCTGAGTCAATCAACCATGCCTCATGATCTACATGTGTACTTGAAGAATCCAAGTACACATCCCCACCTTCATCTGAGGTGGTTTTCGCCTCTGTAGAAGGAGCCTCATCAGATCCCTTTCCTTTGTCAGGAACTTTAGATTTACAATCCCTTTTAAAGTGGTCTTCCTTTCCACATTTCCAGCACACCACCTTTACAAGTTTTCCTATAGATTTAGATCTCCCTCTAGATTTAGATCTCCCACTCGATGACTTACTTTTGTTTCTGTTCTGGGACCATCCTTGTACAGACAAGGCATCACCATTATAGCTCTCCATATTTTTCTGTCTCATCTCCTCCATCAGCAAAGATGAAATTATTTCATCAAACTGCAAGGTAGTTGCATTGTTACCTATTGCAATAACCAAACTATCCCATGAATTTGGTAGAGAACACAACAAACTGATGCACTTATCTTCATCTGAAATTTCAATATCAACAGATGCTAACTGACTTACCACAATATTAAATGTGTTTAGATGCTCTGTCACCGAGTCTCCATCCTTCATTCTCAGGTTATATAGCTTTTTCCGCAGGAACAGTTTATTCACCAGAGACTTAGATTGGTACAAGGTCCCTTACTTGTCCCACAAAGCCTTTGCCATAGCTTCCTCTGATACATTCAACAATATTGAATCTGAGACACACAATCGTATTGTGCTATTTTCCCTTCGATCCAACTTCTTCCATTCTTCATCAGACACTCTCGTTGGTTTAGTACCTGGATCTATCACAATCCTCTGATCTTTATCCACCAATAGATCCTCCATCTTGAGTTTCCACAACTCAAAACTCTGACCATTAAATTTCTCGATCTCTATCTTTCCATTTCTCGCCATCTTCTTTCACCACCAGAATCGATCTTGCAGATCTCCCACTGAACAGGGTCTACCATAGGCCCGAGCGAAACCCCTGAGCAACAAAGGCGTCCCCTTGAAGCCAAAACTACTCTGATACCAAATGTAGGTTTTAACCCCGTACAAAAATTACGTGCATATGAATTCTAAAACACAGAAAATAAATAATGCAAGAGCAGAACACATAAAACACATATACACAGATATTTTCCCCTGGATCCAGAAACTAGGACTACCAGCTTGATTTTTCATTATGTTCCTTTCAATGTTACAGTACATATTTATACATGCTGAAGCATCCAATACCATGGACCGAAAATCATCGCGTCCAATACCATGGAGCGAAAACCATCGCGTCCAATACCATGGACCGAAAAACCATCGCGTCCAAAAAAACATGTGCGAAAATCATGCACAAAACCATAGGTGGGTCCGCCCAACCTAACATAGGGTCCAAAACCAAAATTTTCCAAGGCGCTACCCTGGACCCCATAAAGTGAGGTTACGAGTGCCCTTAAAACCCCCTGTTAACTACGTGGAAAGAATATAACAAAACCCAACATATACAGGCGATTTTTATGATATATTCAACATAGTTCAGGGCCTACCAAGCCTCGACTTAAATAGTAGATTACATGCTCATATAAAGCATCATATTTTGAACCAAAACCATACCAATGGTTGATTCTGCTATAACGAGATAACAAAGGAAGTTTCTACTATAATCGGGTGGACTCAATAATGGAGCAGAGGTTAATGCTTTTTTCAAAGCATCAAAAGATCATTGTGTGAAATCATCCCATAAAAATGGGACTCCTTTCTTAAGCAAACACATAAATCCTTTTGTAATCTCGGCATAATTTGCTATAAATCTCCTCAAGAAATTTTCCTTTCCTTGGAGATTTTGAAGTTAACAAATGGAAGACGGGGGGGGGGCAATTGAAGTATTGCCTCAACCTTGAAGGGATCAACGCGAATCCCCTCTTTCGATATGATGAATACTAACAACCGAATGGATGTGATGGCAAAAACACATTTATTTGGATTCAACCAGATTTTATAAAAACGACACCATGTAAAGATCAACCGAAGTTGTTTAGGATGATCGATTCTCTTTCGAGAACGAGCAGCTAAATCATCTGCATATGCTTCGATAATGTGTTTGATGTCATGAAAAGCATAAGATATGGCCCACTGAAAAGCGACTCCAACATTTTTAAGGCCAAAAGGCATATTTTTGTATGCAAATGTAATCCAAGGACAAATAAAGTCTATCTTGTGTTGATCTTCTGGACGGACAGTAATTTGATTGTAACCAGAGAATCCATCCATGAACGAAAAAATTTCATTACCCGCACATTCATCAATAATTTGATCACTAAAGGGTGTGTGGTAATTGTCTTTTGGACAAGCCTTATTTAGGTCCCTAAAGTCAATACATAATTGGATCGTTCCTTGCTTTTTATCTACGGGGACTAGATGAGAGACCCACTCAGTCAGAGGAACAGAGTATATAAAGCTTGCCTTAAGTAGCTTTTCAACTTAAGCTTTAATAGCTGCTACTTTTCTAGGATTGACTGGTCAAAGTTTTTGATGAATAGGTTTAGCATTTTTTTATATCTTGATCTCAAGCTGGACTATAGATGGATCTATTCCAAGAATTTCCTCATGAGACCAAGCGAACACATCACGAAACTCATTGAAGAGATCGGTGTAAATTTGAATTTCTTCAGGGGAAGATTCGGCTCTGATGAAGACATTTTTTGATTACGGTAGGATTCCTAGAGATGTTCACAGGTATAGTTCGTGAGATAACAGACATGTTACCTTCGGCAAAAAATTGTGCTGGTACCAAAGGGTTTAAAAATTGTATGAACATCACTAGTAAACGGACTGGACAAACTTGACTCAATTTCTTGCAAATGAGGGAGGAAATATGAACGATGATGTAAATCATCCCATGGTATATCGACACCCATCATTGCTTCTAGAATTGATTCCTCAGATGGTAAGACTATATCTAAACAATCCTGAGCTAAAGTTGAATCGAGGGTCTAAGCGGGAGACACATCTCCATCTAACTCCTCTTGTGAGAAAGGAGTAGGACGGGAGTCTGCAGAGTTAACAATAGACTAATAAGCAATTTCTGTTGTAGACATAGGACATGCCATTCCACCTACCTACCTTCCATCTAATGTGGTGGTAGATGAGGGTAAACACCAAGGGTCTGAAAAATAATGAGTTCCAAAGAACTCTCTTCGAGAAGATCCCTTGGAGGATGAAATAGCATTGATTCTTGCTAAAGAAGCAGGGAGATAAAAACTACCCATTAAAGAAGAATACATCCCAACTCCTAAATTCTCAATAGGTTGTCTGAGATTGTCCAATAATGAAATAGTAGAGTCAAAGGATGCGTGAGAATCACCTGGAGAATAATCCATCTGATCAACTTTTACAATCCTTCCCTTATGAGGAAAACAAAGGATGCGAAATAATGATGAAAATAAAGCATCCATCTCGTAAATCCAATTTTTTGCCTAAGAGAAGGTTGTAATCCAGGTTCACATTGACAATTTATACCTCAATATTTACCACCTTTCCCCAACACAGATGGGAAAGGCTGGTATAATCCTGTGCGGCCTGTTAGGTTCCTATACCAATAGGTTTCATTTTTCATGATTGACTATGGAAGTGCCAAATATGATCATCCTTTCCAGATTGCAAAGGTTCCATATTTTGTATACAGATAAAGAAAATTAAAAAATGTAAAGAGGGTATGCCCTAAAGGAAAAATCAAAGGGCAAGAAGAATGAAGTGGTCAACAAAAAGAAAAGAAAATGAACCCCAAAGAAAGACCAGCAAAGTGGCCAGTCAGAATGCCACTATTATATTATTTGTGCAAGGCAAGTTCACAAGGTGCAAAAACTGCTTCATCACACCTGATGGAGGGCCCAACAGCTCAATCTGGACCACTCCATATTTAAATTTACTATTGTAGAATAGAGAATGAATATCTATCAAAACAGTTCAAGCTTGGCAGATAAGTAGATAGGTAGAGGAAATAAGGAGCCCAACTGCTTAATCTGGGCCCTTGGAAGAGATAAGGGTAGACTTAGATAGGAGGGCAGTCAAAAGAAAAGAGGAAAATCAGGGTTTGCTAGTCCAAATGCACCCAATCAAAAGGAAGAAAAAATGCTAGGTGTAACCTGGGTAAGCAGTTTGAGTTTGCAGAAGCAAGGTTATGATCACTTTTTGTCTTGTCAAGAAATACTCATCTCATCAATGACATTGGTACCATGGCAGTTGTTTGGTTGCATAACAGTGGAAGCATGACTAATTCCCTTATCATTCCACCAGAAATCATTTGCTAACATCCCCTCAAGGACCTTGGGATCTGCCCAATAGTCCTGTTTCACTTCATTCTAGGAGAAATGCTAAGCTAAACTCTGAGTTTACTTAGTGAAAAGAAGCCACATTTCTTGTGTAAAAATCATTATTCCATACTCCTTTCATTTCCTTATGCCTAAGTTTTCACTCTATAAACTTAGCATTTGTTCATGCAGTTTCATTCCATAAAATCATATTAACATTTAACTTTATTATTTAGCTCCCTCAATCATTTTTCCCACCCCTATTTTTACAAAAACTATATAAAAACCCAAAAATCTAAATACCCCTACCCATTGGCAATTATAGCCATACAATACAGTTTTCGGGGAATATTAAGTCCATTTGGGACCTTAGTATTAACCCTTCCGCGTATAAACCTTGGGGTTATCCAACTCCTGGTTAGATAAATAACCCTGCTAACCCACCCACATAAACCATACCTTATAACCTCGCGCACATGTATATAATGGGATTAGTTTAATATCTGGTTAAACTAATAACCATACCCACCTGCACAACCACAAAAACCCATAAACCCAAAATTTTAAACCCCCGCGGCATTATATAATATTAAAATATGGGTGGGTCCCCGCGCCGTATCATATTGTCACCTGCGCTTCCCGTCAGCCGTTGGATTGCGCCCACCAGATCCGACGGCCCATGCTGATATCAGAGCCGCCCCGCTGTACGAGGGTTAGCACCCAATAGAAAGCAGTTTTTCCACCGTACACAGGGACGTGTGGCCCATTTCTATTGCATCGGGCCTGCTCTGACAGAAACTGCTCCCGTACCAAAAGCGGTCCGATGCAAACCACTTACCGCTTGTTCTCCCGGCCGCGCACGTCATCCCCACGTCTGCTTCTGCGTCAACGCCCATGCTACTGTACAGTCCACCGTGTCCACCCCGTCACCCACCCACATCAGCTGCCATGTCACCCTCCGTACCATGCTATAGGACAAGGTGACGTCATGCTAACGTCAGCACAAAAAGCGACAAAAGGTCCGAAAAAACACAAATTTTCGTTAAAACTCACGAAAGTGACGTTTTTGTTTATTTTCTATGCAACCAATGGTGAAAGTCTGTGCATGAGAGATACGTCAAATCCGCCATCAACGTCCCATTCTGTCACCTAGACGTGTTCAACCTGCAAACCCGACCTCCTCAGCTCTACCTGCAACTGCATTTCACCACAAAGTCACGAATAAACAGGTATTTATTCAATTGTCACCCGTAAACCCTGTTTTATGAAGTTTCTCTGTTAAAACAGTCTTTGAAAGAGCTAAATGTGATTGAAATATGCTTTTACCTCTAGACCTCCCTGTTTCAACTCACTACTCACCATTGCTTCCCAAGAAAAACTGTTTACTCTATCGCCCTCTGCAAATTGCCCATGTAACTAGAAATTGAGCTCGTTTCCGCCCGTAAAACCATCAAGAAAGCACCTGCTGGTGAAACAATCTTCTCACTATTTTCTCACCTTCCTAGCTAAACTCTCAAGTTCTCCTTTGAATCTTTCCTAGAGAAGCCATAACCATATAAACTCATATTGCAGCATTCCTGTCAAAAAACCCACTGTCAGGACTCTGTTTCCTGTTGAAACATAGACTCAAATCCAACTATAATCACAGTAAATCATGGAGGCTCCAGTGGCCCTGAATATTGCACCATTAAATGCACCTCATAAAAAGTTAGAGTGGATACCTCTTGCTGATAGAGACTATCAAATCGATGGTATGGAGGGAGACAAGCCTCACCTTCAGGCTTTCTATGAAATAAGGAATAACTTCAGAAGCAAAGCTAACCTATTTAGGATATGGGAGTCTAATATGCCTATATATTACCTGCCCTCAGTGAATGTCTTCCCTGACCTCATCCATCAATGTTGTGCTAATTATGAGCCTTCTCAAAGGGCAGTGATGGACCCTTCCAGAAATATCCTCTTTTACATTACCCCTCAGTCTATAAATGAGATGCTACAATTCAAGCCAATTCAGCCTTTGGTCCCCCTTTCCATGAAAAAATTGCTGGATCAAGCCTCAAAGTTGTCCTCTGTAGAAGTTGACCAAATTTCCAAGATGTTCATGCCTCCAGAGTGTTACTCTAGATTCAAAATCCCCTATCACCATCCTTGGTTTACTGAGGCTGGAAAAATGCTCATAGACATGATTTCCTACATCATGGGATTTAGAACAAGTGAAATTGTGGATGAGACTGTCTTTGCTTTGATGTCCATGTTTGCTCCAGGACAGCCCCCTGCTGCCAAGTATGATTATGCCACCTTCATAGCTAACAAAATTCATGATCAGTTCATGAATTTGGAGAGAGAAAGAGTGTTCAAATACACTTCATATATATATCATTTGCTGTTGTACTATCAGTCTGATAGTTTCCCAGTCTTCCTTAAAAAATTAGATGCTAGGGGGGAGAGAAGGTCTGTAATATTTTGGTCCTCACTGTTCCATCATGTTAGTTTCTCCCCATACACATACTGTGAGTTTATTGACCCTTTTATCTATCCAGCCACTTGCTTATTTTCAACAGATCCTCCTGTCAGGCTCACTGCTGAAATGCAGAGAATCCTACATCTATCAAAGGGATACAACATTGGTGACTGGTACTACTACCAAAACCACACTGTATCAGGATTTATGGCTATGAATTAGCTCCCTACAGACTGCCAAAATATGTCCCCATAAGACTCTTTGCCTTGGAGTACTATCGGCAATTCAACAGTGCAGATCTAACTCACTTCTATGGTGCTAGGAAAAAAGCACAGCTTAAAATAAGACATCAATTGGGCCCCTTTATCTTTAATAAAAGGGAAGAAGCATGGAAGGATGCTGAAACTATTCTGAGAGAGAAACTTAAGCTCAAACTAAGTTTCCATTGGTCACCATATGACCCTGAACATTTCATAAGCTTTAGAAGAGTTAAAAACAAGCTCACAGGGTATGTGCATCACAGAATCCCTGAAATTGAAAAATATGCCAATCAAAGACCTTTAAAAATCAATTGACCTGGAATCTTTTGGACAGGTGTTTTGCACATTGCCTCGACACCTTGGAGCGGGCACATCATCTGCCACAACTTCCCAATAGCCTGCCCAAGAAAGTGCTCCACCAGCAGACACATCTAAAGGCAAGGAAGTACAGCATTCCGAGCAGCAAAAGACAATGGCAGACCGGCCAGTTTCAACAGATGAACAAAGTCAAGGGCAAGACCCTTCAACACAAGAAAAGGTGACTGAAATCCCTGTGTTACAGACTCCTCTTAATGAGGAAAGGACCAAGAAAAGGGATAGGTAGGAAGAGACACCCACAGGGGCATCTACAGATCAGCAAGGAGAAAAGAGACAAAGATTAAATCCTTATTCAGAAGAAGAATTTCCAGAGGGGCCAGCTGGACAGCAAGTTCCCCCAAGTATGGAAACATCAGCTAGCTCCTTTCAGCCAGAGCAAGAGAGACAACACGGTGTGGAGGTTACATCCACCAGGCAACAGAGCAAACAGGGCTCTGACATCAAGAAGGAATTCACTGATATCAAGGCCAGAAATGAGCCAGTAAGGTTCCATCTCTATAACCAATTACTAAGAATGGCTCCCACTAATCAACAAAGGCTAATGGCAGCCTATGATATCCAAGAAGGGAAAATGACCCTCAGTCATTTCAGACCTACAATGCAGCAACCACAATCAGCTGCTGACTATATCAGAACCAATCTGGAAGTTCTCTCCAAAGACATCCATCCAATGGACCAGATTGAATTGTACAAACAAACCGGTGAAATGGTATATTCTATCTTGGCAGACAAAACATTATTAGCTCACAGATTGCAAAATTCATTGCACAATACTTCTGCCCAACTGGAATTAGAGAAGGCCTCCTCAATGGCTAAGGATAATATAATCAAATCCTTGGAGGAGATTATTATGGAGTTGGGACATGATCCCAAGGATCCTAAGGGCATTCAGGCCTTGATCAAAAAGAAAGAAGAAGACATAGCAGCCCTCAGAAAACAACTCAGGCTGCCAGCTACAATACATCCTCAAACTACAGAAGTAGCACAACAAAAAGAAGAGGAGGATGTAGTAAGCTTGCTCATGAGGATGCATAAAAGACTGATAGAAACAGAGAGTGCCTTGGAGGCATCACTGCAAGGAAGACAGGGAGAGTTGGCCTCTCAGCCAGTTCAAACAACTCACATTCTTACAGCTGCTCCTCCTACGGTCACCACAACAGTCCCTCCTACTGATCCAACATCAATAGCAGGTACCTCAACTTCAGCAACAGTTTCAACAACAACTACAGCAGCAGCAGAGCAAGAGGCCAGCCTGAGTATGGAGGAGATGATGAAAGAAATAAAGGCTCTGGAAGTACAGATGGCAGAATTAAAAGAGGCCAAAGAAAAGCTGGCCAAAATTGAGGTAAGATATGACAAATCAAAGATGGATGTAGCAGAGAAGATAAGGGAAGTAAAGGCCTTGGAGAAAAGAATAAAGGAGCTGGAAAAGGAGCTTACTCTTGATAAGACTCTAGCTGAAGTCAAGAAAATTTTGTGGGCCAAAATTGGCCAATCCATTACTGACCAATGGCAATCAATTGAAATTATACATGAGCAAATGGAATTGATAGGCTTAGCTCAATTTGAAACTCAAAAGGCTAGAGCATCATTAGGAAATATGCCTGAGCAAGCCAATAGAATGATTCAATTTCTGAACACTCATACCAAAGAGCAGTTGGCAGCAATAGGTATCAGGAACAGGACAGATACCATCTTACTAGTGAAAAGGGTGCTGACCCTAAGGAATTTTGTGTAGACTCTAGAAAGAAAATGTCAAGAAATGCAGGTAGAGATAAATGACTTCAAAATCAAGTTTGCAACATTACAGAGCAAAGGGCTACCCAGTTTATTAACCAATGCTGGAAGACTGCTATCACATGAGAAATATGCCCACAAGGTTAATAACTATGCCTCCAATCAAATTACATCATCCTCAAGCACCTCAGAAGAAACAGGGTCTCCCTCTGGAAAGAGTCTTTATGACAAACTAGAAAATTTGTTTTACATTGAACATGAGATAAACCACCTTTTCGAAGTCTAGCCCAACTTTTATAGATACACTGAAGCTGATGAAACACTGATAAAGATACAAAGACATCAGTTGCCTACAGAGGATTGGTGGAAAGGAATGTTGGAGATATTTCTCAGGTAATTTTGTTTTTATTTTTCCTTTTGGTTAGTTACAGGTCAGCAGATACAGAGGCATGGTCCACCTGTCAAAGGGTAAAAAACAACAAAAAGCAGAAATTGAATGGTGACTATAGCTCGTTGATGAAAACCAAGCACCGATGACAAGGCCAAGACAACGACACAGTAACATAGCAACATCAAGGCAACAAACGCAGAGTAAATACGCAGCAATCAACCGACTCACTTAGTCCAGAAAGTCAAAAATCTCTGACAAATTGGACAGCTAGCACACCAACATTTACTATGGCATTTATTTCTCTTATTTACTTATTCTAAAGAGTTGGTGAAGGAAGTTATTGCATGAAGACTTATCTACAAGATATTTGGTATCTCATTTTTGTATAAATACCTCACCATAATATGAATTTGGGGTTGGTGATTTTCTCTCTGGGCTGCGCTGTAAATTCTGAGACTGTTTTAATACAAAATCTGTTGAAGTTCACTGTTGCTGACCGTCTGGATGTGGATTTGATGTTCTGGGACCTGCTACAGAATTCCTGTGTCATTCTATGGATCAATAAGTTATTCTAAACTGTGTTTTATGTTTTCTGTGTTTGCAAATTTCATATATGTTCCATAATCTTGGTAAAAGAGAAGAAGAATAGGCCAGGATTTGTTTAAATGCACCCTGTGTTCAATCTCTGCTATTAATTATGTTTTCTTCAGACTTAGTCATAAATATGAATTCTTAGTTGCTCATGTTTGCACTAATTCTTTCACTTTGAATATTACCCAAGAATTCTTTATTGCTCCTTGATAATATCCATGCACTTTCCCTTTGCCAGCATAATGAAAGATGCTTGATTGCCTTTCATTCCCTGACTTCATTCCATCAATTTCAGATTTGAAAATTGTTCCAAAACTTCCTATCTTGCTCTGTAGCGTTACCATTTACCCAAGAAACACTTTCAGCAGTACACCATCATTGAATCCATTGCCCAATAGTATAGACTGTTTGGGACTTGCATCACAGCTCTGCCTGAAATCACCATCCAACAAACTTAAAACAAAACCCTGTACATCATAACTAGCCTAAAATATTTCAAAACAAAGCTAAATTACAAAGAGAGAGCCCTCTCTGGTTACAGATTGGCTAGAATCTGCAGCTAAAAGATTGGTTAGTGGTTACCTCGGCCGTATTCCCTTTAGGAGGAAGGGAAAAACCTGAGTGATAACACGGCCTATGAGAATGTCCATCAAATGCCATCAATAGAGTCGGTGAAGGGACAACTTGAGGTGATCCAATGGCCTTCCAACATGACATGGACATCACACATGTGGAAGCTCCCTCATCTATAACTTTTCGAAAGATGTTAGTCTTTCGATATGTAGACTTTATCTGGAAAGCCATATGATGGGGAAGTCTCTTTTTGATGTTTGACATATCAAAAGTGAGCATAAGAGAATTTTTTGGATCTACTGCTCCAATTGTCGAGAGCAAAGCACTCCTTAGAGCAAGGCACGATTGGAGTACCTCTAATGCTGACATAGCGCAAGGACTTTGAGCTAGATCTTCTACAATTGAGTAGTTCTGGGTTGCCCTAGCATTAGGGTTAATGGTCGAGTGCTTCGCAGAGCCTTTTAGCATATGAGGTATAGACTCAATAGAGGGCCTCTCAATATGGAGCGGCTCTAGGGTATCGGAAGCAGACTTAGCCTTAGATGATTCTGATTCACCGTAATCATGTGATCACGTAGCAACGTCGATATGTGAGCACGTCATATAGACATTTGACGAATTGTACCCTTCTTGGTTGCCCCCTGCGGGGGTAACAGCATTAGAATTTATGCCAGCAAGTAATTGCTGCCCTTAGGGAAAAGCGTTAGTGAGAACAACCTAGGAGCTCGAAGACCCCTACTGCACTAATAAGCGCTGAGCGACTTGGATCTTAGGGCAAAGATGAGTCAAATGATCCCCATTGCATAACTGTTGGGCATGGAATCCCCCCATAGCATGTTTTGGGGCTCAAAGCCCAAGTTTTGAGTTGATATTATTGTAAATATCCACGAATTGCGGGCACGAAATGTATGTTAGAATCATAGGGTTTTCTGCCCTAAGTGTGAATGTAATGTCGGCCTACCAATGGTCCGCGTACCATGGGATTGTATAGATAGAGTGAGGCTTTGAGTTGTAAAGACATCATAGAATCTAATGAATAGAAGGAGATAGTGAAGCATAGAAGAAGAGTCTAAGTGTGTCTTGGGTCATAGTAGTAGAAAGAGGCCCTACAGCTGAGTGTGCAGAGACCTAGTAGAGTCTGCAGCTAAGTGCGCAGACCCTTGCAGCTGAGTGCACAGGGTAGAGTTGAGTCTGTAACCGAAGAAGAGATTGATAAAGAAATATTTTGTTACCAATTTTGTGCATCTGTACTGAGTTATTACATGTTTGATATCATTTGCAATTATATTGTTTATTTATTGTGCGCACTTATATGAATTGAGAATATTTTTAAGTATAACTGAAAGCATACAAATAAGCTAAGTTAATTAACTAATATCGGGTTACTAGTAAGTACTTCGGTAATAAAATTGTTCGACCCCCGAGTAGGGTTGCGTGAAGGTAGCATCTCAGGTTGCAAAGTACGGGTAAGTGCGTGTAACGACGTGCACACAGGGTCGAACCACGAACTGCTTGAAATCATCAGACATCTCTAGGGTGCAGAAACCTAGTTCTAGCACCCTTCCATTCTACTTCAGGTGAGACCTTAGTCCGCGCTCTGTGGACTGTTGCCGAAAGGGCCAGTAGTACCAGGATTTGTTTGGCTAAATCACCTTTGAACCTGGGTGCCCCAACAAGCCAACAAATGGTTTCGTTGCCGGGATCGGGATCTGCATAAGGGATGTCTAATGTCGTGTCACTTTAATCCAACAAAGAAATAAATTGAAGGGTGGTTGGACAAAAAGATTCACAAGTTCGCGATGCAGGAAAACAGGAATCTGTGAGTATCAAAGGAACAGTAGTTGGAGCGCTACTTATATATGGAAATCCACGAAATTTTCTTTGCATCCTTCCTTTCTAAGTTATATGAGTGGATCGTGAAGCTAGCAGATAGTCAGGGAAGGTGTAAGCTCGAAAAACCGATTGTGTGGACTCCAGAATTGGTGCACATACTAGAAGCATCGGGAGATAAGATCACGCGTGCTGTGGACCATTGGCTCGATCAAATTATAGGAGGGTTTATCACTGAGTTCGTGGTAGACACGACAGTCAGCTACAGCGAGGCAAAACAACGCTTCCTCAAAGGACCGCGAGGTAAGTACATTAAATCATTGAACACTTGGATTAAAATGATATTGTGTTAAAAGCGAGTTATGTGAATAAATTGATGTTTGGGGCTACGCAAAGTGGGAGGATCTATAGAAACGAAGGTAGCGCAGAAATAGAAAATAGCCCCTTGATTTCGCCGCGGCAAGAAAGTGAGGAAGAGCTCACGAAAGTTTCTCCGAGAAGCACGATCAGTTTGATAAGGTAGCGAATTCTACTCATACCACCCCCACCTACAATGCCACCGGTTTCACCATCGTCACCTTGATCTCCACCCACACCACTTCCGCTGCTACCACAATTCAATATGGCGAGCGCGATAAAATTTTCAGTATTCAGAGGAGTAGGGAACGAAGATTCGGACCAATTTTGGTTTGTAGTAAAGGCTGTATGAGAAGCACAAGGAGTCATGGATGAAAATATAAATAAGGCAACGCTGGTAAGCACGTTGCAGTATTGCGCACTGACATGGTACATTAAGCATTATAATGACCACCCAAACACAAGGATCGCAGATATCCAGGCTGCACTAAACAGGGAATTTAGCACGCCAAAATTGGAGACACAATCAATTATCTCGTTTAAGGAAATCATGATCCTTCCAAGCAAGATCCCATGGGATCTGGATCAGAGACTGAAGAGTATGATTCACAAAGCCAAAATGACCTTGACGGATGGACAACACCGTGCATGGTTTGTAGCATCACTAACGCCGCATTTAAGGACGGCGCTGTCATAGTAGAAGTTATCCACCCAGGCCGAAGCTTTGGAGATTGCAATGAGACTGCACGAGACCCCAATACAAGATCCTGGCCTGGGAGTCCAACAAATCCACGTGTAACTGCAAAATTTGTGTCTGGAAATGCAGAGTTTGAAACAGGACAGGACAACTTGCCCAGAAGTGCGCGAGGAGGTATGGTGCATAAAATGCAAAGGCCAGGGGCATGACAAGGACCATTTCCCAGTCTTCACGAATTACTTGGTGGGAGGAGGGCCGATGCCATTAAGACCAGAGGCACAAGCAAGACTAAACGTGGTGCCTGCACTATGGTGTGCGATTTGTCAGATAGGAGGAAAACATGCTATGGATAATTGTCATCTATTACAAAAGTATACACAGACGTCCAAGCAATTGTTTTGTAATTTTTGCAGGTTAGTAGGCCATGATGAATGGACCTACAAAAGTTACGAGCTAATGATGGATCGAAGTCCTGCTTACATAGTGCAGATCGAAACGCGAGCCCTCAATCCAAATGCAGGGATGACGCGTGATGGATTTCTGGGGTAGGGACGAGGTCGAGGTGGAATGGGAACAGTCAGGGGTTGCAGACAGCTGATTTGCTACGATTGCGGAGGGCTAGGGCATTATGCTCACAATTGTACAAATTCGACAAAGGCATCATGTTTATATTATACCCAATTTCATCATGAGACAGAGGACTGCCCTACATTGATAGCAAGGTTACGCGATAAAGGAGTAATCCAGCCTCCTCCGACTTAGAACCTACAAATGATGAGGTCTGAGCCCCGTAAAGAGGACCCAAATGTAAACATCGTGCTTCGAAGTGGTATCGCGATAGGAGAGGACAAAGGTAAGAAACCTGAAGAAAGTGCGTGGGATTGCAAGGCTCCTACAAAGGAACCTAAATTTTATTTGGAGCACACGAAGGAGAGATTCATGGAAGCTAAGAAGAGCTTCACGAAGACCTCTACTTCAGGTAGTAAGGATCCACTAGAACTCGGGATGGATCCTTCAATTCTCACTACCTTTCTGGAGACATGTATGAAGCTATTACGTGACGACAAGGGTGTGAAAGGACTACAGGAATTGACCACCAGGTGCACTGGGTTAGGAGAACCATGCGTAGTCCAGAAGCTCAAGAAACAGACATCGCAAACAGGAAGGGAAATGAGATTGACTACGCAAATCACAGAGTATGAAATGGATCAAATGATTCTGGATCTAGGATCAGACGCAAATGTATGGCTAAAACAGACATGGGAATGCATGGGCAGGCCCACATTGTAGTGGTCTCCTATTCAATTGTGAAGGCGAACCAGCAGAAGATCCTATCGATGGGAAGGTTGTAGGGGATAACAGTAGACATCGAAGGTGTGAGCACACTTGCAGATTTCTAAGTGATAGAGATTGTCGATGACAACAATCCCTATCCCGTGCTATTGGGAATAGATTGGAACACTGATATGAATGGAGTGATAAATCTAAAGAAGCGCAAAATGATTTTTGAAAAAAAATCACTGTGCGTAGTGGTACCTTTAGACCCTGCAGAAGGATCATGCTACACAAATTGAGTGCGTGAAAATGAGAGCAACGATGAGTTAGACTGTATCTACAAGATAATCGCTTAGGAATAGGAATGTGTAAATCCTACAGTGGATGGCAAGATTTCATGGGAGTGCGAGAGCTCCTGCACATCAGATTCGGACGAGGAAATGGAACGATGGCAGAACTGGTTACACAAGGTAACCACACTCAATTGTAAAATGATGGTAAGATCATTGCGCTGCGTGACAATAGAGGTAATGGATCTGCCTATGTACGATGGGTTAACAATGGTGGATGAATTCCTGAACAAATTTGAAAGCGAAGTACCAGAACAGTAGTGGTTCAATGCTATGAAATGGGCACTGCGCTCTACGCCTGCAAGGTGGTGGGGTACGCATCAGAGAAGTATTAGAAGCTGGCAAAAATGCAGAAAGATGATGCACTTACGATTTGGGAAACTGCAGATGTGGCTAGGAGACAAGTATGATGGGTAGGATGATCCACGTACATACCTCACGAAATGGACCAAGGTCTACGGGGAAGATCCACAATCTGAATGGGTGCATTTGTTCTGTCATAACCTGGATGTCATACCCATGAATTGGTATACTGAGACGGAGCTCCGCCATGGTATGAGTGAAGGGGATATATTGTGCGAGGGATTTCTGTTAACTTTCACGTTTGAAGATCGTTGGTGGGACACTGTTGATGATGTGCTACAAGCGGTAAAAGCAGCTATCTTCAAAATACCCTAGGAGCCAATGGAAGTGCTCCAGTCGGCATGGGAGAAACAGCCAAGCTGTGCACTGGAGTGTTACAATGTAAATGTTGAGGAGGATGATAGGGACCCATGAAATATTAACATTCCAGAAATGGAAGGCTATCGCAAGGTTCGAGGACCATTGATTGAGGATCTCGACATCACCGTGCCGCTAAAAACGAAGCAGGTAAACATTGGAATGAAGACGGCACCAAAGTATGCAACGCTTGGAGACTATTGGGATGATGCCACAGTGGATAAGGTTGTTGAGTTACCCCGTGAATACCAAGAGTTTTTCTTGACCAAAATTATGGATTTAAAAGGGATTGTTGGCGACTTAGGGATGATGAAGATCACTATAAAACCTGACATGAAGCCGGTTAAGTAGAGGCCTTACTGCTTGAATCCAAAATATTAGGAAAAGGTTCGCGTAGAATTAAACAAAATGCTCACGGCCGGAATTATTGAGCTGGTGGAAGAATCCGATTGGGTAAGTCCTGTGGTAGTACAGGAGAAAAAGCAGAAGCGCGAAATAGGAATATGTGTGGACCTCAGTGTTGAAGCCCTGAAAATCGGGTCGACAACAAGGGGGATACCCACCCAGTCCAGACCTTGGTTGGAAGCTCCTTATCCATTTGGTATAGTGGGTCCAACTAGGGATAATGGGACCAGTTTCCCAATCTAAGGGGTGTGTGTGTGTGTAGAGTTGGATGATGCTGATCTAGGAGTACTTATAGCTAATTTAAGTCAAACTTCTAAACTAACTCTATGCTATTGTAATCTAATGAGAAACAACACATCTAATCTACGCTAACCCGGGGCGAATTTCTTCTATTATGCGATCTAAAGAGATTTCAAACAATAACTGGTAATAAAGATCATTCATCTATCATAAGAATAGAAATCAATTAAGATAAACCACTTTGCATAAAAAGTTAGGCAAAACAGTTGTGAATAGCATATCGCATAATAAGTTATTCATATATCAAACATAAATAAATGACTCCACCGTACAGAAGTGCCAAATGGTAACCCACACATTCATGCATTAACATATAAACAACTGAAAACTGTATATCACTTTAAGAATATAAGCAGAAATGGTCAAGAGATAAAAGTACCATTTATGACTGGTTCCTACCCATAAACTTCAAGTAAAAACGATTTATCTCTACTTGTTCTAACATCTACTAAGAGTACAAAAGTGCAACATCAGTAGCAGACGTTAAAATGCAAACATTAATAAATCTCGATCCATCCATTCATCAAAACCTCTTCTGAGGGTGCAGAAGTGCATGTTCCGAGGAAAAGTTTTTGACAAATTTCTGGACCCTTCTCCAAATGCAATGAGAAGGGTTAAAATACTACTTCCTAATTCTAATAATAGTATTTTTACAAAATTTAGGATGCAGTTTTCAAATGACCGTCCTTTTTCTAATCTAATTAAAAGAAAAAACAACATTCTAAATAAGTCTACTTCTGAACCTGGTCCTTAAAGTTGCAAGTGTTCAGCATGGGCTTGAGGAGAGTCGGCTGACTGATTTCTGCGCTGAACTGGGCTACGAAAAAACATCTACGAGAGCTGGCACTACTTTTTCGGCCGCGTTTGTGATGCATTTCACCGTCATCCATTGACTGTGTGGTTTGACCAAGTATGTCCAGTAACATTCCCAATTCAACCTGTTTAATGCTTGGATCGCTTTTCCCTTTGCCTGCGCTTTCTGCTTCCATTCTGCTTCCAATTGTAACTTATTTGGTAGGTACCCCGGGGTGGTCTCTGCGATTAAATTGGCCCTGTGTAAATTCTCATTTACACAGTCGATAAGAATGCTTGCCTGTGTAGCCGCTGTCTTCGCTGCTCGCTCCGCCTTCCTGATTTGATCGTCCCATTTATTAAAGAAAAATTCTTTATTATTTTCGTTTATCCTGGGTGCACCTGATCTTTTCCCTTCATCTTCATCCTGCCAAGTTAAGTATTCTGTCACCCGTCTGTTACTCTGATCATAGTCACTCCGCAAGTCTACCACTTGATTGGTGATTTTATCGCTCAGCTCGCAATAGTGACCCCATTGTGATATTTTACGTCCCAACTCCTCCTGTTGGTACAGTAGTTTCTCATTTAAGCCAATAGATTCTGAAATAAATTCTGCCAGCTTAGGCTCATCTTTATGCATTTCCTATAAAGTCTGCAATTGTTTTCCTTTCTCATCTAGACTTCTTTGATAGCCTATCTGCATCTGCTGAAAGTCTTCCTGCAGCTTCTCGAGCTTTTTGGAAGCTTCAATATTAGCATTGGCTTGTTGCAACTGTCGTTGTAGCAGCTGTACTTGATCTTCTTGTTCTTTCAATAGTTTTTGAACTTCCGATGACTTGTCAATAGTTGCAGAAGCATATGCTCCTACGATCTAAGACAACTTAGTGAGATTTTTCAGTTGGGTTATTGTTGGGGTCTTTCCATAAGACGTCCAAATGTTCAGCATCTTGTGACAGTGTATTTTCTAGTTTTCTTTTCTTCCTCTGTCTCCTTACAACTGCTTTGTGTTGGGGACTATAGAATACATCCAGTGGGGGAATTTCTTCTACATTAAGTAGAAGCTCAGAAGGTGGAGCGATAGGAATGTGCTATGTTTCTGTGACATTGCTGACTATGGTCGAAACCACTTCTTGCACTACCTGTGTATTGTTCACAGGTGTTTTTGGGGCTTGCCCTTCAAGATTGATCAATTCATTGAAGGTTTCCCATTCTTTGTCCAGTTCTGTTGTGACGAGTGGTGCTTCGATGACAGGAGGGGGGACATCTCTTGGTGGAGAGGCGATAACTTGTTGTTGAGACATTGCACTTGACTGAGCTGTATCTTTAGTTGTTTCTTCGTTTTTTCCTTGGTCACATCCAGACTCTTTAGGATGCTCAGGTACTCCTTGTGCAGCGTTGGATTTACATCTGGAAGTGCTAGAGTTTTCACTGAGGCTAATGCTTGGAGTTGGTTCTCTTGCAGGCAGTCGCAGCTTCTCTAGAGGAATACTGGCCAGCCTTCTTTCCCTGTATAACATGAATCTTTGGAGGTCATCTGGAGACAACCTCGACCGAGCTTCCCGCAAGAGAATTTTTCATCATCAAACAAATCTTTCTTTCCAGCGAATACTTTTATTTTGACGTTCGTTGTGAAATCTTGGGCAACATCATTTGGGTCAAATGGCCTTGCTGGGAATTTAAATAATTGTACACACGTCACATTCTCCACTTTGGTGAAAGCGTGTCCTACACCGAACAATGAGAAGGCCCCACAAGCTACAGGAAATTGAGGCCATATGGCCTTCTTTTTGTCCTTTAGGTCTTTGGTCAGGCCGCCTTCTGAACAGGTTTGATAAGCAATTTCCCGAGCCAAAAGTTTATCAGGGATATATAGAGGTAGGACATGTGGAGGTACAGTGCTTCCAAAAACTCTAATATAGGTAAACCATTCTTCCCCGAACCATCTTGCGATGGGGATGATGTCTATTTGTGCCTCGGGTGAGCACCTCGGGGGGTCTTCATCATACATTATTCTATACAAGGGAAAAATAAGCGCGTGGAAAATCTGGTAGAAGTGAGGGACGAACTAAGAATCCCATAACACCTTATGATAAACATGGATAGGCAATGGGTCCTGGGTAGTCCATTTCCAACCCATAATGGGAAATTTAGACACATAAAAAATAGAATCCATAACATATGCAGACAGATAAAAAGGAGGATAGATCCTTTGAGACAAGGATCTTTTAGACCGGTAATTGATAACAGCCGTGTATAGATTATCGGAAAGGATCTTGGCCCAATCCATAATATTGGCGTTTGTGGCAGCATCAATTAATTGTAGCCATTCAGACGAAAACTTATTGATATCCGGCATCCCAAATAACCTACAAAGCATGGCTGCAGCAAAACAATATGGAGAGGTGAGGGAACCAGTGCTGTACATATCCTTTTTGTCCTTTTTGAGCGGCTCCTCTTTTCTGGACCAATCTTTGGTGGTCCCTGATAAGTCTGGGTTCTCTTCCGCAAATTTCTTAACGAATTGTGCATTGTAAGTCACCTGCGGTTCAGGAAGATGATACATAAGCTTCAAATCTTGCGCAGCAAATGATCCAATGAGCCCGTGTCCTTGAACCTTGAATTTCCTGTTGTTCATGTCTGCATTGTCAAGTATCCACTTGATCATATCTGTATATGGTAGAATTTTGGGTCTTGCTGCTATCCTGTGAAGAAATGAACATGCTAGCTCATCTAAGGATTCCTCGGAAGAGTGTTGTGAGCCCGCGATAGCAAAAACCTTCATTATTCTAGGATTTTCCTCCTCAAGCAGCCTGTACATGCTTTCCCATGTCGATATCCCTGCGTCTTTGTTACAGGCTGTGTCTGTATACAAAGGCGCCATCTCCTTCGTCTTTTCCTTCACTTCAGATATTTGAGCTTTATTTTTCTTTCCCATTTCTTCCTGCGTTTGGGTTTGAATCGTCTTAGCTCTTCGTTCCTGCAGATTACGAGTGAAATGGAAATGACTGATCCAGAAAGGTGATGGGAGAGTTTTAAATGCAACAGATGTATCAAATATGCTACCTTACATGAAGTAATTCTCTACAAAGGCACACGTCTTTAATTCATTTAATAACTGACAACTAATTCATTTACTATCATTAGAAGCGCATGATTTCGAGTCAGATTATGGTAAGTGGCTTTTTCTTTGAATGGCGTGCCCGAAGGATTTGTAATGAAGTGATCTATGATTTGCTTACGTAACCTCGCATATCGCGCCATCGCAAATCGCACCATCGCAGATCGCGAGAACGCAATATCACAGCAATCGCAACATCGCAGATCGCAGAAGTTTGATGTTTGCCAAATCTTGTCGGCTCATTTCTGCGATATGCGATCTTGCGATCGGTGTTATCGCAGATCGGTGAATCTTTAAGTTTTTCCTTATGAGCATTACTTTGTTGTGACGCGATGTTATACTTAACATGAGGGTCTTGCGCATACTGATATTAAAGAGAAATGGAGGCATTTCCTATCCTTTTTGCAACGCGACTTTAAAGATTTTCTCCTTATCATAGACTTAGGTTTAAAATATTCAAAAGACTTACCTAAGCTTATGATGGTAACCTTATTTTGAGGAAAGGAAACTCTTGTTCTTCCTAAAAATTAACTAAGGGTCCCCATTCATTTAGTATTTTGGTCGACACTTAAATGAACAAAGGGGGGGGGGGGGGGGGGGGGGTTGTTGCCGACCACAACAATTGGCGATTCACTTGGGAGAACCAGTTATCTCCTATCTTCTATTGACGTTTTCAAACTTCGGAAAAAAAAATTTCTCAGAGAACTTAAACTTTATTATAAAAAGATAAAACATATTATACTTCAAACTGTCAATGATATTTCGTTTCAACCTCTTTCTATTTTAATTACTTGTATCCTCAGCTTGTCCTTGCATTTACATCAGCCATTACTTGGTCTTGCAAAACATAAAATAAAGTTTCCCCTGTGTAGCAGCCTTTTAAATATGCTCCTTTGTCGCAGGTAGAGCCTCTGCTGCCAGCAGGCGTCCATAGCCTCGACAGGGTTACCTATTACCCAGTAATGATCCTTTATCCTGCTTAAGGCGATCTACAACCTTTCAGAGAAAAACCCATTTTGACACTTTTTTCCTTTTTATTCTCTAAAGAACAATGTCTTGATTTGGTGGCCAAATTATGACACAGTCATTCACTTGATTTACACTTTTGCTGAACAAGCTGGCTCGTGATGAGACCCCTTGTCTTTTGATTGTAACAATCTTGAGTCGTTGCCTTGTTTTGGTGGACAGTATTGGCAAAGTCAGCAAGTTATAATATATGTGATCATGATAAGCCGGCTCATGATGAGACCTCTTATTCTTTGAGATATAGTGTTTTTTTTTTTTTTGGATTGTTCCTCTGAATGCTGCGATTTCCTTTAGCAGGGAGGAAGTCAAATTTTCTTTCCTTAAGAAAGTTCTGGACGACAATGATAGAGTTGTTTGGAAATGGTTGTTTCTATAGAGAATCTTTATTTTAGTATTGATACATGTACTGACATAAAACAATTTCTTCACTAAGATAGCTTTCTTCAAATTTCTTGGAGTTGAAACTAGTATCATATCTGGGTTAAAGTTCTATTGATAATAAAGATCAAGTTTCCAAAAGATTTGTTGTTCGTAGAAGCAGAAGTTCAAAATCTTTGATAGAGAAAAGGTGTCTTTAGTAAATGTCAAATGCTGTTAACCATAGCAAATTTTATTATGGAGAAAAATATTTAACGAAATGAGAGGTAGACATTCTCTAGGGTTATGTACAGAATAGGGATAATCTCTTCTCTTATTTTGCCTACCAACTATTAAAAGTAAACCTAATAACCTAGCTAAATTACTCCTACTCCTATTCTAACTATATACAGAAAATTAACTAGGTGAAATGGTATTTCCAGTGGAGCCATCTTTTCATTTTTATTCCTACACGTATATAACTTTCAAACATCAGTGTTAAGAACAAAATTTTTCTTGGACTGTTAATGTTGGATGTGGAATAAGAATGCGTAACTTCAGTTGGAATTCTGTCTGAACTCTCTTTCTCACGAAAACTTCTTTCCAACTGGATACCTATTGGATCATAAAAATTAGGATGAATTTCTGTTATGGATTGATGATCTCGTAATAGGAAAGATGACAAGCCAGGTTGTGAATATGATTTTTTAGTTTCAATGGCTTGTAACCTACTGTTCGTTAAAGTTGAGCTTTTAGCGATTTCGTTTAAAAGGAAAGTTTCCATATATAAATCACTAAATAAATCGATGCAGAATAGATGGAAATTCCTGGAAAGATTCTTATCAATTGGCGCGAATTGCCAACAAGTTTCGAAAGGTACTTTCCTTGGTTGATGGTGTTTTGGATGCCAAAGAAGTTTTTTAAGAAAGTCTCATATTGATTGATCTTGAAATTGAAAAGGTTCTATACTTTCTTGACACAGTTTGGCTCTCCAAAATGGTATTACGTCTTTCGAATGTTCTTTGATAAGATGCTCAACGTGCCACAGTAATCTATCAAAAGTGTGAAAATTTAAAACACAATCCGATTTTGTACATAATGAGTGCAAGTGAGAAAGAAAGGAATGATTATCTGTACAAATACTGTTACAGCACAACTGGGATTTACTTGTAATATCTTGCTTCTCACAAGAACTGGCCAGAATTATGGGATCCGAGCAATTTCGAATTCTTTCTTGTGAATCAGAAGACAAGTTATGATTGTGAACAGGCATGGAGGTTTCCTCATGATATGAATCATAGATCGGGGTATTGTCTTGGATAGTAAAATCATACAAATGATCTTTTACTTTGAAATGAGGATTGACTGATATGATTTTAGCATTAGAATATCTCTCATTATCTGAGCTTTGTTGAGTTACTTGGGATAAATCAACAACATCATCGTTGTCAAAGTAGCTGTCATAAATGATTTTACAGGTTTCCGTAGATTTCTCTTTTTCGTCATATATTTTCAGACAAGGGAGGTCAAGTGGTTCTTGTTTGAAAATGATCAAAGGATGTTCTATAGCTGTCTTATTATCTTGAAAACCTAATGATGATTCATTTGAATAATCCTCTATACTTTTTGAGATATCTTTAATATTGAGAGGGGAAAAATTATCATCACTAAAAACATCAGGATAAAGAGAAAAATGCTATTCTAGAACAATGCATTTGAAAATATCATCATGGAAAAATCGTTGTTCATCAGATTCATCATAGACATTGGGCTTTAGATCATACCTTTGTGTACTGATACTTTTTGAAAGAGAAATAGTTTGTTGTTCTAACCTTGGCATCTGCATTTGTTGATTTGCAATGATATTATCTGACCTTGTATCAAAGTCATCTCCTGGTTCCAAGGTAGGCTTTCCTCCAGCATCCACACTTTTGTATTCTTGCATTAGAGCATGCATGACTCCTAGGCTTTGGGGACTTTCTTCATCATGGCTGATTTGTATATTCAACTTGGAATTCTCATTCACATTAGAAGAAAATGAGACAAAGCTTGAACTAATTTCTGCTTGATCAAACATAGGAGGCAGGGAATACTCAGCATAATCTGAAGATTCTTCATCCATGAGTTCACTTTCAAGGTCATACTTTAGACAATCAAGATGAAATCGCATATTAAAATCCCTAACAGATTCATCTTGTTTCCGTAGATAATAAATTTCATCGTATACCTGGTCATAGTCATAACAATCAAATTCAAAAATGAAAGTCTTGACGAATTGGTCCCAGCTGTGAATTGATGCAACTGGGAGGGTTCTGCACCATTTTCTAGCTTCCGCCGTGAATGTAAGAGTAAAAATTCTGCATAAAACGCCTTCATCAATTCTCTGAATATCAGAACTTGAAACTTTTTGAATAAATTGAAGAGCATGATTAAAAGCAGAAGAATTATTCTTACCATTGAATTTTACCTGAGACAACAGTCTTACCACTTCAGGTGGAGTGTTGGAAGAGGTAGGAACATGGATGCAACTCCAAATAGGAATTTTATGAGCAGCCATACTGATTCAAATTTTACAATTGAAAATTATTCCAACAGACGCTATGTTCAGGCCCTCCTTCTAGCGCCAAATATGTTGAAGCCCCGAAAATCGGGTCGACAACAAGGGGGATACCCACCCGGTCCAGACCTTGGTTGGCAGTTCCTTATCCGTTTGGTATAGCTAGTCCGACTGGGGATAATGGGACCAGTTTCCCAATCTAAGGAGTGTGTGTGTGTGTAGAGCTGGATGATGCTGATCTAGGAGTACTTATAGCTAATTTAATTTCTAAACTAACTCTATGCTATTGTAATCTAATGAGAAACAACACATCTAATCTACGCTAACCCGGGGCGAATTTCTTCTATTATGCGATCTAAAAAGCTTTCAAACAATAACTGGTAATAAAGATCATTCAGCTATCATAAGAATAGAAATCAATTAAGATAAACCACTTTGCATAAAAAGTTAGGCAAAACAGTTGTGAACAGCATATCGCATAATAAGTTATTCATATATCAAACATAAATAAATGACTCCACCGTACAGAAGTGCCAAATGGTAACCCACACATTCATGCATTAACATATAAACAACTGAAAACTGTATATCACTTTAAGAATATAAGCAGAAATGGTCAAGAGATAAAAGTACCATTTATGACTGGTTCCTACCCATAAACTTCAAGTAAAAATGATTTATCTCTACTTGTTCTAACATCTACTAAGAGTACAAAAGTGCAACATCAGTAGCAGACGTTAAAATGCAAACATTAATAAATCTCGATCCATCCATTCATCAAAACCTCCTCTGAGGGTGCAGAAGTGCATGTTCCGAGGACACGTTTTTGACAAATTTCTGGACCCTTCTCCAAATGCAATGAGAAGGGTTAAAATACTACTTCCTAATTCTAATAATAGTATTTTTACAAAATTTAGGATGCGGTTTTCAAATGACCGTACTTTTTCTAATCTAATTAAAAGAAAAAACAACATTCTAAATAAGGCTACTTCTGAACTTGGTCCTTAAAGTTGCAAGTGTTCAGCATGGGCTTGAGGAGTGTCGGCTGACTGATTTTTGCGCTAAGTTGGGCTGCGAAAACAACATCTACGAGAGCTGGCACTAGTTTTTCGGCCGCGTTTGTGATGCATTTCACCGTCATCCATTGACTGTGTGGTTTGACCAAATATGTCCAGTAACATTCCCAATTCAACCTGTTTAATGCTTGGATCGCTTTTCCCTTTGCCTGCGCTTTTTTATTCCATTCTGCTTCCAGTTGTAACTTATTTGGTAGGTACCCCGGGGTGGTCTCTGCGATTAAATTGGCCCTGTGTAAATTCTCATTTACACAGTCGATAAGAATGCTTGCCTGTGTAGCCGCTGTCTCCGCTGCTCGCTCCGCCTGCCTGATTTGATAGTCCCATTTATTAAAGAGCAATTCTTTATGATTTTCGTTTATCCTGGGTGCACCTGCTCTTTTCCCTTCATCTTCATCCTGCCAAGTTAAGTATTCCGTCACCCGTCTGTCACTCTGATCATAGTCACTCGGCAAGTCTACCACCTGATTGGTGATTTTATCGCTCAGCTCGCAATAGTGACTCCATTGTGATATTTTACGTCCCAACTCCTCCTGTTGCTGCAGTAGTTGCTCATTTAAGCCAATAGATTCTGAAATAAATTTTGCCAGCTTAGGCTCATCGTTATGCATTTCCTGTAAAGTCTGCAATTGTTTTCCTTTCTCATCTAGACTTCTTTGATAGCCTATCTGCATCTGCTGAAAGTCTTCCTGCAGCTTCGCGAGCTGTTTGGAAGCTTCAATATTAGCATTGGCTTGTTGCAACTGTCGTTGTAGCAGTTGTACTTGATCTTCTTGTTCTTTCAATAGTTGCTGAACTTCCAATGCCTTGTCAATAGTTGCAAAAGCATATGCTCCTGCGATCTGAGACAACTTAGTGATATTTTCAGTTGGGTTATTGTTGGGGTCTTTCCATAAGGCGTCCAAATGTTCAGCATCTTGTGACAATGTATTTTCTAGTTTTCTTTTCTTCCTCTATCTCCTTACAACTGCTTTGTGTTGGGGACTATAGAATACATCCAGTGGGGGAATTTCTTCTACATTAAGTAGAAGCTCAGAAGGTGGAGCGATAGGAATGTGCTCTGTTTCTGTGACACTGCTGACTATGGTCGAAACCACTTCTTGCACTACCTGTGTATTGTTCACAGGTGTTTTTGGGGCTTGCCCTTCAAGATTGACCAATTCATTGAAGGTTTCCCACTCTTTGTCCAGTTCTGTTGTGACGAGTGGTGCTTCAATGACAGGAGGGGGGACATCTCTTGGTGGAGAGGCGATAACTTGTTGTTGAGACATTGCACTTGACTGAGCTGTATCTTTAGTTGTTTCTTCGTTTTTTCCTTGGTCACATCTAGACATTTTAGGATGCTCAGGTACACCTTGCGCAGCGTTGGATTTACATCTGGAAGTGCTAGAGTTTTCACTGAGGCTAATGCTTGGAGTTGGTTCTAGCAGGCAGTCGCAGCTTCTCTAGAGGAATATTGGCCAGCCTTCTTTCCCTGTATAACATGAATCTTTGGAGGTCATCTAGAGACAACCTCGACCGAGCTTCCCGTAAAATTTCTTAGAGTGAGCTTCTACTCTGAAACAAATCATCAAACAAAGCTTTCTTTCCAGCGAATACTTTTATTTTGACGTTCGTTGTGAAATCTTGGGCAACATCATTTGGGTCAAATGGCCTTGCTGGGAATTTAAATAATTGTAGACACGTCACATTCTCCACTTCGGTGAAAGCATGTCCTACATCGAACAATGAGAAGGCCCCACAAGCTACAGGAAATTGAGGCCATATGGCCTTCTTTTTGTCCTTTAGGTCTTTGGTCAGGCCGCCTTCTGAACAGGTTTGATAAGCAATTTCCCGAGCCAAAGTTTATCAGGGATATATAGAGGTAGGGCATGTGGAGGTATAGTGCTTCCAAAAACTCTAATATAGGTAAACCATTCTTCCCCGAACCATCCTGCGATGGGGACGATGTCTATTTGTGCCTCAGGTGAGCACCTCGGGGGGTCTTCATCATACATTATGTTGGGTGTGGAGCCTGATTATCTTCTATATTCAAAGGTATCGCCACATAGGACCCCAGTTCGAAATGGGGGCGGCAACGCCGCCAGTAAAATATTCGCTGCAGGGGGGGCCCGGGGGGGGGGGGGGGGGGGCGGCTGCGACCTTTGGGAGCCCCCCCCTGGCGGGGGGTTTCGGGGGCAGTGCCCCCGAAGCTAAAAACAGCTGTAAAATTGCCTTGTAAAAGTATAGTAATTTCTAGTCAATCTGGGCCGTTCATTAGGCGGATGATCTGACGGTAGAACTCATGTTTAGTTAAGGGTTTGTTTCCTAGAAGGCAACCCCTCTCTTTGTATGAGGGTATTGTATTTGAGGCTGTGAGATAGACGTGTATTCTCTGAGCGAGAAACAGAGAGGTGAGACTGTGAGAGAAAACAGAGGATATTACAGCGGATTTGCTGTAGGTTGTGTCTCTTCATTTTGCTAGATAATAAAAAGGAAGGACTGGTTGTTCGGGTTGGACGTAGCCCAAACTGGGTGAACCACGTATATCTGTGTCTCTCTTGTTTTGTGTGTTTTCTGTGTTTATAATTCTGCAATATTTTATGTGTTCCATTGCTCCGTAATATATAATTTTCTAACACATTATTCTATACAAGGGCAAAATAAGCCCGTGGCAAATCTGGTAGAAGTGAGGGACGAACTGAGAATCCCATAACACCTTATGATAAACATGGATAGGCAATGGGTCCTGGGTAGTCCATTTCCAGCCCATAATGGGAAATTTAGAGACATAACAAATAAAATCCATAACATATGCAGACAGATAAAAAGGAGGATAGATCCTTTGAGACAAGGATCTTTTAGACCGGTAATTGATAACAGCCGTGTATAGATTATCGGAAAGGATCTTGGCCCAATCCATAATATCGGCGTTTGTGGCAGCATCAATTAATGGTAGCCATTCAGACGAAAACTTATTGATATCCAGCATCCCAAATAACCTACAAAGCATGGCCGCAGCAAAACAATATGGAGAGGTGAGGGAACCAGTGATGTACATACCGTTTTTGTCCTTTTTGAGCGGCTCCTCTTTTCTGGACCAATCTTTGGTGGTCTCTGATAGGTCTGGGTTCTTTGCCGCAAATTTCTTACCGAATTGTGCATTGTAAATCACCTGCGGTTCAGGAAGATGATACATAAGCTTCAAATCTTGCGCAGCGAATGATCCAATGAGCCCGTGTCCTTGAACCTTGAATTGTCTGTTGTTCATGTCTGCATTGTCAAGTATCCACTTGATCATATCCGTATATGGTAGAATTTTGGGTCTTGCTGCTATCCTGTGAAGAAATGAACATGCTAGCTCCTCTAAGGATGCCTCGGAAGAGTGTTGTGAGCCCGCGACAGCAGCAACCTTCATTATTCTAGGATTCTCCTCCTCAAGCAGCCTGTACATGCTTTCCCATTTCGATATCCCTGCGTCTTTGTTACAGGCTGTGTCTGTATACAAAGGCGCCATCTCCTTCGTCTTTTCCTTCACTTCAGAGCTTTGAGCTTTATTTTTCTTTCCAATTTCTCACTGCGTTTGGGTTTGAATCGTCTTAGCTCTTCGTTCCTGCAGATTACGAGTGGAATGGAAATGACTGATCCAGAAAGGTGATGGGAGAGTTTTAAATGCAATAGATGTATCAAATATGCTACCTTACGTGAAGTAATTCTCTACAAAGGCACGCATCTTTAATTCATTTAATAACTGACAACTAATTCATTTACTATCATTAAAAGCGCATGATTTCGAGTCAGATTATGGTAAGTGGCTTTTTCTTTGAATGGCGTGCCCGAAGGATTCGTAATGAAGTGATCTATGATTTGCTTACGTAACTTCGCATATCGCACCATCGCAAATCGCACCATCGCAGATCGTGAGAACGCAATATCGTAGCGATCGCAACATCGCAGATCGCAGAAGTTTGATGTTTGCCAAATCTTGTCGGCTCATTTCTACGATATGTGATCTTGCGATCGGTGTTATCGCAGATCGGTGAATCTTTAAGTTTTTCCTTATGAGCATTACTTTGTTGCGACGCGATGTTATACTTAACACAAGGGTCTTGCGCATACTGATATTAAAGAGAAATGGAGGCATTTCCTATCCTTTTGCAACGCGACTTTAAAGATTTTCTCCTTATCATAGACTTAGGTTTAAAATATTCAAAAGACTTACCTAAGCTTATGATGGTAACCTTATTTTGAGGAAAGGAAACTCTTTTTCTTCCTAAAAATTAACTAAGTTTCCCCATTCATTTAGTATTTTGGTCGACACTTAAATGAACAAAGGGGGGGGGGGTTGTTGCCGGCCACAACACTCAGGAAGCTAAACGACACCTGTGTACATGACCCATTCCTGACAACGTTCACAAATGAAGTATTGGAAAATGTTGGCAAACAAGAAGCATACTCGTTCACGGATGGGTTCTCGAGTTACCACCAGATTAAGATTGCACCGAAAGATAGGAGCAAAATGACCTTCGCAACGGAATGGCACTGCTTTCAATACACCGTTATGCTGTTTGGATTGAAGAATTCACCAACCATATTTTCACACATCGTTGTTGCCACGTTCAAAGAATACATCCACAAATTCTTGGAGGTCTATTTGGATGATTGGACTGTCTTCGGATTAGTTAAGCACCATGTAGCAAGCTTACGCTTGATGCTGGATACTTGCCGATGACACCAGATTGCACTGAACCTTAAGAAGTGCACATTCCTCATTCCCTTTGGAAACCTGTTGGGACATGTGGTCTGCAAGCTGGGACTGATGGTGGACCCTGTGAAGATTGTTGTTATTCTAAATTTGGAAGCACCGCGAAGTGTTAAACAATTGTGCGCTACCTTGGGACACACCGGGTACTACAAAAATTTTATCAAAAGCTATGCCCAAATCACTGCGCCGATGGAAAAACTATTGAAAAAGGATGTTACATTTTGCTGGAATGACGATTGCATGAAAAGTTTGGATGTCCTGAAGGGGAAATTGGCCTCCACTCCAATCCTGGTCTTCCCAAAATGGGATGTGGAGTTTCATGTCCATGTTGATGTGTCATGTATTGCGCTAGGAGAAGTGCTCACACAAAAGGGCGGGGAAGGCTTGGATCAACCTATCGCGTTTGCAAGCCAAAGGTTGTCCAAAGCAGAGAAGAACTATTCCATCACCAAGTGTGAGGGGTTGATGATGGTGTATGCGCTCCAAAAATACTGACACTATTTGCTCGGAGGACATTTCAAGATGTATACCGACCATTCCGTACTGAAATACCTGGTCAATAAGCTTGTGTTGGGGGGGCGCATATGCAGGTGGCGCTTATTGTTCTAGGAATATGATTTTGAGGTCATTGTAAAGCAGGGACACCTAAACGCAAGACCAGATCACTTGTCGTGCATTGAGATGGGTGAGGAACCCACTAATTTGGAGGAGGGACTACCTAACGTACAACTCTTTGCGGTGCACGTCACAAATGGGAACTTCAAAGATATAATCCATTTTATGACAACAGGGACTACGCCGAGGGAATACTCCGTCCAACACAAGAAGGAATTGGTGGTGCATGCGATGGATTTTTTGGTCATCGCGGGGCACCTATACAGAATGGGAAATTATGAGATATTGTGAAGATACGTACCTGAATTTGAAAGAAGTCAGATCCTCATAGAAGCACATGGGGGTGCTGTCGAAGGACACTATGCAGGATGAGCAACTACACAAAAGATTCTCCACGTAAGGTTGTGGTGTCCAAACCTACACCAGGATTCGAATGTGCATTGTAAGGCCTGCAATATATGTCAAAGGACTGGAAAACCATCGTGGAGGGACGAGATGCCATTAAATCCACAAATGACACAATAGTTGTTCGAAAAATGGGCAATCAACTTTGTGGGATCAATCAAACCTCAGGGAAAGGTGGTTGCACGCTACATCATCACTGCAATGGAGCATCTAACACGATGGGCAAAAGCACAACCAGTCAAAGACTACACAACCACTACGATTGCAAAGTTTTTGTTCAAAAACGTGTTGACCTAATTTGGCTATCCAAAAATCTTAATGAGTGATTGTGGAACACATTTCCCAAACGAAACCATCAGAGCTCTCACAGAAGAATTCTAGGTGTATCATTAAGAAAGTACACCGTATCACCCACAAGCCAATGGGACTGTAGAAGCTTTCAACAAAATACTGAATACTGTGCTAACCAAAGTGTGCAACACGCAGCGAAACGATTGGGCCCTGCACGTACCTGTTGTGTTATGGGATTACGGACAACATGCAAGAAACTAACGGGACAAACACCTTTCAGGTTAGTTTATGGCATAGAAGCTGTCATGCCAATGGAATATATCGTACCTAGTCTGTACATAGCACCGCTCACAGGGATGATGGACAACGAAGCCCTGGAGAAAAGGCTCGTGTAATTAGAAAAACTTGAGGAAGAATGGTTTTTGGCTGGGTTTCATCAACAGGTACAAAAGTAGTGTGAAAAAGCCTGGAACGACTGCCATATCAAGTTGCGCACCTTCAAGGTAAATGACTTAGTGCTACTGTATGACAATAAGTTTAAAACATTTCTAGGAATATTCAGAATGCATTGGCTGGGACCATACGTGGTTATGGAGGTCACAGATGGAGGCGCAGTCCAGCTAGTCAAACTAAATGGAGAACCCTTCCCAGACAAAGTAAATGGCAACCACTTGAAGCCCTACATGGGTGGGTCAGCTATCTGACTAGCCAGCCGATGCATAGTCTTCGCGCTTCGAGGAGCCAGACAAAGGCGCGGGACTATAAACATATGCATCAGAAGCCAGTACAAATGTAAGGAAACAATTCCAACACTGAGGTCTCAAGATAGAGGATGCAGCAGGTTCAACAAGTAGTAGCTCAGTGCGCTGCGGACATCAAGACCGTTCGAGACCAGTTGGAGGGACTCCACCCCAAGATCACCGCACCAGTAGAGTGACTCGAGGGCAAGTCACGATGTATGTGTTTGGGGCCTGTTGGGCATGGAATTCCCCCACAACATGTTTTAGGGCTCAAAACCCGAGTTTTGAGTTGATATTGTTGTAAAGCTCCGCGAATTGTGGGTGCGAAATGTATGTTAGAGTCATAGGGTTGTCCACCCTAAGTGTGAATGTAATTTTGGCCTACCCATGGTCCACGGACCATGGGATTGTATAAATAGAGTGAGGCTTTGAGTTGTAAAGCAATCATAGAATCTAATGGATAGAAGGAGATAGCGAAGCATAGAAGAAGATTCTAAGTGTGTCTTGGGTCGTAGTAGTAGAAAGAGGCTCTGCAGCTGAGTGCGCAGAGGCCTAGTAGAGTCTGCAACTGAGTGCGCGAACCCCTGCAACTGAGTGCGCATGATAGAGTTAAGTCTGTAACCAGAGAAGAGATTAATAAAGAAAGATTATGTTACCAATTTTGTGCATCTATACTGAGTTATTACATTTTTGATATCATTTGAAATTATATTGTTTATTTATTGGGCGCACTTGTATGAATTGAGAATATTGTTAAGTATAACTGAAAGCATACAAATAAACTAAGTTAATCAACTAATGTTGGGTTACTAGTAAGGACTTGGGTAATAACACTGTTTGGACCCCAGATAGGGCTGCGTGAAGGCAACATCTCAGGCTACGAAGTACGGGTAAGTGGGTGTAGTGACATGTGCAGAGGGTCGAATAGTAGACCACCTGAAATCATCAGACATCTCTAGGGTGCAGAAACCTGGTTCTCGCACCCTCCCATACTACTTCGGGTGAGACCTCAGTCCGCGCTCCACAGACTGTTGCCGAAAGGGCCAGTAGTACCGGGATTTGTTTGGCTAAATCACCTCTGAACCTGGGACAGACCCCAACAAGCCAACAATAACTTGCATGGAAATTTTACCTTTTTCTTTGATTCTTTCTTATCCTCTACGGCATCATTGTTGGGTTTGTTTGCATTAACCTTCCCATCCTAGTTCTTCTTCCTACCTCGTTCTTTTCCTTTCCATCGGATTTTTTATTTCCTTTGGGGTTAGAAGCTTAGATGACGTTTATAGACGTAGGTTGAGAAGTTGTAGATGTGGATAGTGATGCTTGCATAGAGGAAGCAATTTGTAAAGACAACTAATGCAATTGATTTAGCAAGTTAACCATGTTGACATCAATTAATCCGACTAGCCCATCCGCATGGGGACCTAGCTTCAGTTTGGCTATATCCACCTTGGATCTAGGAGTGTCAAGTAGAATTTTTTGAAGAACCCTAGACTGAGAATAGATCAGTTCTAACTGTTGGGCCCTGAAAATAGCCTGCTCTTCAGTGAAAACACCGGAGAGGGACACGTCCTTAGAGATCTCAGGTTGTAATGATTTAAGAAACCATTCAAGAAGGAATTCTTGTGGGATATTGGCTTTGATGAGCCTCTTCCTTCTCCTCCATTCCTGGATATGATTCGAAATTTGGGTCATGTTGGGTTGTGTTATATTGTTTCCATGACTAGCCCATGTAGTTAACTGAGGGGTTGGAGGGGGGGCGTAGCCCCCCCGTCATTGTGCCAATTGCGTAGTGGGGGGGGGGTCACAGGGGGTTTGAGGGGTGCAGGTAACCACCCTCTATGGTGTCTAGGGTAGCGCCCCGAATTTTTTTTTTTTAGGTTGGCCAGACCTACCTATGGTTTTGTGCATGATTTTCGCACATGGTTTTGGACGTGATGGTTTTCAGTCCATGGTTTTGAATGTGATGGTTTTCGGTCCATGGTATTGGATGCTTCAGCATGTATAAATATGTATTGTAACATTGAAAGGAACATAATGAAAAATCAAGCTGGTAGTGCCGGTTTTGGGATCCAGGGGAAAATCTCTATGTATATGTGTTTTATGTGTTATGCTCTCGCATTGTTTATTTTCTGTGTTTTAGAATTCGTATGCAGGTAATTTCTATACAGGGTTAAAACCTACATTTGGTATCAAAGTTGCTTTGGCTTCAAGGGGACGCCTTTGTTGTTGAGGGGTTTCGCTCGGGCCTGTGGTAGACCCTGTTCAGTGGGAGATCTGCGGGATCAATTCTAGTGGTGAAAGAAGATGGCGAGTTGTGGAAAGATGGAGATCGAAAAATTTAATGGTCAGAGTTTTGAGTTATGGAAACTCAACATGGAGGATCTGTTGGTGGATAAATATTAGTGGATCGCAGTAGATCCAGGAACTAAACCAACGAGAGTGTCCGATGAAGAATAGAAGAAGTTGGATCAGAAGGCAAAGAGAACAATATGATTGTGTGTCTCAGATTCAACATTGCTGAATGTATTAGGGGAAGCTACGACGAAGGCTTTGTGGGACAAGTTAGGGACTTTGTACCAATCTAAGTCTCTGGTGAATAAATTGTTCCTATAGAAAAAGCTGTATAACATGAGGATGAAAGATGGAGACTCGGTGACAGAGCATCTAAACGCAATTAATACTGTGGTAAGTCAGTTATTATCTGTTGATATTAAAATTTCAGATGAAGATAAGTGCATCAGTTTGTTGTGTTCTCTACCAGATTCATGGGATAGTCTGGTTATTGCAATAGGTAGCAATGCAACTACCTTGAAGTTTGATAAAATAGTCTCATCCTTGCTGACGGAGGAAATGAGACGGAAAAATATGGAGAGCCAGAATGGTGATGCCTTTTCTGTACGAGGACAGTCCCAGAACAAAAACAAAAATAATTCATCGAGTGGGAGGTCTAAATCTAGAGGGAGATCTAAATCTCTAGGAAAACCTGTAAGGGTGGTGTGCTGGAAATGCGAAAAGGAAGGGCACTACGAAAGGGATTGTAAATCTAAATCTCCTAATAAAGGAAAGGGATCTGATGATGCTCCTTTTGCAGAGGTGAAAACCACCTCAGATGAAGGTGGGGATGTGTACTTGGCTTCTTCAAGTACACATGTAGATCATGAGGCATAGTTGATTGACTCAGGTGCATCCTTTCACTTCATTCCCCATAGAGAGTGGTTCTGCGAGTATGAGAAATATGATGGTGGTGGTGTCTTCTTAGGGGATGACCGGAAGGCTAGAATCATTGGTCACGGAAAAGTAAAGTTGAAGTTGCAAGGTGGAAGGGTTAGAACACTTCCGGGTGTTCTGCATATTCCTGCATTGGCCAGAAATCTGATTCAGTAAGCAAGCTAGATGATGCAGGTGTAAAAATAGTGTTCGAGAAGGATACCTGCAAGATCGTTCGGGGAGCACTGGTATTGATGCAAGGAGTTTGGATTGGAACTCTGTACAAGCTGCAAGGTAGCACTATTGTTGATAGGTGCAATAGTTCCATGGTTCTTGAAAGAGGAGCAGAAAATCTAGTGGTCTCTAGAGAGAAGACCATGCTGTGGCATCAAAAGCTTGGACATATTGGAGAGAAGGGGCTTTGAATACTTCATGGTAAAGGTATGGTAGAAGCTATGAGTAATAGCTCTCTGGATTTTGATTTCTGTGAAAATTGTGTATACAGGAAGAAGAATCGGGTGAGTTTCCCCTCTGGTGGTAGGAGGGCGAAATAGATATTAGAGCTTGTGCATAGTGATGTGTTTGGACCTGTGAAGGTTCCATCACTGGGTAAGTCTGTGTACTATGTATCATGTATAGATGACTTCTCAAGGAATACATGGATATATTTCCTTAAGAAGAAATCTGAAGTCTTTGACAGGTTTAAAGAATTTAAGGCTCTGGTGGAAAACCAAATAGAGAAGAAGATAAAGGTGTTGAGGACAGATAACGGTGGAGAGTTTTGCAGTAAGGAATTTGAAGAATTCTATAAGAAGTGTGGTATAGCATGGTAGAAGACTACTCCATATACACCTTAGCAAAATGGAGTTGCAGTAAGAATGAACAAGACGTTGATGGAAAGGGCAAGAAGCATGCTCAGTGGTGCCGGGTTAGGACAGGAATTCTGCGCAGAGGTGATGGAGACAACATGTTACCTGGTCAACAGATCACCTTCATTAGCGTTGGAGGATAAGACTCCACAAGAGGTATGGACTGGTAAGAAACCCTCTCTTTCACATCTGAGGGTATTTGGATGTGATTCATATGTACATGTTCCAAAGGAGAAACGAACCAAGTTGGATAGTAAACCTAAAAAGTGCATCTTTATTGGGTATAAGGATGGTCTAAAGGGTTATAAGCTTTGGAACCCAGTAACAATGAAGGTTATGTACAACTGAGATGTGGTGTTTAGAGAGGTAAAAGATGTTATTAAACATGAAGTCCAACCAAAGGAACCTGAGAAGATAGAGTTTGAGCTTAAGGAGGAATAATCTGACTCTACAACAGAGGAGGAATCAGAAGAAGAACCACAAACTCCGGGTGTGAGAAGATCAGTTTGAGAAAGAAGGCAGCCAGAAAGGTATAGTCCATCTGCTTTCAGTTGGATGAGTAAGAAACAATCTGTAGTGGCACTATCAACTACAGAGGCAAAATACATGGCAGCCACTCATGCAAGCAAGGAAGCAGTTTGGTTGTAGAGATTGTGTTTAAGTATGGGGTTAGTACAGGGAGCTACAAGGATACACTGTGACAACCAAAGTGAAATTTTCTTAGTAAAGAACCCTGCATATCATTCAAAGACAAAGCAAATTAATTTTTAGTATCATTTTGTGAGGGATATGATAGAAGACAAAAAGGTGTTGCTGGTAAAGGTGGACACTTTGAAGAATACTACAGATGCATTGAAAAAATATGTGAGCTCTAAGAAGTTCTCTTGGTGTAGAGAAACAATGGGAATTGCAGGGCTAGATAAATGACTAATCTCTCTTGTGGCCCCCTGTGGAAATAAAACAACAAGTGGGAGAATTTTGGGTTGTGTTATATTATTTCCACGACTAGCCCACGTAGTTAACCAGGGGGTTAGGGGGGGGTGGAGCCCCCCCTTTGTTGCATCGATTGCGTACCGGGGGGGTCACAGGGGGTTTGAGGGGTGCAAGTAACCCCTCTCTATGGGGTTCGGGGTAGCACCCTGGAATTGTTTTTTTTTTTAGGTTGGGAGGACCTACCTATGGTTTTGTGCATGATTTTCGCACATGGTTTTGGACGCGATGGTTTTCGGTTCATGGTTTTGGATGTGATGGTTCTCGGTCCATGGTTTTGGACGTGATGGTTTTTAGTCCATGGTATTGGATGCTTTGACATGTATAAATATGTATTGTAACATTGAAAGGAACATAATGAAAATTCAAACTGGTAGTCGCAATTTGGGATCTAAGGGAAAATCTTTGTGTATATGTGTTTTATGTGTTATGCTCTCGCATTGTTTATTTTCTGTGTTTTAGAATTCGTATGCAGGTAATTTCTATACAGGGTTAAAACCTAAAAGTCGCCTGATCATGTTGGAAATTAGCCAGAAGCTCAGTGCGAGCATCATATTGGACAGGCAATTGAAAATGGTTCAGAAATATAGTAGCCAAATCACCGAAACAAGTGAAGGTGCCCCCTGGCAACTCTATGTACCACTTAGCCACATTTCCAGTTAGGTATGTTGAAATAATCTCAACCTAATTGAATCGTCTATCAGGGAGTTGGGTGAACACCATAAGTGGAAGGTGGTTACATGGTCACCCGGATCTTCACCTGTCTTCCCCTCTAATTTTGGGATATCAAAGGGAAGTTTGGTTGGGACCGAAGGCCAAACCGGGTTATACCTAATCGGATCATTAGTCAATTTAGTGAGATTTGGTAAGTTTAACGTTTCCAGAAAAGGGAGTCATGGCAAGCCTTGAGGATCCCACCCGGTGTGGGCGGAAATACCAACATTCTGAAAAGAATGACCTAGATTTGTGAAGGCACCAGGTTGCCTAAAGTAATTCGTAGACCCAACTGAACCATAAGGAGCCCCTTGTGATCCAGCAAAATTCAGAGTTTGACCAACTCCTGCCGAAAATCCTTCGTAACTAGTAAAGTTACCCCCTAAAGAAGTGTTAAAAGGAGCAGAAAGCCCCTGATAAGGATTCCATGCATTAGCATAGGGAGAATTTTTTTGAAAAGAATTGACAAAAGAATACGACATATTCCCCTGTTGGTTGAAATAAGATTGATTCCCGGCTCCTAACCCACTAACTGCAGGGTTTGTCCAACTTTGAAATGGATTATAACCTTGACCTGAAAAGGAAAAAGGCATGGATCCCACAGTTGGGTTGGAATGTGGTATATGACCACCCCTAAATGGGAAACCCTAACAAGACGCTGATCCACTCACAATGGATGCAGAGGTAGCTGATGGAATACTCAATGGAACCAAAGGAATCGCGTTGGTCGGCATTCCAAAAGGGAAAAAACCAATGTTAGAGACAGCAGCTTAAGAAATTCCACTCAATGATAGAATGGAAGTAGAACCAAATATAGCAGTTCTAGGAGTAACAAAAGGTATAGAAATTGTTCCTCCTCCTTGTATAGATACAAGAGTCTGCATAATCGTAGCACTTGTCATGGATGTCGTGCTTCTAGCAATGGTCATCAAAGGAATATATTGATGTAAACCTGGGCTCGAAGGCATGTTGGTCAGAGTTACGACGTATAATAAAACATCTTGATGATCAAGAGGAAGAGGAGAATTAGGAGCCGTAATAGACTCTGAAAGCTCTTCAACCTCGATATTATCTTCTGACTGAAAGAGGACTCAAGAAAGAACTGGAGTGTTCCTCTCTAACTCTCTACTTGTACCAAGTCTATCTTGTGAATCAATGACTCCAACCGGAGGATCAATCTCTGATGCGCCTGCTGCCACTGGTTGAAAACCATTGGCAGTATTTCTCCTATGCCTTCGAGGAGAAGGATCAGGACTCGTAGGTGATAGCCCATGAAGTCTCCTAGATTGACAAGTTGGTCGATCAGCCACTTTGAATTATTTTTAAGAAATCTACTTAAAGACTCGAAAATAATTGTAAAGCTAGGCCAACTAGGCTCTCTCTAAAAGTACCTAAAGATATAAGAGATCAAACAACTTTCAAGTATTGCCACTCTGGGTGAGTAGGACCGGAGACCAAAATACAAGAAAGCCAAAATCAAGGGCCTTCCGAAAATAGACTGGGGTAATTATGCCCCAGGCCTACCAGCGAAGGTATCAGAGGAAATTACACTAACCTCCAGACAACAACCTTTGCCGATGCAAGTACCCAAGCTTCACAAGGGCACCCTCCAGAAGTAGTGTTGAATGTGATGCAATGTCAGCCTCAAGTGCCATGGGATTCCCCTCCGCAACCACTTATTGATCCCTAGGAAAAGCAACTATGGATACCAACTCGTATCAGAAGCCAGGTAGAACAGTCATGAGGCGGGATCCAACAAGTTGGAGTGGGGGTATCTCTCTTCCTTGTCTTCACTCTCCCTCATGCTTAACTCCCAGTCACAAAGCTTTCTCGATCTTTCTAATGATATTGGGTTCACTCTTTGTTCAACTTCTACGTTTTGTAAATTGAGCATCCTTAGAGATTTAACTCTCCACTCACCTAATCCAAGGCCCTAATGAACCTAAACTTGTTGGTGTTTGTTTAATGACAACATTAAAAGTTCTAGTTCATTTTATTAATCGCTTGATTTTATATAGTTGTTCTTTAAGTCAGGGGGAATTAGGAGAGTGAAACTGATGATGTTTTTATGATGCAAAAGAAATCAATAGAAAACTAACTATATGAATGCAGTCATTTCTTCAATGAAGAGTGATCTCTACTTGGGTTCTATGAAAACTTATATTTAAGAAAAATATTTTTCTTTTCTTTTTGTAGGTTTGAACCTCGTACAAAAATTACCTGCATGCGAATTCTAAAACACAGAAAATAAACAATGCGAGAGCATAACACATAAAATACATATACACAGAGATTTTCCCTTGGATCTCAAAACCGGGACTACCAGCTTGATTTTTCATTATATTCCTTTCAATGTTACAATACATATTTATACATGCCGAAGCATCCAATACCATGGACCAAAAACCATTGCATCCAAAACCATGGACTGAAAAACATAGGTAGGCTCGCCCAACCTAATATAGGGTCCAAAAAAAAATTTCCTAGGGCGCTGCCCCGAACCCCATAGAGGGTGGCTACCTACCACCCTTAAAACCCCCGGACAAGGGGGGCTACCGCCCTGTTATAGACAATTTTGTGCCTTACAGCATCAGGCATGAATTGTCAATAATCCAAGGGATCCAAAGTCCCTAAACATGATGTTCCTACCCCTAGAGGAACAAGGTCAGCAAACCAACAGCTCTCAGATCAATTCTCCACCTGAAAACACTCAAAAACAAGCAATCCTGAAATCAAAGCAGGTGCTCCACTAGGCTTCTGCGCTGAAACTCAACTCCTCCATGGTGTACCTGCGTTGCAAAGCAGGTAGAATAAAGGCCACCTGCGCTGAGCGAGATGGGACAAGTGGCACACTGAGTCATTGCTCTGGAATCTTCCAAAAATGACACTTGGATCAGGGATTTCGCCTTGTGATGAGTCAGAGGCTCTGTTTCTCCAAGTGGAAGCAAGGTTCTCCAAGTGGACTCAAGAACTGAAGATCAACTGAAGAGAGAGAGGACACAAGGTAGCTACACATCAATTGCAAGCTGACTCATCCTTTCTCAATTCATCTATATATTGAGCTCTCTCCTATGAGCTCAGCAGGCTGGAATTTTGTGCAAAGTAATGATATGCTGTTGGTTTCACCATAGAACTATTGGGTGATTGCTTGAAGGAGGTGAAGAGGAGAAATTCTTTCTGCTGGGAGGTGTTGCTGGATTGGGGCCTTCAATGGTTGTAACCTTCTCAGAACTTTACTTCTTCCATTAATAAAAGCTATTGAGGTTCTTCTATATGCACTTGTTTCAATGATGTATTGTGATAATTGTATATTTGATTTATGCTAATCCTTGAATCAGTTATGATTGCATGCTTCTTGTAGTTTCCTTCTTTGTTATTTTGCAGGATCTCATTGTAACTAGGCCAGCAAAAGAGCAAAGAGCTGGGAGCAAGCAGCAAAGAGAAGAGTTTGGATTCGACATTAAGCGCAAGGCAACGGTTAGTGCATTCCTTCATTCTCTCTTGCTTTCATAAAGAAGTCAACCTTAAGTAGTTTATTTTACAGTCGTTGCTGAGGTACTATCACCCTTAGAGTGGGATAGGGTCATCCGAGTCGAATACTTTTCCCTACAACAAACTGGCGACTCCGCTGGGGATCGTATCTGTTTGATTTTTTGTAGTATTTTGCTATTCATTTCCTGAACAAAAGAGTACCAAATCGAAAAGCTTTTGACTATATCAAAAGCGAAGTAGAGGGCAGCTACTCTAGCTCATTTCTGAGCAGGTTCATGATTTGAAGAGCTGATCTACAAGGATCCTTGTAAGCTCTTAGTGATAGCTTTTCATCTTCCTTGTCATCCCTTAGTGTGTACTTGACTGATAGCTTCTGATTTGAGCAAAAACTGTGAATTTTTTAGAAAATTGTGACCCGGAAACTGAGAAAACGCAACTTTCGTTTTCCAAATCAGGTAGTACACAGGCTACCTGCTTTGCAACGCAGGTTCCGAAGGGGCTACCTGCGCTGAGAGCCAGACTGGCTGTGCAGCGCCTGCGTTGGCCCAATTTTTCCTTGTGCATTTGGGGTTTCCTCCCTTTTTCTTGCTTGTTTTCACTATAGATTTTGCAGCCAGTTACCAGTCTTGTACCTGTTCTGAAACCAACCTTACTTGCCATCATTCCGCCTCTGTTATATAACGAAATTGTACTTGTTCTTTTGTATTTCTTACATCATTTACAATTTCCCATAACGAAAGTGAAATAGTCTTGCTTTGGCCTCTTAGATCTGAACCTGTGTTAGGCATTTTGCTGGTCTAAAGAGTTAGCTTGTTTGCTGTCCATAGCTGATTAGTCTTTTTACTTTCGTCATTATGGTTTGATTTCATGTATTTCCAGTGATTAAACAAGTAAATCTTAAGGTGTCTTTTGATTTTGGACAAGCTTGTTTGTTTTCGCTTTAAATCGAAATCAAAGTTATATAACAACTTTCTTTTTGTAATACATCAACATTAAGAAAGGGAAAAGAAAATACATGCATTGTGCATTTTGCATTTGACTGTTTGCATGCTGATTTAGGAAATTTTGCATTAGTGTGTGCTCTATGATCTGTGTGAAAAGATTTGCCTTTCTTCTCCTCAGTAGATAATATTTTCAAAGTTGAAAGATTGAAAAGTTTGCTTCTCATCTTAGACTGCATTTAGGAATTTATTACATACATCTCGTGGTGATCCTTAAAAGCAAACTGCTAAGCAAGATCAACATTAAAATAAATCCAATTTACTTAACAACGCTTTGAAACATAACGCAAACACATAGAGGTCTAGGTAGAGACGTGTTCCGGCGTCGTTAAACGTAGTGACCGTCGATCTCTACGAAGGTGGGTGATTCCTCCTGAGAGTCGGTGGCACTAATACGGACTTGTGCTCCCACGTACCGTCGCGTATATATTGGGAGACCCCTATAGGAACAAAGCCTTTATCCATAGGAAGCCGTGTCAGCCGCCCTACTGATCGCGATGCAGTGAACACAGCATTCACGAAGATCGACCACCCGTACCGTAAAACGTATTCTGTGGTTTCGCGAAAAGTTTGGCACACCCTCTACTTAGAACTCCAGAGTAGTTTCTTTTGGCCTTTTTCAAACTCTATAACTGAAAAAGTCCATCCGAGCATTTGTCACTTCAGGCTCGTTAAAACATCGAAGGAGACTAGAGTCATCTTTAGCTTTTTCTCGACTCTTAAAACATGAAAAAGAAAAGTTGTGTCTAAAGTGTCGTTAATAAAATTTATTTTAATCGGAACATAATCACCTGTTATTCCCACGTTGATCTTTTAGTTGAAAAGTATGGAGCCCACCAACCAAGGAAGTCACCTTGGTGGAAGTCCCAATCCCTTCTCCTCTTGGGGAGATGTTGGTGCGCCTCATATGGCCACATTGTCACTTTCAGGATTGACAATTGGCCTACCTGTATGGCTCTTTTCAATTAATGTAGTTCAGATCACCACTAATCCTGAGCAGTCGAATCAACAGTCAGACCAGTCTAGAGCTACCCACTAGCCTTCCACTTCTTACAATTCTTCCTCTGATCCTTCATCTTCGCAAGGTAGAGCCGGCAAAAGTCAGCCTCCCATGGAGAAGAAGGAAAAGAAGAAGAGAGAAAAGAAGTAGAAGGGGCCTATGGCGAAGGCGACTGGGGGCAAGCAAAAGACATCTGACAAAAATCCACACACTACACCGACCGGGCCTAAATCGCCATGTGTCATTTGCAAAGGGACCCACTTCCACCGTGACTGTCCTTGTATTCCCCGGATACTAAGGGACTGGTCCCCCAGGTTGCACAATCCGGTAGCATCAACCTCTGATAGACATGTTGATTGCATTCCGTCAACTAGCGAGAGTGAAGGACAAAGAGGGAGACCAAGATCACCCTGCAGACTGTGTGAAGGCGATCACGCCATCCACCGTTGTCCATTCTTAGATGAGGCGAAGAGAGTTTTGGAAGATCGTCTGGTTTCACCGTTACGACTTCCTCCTGGATACCAAAAACTCGTGCCAAGTCCCTCGATAGTTGAAAATCCAGCTGGCCCGATCAAGTGGTCAGCTGAAGTGTCGGTCATTGAGAATGAACCTACTGAATCCAGACCAGACGAAAGTCTAAAGGTCGAAACGGCAGTTGACCCGGTTCTTCCTTCAGAGGTTTCATCCTCAAATGACACCATCGTTGAAGATTCATCTTCAAATGACACCCTCACTGAAGAGAACAAGGATGACACCATCCAGATTCTTTTCATCAACACAGACTCTGATGAGCATCAGGGCAATGCGCCCATTCCTTTATCGCAGGAAGGAACATCGTCAGGGTCGTATCCGGCCGTGTATTCGGTCCCACCACCAAGAAACCTGGTTGTGTCCTTTGATTGAAACCAACTAGGCAGACCCCGGTTACCAGCCAATATACCATTCAGAATCATTGTCCAAATCTATAGAATGGTGATGGCTGGAACTATCATTGATGAAGGGGCATCTGTGAGTATCCTTTCCTCTATTGCTTGGAAAGCACTGGATTCCCCGGTGCTTTTACCTGAGATGAGAAATCTATCAGGTTTTGATAAAGGAACCAGTCGCCCGTTAGGGATTCTCCCCAATGTTCCCGTTACATTGAAGGGGAAGACAGTTCATATGAACGTCATGGTCGTCCAGGGACCCTTGGTGTATAACTTACTCCTTGGACGAGACTATATATATTGCATGGAGGCGATAGTGTCCTCACTCTTCAGAGTTATGTGTTTTCCGCACGAAGGAAGAATGGTCAAGCTCGTAGACCAACTTTCATTTCTAGGATCACGCATCGCAAATAGTCAAATACCATCCCTTAACGGTTTATCCACTCAAGGAATGCCTCCACCCCCGGTTCTACTTCCCGATGAATGCGAGTGATTCGGAAGAAAGAACTGGGACCCAGGGGGCATGCACCCTGGCCTGCCTTGGGCAGAGAAAACCTTGGGTATAAAGTTAATTTCTGCAGAAGAATATGACTAGTCCGTACCCCATCCGGCATGGAAGAGAGGGTTGTTCTAGGATAAAGTTCTTTTGTCAAAGTTATGTGAGTGAGATAATCAGCTTCTCGCTCCCCTTGTCTAGGTAAGTAGGATGCCGAGGGAGGAGATCCATTTGTGGCGGCAAGTAGCCACCATCTTTGAAGGCAAGCCTCACCCATTAAAACATATGTTTTGAAGGATAAGTAGGGGCAGCCTCCAAAGAAAGAGATGAAATTGCTGCAACAAGTGGTCACCATCTTTAGTAACCTAGTAATAGACATCGCCGGAAAAAAGAGTTTAGTTTCCGGCAGCGAACAAAACCATTTTTCGGATAATAAGTAAGAGGCAAACCTCCCTCCGTAACGCCAATGTTTTATCTGTTGCGATCTTGCAAAAATCGAAAAGTGAACTGATGGGAAGACAAGTACCGTCGGCACCGAAAAATAACGAGAAGACAAGTATCGTTAAAAATATAGCAAGATGACAAGTGGAAAAACAGAGGTGGGACAGAGGAGGGGTAGCCTTGAAATTATACTTTATACTTGGGGGCATGCGAACCTTTTGGAGTGCAAGCATGGGACGACTATTTATTTTTTAAATTTTTAGGTCCTCCCTTTAAACCTGTAGGTATAACCCGTTAAACTCGTAGGATTAGCCGTTTCCAGCTTGCATAAAGAAAGGATGTGGGGCAAAAGTTAAAACTTGCCAAATTGGAGTAACTAGTGAGGTATAGCTCCTTAAATATGACTACCTCACCTGAGGCGTTCCTTGTATTAAGACTGGTATAATCGAGCAGTTTTAGCACACAGTTCATGCTCGTTAAAAAATAAATGCAAGATCCGAGCAGTTTTAGCACATAGTTCATGCTCGTTAAAAAATAAACATGAGTTGTGAGCAATCTTCCCCTAGAGTTCAAGCTCACCCAGAAAAAATGAACCGGTAAATAACCTTGGTAAATGTAACCTTTGACAGCCATATTAAAGCCCTTGGTCGTGTTCTTGCAGTCTCACCCCCATCCGTTCATTTGGCCAATCGTTCATCTCCATATGTTTGTTTACCCATTTTGAGGAACAACTGCGAAGAGTGATTTCACTTAGCCATCCTTGTGACACTGCCGTGATTGGAAAATTCCAACCTGTACCTGGAATCTGCTGCTATCCCTGTTTATCACTCGTTCCTCAAAAGATGAGTCTTCTTTGAGCTCTTTTCTCCTGACTCGTAAAATATGAAAAGTTTGCCGAGTTTTGGCCTTCCAGCTCGTTAAACGACCGGAAGAGCTATCCCTCCTCTAGATTTTAATCTTTTTGGACCTGAGGGATTATTGCACAAAAAGATCGAGCGCTTGTTTTGTTCGGCTCGTTAAAGCAATCAAAAATTCATCCCTTCTGTATTGTTTTATACTTTTTCGGACTTAAGGGATTAGATGACGAAAAAGGAATTCTGGAGTTGACTTTATGTACCTTTTCAGACTCTCTAAAAATGAAAAGGACCGAGTTATCCTTGTCGTTAGACTCGTTAAATTCATTAAATAGCGACAAACTTGTCTTTATATGAGAACGAGTTTCCCTATCGCTAGGCTCGTTAAAACATAGCGATGGGCTTGCTCGAAGGGCAGGTTATAGAACAAGCATATGTTATCCTCCTCAAGCTTGACAAAAATAAAGAGGTACTGGTCAGCAATGACTGGGGAAAAATTGGGAGAACCTCACAGCTTTAATGGTAGCAAGTCGCTCTTGAACATGACACTTTGTCCTCCGTATCACATCGGGTTGGGTTGTTTCGTTCACCGGTCTCATCACCATGGTCCTCGCCACACCATCCACATTTGGGGTAATGCTACCGATCCATCACATCAGTGTCATTATATGTTCAAGAGATGTTGTTCTGCAAAGAGTCAACCGTGTCCCATCCACTGCCATACATTGTCCTTCATCCATTTCATGACCGCCACCCTGAATCATGCATCACAGTTTGTTTTCACCTCATCACAATCACTAGCTCCGTTTCGTGTCACTGATGTGGGATTCATTAAGGTCCTCCTTTGACGGATCGCTCCTTGTCGACATCAGCTCATTATCCAAGGAGTTGATCTAGGAACAACCCCTTCAGTACTTTGAAGCTTGCATGCCTCAATGGCAAGTTTCTCACTTCCAGCGACAGGTATACATCAATGACCTTCGACCAGAAGATTTTGCATGGTGGTCGACGCCAAGTCCTTTATTCCCCCCATGTGAATTGTACTGCCGTACCTTGAGGGTCATCATCCTTATCGGTGATTCCTCTCGCGCTTGTTAACGGTTTACATCATTGACCGGTAATCAAGCGATGTCTTTCCATGTTCGACTTCAAGAAATTCTCACATGGATCGACTTGTACATCGAGTGAAGATCGAAGAGATTGAAGACCCCGGATCTAGTTTCATCCATCCAAGCTGCGGTATATATTCAGGATATAAAGACATTTGATATGTACATCATTGCAGCAGATGATCATCCTTCTCAAAGGATGATAATTTCAGCAGAGAATTATCAGTCTATCATCAGACAATCATCTGTGCTATGTACCAAAATGAATTTATAAAGCTAAGTATGGGAATGCCCGCCTCAGCTAGATCATGAAAAAGAATGAAAAATAATGTATTGTATTGTATCTTATTACAGGACACTTCTCAGCAGATTGAATGAACTTCGGATCCTCCTAATAAAGCATTTCACCCGATAAACGACCTCATACTTTAGGGGGCATCTGTTATAGACAATTTTGTGCCTTACAGCATCAGGCATGAATTGTCAATAATCCAAGGGATCCAAAGTCCCTAAACATGATGTTCCTACCCCTAGAGGAACAAGGTCAGCAAACCAACAGCTCTCAGATCAGTTCTCCACCTGAAAACACTCAAAAACAAGCAATCCTGAAATCAAAGCAGGTGCTCCACTAGGCTTCTACGCTGAAACTCAACTCCTCCATGGTGTACCTGCATTGCAAAGCAGGTAGAACAAAGGCCACCTGCGCTGAGTGAGATGGGACAAGTGGCACACTGAGTCATTGCTCTGGAATCTTCCAAAAATGACACTTGGATCAGGGATTTCGCCTTGTGATGAGTCAGAGGCTCTGTTTCTCCAAGTGGAAGCAAGGTTCTCCAAGTGGACTCAAGAACTGAAGATCAACTGAAGAGAGAGAGGACACAAGGCAGCTACACATCAGTTGCAAGCTGACTCATCCTTTCTCAATTCATCTATATATTGAGCTCTCTCCTATGAGCTCAGCAGGCTGGAATTTTGTGCAAAGTAATGATATGTTGTTGGTTTCACCATAGAACTATTGGGTGATTTCTTGAAGGAGGTGAAGAGGAGAAATTCTTTCTGCTGGGAGGTGTTGCTGGATTGGGGCCTTCAATGGTTGTAACCTTCTCAGAACTTTACTTCTTCCATTAATAAAAGCTATTGAGGTTCTTCTATATGCACTTGTTTCAATGATGTATTGTGATAATTGTATATTTGATTTATGCTAATCCTTGAATCAGTTATGATTGCATGCTTCTTGTAGTTTCCTTCTTTGTTATTTTGCAGGATCTCATTGTAGCTGGGCCAGCAAAAGAGCAAGGAGCTGGGAGCAAGCAGCAAAGAGAAGAGTTTGGATTCGACATTAAGCGCAAGGCAACGGTTAGTGCATTCCTTCATTCTCTTTTGCTTTCATAAAGAAGTCAACCTTAAGTAGTTTTCTTTACAGTTGTTGCTGAGGTACTATCACCCTTAGAGTGGGATAGGGTCATCCGAGTCGGATACTTTTCCCTACAACACGCCCTCCCTATGACCCTCCCGCTGCGCAATCGATGAAATGAAGGGGGGGCTCCAGCCCCCCTCTGACCCCCCAGTTCACCACGTAGGTTAGTCGTGGAAAGAATATAACACAACCCAACATTCTTCCACTTATTGTTTTCTTTCCACAGGGGGCCACAGGAGAGCTTAGTCATTTTTCCAGCCCTGAAACGCCCATTGTTTCTCTACACCAAGAGAACTTCTCAGAGCTCATAGATTTTGTCAATGCATCTGCAGTATTTTTCAAAGTGTCTACCTTTACCAGCAACACCTTTTTGTCTTTTATCATATCCCTCACAAAGTGATACTGAACATCAATGTGCTTTGTCTTTTAATGATAAGCAGGGTTCTTTGCCAAGAAAATTGCACTTTGGCTATCACAGTCTATCCTTACAACTCTCTGTACTAACCCCATACTTGAACACAATCTCTACAACCAAACTGCTTCCTTGCTTGCATCAGTGGCTGCCATGTATTCTGCCTCTGTAGTTGATAGTGCCACTATAGATTGTTTCTTACTCATCCAACTGACTGCTCCTCCAAATAGGTTAAACACATACCCACTTGTATATCTTCTCTGATCCAGATCTCCAGCCCAGTCTGCATCAACAAAGCCACGAATATCGAACACTTTGTCCAATCCCGGTCTTCCTTGGTAGCACAAACCGTAATCACTAGTGCCACGCAAATACCTAAAAACCCGCTTCACTGTTGTCCAGTGCTCCTTCCCTGGTTTTGACATAAACTTGCTCAATACTCCCATTGCATGTGTAATGTCTGGTCTAGTATAGACCATTGCATACATCAGGCTACCGACTGCACTTGCATATGGAACACGAGACATATCCTCTTCTTCTTCTTGTGTCTTGGGACATTGTTTAGTAGATAACTTAAAACCTATAGGAATAGGAACCTTCACCGGTTTACTATCCTGAATATTAAACCTCTGTAGTATTGTCTCGACATACTTCCTCTGGTTTAACCAGAGCTTCCTCTTTGCCTGATCTCTTTTAATTTCCATGCCCAAAATATAGTTTGCAACACCAAGATCTTTCATGTCGAATTTGGATGACAATTGGGTCTTCAAATCCTGGATAATTTCTTTGTCATTTCCAACCAGCAACATATCATCCACATACAAGACCAGATAAATAACACGGTCACCAATTAATTTAAAATACACACAGTGATCTGCTTTGCTTATGGTGAATCCAAGTCCCTGTATAAATGTATCAAATTTCTGGTACCACATCCTTAGTGACTGTTTTAACCCATACAAAGACTTCTTTAACTTGCATACCAGTGCTTTCTTACCCTTCACTGCAAAGCCTTTAGGTTGCTTCATGTAGATCTCCTCTTCTAGATCCCCATGAAGAGATGTTGTCTTCACATCCATCTGTTCTACCTCAAAATCAAAAGCAGCAACAACAAATAACAGTAATCTAATAGAAGTTACCTTGGCAACAGGAGAAAAAATATCACCAAAATCAATTCCCGACACCTGGGAATAACCTTTTTCTACCAACCGAGCTTTGTATTTCTCCGCCTTTCCTTCTGTAGTTGTCTTCTTCTTAAACACCCATTTGTTGCCAATGGGTTTCCTTCCAGCCGGCAACTCCACCAGATCCCAAGCCTCATTTTTGTGCAAGGATGTCATTTCATCAACCATGGCCTCTTTCCAGAGTTTTCCATGCTCTGAATCTACTACTTCCTTCACAGTTCTAGGATCATCATTAGTAATAGATAACACAAAATTTGAACAGAAAGCAGATGGACTACACCTTTCTGGCTGCCTTCTTTCTCGAACTGATCTTCTCACACCCGGAGTTTGTGGCTCTTCATCTTCTGATTCCTCGTCTGCTGTAGATTCTGATTCTTCCTCCTTTAGCTCAAATTCTATCTTCTCAGGTTCCTTTGGTTGGACTTCATGTTTAATAACATCTTTCACCTCTCTAAACACCACATCTCGGTTGTACACAACTTTCCTTGTTTCTAGGTTCCAAAGCTTATAACCCTTTAAACCATCCCTATACCCAATAAAGATGCACTTTTTAGATTTACTATCTAACTTGGTTTGTTTCTCCTTTGGAACATATACATAAGCATCACATCCAAATACCCTCAGATGTGAAAGAGAGGGTTTCTTACCAGTCCATACCTCTTGTGGAGTCATTCCTCCAACACTGATGAAGGTGATCTATTGACCAAGTAACATGTTGTCTCCACTGCCTCTGCCCAGAATTCTTGTCCTAACCCGGCACCACTGAGCATCTTTCTTGCCCTTTCCATCAACGTCTTGTTCATTCTTATTGCAACTCCATTTTGCTGAGGTGTATATGGAGTAGTCTTCTGCTGTGCTATACCACACTTCTTACAGAATTCTTCAAATTCCTTACTACAAAACTCTCCACCGTTATATGTCCTCAACACCTTTATCTTCTTCTCTGTCTGGTTTTCCACCAGAGCCTTAAATTATTTCAACCTGTCAAAGACTTCAGATTTCTTCTTAAGGAAATATATCCATGTATTCCTTGAGAAGTCATCTGTAAATGATACATAGTACACAGACTTACCCAGTGATGGAACCTTCACAGGTCCAAACACATCACTGTGCACAGGCTCCAATATCTGTTTCGCCCTCTTACCACTAGAGGGGAAACTCACCCGATTCTGCTTCCTGTATACACAATTTTCACAGAAATAAAAATCCAGAGAGCTATTACTCATACCTTCTACCATACCCTTCTCTCCAATATGTCCAAGTCTTTGATGCCACAACATGGTCTTCTCTCCAGAGACTACTAAATTTTCTGCTCCACTTTCAGGAACCATAGAACCGTTGCACCCTTCAACGACAGTGCTACCATGTAGCTTGTACAGAGTTCCAGTCTGAACTCCTTGCATCAATACCAGTGCTCCTTGAACCATCTTGCAGGTATCCTTCTCGAACACTATTTTTACACCTGCACCATCCAGCTTGCTTACAGAAATTAGATTTCTGGCTAATGCAGGAATATTCAGAACACTGGGAAGTGTTCTAACCCTTCCACCTTGCAACTTCAACTTTACTTTTTCATGACCGATGATTCTAGCATTCTTGTCATCCCCCAAGAAGACATCACCACCATCATATTTCTCATACTCGCAGAACCACTCTCTATGGGGAGTGAAGTGAAAGGATCCACCTGAGTCAATCAACCATGCCTCATGATCTACATGTGTACTTGAAGAAGCCAAGTACACATCTCCACCTTCATCTGAGGTGGTTTTTACCTCTGTAGAAGAATCATCATCAGATCCCTTTCCTTTGTCAGGAGCTTTAGATTTACATTCCCTTTTGTAGTGCCCTTCCTTTCTACATTTCTAGCACACCACCTTTACAGGTTTTCTTGGAGATTTAGATCTCCCTCTAGATTTAGATCTCCCAATCGATGAATTATTTTTGTTTCTGTTCTGGGACCATCCTCATACAAACAAGGCATCACCATTCTCACTCTCCATATTTTTCCATCTCATCTCCTCCTTCAACAAGGATGAGACTATTTCATCAAACTGCAAGGCAATTGCATTGCTACCTATTGCAATAACCAGACTATCCCATGAATCTGGTAGAGAACACAACAAATTGATGCACTTATCTTCATCTGAAATTCTAATATCAACATATGCTAACTGACTTACCACAGTAATAAATGCGTTTAGATGATCTATCACCAAGTCTCCATCCTTCATCCTCAGGTTATATAGCTTTTTCCGCAGGAACAGTTTATTCACTAGAGACTTAGATTGGTACAAAGTCCCTAACTTGTCCCACAAAGCCTTCGCCATAGCTTCCCCTGATACATTCATCAATACTGAGTCTGAGTCACACAATCGTATTGTGCTCTTTGCTTTCCAATCCAACTTCTTCCATTCTTCATCGGATACTCACATTGGTTTAGTACCCAGATCTACTGCGATCCATTGATCTTTATCCACCAATAGATCCCCCATCTTGAGTTTCCACAACTCAAAACTATGACCATTAAATTTCTCGATCTCTATCTTTCCACTGCTCGCCATCTTCTTTCACCACCTGAATCGATTTCGAAGATCTCCCACTGAACAGGGTCTATCACAGGCCTGAGCGAAACCCCTCAGCAACAAAGGCATCCCCTTGAAGCCAAAATATCATTGATACCAAATGTAGGTTTGAACCCCGTACAGAAATTACCTGCATAAGAATTCTAAAACAAAGAAAATAAACAATGTGAGAGCATAACACATAAAGCACATATACACAAAGATTTTCCCCTGGATCCCAAAATCGTGACTACCAGCTTGATTTTTCATTATATTCCTTTCAATGTTACAATACATATTTATACATGTTGAAGCATCCAATACCATGGACCGAAAACCATCGCGTCCAAAACCATGGAATGAAAACCATAGGTAGGTTTGCCCAACCTAATATAGGGTCCAAAAAACAAAATTCCTGGGGCACTGCCCCAGACCCCGTAGAGGGGGGCTACCCGCCCCCCTCAAACCCCCCAAACAGGGGGGGCTGCCATCCTCCCTGTGACCCCCCACTGCACAATCGGCGCAACGAAGGGGGTGCTCCACCCCCCCTCTAACCCCTTGGTTCACTATGTAGGTTAGTCGTGGAAAGAATATAACACAACCCAACACTTTTCTGAAACAATCCACACACACCCAAAAACTGAAAAAAACTAAGAATGCCTTAAAATGCAAACTAACCTAATGCAAATTACAATGATGATGCAACATCCTAAAAAACACTCATAAGAAAATGCAACTCTTTATAGAGACAATAAGCCAACCTAAAATGAAGAGGGCAAAAATTTGAACACAAATCTCTCTTCAAAGCAAGCGAAACAAATCGCAAAAGATCTCAATTCACTTTTCAACACTAAAACAAAAGAAACCAAAAACCCAAAACTTGGAAAAAGAAAAACAAAAGAAAAGTTTTTTGAGCTTTTTCTTTTAAAGGGAACAAAACAACTTTTTGAGGTCACAAAATTACTGCTAAAACTCGAAAGATCAATAAATAGGAAAAAGGAATCTTTAAATCTCGCAAGTTATAAACTCGAAAATGAATAAAACTTGAATAGGAAAGACTATGAACTTGTACAAACTAACCCAAGTAGCAGCAAAAGATTTCGACAAACTGACAAAAAGGTCAAGAAAGAAATACTTTCAAACTTGTCAAAAAGACTCTCAAAAAGCAAGAAAAGCAACAAGGCCACCAAACAAGGGGAAGCAAAGCAAGGGATTTGAAATCTGGGTTGGAAACGAAATTGAAAACAATTTTCTGTTCTAGAAGACCAGAACAACCAAGAACTTCAGAACGAAGCCTTGAACCCAAGATACAAACTACAAACTTGCTTAAGAAGCAATCCTAGGCCAAATATTTTCAGTGAGAAGGAGATTTTTGAAAAATAAAGCTTGTAGGAAAAATGAATTCTCTAGACAGCAGATGACCATACAATAGCATAAACCACCAGGTAGAAGACCTAACTAGGCAGAAAGATTTGAAAAAACAATCCAAAAAATTGCATACGCGACTGTGTAAAGACACAGAAGTGTGCACACACGTTTCTAATACAGGAAACTCATGTATATGCGAGTCTGCCTTAAAGAAACCTGCATGTATACGCTACTGTAGTCAAAGAAAACAATGTATACAAAGCTTTATTAGGAAAAACAAAAATCAAGGTCTGATCAAGAAGATCATACTTGATGCCTGGGATACTAATGGACCAAACAATACTGTAAAAGCAAGCAATCAAGAAAGTGAACCCTGATTGAGAACAAACAACCCAAACCAGGAATAACAAGATTGTTATCCCCAGTGGAGTCGCCAATTCTGTTATGGGTGAAACCACCCTAGGGCTTTGGGTTGAGAACCCCAACAGAGTAGAGGGCAAACCTCAACAAGAAATGCTCAAGAAATCATAAAAAATGCTTATTCTACTAAATCATGTAGGAGTGTCCTTACCCGGATGTCCTTTGTTTGGGTAGATCCTGCAGGGTGCAAACCCTCAGCTTCTCCCGATGTTCTTGAAACCTGAAAATTATTCAAATGGAACATACACGATAGTAGAAACATAAAGCATATACATGATGTTAACTTTAAATCATATAAATGAATGACTAATTATATGTCGATATAAGATTCATAAATGAATTACAACATAATTTGATGCATAAACACATTTCATATCGAAAATAGAACAACATTCCTTTTATTGAAGTAAGCTATAAATAAGGTGGAGAAATACAACCTAAGTCCTTCTCTGGCTCCAAGCAGAACCGTCCTCTGGATTTGTCCTTTCCTGGCCTTTAGCAATCTTCCTCCATCACCAATACAAGGATATCTCAAGAAAGATGGGGGATATCTATAATCAAGGAAACAAGGGTTTCCTAAAGCTTTGGGGAGTGCAGGAGGCACAGGGATTCTTCAAACTCGATCAGGGATAATCTCACTATAGTATCAATATCTCATCCTTTCTCCCTTAAGGCCTTCCCATGGAGGTTTATTTATACCTTTCCAAATTAGTTTTTTCAGTTGGGAAACAGTTGGGCCATGGGAAATAGGAGGTGAGTAATAGGTAAAACCCGTGAACTCTGCCCAAAATTAAGGAAATTTATTTTTTTTAAGTGTTTTAACATATGTACGTGGGTTGGATATATGCTAACCCACGTGTACACACTTTTATCACAGGGAAAAGTAGTGTATAGGGAATAAAACACTGTTTTTTAGATTTTGGACCAAGTCTGGAAGGAAGGGTTGCCCTAGGCCATAATCAGAGCATCAGATCTACCAAGAGTGGTAAATGGTGCTATAATAGTTTGGCATGGATGATTGCAATCCTCTAACTACTCCAATGGAACAAAACTTAAAGCTCACATCCATTGAAGCAAAACAATTTGAGGATGCAACAAAATATAGACAACTTGTAGGAAGTCTCAACTACCTGACTACTACCAGACCAGACATTTCATTTGTTGTTGGAATCCTCTCCAGGTTTATGAAAAATCCTTGAGAGGGACATTCGTCTGCTGCAAAAATTGTTCTAAAGTACTTGAAGGGAACCCAAGACTTTTGACTCAAGTATACACAGGTGGGCGACTTCAGCTTGATTAGATACTCTGAATGAGACTTCTATGGAGACAAGGAAACTGGGGTATCTACTTTAGGTTATGCTCTAAGTCTTGGATCATGAGTTGTCTCCTGGATATCACACAAACAATTAGTTCCAACAGATTCCACAAGAGAGGCAGAATATGTGGCAGCAGCTGAGGCAACAAAAGAAATTGTGTGGCTTAGAAAAATGTTGGAAGATTTGCAGGTAAAACAAGTACATTCAACTCCCCGCATGATTGACAACACCTCTGCAATAAATTTGGCCAAGAACCCAAATTTCCATGATCGAATGAATCACATCAATACAAAATACCATATGATTCAACATCATGTTGAGGCCAAGACAATCCATCTACGCCATTATTCCACTAATGATCAGATTGCAGACATCTTCACCAAAGTGCTTGGAAGAGAAAAGTTTGGAAGATTTAGAACGATGCTTGGGCTCACCAACATCCCTTTAGATTAAGGGGAGGAATGTTGACACCTAATCATTTGGATTAGGTGAATTCTTGTAAATAATGGAAAATAAAGAGCCATCAGGAGGTGAATCTCAAGAGTCACTCCCTCATGTATATAACCATGAGTAATCTTAATGAATAAACACAATTCATTTGAGGAGTTACCTCCTAGCATGACACTAATGACCTAATGATAAGAACAAAGGAAAATATAAACAAATTCTCATCAAAGGAAATAAAAACCACAAGAAAACCATATGGACGCTTCTAAGAAACACTAATTCACCGAGGGACACAAGGAAAAGCAATTGGAAGATGGTTGGACAGAGAGAAAACAAAAAAAAGGCAAATTTTGGCATAAAACAGGGGTCAGCGTAGGTTCTTAAGGGACACCAGTGCTCTGTAATTTAGGACTAGAAAGGGCTGGGGTGCACTACAATGTAGGTGCAAGGAAGGCTCAGGTGCACTGCAATGCATTGTCTCTAGACCAGAGGGTGCACTAATTAAGGAATATCAAGTTCCAACACAAAAAATGCAATGTAACCTCAATGACAAGTCTTCTTATGTCTAATCAAGACTGAGTGAAACTATAAATATAAAATCAATCCCTAGTATGGTCGCCAATTTGTTATATGGAATCTACGACTTCAAACATAAGTGTCTTCCCTAGACCTGTTGGACTGACCTAAAACAACAGAAAGAAAAGGGTACAATTTATTCCTTGAAGTAATTGAATGATGCGATTAGGCCTACCTAGAATGTGTCACAAGCTTCACTCCTTCCTCGGCTTGCACACTCTAATCCTAGCTCTGATCGTTATAAATAGAACCTGCATAATCAAACAAAACAAGCCAAAGATCTATGACATATTTGTAGTATAATCCAATTACTACATTCAATAGATCAACGTGGTATTGAAATACATGAAGTCATAACATCATATATAGGAAAACAATTTAATCTTTGTATTAATAGAAATAGAGAGAGTTATAACCAAAAATACGAGTTGACCTTGTAGAAGAGTTCCCCAAGTTGACTTGTCCTTTCCTTGCCACAAAGTATGCCTCTATGTCACCCTAATTAATGGAATAATGACTCTCAAAGCAACAACATGAGGGTAGAAGCAATCTCCAAAATCGAACCCCTTGCCCATGGATAACTGCAAATATATAGGTGTGATAGGTAGTTCATGAATTCTTATCCATTTACCAATCTAGGCTTGAGATCCAAAAGTGATGGGAGGATTAGCTCTAGGGATAAGATGGTGATTTCTCCAAGGTGGAATCATATAGGATTTGAATGTCTATCTAAGATAAATGGTTGAAACAACCTCAAGAAGCTTTTGGATGAGGAAGCTTCATAATTCTTTTTATTTTTCTTGGATTTCTAAAATCAGCGCACCCCTAAGACTGAGCAGCCTATTGGTGATCAAAGCAGGTGCAGAGAGGGTCAACTTGGTAGTCAACGTTGGTCCCTAAAGGGCCAGGGTGCATTGGGCCTTAAAATATTGGAAATTCACCAGTTAAGAGAAAAAAAATCAGGGATTCCACAGAGTCATGCTGAGGTCTTTGTGTAGCGATGATGACAATATGTTTAAGGATTTGAATTGATCCCGTTTGAAGGCTTATTGACCAGATGCAACAAAATGGCCTATAACAAGCCTAGAAGACATAAGATAACTAAGGAAAAAGGTCAATCAATTAGAAAAACAACTGCAAGAATATAAGGATGAAAGATGTGATGAAAATTCAATCATTCTTTCAAATTGAAGTAGAAGAAACAAAGCCTATAAAGGAGTTTCTAACAAAAGAGTTGAAAGAAAAGGAAGGAAATTGTGAGAAGTTGGAAGAATAAATTATCTCTTTAAGAAAGACATTTATTCCTTTCTCTTCAAAAAAGTTATTCCTTTCACCGAAAAATATACATCTTGGTATCAAATTTTATTTTATGGATACTGCTACTCATGTAATAATTTTGGTCATAAAGAAGTTGATTGTAGAGCCTATGCAAGAGTAAAATATGGAAGTAGAGAATTCCTTAAAACTCCAATGAACATTCACTTAAGAAAAAAACCTAGATGTATGTATGAAACTAGTATTAGAAAAGGTAATTCTTGTGCTCCTCTGTTGAATTACATAAAATGTTACAAATGAAACAACTATGGGCACAAAGCACGAGATTGTAGAAGTAGTCTAAACATGCCTTTACTCATCTTTTTACCCATTTTTCCTTTTGACTCACCCATATTTAAATTATCTAAGTTATAATCATAAATCAAGAGCTACATTAGATACAATAAAGTAAGAGTCCAATACCTTCTCAATTCTATATGTTTTTCTTTATAAATTTGACTTAATTTGCATGAGTTATGGAACTTAACACATTTTGCAGCCTTGACAATATTTTTTAGTTGAATCCAAGGCATAGGTAGACACCGTGGAGGACAAATCAACCTAAGCACATAACTAGTTTCAAAATTCCTACATGGTTTTCCACCTATCTAGCGCAAGTAGAAATTCACAAACCGATCGCAATGGAAAAGTCAAACCTCTGGTCAAATATAAGATGGCATGAATGACACCTTAAAGTTACTTGGCACTAGAGATAAATATTAAGCGAGTGTGACATATCTTCAAGGAGTGAAAGAAAAAAAAATGAGGACGTGTTTAAAGATAAACATTTCTATGATTCACTTCCTTGATAACAAATAATAGATATTAGAGTTTCAATATAATTTGAAGACTATGTTGTCAATTCACCGATCTAGATTATAACATTTAGTTTATCAGGGTCATTATTGTATAAAAATTATATATATGCTTCATTGAGGAACAGAAACATAATCCATATATTGTTATTTCCTCAATTGACTATTGGCACTTTTGATGTATATGTTGTTCTATTAATAAAATTTGTTCATTTCCATGGTTACATATTAATGAGAAGAATTTATAATTGATCACCAGTTTCTATGTAGTTTAGATCTCGTGCTTCAGCAGGAGGCCCCCCTATTGTGTACGAGTGTAATTTAATCTCTTTCTCTTTCAATTTCATTGGTTTCCGTACTATGTTTTTATGCTCCGTTTCTTATCATATGCTTCGTAGGATCCTACTCATCCATTTCATTTGCTTTGCAAACATCAAGTGCTTGGATAAGCTTCAAAAACTACCAAAAACATTTATCAATTATTGTTTCCTTCATTTCTTTACCATCACATTCATTTCTTAGTCTCGCTTTCACACTTATCTTAAGTATCATATTTATAGATAGGCTAGGAATCTTTGCATTACATCGTAGGCATGAACAAACTCTAAAATTTGTACACACACATCAGTTCCATAATCAATCTAGTTACTTATATATTTAATTATTTCAATTCATTGTTTTCATAGCTAGTAGCATTTAAAGTTTGATTTTGTTTTCTTATAATAGACTCTGTTTTCATATGAATAGACTCTACATGCTTTGATAGAATACAAACTATCTTTACTTTGTTAGAATAGAATTTAAAAATATTTCATAGAATAAAATATGTTTGTCTTTCATAGAATAGGACAGCCTTTGATTTCTAGAAATTAGAAGTTGATTGTCCTTTTAGAATAAAATGCCTTTACTTTCCTTAGAATAATATATTTTAAGCTTCCATATAATGAAATGTCTTTACTTTTCATAGAATAGGATTTGTGAAGTTTTCATAGTGTGATTCATTTCATTGCTTTCCAATTCATTTGATTTCCTAGACTATAAACTCGTTACTTTCATAGAATTGCTAAAATACGTGTGAGCCTTTCTTAGAATTCATCTCATTAGCAGGATTTCATTCCACTCTTTAGAGCAAGTTTTTGCATTTTTTAAAATTTATTTTCTTTCAATAGAATAAAACTCTCATTCAAACATTGAAATTGAAAAGTTAATCACCTCACACATATAGTGTAGTGTACTTCATAAGTGTATGAACTTGGATTGACATTTTAATGAAAGTAATTTAACTCACAATTAAATTACCCACAAATACCCTTAGAAATCAAAATCTAGTAGTATGGAAAAAGAAATAAGAGTAGGAAAAGTGTTGTCTTATGTTATATGCACAAAAGCAAGAAAACAAATTGTAGATTGATAGTGGATGTTTAAGACACATGATAGGATATCAGAGAAAATTCATCAAACAAAAAAAAGAAGATGGAGGCAAATTAATACTTGGTAACAATGAATCATCAAAAATAATTGGGAAAGAAACAATCAACATAGATATGGAAGAACTAAGGCCCAAAATGTTTTATATGTGGAAGGACTAAAACATAATATTGCAAGTATTAGTCAAATGTGTGATCAAGGGTATGATCTCACATTACATTCCAAATAATGTGAAATTAGAAATGCTGAAATATGAAAGCTAGTGGTATAGGCTAACATAAATTCAAGCAATGTGTACATTCTTGATGGAGTAGAAGGAGAAAAATGTTGTATGGTAAAGATTGATGAGAGTTGGTTATGGCACAGAAAGATGGGACACATCAATTTTGATAATCTGGTAAAGATAAGAAAAATATTGGGCATGAAAGACATGCCAAATATATCAAAACTAGATAATTCTCTTTGTAAGGCATATCAACATGGAAAACAAACCAGGGTTTCTTTAAAACAAAAGAATAGTCTAGATCCAAGCCTCTAAAACTCATCCATACAAATCTTTGTGGACCATCCATGACTCAAACACTAAAATGTGAAAGGTATTTTATGTTCTCATTGATTATTATACAAGAATGACATGGGTTACTTTCCTTAAAGAAAAATGTTAGGATTTCAGGAAATTCAAAGCCTTCAGGGCTTTACTTGAAAATGAAACTAGTGCAAAACTCAAATGCATAAGAACTAACAGAGGAGGTGAGTTTAATTCAAATGAATTCAACAGATTTTATGAGAACACATTTGATTAGAAGACAATTAACTGTTCCAAGAAATCCATAACAAAATGGAGTTCTTGAAAGAAAAAATCCAATAGTGCAAGAAATGGATTGAATGATGCACAATGAAGCTCAGTGCCAGATAGATTCTATGAAGAAGGAGTTTACACAACATGTTATATCTTGAACAAAACACAAATCAAGGTAAACAATACTAAAATACCTTTTGAAATATGGAAAGAAAGAGAAACCATTGTCAAACATTTTAAAGTGTTTAGAAGGAAATTCTATATAAGATAAATGAAGATGATTTAGGGAAATTTGATGATAGAACTGAAGGATTTTTTCTTGGATATTCATACAAAGAAAGGGATACATATGTTATAAAAAAGGACATGTAAGGTTCTTGAAATTATTGATGTAAGAATAGATGAGGCATTGCCTCAAACCCAACCACAACCAAATAAAGACCAAGAAGAACAAGAAGAAAAAATCACAATGAAGAGCATGAAGAGGAACAAGAAGAAGAAGTGTAGCCATTACTTCCAAAAAATCCATCCAAGTGTGTCCAAAAGAACCATCTAGATAGAAAAATTCTTGGAGATAAGGAATCAAGAGTTCAAACTAGAAGGAAGCATGTTGGTACAATAAGCCATGATAATTCAACCTTGTTATCCCGGATGGAACCCCAAAATTTTTCTCAAGCTAGTCAAGATGAACAATGGGTTAAAGCTATGAATGAAGAACTAGATCAAATTGAGAAGAATGATACATGGGAGTGTGTTCCAATACCTAAAGACAAAATTTTAATTAGAACCAAGTGGGTCTACATAAATAAGTTGAATGAATATGGACAAGTAGTGAGGAACAAAGAAAGACTTATATGTAAAGGATATGCACAAGTCAAACGTATTGACTTTGAAGAAACATTTGCTCCAATATCTATAATTGAAACAATAAGAATGTACTTAGCCTTTGTAAGCTTTAAGGTGTGTTGGGTAGTGGATCCCCTACGTAACTGTTTTGGGGCTTAAAGCCCACAATTTTTGGTAATGGTATTGTAAAGGATCCACGAAATGCACAAAGTGCGAATTGTAATGAGTCAAGTCAAAGGGTAGTCCACCCTAAATATTGTAATTTAATCTAGAAGGTGTCGGCCTACCCATGGTCCATAGACCATGGGAATGTATAAATAGAGCAAGGCTCTAAGTGTAGAAAGCAGTTTTTGGGTGGGAAAAAAGTATTATGGGTTTCTGAATATGGTATTTGCTCTAAGTCTGTAAGTCTGAGTCATGGGTTCTAGTAGTAGTAGAAGAGGCTCTTCTGTTGTGTGCGCAGAGGCCTGATAGAGTCCACAGTTATGTGTGCACACCCCTGCAGTTGAGTGCGCAGGGTGGACTTGATTGTACTGGGACAGCAAGTTAATAAAAGCTAAGTTGGTTCTGGAATATTGCACCTCTTTTCATAGATCTTTTTTTTATGCTTCTAGTATACGTTGATGCATTTGTTTACAAGTTTATGGTTGTGCGCACTGAATAATTGAAAAAGGTTACTAGACCCACAAAATTAAGTCAGATATATAATAATAACCCAGTAAAGTTAGAGGATCTAGGTAGCACCCCTTCGTGTTTTGTATAAAGCTTCCTGAATGTCAGACAGCTGCGCGAAGCTGCACTAGTGCACAGGATCAGTTAACGACTATTCTAGATCTCATCAAGACATCCCTAGGGTGAAGAAACCTGGTTCCAGCACCCTCCCATACTACCTTGGGTGAGACCTCAGTCCGCGCCCCAAGGACTATTGCTGAAAGGGCCGGTAGTTTCAGGATTTGTTTGGCTAAATCACTTCTGAACCTGGGTCAGACCCCATCAAGCCAACAAATGGTTCCATTGCCATGACCAGGATCTGCCTAAGGGATGTTTGATGTCGAAACACTGAAACCCTATGAAGAAGGAAATTGAATATTGGTTGGATCAGAAGCCTCACGAGTTCGTGATACAGGAAAACAAAACCCCGCAGATATCTGAGAAGAGGTGGTTGGATCGCTATGTATATACAGAAATCCATGAAATCTTCTTTGCGTCCTTCTCTTCAGAACTATATGATTGGATCGCGAGGTTAGCTGATAGCCAGGGAAGGTATAAGCTCGATAAACCCATAGTGTGGACTCCAGAGTTGGTGCGCAGGCTAGAGGCATCAAAAGATAAGATCGTGTCAGTAGTAGACCATTGGCTTGATCAATAATAGGATGGTTTATCACTAAATTTGCGATAGACACGACGGAAAGCTACAATGAAGCAGAAAGATATTTTCTCTAGGGACCACGAGGTAAGTACATCAAATCCTTGAATACCTGGATTAAGATGTTGTTATGTGAAAAACGGATGATGCGAATACATTAATGAGTGGAACGACATGGAGCAGAAAGGTCTACAAAGGTATCAAAAGGTTAGGAAACAATCCTTTAATTTCACCTTCATGAGCGAGCGAGGAAGAGTGTGCTCGGGTTTCTCCAAGGAGTGCAGTCAGCTTGATAGGGCAATGCATTTTGCAGTTACCATCCCCACTTACGCCACCACTCATGTCACCTCCTCCACCTCCATCTTCACCCACACCACTTCCACCAAACCCGCCATTAAGCATGGTGAGTGCGATCAAGTTGCCTGTATTTAGAGTAGGGAATGAAGATCCAAATCAATTTTGGTTCATAGTAAGAGCAGTGTGGGAAGCACATGGGGTTGTGGATGACAACATTAAGAAGGCCACACTAGTAAGCACGCTGCAGGATTGCACATTGTCATGGTATATCAAGCACTCGAACATCCATATTGCATTGAACAAAGAGTTTAGCCGGCCGAAGTCAGAGACGCAGTCAATCATTGGATTTAAGGAGATCGCGATGCTTCCAGGCGAAACTCCCTAGATCTAGATCAAAGGCTGAAAAGTACAATCTGCGAGGCTAATATGACACTAAAAAATGTGCAGCATCAAGCATTGTTTGTGGCGTCTTTGACACCACACCTTAGGACGATGTTATCACAGCAGAAGCTCTCGACCCAGCCAGAAGCTTTGGAAATAGCGATGAGGTTGCATGAAACATCGATCCAGGATCTGGGGTTGGGAGTCCAACAAATCCATGCATAGCTATAGAACCTATGCTTAGAGATGCAAAGTTTGAAGTAGGATAGGGCACCCCGGCCTGAAGCGCGCGAAGAAGTATGGTGCATAAAATGTAAAGGCTAGGGCCATGATAAGGATCATTGTCTAGTATTTGCAAACTATTTGGCAGGAGGGGGACCCATGCCATTGAGACTAGAGGCTCAGGTAGGGCCAAGTTCAACACCCGCACTCTAGTGTGCAATCTATCAGGTGGGGGGGAAGCACACTACAAACAACTGTCACCTATTACAGAAGTATACACAGACTCTGCAGCAGCTATTTTGTAATTTTTGTAGATCAGTGGGCCATGATGAGCGAAACTGTTGGAGTTATGAGTTGTTGATGGATTGAACACCTACCTACAGGATGCAGATTGAGGTGTGAGGTCAAGATCCAACCACAACAATAGCATGCGGTGGATTCCAAGGACGCGAATGAGGACGAGGAGGAATGGGACCCGGATGAGGGCGCGGACAGCTAATCTGTTACAATTGCGAAGGACCAGGGCACTACAGTCGTGATTGTACCAACCCAACGAGAATATCTTGTTCATATTGTGAGAAATTTAATCATGAAATGGTAGACCGTCTAACATTGCTTTCCAGATGCACGAGAAAGGGGTGCTCCAGCCTACTTCGATGTAGAATATTCAAATGATGAGGTCTGAACTGCATGAAGAAGACCCCAATGTGAACATGGTGCTCATAAGCAGTGTGACCACAGGGGAAGATAATGTAAAGCAACCAGAGGACGATACATGGGTTTGCAAGGCTCCTATGAAGGAACCTGAGTTTGACTTGGAGCGCACAAGGGAAACATTTATGGAAGCTAACAAGAGCTTCATGGAGGCCTCTACTTTAGGTAGTAAGGATCAACCAAAGCCAGGAATGGATCCTTCTATGCTTACTACTTTTTTAGAGACATGCATGAAGCTGCTACATGACAATAAGGTGGTTAAAGGATTACAGGAGTTGATAACTAGTTATGCAGGGTCAGGAGAATTGCGCGTAGTCCAGAAGCTAGGAAAGCATGCATTGCACACCGGGAGGGAAATGCGGTTGACAGCGCAAATTGGTGACTATGAGATGGATCAAGTCATCCTAGACCTGGGCTCAAATGTGAATGTGTTACCAAAGTAGACATGGGAATGCATGGCCAGGCCCGTGTTACAATAGTCTCCTATTCAGTTACAGATGGAGAACCAACAAAAGATTGTGACCATGGGAAGACTACAAGGGGTAACAGTGGATATCGAGGGTGCAAGCACGCAGATGGATTTTGAGGTAATAGAGATTCTGGATGATAGTAACCCTTACCCCGCATTTCTAGGAATAAACTAGGCCACTGATATGAATGGGGTCATCAACCTGAAGAAGCGGAAGATGATATTCGAGAAAAAGTTGTTTCATGTAGTCATTCTGCTAGATCCAGTCGAAGGAGCACGCTACACTGAATCTATGCGCGACAATGGATATGATGATGAGCTGGATTGTATCTACAAGATAACTATGTGCGATCAAGACTGGGTGAATCCGACTGTAGATGAAGGGATCTCGTGGGAGCGCGCAGGTTCCTGCATCTCGGATTCAGGCGAAGAAGATGAACGCTGGCACAATCGGTTGAATGAAGTGACAACGCTGAATTGCAACATGATGTCTAGGTGACTACGTCGTGTAATAGCCCAGTTCTGAGATCTATGGACATATGATGGATTGACAGCGGTAGATGAACTTTTGAGAAAGTTTGAAGGTGCAGTACCAGAGCAACAATGGTTTGATGCATTGAAGAGGGTGCTGCATGCAACACCTGCGCACTGGTGGGGAACACATGAAAGAAGTTTTGAGAACTAGCGTGGCTGTAGTAGGATGATGCAGCTACAATTTGGGAAACCATAACTTCGGCTAGTAGAGAAATACGATGGATGCAACGACCAATGTGCGCACCTCGCAAAATGGACCAAGGCCTACGGAGACGAGCCTTAGCCTGAATGGGTACACTTATTTTATCATACCCTGGATGTCATACCCATGAATTGGTATACCGAGACAGAACTCCGACATGGTATGGGCGAATGGGATGTTCTGTGCGAGGGATTTTTGTTAACATTCACATTTGAAGACTGATGGTGGGATTCTGTGGATGATGTGCTGCAAGCCGTGAAAGCCGCCATCTTCAAAATACCACCCGAACCACAAGAAGTAGTTCAACTAGCATGGGAAACCTAGTTAAGCCATGCCCTAGAATGTTATAACGTATAGGTGAGGAGGATGATGACGACCCCCGAAACATTAGTATTCCAGAGATTGAAGGGTGTCGTGAAGTTCGAGGGCCATCAATTGAGGACCTCGACATCACTTTGCCGCTAAAGATAAAGTAGGTAAACAATGGTATAGGTGCGGAGCCAAAGTACATGATGCTTGGTGACTATTAGGATGATGAGATGGTAGATAAGGTCACCGAGTTACTCCGCGAATATCAAGATTTGTTCCCAACCAAAATCACGGATTTAAAGGGGATCATTAGCAACTTAGGGGTGATGAAGATCACTCTGAAACCAGACGTGAAGCCGGTTAAGCAGTGACCTTATCGCTTGAATCCAAAGTATAAAGAAAAGGTCCATGAAGAATTAGACAAAATGCTTGTAGCCAGAATTATTGAACGAGTGGAAGAATCAAATTGGGTGAGTCCTATGGTAGTATATGTAGGAATTTACAGGGTAAGTTCCACAGAAAGAATACCAAAAGGACACCGCTCACAACCAGATCTCAAATCAATACACCAGTATTTTTGACGTGGTTAAAACCCTCAGAGTGCAAGGAGGGAAATAGTCCACGGCCTGTCCCAACGTGGGTACTACAGGCAATTTATTAATCAAAGAATGAAAATTTACATAAGCTTCTCTCATGCACGGATTACCCGAACAATGACCCTCCATGCACTTTAAATAGAACTCATGGACCAATCGGGTGTCAAGCCACGGATCAAGTGTCGGTAATACCGAGGTGAGAGTGAACCGTCGGATCACTACATATCGTGACCGTCGGATTGTAAGTTACAAAATGTACAACGGTAAAGAAACACACTTTACCTAACTCTAACCTAACTCTATACTAGACCAAGTTGAACTTAACTATATCCTATGTGTCGGAATATCCTAACATCCCCCCTTAAGAACAACTTGGGATAGGATTGAAGGATTTACAAATATGACACAATAGGAGAAGGAAGGAGGCACTAGAGCCTATCCCCCCTTAGTGACAACTTCCTGAACTCCAAGCATATATCGAAGTTTAGTGAACTTCGCCTCTGTGAGAGCCTTTGTGAAGATGTCTGCAACCTGATCATCTGTTGGACAATATTGCACTTCAAGAACATGATCATGAATGAGCTTTCTGATGAAGTGCATGTGTAGTTCAATGTGTTTGCTGCGCTGATGCTGGACTGGATCTTTGCATAGCTGAATGGCACTTTGATTATCACACCAAAGTGTGGTTGAATGCTGCTGCTCAAAGCCAAACTCTGATAGGATCTGACGAAGCCACAAGGCTTCCTTACTAGCTTCCACGGCACCATGATACTCTGCTTCTGCTGACGAAAGAGAAATGGCAGTCTGTTTCTTACAAGCCCATGTAATAGGTCCTGAACCAAGAGTGAAGACATAACCGGCAGTAGACTTCCGATCATCAGGGTCACCAGCCCAATCAGAATCAGTGAAACCAACTAACAGAGGAGCTGCTTTGGCACTGTAATGAATCCCAAACTGTACTGTACCTCGAACATAACGAAGTATTCTTTTAGCTGCTTTCCAATGACTTTCACGGGGGTTTTGCATAAAACGAGCAACAAGGCCAACAGCAAAGGAAAGATCAGGACGAGTATGGGTTAAATACAGGAGTTTTCCGACAAGTTGACGGTATAAGGTAGCATCAACTTCAGGAGAAGTACAAGAGACTGAAAGTTTAACTCCAGACTAAAAGGGAGAAGGGGCTGGCTTACAGTCTTCCATGTGAAAATGACGAAGAATATCACAAGCATACTTGGACTGGGAAAGGAAAATACCCTCTTGGGATTGCAAGACTTGAAGACCAAGAAAATAGTGTAAATGTCCTAAGTCTGTCATTTCAAATTTCTTTTTAAGGCTGGACTTCACATGGTTTATAAGGTTGGGATCACTACCAGTAAGAATAAGATCATCAACATAAAGAACAAGGATGATAAGAGAGTTGCCCACTTTCTTGGTGTAGACAGTATTGTCAGAATGACACCTAGAAAAGCCAGATTCTAAAAGAAAGCTATCCATTTTGGCATACCAAGCCCGAGGAGCTTGCTTGAGGCCATAAAGGGATTTCTTAAGTCGACAAACAAGGCTGGAGTCTGTTTGTATGAAGCCAATGGGTTGTTCCATATAGATTTCTTCCTGCAAGTCCCCATGCAAGAAGGCAGATTTAACATCCATCTGATGGACTTCCCATTTTAAAGAGGCAGCAAGGGAAAGAAAAAGGCGGATGGAGTTCATTTTGGCAACAGGGGAAAAGGTTTCAGTGTAGTCAATGCCTTCAACCTGTGAAAAGCCCTTAGCAACGAGACGAGCTTTATGTTTATCAACTTTCCCATCTGGTCCATACTTGGTTCTGTAAACCCATTTACATCTAACAAGTTTGCGTCCCTTTGGTAGAGGAACAAGATCCCATGTATCATTTGTCATCAATGAATGATATTCTTCATTCATAGCTGCTTCCCAATGTGGATGGCCTGAAGCTTCTGCAAAAGTGTCAGGATCATGATTTACTGGAGCTTGAGCCAGTAAAGAAGAGGCTCTTTCAAACTGAGAACGTGTACGTCGCTGATCTGTAGGATCACCGGCAAGATCACCTGCTGCATCCCGAGTGGCACGGACCCATCTTGGAAGTTGAGGATCCTGAGAAGGTGGGGGAGGATTATCATCCTCGCTTTCATCTTCTGAAGAAGAAATGTTTTCAAAGATAGAAGAGATAGGAAGAGGTGGCACATCCGCCGGACTAGGCTCGCAGGCCAATTTATTTTCATCAAACTTTACATCTCTTCTAATGATAACATTTTTAGACTTAAATGGAATAAGTCTATAACCTTTTACATCTTCAGAATATCCAACAAAAGTACATTTCTGACTCTTAGGTTCTAAAGCTTTATGCTTTTCATCTGGAATATGGGCCCATGCTTCACTTCCAAACACACGAAAGTGACTTACATCTGGTTTAATGGAACTCCAAGCTTCTTCTGGAGTGATATTCTCTAGAACCTTAGTAGGAGTGCGATTGATTATATAATTTGCACAATTAATTGCTTCGGCCCAAAAACTAAGACTGAGTCCTTTAGATTGCAGCATACAATTAGCCATTTCCTTTAAGGTGCGATTTTTCCTTTCAGCTACACCATTTTGTTGTGGAGTGTATGGAACAGTATGTTGCATTTGAATTCCATTTTCGGTGCAAAAGTTGATGAATGTGTTTTTAACATATTCTCCACCATTATCAGTTCTTAGCTTAAGAATTTGATGTCCAGATTGTTTTTCAACAAAGGCTTTGAAGGCCAAAAAAGTGTTAAATACTTCGCTCTTGAGTTTTAAGAAGTATAGCCAAGTGCGTCTGGAGAAATCATCAATGAAAGTTAAGAAGTACTTGCAGCCAGAGAATGAAGCAACAGGAAGAGGACCACATAAATCACTGTGCACAAGCTGTAAAGGGGCTGAGGCGTGCCAAGAGGCACGTTTGTCAAAACTGTCCCGATGATGTTTTCCGAGTACACATCCGGAACAAACACCATCTCTGCAAGATACCATAGGAAGACCTGTCACCATATTTTCTTTACATAGATGCTGAAGGGAGCGATAGTTTAAGTGACCAAATCGCTCATGCCAAAGTTTGCTCACTTCATCATTATGAGCAACAAATACTGAGGGAAGATTTGATGACCCAAAGTTGTGAAACTTATACAACCTTTTGGAATCATCAGCAAGACCAGTAGCTAGAATCTGTTTAGGATCTTTTAGATCCTTGATTACAACATCATGAGGTGAAAATTCAACAATTTTACCTTCACCTGAATGAGTTATCTGATAGACAGATAGAAGGTTGCAGGATAAGGTTGGAACACATAATACATCATTAAACTGACCATTGTCTAGATGAACAGTTCCAGTCCCTACAACATTAAGAGATCTATCATCACCAATATATATATATTTTGGTGTTACAATCATTTAAAGAAGAAAACATGGCTTGGTTTTTGGCCATGTGACAAGAGGCTCCAGAATCAATGAGCCACTCATGAGAATGAGAAGAAGAAGAAGATACATTTAATGCATAACCAGACTGAGATGATTGATAATGACATGCAGAAAGTGCCATTCCGGAAGTTGAAGTTGAAGTAGGCTCCACATGGATGTTATGTTTCTTCATTGCAGCTTCCAAGGCTTCCATCTTCTTAAAGCATTTAGATTCTAAGTGGCCATCTCGATTACAAAAGTTACAATGTCTATCAGTCTTCTTCCATTTGTTTCTATTGGTCTTATCATTTTGCTGAAATGATCTTTCATTTTGAGGCTAAGATGGTTTAGGACCATTCTTTTGAGGATATGACTTCTTAGGATTCTTTGAATTTGGTTGCTGCTGGGCGGCTAACGCTTTCGTGGAAGAGTTTCCAAGATTAAGAAGACCAAGGTGTAAGAGTTTTTCTTGTTCTCTTATTAAGGAATCACAAAAGGAGTCAAAGGAAGGGGCCTTGTAGTCTTGTCCTTGACAAATGAAAGCTTCTCTTGTAGAATGGAAAGTGGAAACAAATACAGAGTAGGCTGGTCCCAACTTAGTAAGGATGGAATAAATAAGGTTACCATCGTCTTTCTTAACTTTAACACCTTCCAGGAGATATCTAAGGTTCTTGAATTTGGACAAGAAATCTTCAATGCAAGAAAAATTATTAGGATCCAAAGTAAGCAGCTCATTTTCAAGTTGATGGGCTCTAATTTCATTTTTAATCCCAAAAACTTTAGCAAGTTTTTCTAATGCTTCATGAGGAGTCTCAAGTTCTGCAATGTGGAATCTAAGATCAGGAGAAATAGACATCCCTATCAAACCACGTGCTTGATCTTGTCTATTTTCCCATTTTGCCGCCTTGTCTTCATCTTTTGGTTTCTTCTCTTGGTCTGTGGCTATTCTGAAGAGACCTTTACTTCTAAGTAAATCTTCGATGTAGGCTACCCATTGGAAGTAGTTAGTGCTGTCAAGAATGACTTGGCATGGGCTTTCCATTTTAAAAAAAAACTGAAGCTGAAGATGCTGAAAGTAGGTGTTCCAATGGATAGATCTCGAAAAAATAGGCGGTTTTAAAAAAAAATGGCTCTGAAAAAGGCTTACGGATGAAGAAGTTATGGCTTTTTGAAAAATAATTGTTGAAGTTGCCGGCAAAGTGCGCGAATGTGCGGGAATGAAAAAAAAATCGCCCCCCACAAAATGGAGACTTGAACCCAAGACCTCTACTCTCTTAAAATAGCTTTGAACCAATTGATCTATACAAAAAGTTTGAGAGAGAGAGAGAGAGAGAGAGAGAGAGGGGGGGGGGGGGCCTTGGTTTGCGTGCTTGCCTTGAGAAACCTCTTTTTCCCTACAAAACACAAAACACAAAACCCAACACGAATATGCAAAGAAAAACGAACCTTGCGGCTCGAAGTTAGCTTTAGCCAAAAAACTAGAAATTTTATAAAAAAAAATCTCAGAGTTAGCTTTAGCCGAAAAACTAAATATTTTTCTCAATGTTTCTGATTTTCCGAGATCACACTAAGGTGCAGGGAAAAGAGCATACGCATGGGAAAAATCCTTCCTCTCTGTTTCTGATTTGCCCAGATCGCACAGAGTCGCAGGGCAAAGAGCATACGCAGAAATGAAAGGTATAGATCCGGTTTAAAAAAAAGGCTAAATAAACCGAAACCGAAATAAGCAGAGAGAAAATAACAGTAAACTGCAAAAAAACACTGTATACCTCCCGATCTGAAAAATGACGCAGCTAGGGCTACCGGAAACCTTTTCGCGTGAAACGAAAGGGGTTCCTCACTGGAACAGATTCTCCGAACGCAACAGAGCAGTCCTCTCGGCCCGAAAGCAGTCAGAAACAGCAGATCTAGGAAACGACAGCCGCATGCAGTTCTATCGGCTTCAGATTTGGATCACCAACGGATGCGGCCCTCAAATAGCTCTGATACCATGTAGGAATTTACAGGGTAAGTTCCACAGAAAGAATACCAAAAGGACACCGCTCACAACCAAATCTCAAATCAATACACCAGTATTTTTGACGTGGTTAAAACCCTCAGAGTGCAAGGAGGGAAACAGTCCACGGCCTGTCCCAACGTGGGTACTACAGGCAATTTATTAATCAAAGAATGAAAATTTACATAAGCTTCTCTCATGCACGGATTACCCGAACAATGACCCTCCATGCGCTTTAAATAGAACTCATGGACCAATCGGGTGTCAAGCCACGGATCAAGTGTCGGTAATACCGAGGTGAGAGTGAACCGTCGGATCACTACATATCGTGACCGTCGGATTGTAAGTTACAAAATGTACAACGGTAAAGAAACACACTTTACCTAACTCTAACCTAACTCTATACTAGACGAAGTTGAACTTAACTATATCCTATGTGTCGGAATATCCTAACAGTATAGGAGAAAAAGCAGAAGGGAAAAATTAGGATCTGCATGGACCTCAGGAAGCTTAACGATGCCTACATTCATGATCCATTCCCAACACAGTTTATAGATGAAGTATTGGAGAATGTTGACAGACAAGAATCTTACTCTTTCATGGATGGTTTCTCAGGGTATCATCAGATCAAGATCGCATCGGAAGATAGGAGCAAGACAACCTTTGCAATCGAATGGGGTTGTTTTCAATATACCGTGATGTCCTTTGGACTGAAGAACGCACTAGAAATATTTTCGCATGTAGTGGTGGCCTCATTCAAGGAATACATCCACAAGTTTTTGGAGGTCTATCTAGATGTTTGGATTCTATTTGGGTTAGTTAAACACCATATAGCGAGCTTACAGTTGATGTTGGATACTTGCCGACGACACCAGATTGTGCTGAATCTTAAGAAGTGCACCTTCCTTGTCCCCTTTGGAAATCTGCTCGGCCATGTGGTCTGCAAATAGGGCCTGATGGTGGACCCCACGAAGATTTCCATTATTCTCAATTTGGAAGCGTTGCGAAGTGTCAAACAACTATGCGCCACATTGGGACACACTGGTTACTATAGAAAGTTTATTAAGAGCTATGCACAAATCACCGCACCAATCGAACAGTTATTGAAAAAGGACGCTATATATTGTTGGAACGATGATTGTGAGAAAATATTGGATGTTCTCAAGGAAAAGATGGCATCTGCTCCCATTTTGGTCTTCCCAAAATGGGACATTGGATTTCATATACTTGTTGATGCATCGTGCATTGTGTTGGGCATTGTACTTATGCAGGAAGGCGCAAAAGGCGTGGATCACCCAATCGCATTCGCAAGTCGACGAGTGTCCAAAGCAGAAAAGAACTATTCTACTACTGAGCATGAAGGATTGGCCATGGTTTACATGCTCTAGAAATACTAACACTATCTACTTGGGGGGCACTTCAAGATGTATACTGACCATTTCGCGATGAAATACCTAGTGAATAAGCTTGTGTTGGGGGGGCGCATATGCAGATGGCTATTGCTATTTTAGGAATATGACTTCTAGATCATCGTAAATCCAGGACGCCTAAATGCAAGACCATATCACCTATCACGAATTGAGAACGGCGAGGAGCCAACAAATTTGGAGGAAGGACTACCAGATGCATAACTCTATGCAGTGCCCATTGCAGATGGCCACTTCGAAGACATAATCCATTTCTTAACCACAGGGACTGCGCCACAGGGTTATTCAGTCCAGCAGAAGAAGGAATTGGTGGTACAAACAACATAATTTTCTATCATCGCGGGGCACCTCTACAAAATGGGAAACGATGAAATATTACAGTGTTATGTACCAGAATTTGAATGGGTCAGATCCTCATAGAAGCACATGGAGGGGCTGCAGGAGGACACTATGTAGGACAGGCAATGGCATAGAAGATCCTTCACGCCGGGCTATGGTGGCCAACACTACGTTAGGATTCAAAAGCATACTGTCAGGCTTGCGACATATGTCAAAGGATTGGGAAACCATCAAGAAGGGATGAAATGCCCCTCAACCCACAGCTGACGTTGTAGCCATTCAAAAAATGGGCAATCGACTTTGTGGGGCCAATCAAACCTCAATGGAAGACGGGTTCACGTTACATCATCACTGCGACCGAGTACCTAACTCGATGGGTGGAAGCACAGCTGGTTAAAGACTGCACGTCCACCATGACGGTGAAATTTTTTTCGCCAACATGTTGACATGGTTTGGGTGCCCGAAAATTTTAATGAGTGACTGCAGAACACACTTCCTAAACGAAGCTATTAGCGCACTCACCAAGGAATTCTAGGTGTATCATCAGCAATGTACGCCATACCATCTACAAGCTAATGGGATAGTAGAAGCCTTCAACAAGATTCTGGAGACTAAACTGACCAAAGTATGTAACACGCATCGAAATGACTGGGACTTGCGTACCTACCGTATTATGGGCATACAAAACCACATGCAAGAAATTGATGAGTCAGACACTGTTCAGGTTAGTCTATGGCACAGAGGCAGTCATGCCAATGGAATACATCATACCCAGTCTATGGATAGCAACGCTGACAGGCATGTTTGACCACGGAGCTTTGGAAGAAAGGCTTGCGCAATTGGAAGAACTTGAGGAAGAACGGTTTCTGGCGGGATTCCATCAACAGGTACATAAACAGCTTGAGAAAGCTTGGCATGATCGCCATATCAAGTTTCACACATTCAAGATAAATGATTTAGTGTTGTTATATGATAGCAAGTTCGAAAAATTTCCTGGCAGACTCAGAATGCATTGGTTGGGACCCTATGTGGTAAAAGCGGTCACAGACGATGGCACAGTCCAGCTGGTCAAACTCAATGGAGAGCCCTTCCCAGGAAGAGTATATGGCAGTCGACTGAATCCCTACATGGGGGGGTTGACTACCTAACTAGATGATGAGCAGACAGTCTCACCACTCCAGACAATTGAAAGAGAGTGTGGGACTATAAAACAGTCTGTTAGGAAGCTACGTGTCAACAGGGGTGTGCACAGGATCGGTATGTCGAAAGGATCGTGGGTGCGCAGAAGGGGCTGTGTTGTTGTGCGGATAGACAAAGAAGTGACCTTTGGCGTCATTTTTCATGACAAGATGTCCGAGGTAAGGTGAAAAGGAGCGGGCAACAGGCATTTAAGACACGAAACCAGAATTAGATTTGAACTGATCTGCTACCAATCTAGCATTAATGAGCCGGAAAAGGGGGGAATGGTCGAATTTTAATTTCAAAAGGCCTATAAATCACAGCTGGTCCTCCACCGAAAAAACCATGGCATCTTGGGACTTAAGTTATTACGCTATCCAATAGATATGACTCGTCGAACTTCGATGCTTTGAGAATAAGCCCAGTGTTTACAACATTGCCAAAAGAGATGCAAGACGACGTAATGTTGACAGCCAAGGACGCCGCTCTGAGCCCAATGCTAACGGAAGGAGATGTACCGGAAATTCCCAAACAGGTCGCGGGACCAGTCTGGATGTCGACGCAAAACCCGCGGTCTGGTAAGCGATCCATGAAAGATAAGGGCAAGATGATGAATCTTGAGATGAAAGATGGAAGTTCGTCTCTGGGCTGCTTTCCCACGATGAAACTTGAAGATTGGGACCTCACAGACAACAACAACTCTCTTACAAAAATGCAACACAAGCTTCAACGGACATTGAGTATATTGAACCAAAGATCGGAAGCTTACTGCCCTGGCACAAAAAGTTCACACATTTGACATCTCAGCTAGAGCTAAAATCCTATGAGGGGTCATTTTCTTATTAACCTAGCATAGCAGAATGGGCATCATCAGTTAAGCGAATTAGTAAGGGTAATGTAGCAGGAGCTTAAAGAAGCATTGCAGGAGGTAAGGATGGAACAACAGATTCTAGTGTGTCACTCACAGGGATGGTGGACCGCGAAGCATTGGCAGCGTGCCTCGCCACACCTACGAGTGACTCAGGACGAGTCACGATGATTGTGTTGGGGGCCTGTTGGGTAGAAAATCCCCCGCATAATGGTTTTGGAGCTTAAAGCCCACAATTTTGGGTAATGGTATTGTAAAGGATTAGCGAAATGCACGGAGCGTGAATTGTAATAAGTCAAGTCAAAGGGTAGTCTGCCCGAAATATTGTAATTTAGTTTAGAAGGTGTCGGCCTACCCATGGTCCGTGGACCATGGGAATGTATAAATAGAATGAGGTTCTAAGTGTAGAAAGCAGTTTTTGGGTGGGAAAAAAATATTATGGGTTTCTGAATATGGTATTCGCTCCAAGTCTTGGGTTGTAGTAGTAGTAGAAGAGGCTCTGCTACTGTGTGCGCAGAGGACTGGTAGAGTTCGTAGCTGTGTGCACGAACCCCTGCAGCTGAGTGTGCAGGGTGGACTAGATTGTATTGGGACAACAAGTTAATAAAATCTAAGTTGGTTTTGGAATTTTGCACCTCTTTTCATAGATCTGTTGTTTATGTTTCTGTTATACGTTGTTGTATTTCTTCACAAGTTTATGGTTGTGCACACTAAATAATTGAAAAAGATTACTAGACCCACAAAATTAAGTCAGATCTGTAATAATAACCCAATAAAGTTAGAGGATCTAGGTAGCACCCCTTCACGTTCTGTATAAAGCTACTTGAAGGACAGACAGATACGCGGAGCTACACTAGTGTGCAAGATCAGTTAGCGACCATTCTAGATCTCATCAAGACATCCCTAGGGTGCAGAATCCTGGTTCGAGCACCCTCCCATACTACCTCGGGTGAGACCTCAATCTGTGCCCCATGGACTATTGCCAAAAGGGCCGGTAGTTTCGGGATTTGTTTGGCTAAATCACTTCTGAACCTGGGTCAGGCACCATCAAGCCAACAAGGTGTTTAAAATTCATCATATGGATGTAAAAACAACATTTCTAAATGTAAATCTACAAGAAGAAGTATATATTGAGAAACCATAAGGATTTTAGCGATCATGATTTGAATTGTATTATTATATTAGTTTTCATCCATATCAATGCTTTCAAAGTGGAAAAAGTGGAGGAATTAGCTCACATGACCATTTTTATTGAGGTGACGCAGTTTGGCAAATTGTAGTCTGAAACCTTCCGAGAACATTTTGAGGCATGAAACAACATTTTTTGGGGCTAGAAATCCACTTCTTTAATGCAAAACCTTTTTTTCTTATTCTACACACAAGGACCTTCCTGACGACGTAAGAATCACCTCAATCAAAGTCCATATGTAAAAGTTCTGCCACTCAGAAGTTGACCTTCCTGTTTTGGCTACCATAATTTGGGAGGATGCCACGTCAACCCCCATTACTCAAGGGAAAGGGGCTAGCCACATAATCACGATGAAGAAGACTCTAAAATATTCCATATTATAACTTTGGTTAAGAGTTGAGGGAGTCAAACTTAACCACTAGTAGGCTATTAGGTTGTGCTATAACTGTGTCACTAGGAGGAAAAGGGGTTACATTATTTTCGAGTGTATCTTGTTCAATAGACCAACAACTTAGCTGAGCAGAGTAAGGAGAAAGAACACATAGATGATTTGTGTGTTGTAGTAGCCCATTGGCCACAAGTCTTACTTCTTTATACTTGTAGCCAATTTCTATTTAGAGAAAGAGAACAAAAAGGGCCTCACCTTCCAATGACATTTTAGGCTCGAAAGGGCTTCTCAGAATATATCTTGTGTCAATCATAGTTTGTGAGTTTTTATTTCATTGTTCTCTATTTTTTGCATAACTATAATTCGAATGCATGTGACATAATCAATAATTTACAGATACAAAAATCTAAAGAGAAATAAACCTTCATAGTGTATATTTTAGATTTTAAATATAATTTATGAGATTTCTTGCGACAAACTTTCTAATGGAATATTTGTTATATGAAAATTTGGGCACATCAACCCCAACTTCCAGATCAATGTTATTGGGGTCCTTCAACCCTTAATTCAGTTGTTTTCATTCCCTAATGAAGTTAACCTACATCATGCTTGCTTCCCAAGGGTTTCATGACACCATTCATCCAAAAAATGTCCCTAAGGTAATCATCGTAGGTGGCCTTCTATCTGGCTACAATGAATGGCAGGCACTACACTGTCTGGGTTTTATGCATAGCACCTGGCCTTTGTATCACCTGTGATGAGCGAGATCCATCGAATTTTTGAAATGAATCCATTGGATTCCTCATCCAATGGATCCTTCTGGAAGTTTTCAAATGGATTGGGCTCACTTTTGGATAAGGAATGAGATGAATGAACCTTAATCCATTATCCCCTCCTCCATGGAACCACTTCCCAATTTTGGCAAAGCATTCACGAGGGACATTAATGGCTTAACCTCCTCCATTCAGCTATAAAAGGACCAGGCATTCAAGGCTGGTCTAAGGTTGAGACTTCTTAAGCTAATGAAATGCTGCTTGGATGAGATTAGTAGAGAGAGTAATGTTATCATGTCAAATTGTTGTTTCCATGAGGAGAGAAGGGTTTGAAGCTGGGAGGATGATGTTGAATTGAACATGCATCTACATGGGTTGTAATCATCCTTTCTATGAATAAAGAGTTCTATGCTTTTTCCCATTCATGTGTTATGTGATGTATATTGTACTTTCGATTCTATAATTGTTTAGTTAATAGATCGATATGTATTCTTTGATGGTTTTCTGTCTCGGATTGTGTGCAGGTACCTTTCAAGCGAGTTAAGTATGGAAGGGAGTGGTGAAAGTGGTCAAAGGGAAGAGGGATCGAGCGAGAGATACAGGTTGGTACTTTTTCTCCTCTTTCTTTTATCTGTTAGCTATAGGAAAAGCAATGGAATTACTTTAACTGTTGTTCTAGACTTTCTACTAGGTCTAGGGGTTAGTCATTCGAAAAGACACTAAATTTTCCCGTAACAAAATGGCGACTCCACTGGGGAGTGATCCTATCCCTTATAGTAGCTAATCAATCTCTTAGAACATTTTGACATACTTTACCCTTTGTTTTTCATCGAATTTAAGTCCAATTCACTGAAATTGAGTCAATTTTGAGCATAAAATTGTCATTCTGCAATCATCGCAGCTCTGTAACTGAGATAGTGCACTGAATGGCACCCTCTGCACAGAGACAGTGTTATGCATCGCATTGTCCCTCACTCTGACTTGCGCTGATTCCTTTTGGATCAGTTTTCCCATTTAGGAGCTGAAGCCTTAATTCAATTTTAAGTTGTTTGAATTGTTTGTTGGATTTAGATGAGTTCTTGTCTCTGAAAATAGTCTTTGTTTCCTTGTTTCAACCCAATTTAGACTGGATTGTTAAATTCTTGTTTATGTGTTTTCTTTATCATTTTTAGTCCTTAGTCGAAAAGTAGTTTTAGTTGATTGTTTTGTTAAATATGAAGTGTCGTAAAATCTTCCTTCTTAGAATAATTGATTGGTCTATTTTGTGCATCTGATTCATATTTTCGTTTAAGTGTTGAAAGTCTTCGTTTCCTTAAATTTGAAAGTGTCATTTAGTCTTCCTTTATCTTTAAGTGAAATTGTCATAAATCGACATTTGTGTGAAAAGAGCTTTTGAGTCATTTGTTCATTTGTTTTTCTTAGTGCATAATTCACATTAAGGAGAATGGAAAAGAAAAAGAAATACATGTAATTGCATCTTAGAGTTTGATTGTGTGTGCTTAAATGGAATGGTTAGGGAAATGCATTAGTGAGTGCTCTTTGTTGTTTGATCCAAGAAGTACTTGTTTTCTCTATCCCTTATTAGTTAGGATTTTCATTATTAAAAGCAAAATGCAAAGAGTGCTTCTCATTTTAGTTACATTATTAGGAATCTTGGAAAACATCACGTGGTGAAACCCAAAGGAAAATTTTAAGCAAGATCAACCTAAAATTAACCTCAATTAACCTAATAACGCATTGGAATTTAACACAAACATCTAGAGGTGTCTAGGCTAGAGATGTGTTCCGGTGTCTTAAATCCTAGTGGTTGTCATTTCATTGAGGTGGGTGATTCCTCCTCTCTGAACTAATAAGTACTAGTATGGACTTGTGCTCCCTGTACCGTCATGTATATAGTGGGAGACCCCAATAGGTTTAAATCCTTTATTCCTAGGAAGTCGAGTCTGTCACCTTACTGATCACAATGCACCGAACACAGCATTCAGGAAGACTGACTGTTGTACAATAAATCCTTGGTAATTTCTCCTTAATTTACCACCAAGGTGTATATTGCAATTTTGTGATTAGTTTGGTAAACCCTCTTGCTTAGTATCTCCAGAGCATGGTAAATTTTAGTGGCGAATTATAGCCCAAAGGTGAAATTTGAGGGTTTTTACATTTTAAGAGGGCGAATTTTTTATTAAGAACCCTTTTCATATAATTAGCCCCAATTTTATTTAAAAAATAATTAATTATTTGATTTTAGCCCAAAATAAAAAATGGGCGGATAAACTAACCGAACCTTCATTTGGCCTGATTCACTGGTTTTGGGAAATTGTATTCTCTTAAAATCACTGAATTTTGATATTTGTCCCTGGTTTGGGAGATTAAAATATTTTAATACCTTACATTGGGCACAATTTTTTTTAATACCATGGGCCAATACCACATGCCCAAAAACCATCTCTCATTTAACAATCAAAATATTTATAAATATTTTATTTGAATTTAATTTTATAGCATTTTTTAATTAAATCTAAAAGAAAAAATATTATAATTACTTTTAAGATATATCTAAATCCCTTATCACATTCAAATATATGAGACATAAATAATAGTTATAAATTAAGATCCATTTTACCATATAAGTTAGTCTAATAATTTTGTAACCATATTTAAACTTTATTAATAAGCACATAAAAATTTAATACTTATAATATAACAAATTTTTTAACCATGGATATTCACCCCCACTTTACCATGGACATTATTAAGTTGTGAACATGCTTTGTTACAATACCATGGGCCAATACCATGACTTATCAATACCACATGCCCAAAAACCATCTCTCATTTTACAATCAAAATATTTAATAGTTTATTTTTTAATTTAATGTTATTACATTTTTGGTATGGAAAAGATATTGTAATGTCATGTTATGTTATCTAAACATTATGACTCAATCAAATTAAAAAAATTGATTAATTAATTAATTAAAAATTAAAATATTTTGACTCAATGAAATTACATAAAAATAGAAATTACATTAAAAAAATAAAATTAATAATTATAATAATTAATAATTAAACAAACCTAGATCCATTTTAACTTTGGATCTATCTAGAGATTTGATAATTAATAACCCTATGTTAAAATGAAAAGTCTACATTATTATTTTATGTAAAAAATTTAGGTTATTATTTTTTTAATCAATTTTTGTTGAGTAAAGGTAAATTTGAAATAAAAATAAAAATAACTCTATGTAAAAATGAAAATTCTACATTATTATTTTTTTATTATATCAAGAGATATTTTTTTGTCCATTACTGGTTTTTGAGCTCAAGGTTTATAAGAACCTATGGTATTCATGTGGAATATAGTCTATTTAAAGGGGGGAATTATACCATCCTAAATCCATCTTCTCATTCTCCCTCTTTCTCTCTCCCTCTCCCTCAGTTTTGATTCACATTTCGCATTAGCCTTAACTGTCGATCTCTCAAGATTTGTCGATCTCTCAAGCTTAGAGAGGGATGGATCTTGGCTTGTGTATATCTAAAGAGAGGTATGCTATGAATTCTTAAAGTAGTATACTTGGATTTGCAAAATGTAAGATTTTTTTTACATAGGGATATCTTAAAGTAGTATACTTGGATTTGCAAAATCTATTATTTTTTTTCCATAGGGATATCGTTTACTTTTGATTGTGGTCTTGCCTATTAAGTGCCCATATTCTGGTTTTGATGAGTTTTGATTATGGTTTTGATCAGGTGCAACGTCTATGACCCTTTCCTATTAAGTGTCTATATTCTAGTTTTGATCAGGTGAAGCATCTATGACCCTTGTCTATTAAGTGCCCATATTCTAGCTATCATTTGGGAGGTTTTCTTTATTGCATCCAAGGATGTTGTCTTGTTCTATGAAGTTACCAGTGGCTTTTGAGCTCTAGGTTTATGAGAACCCATGGTATTTCCCATGATATTCATGTGGAATATAGTCTTTTTAAAGGGCGAATTAAACTAGCCTAGATCCATCTTCTCCCTCTTCCTCTTCCTATGCGTCGAAACCATTAGTTTTGATTCTCATTTCCAACTCGCTAGGTTTTGATTCTCATAAACTAGCCTAGATCCATCTTCTCCCTCTTCCTTTGGGTATGCCTCGAAACCCTCAATTTTGATTCTCGTTTCCCACTCACTAGGTTTTGATTCTCATTTCCCATTCACCTTAACTAAGGATGGATCTAGGTTGGTGTGTATCAAAGGAGAGGTATACTGTGAATTCTTAAAGTAGTATACTCTGATTTGTAAAATGTAAGGTTTTTTTACATAGGCATATAGTTCATTGGATTTGCAAAATGTAAGGTTTTTTTATATAGGGATATGTTTTACTTTTGATTATGGTTTTGATCAGGTAAAGCATCTATGACCCTTGCCTGTTAAGTGCCCATATGCTACAAATCATTTGGGAGGTTTTCATAGGTTGATCATGATTTTGAAACCCTATTCCAAAACAAAGACATCTATCCACTTAATTAATCTTCTTCTTTTTTTCATTTTAAATTAAAATAAAAATCAATAATATGAAAAATATCAATTATGGGGCTGAAAAAAAGCTAGAAGCACTAGTAGCTGTTGGGAGATTTCAGGTTTTCTAATATCATGAGAAAAATGTTTTTTTTGTTGCTTTATATTTTATAGTTTGTGTACAGCAAAATATGGTATATTAACAACTTAATCACTTTCTATGTTAATGGTTAATTTTTTTAAATTCATTTTTATTATAATTAATTAACTTGATATAAAAATTATTGATGAGACAATATTATATAAAGGGAAAGCAATTTGATAATTATAATTACAAGTTGTCCAAATTTGTGAGTGAATGATTATCTTCACTTTCAATTTCTGAATTGAGATATAATTAAATTTGTAATGGTTTATTTATATAATCATCACTCAAACATGATATTTTTCCACAAGGAGGTTACTCACAAAACATAATAAAAATATATATATATTATTTAATTCCAAAACTAAAGAGGTCATTTCATGTTACAAGGGTTTGTCTAATATATATATATATCTATCTATATATATATATATATATATATATATATATATATATATATATATATATATATATATATATATATATATATATATATATATATATATATATATATAGATAGATAGATAGATAGATAGATAGATAGATAGATATAGATATAGATATATATATAAAAATTAACCATCATGCAATATAATGTTATTTTGACTCCGTTAAATTAAAACATAAATGATTATTTTAATATGATAACTATAATTATTATTTTATATGTGTCATTAGAGGTATCCTAAAGTGTTGTTAGATTCTAGCTAGTTCATTTTTTATCATGTTAAGGAAACAATCATAGTACCTAAAGTGACCATGTATATTCATTTTAAAATTTAAATATTTTGTAATAATTTTTGTCAATATAGACAATTTTAAAACTGAAATTCACTAAGCAAAATCATAACAACAGTTATCTACTAATCTCTCTCAAAACTACATCTCTCCCTAGACTTTTGTAATTAATATACATTTAAATAATAAATATTCAAAACTAAAAACTAAATCTCTCCTTAGTTTCAAATGTTATATAAAATCTTTTTTAATTAGTACATATTTAAAAACTAAATATTCAAAACTTATTCACATCGAGCCGCATTTTCCGATGATGGTCTAAAATCCAAAACCCTAGTAGAAAAAAAGATTCCTTGCCACATGATATGCTTCATCGCGCTCAGATTGCTGGGAGGATGATACTAAGATGTAAAAACTAGCAATTCAAAAAATACTGTAAGATAAAGAATAAATAAGTTAATTACATTGTAATTTTTTTGAGTTGAATTACAAGCTGCAACCCTCAAAATTTAACAAAACATTACTTAAATCATGATCAGCCTATTTACCTGCTTGCAAATAGTAAAATCTCATCTTCCTTCTTAGCTCTTGTGAATATATGTAGGGCTCTACATTTTAAGGACGTCGCTTTGAAATGTTGAGCATTTTTGCAGGGCAGAAACCTCTTCTTTGACTGATGCGAGGGGTTCTCACTTATTTTCGGCTAGGGCTTTGTGTTTTGGGGTTTCATCTTGATACATAAAATTCCAAGGGAGACGTGGGCTTATTATCATTGTTTTTCTTGGCCGCAGGAGTTTTAAGGCTGATTTCTATTGCAAACCTTTATGCGCTATAACCTTTCATGCTGATTTTCACCATGCAGATTTTATTAATATGTTCTTTTAGTATGTAATGTTGGATTTTTTATGCTTTTTAGTACTAAAAAGTTTTTGGTTTGGGAATATTGTCGATACAGTTGGGGCATACTTAATGATGGACATGGCTATACCTGTACAATTTGTTACAACAAAAAAATGGGAGAATTCTATCTCCAATACTCATATTTGTTCATCTCCATCTAAAGATAGGTAGGATGAGTAAAAATCATTTCACAAAATCCATGTTCTAACATAGCTACTTGGCAACTATTTTACAAACTAATTATATAACAAGATACATAGATAGATCATTCCTAATTTTTCAATAGGCCTCAAAGGAAGTACCCAAACTCAACAAGCAAGGATTGTAATCCCAATGCTTTGTTCCATTTAAATTCTTGTTCTCACGTTTCTTTCCCAGATTTCCTCCCTCTCAAGACTAGCATAGAGCTTAATGTTTTTTTAGCTACACTTGCATAAGTGAGAGTTCTAATGTCTACCTTTGTTACCCCTAGGCTGAGGGAACATCTTCCCTCACTATCTCTAATCATTATTCTTCCCATGGATTATTAATTTGTTGTTTCACCATTTTTCCCTTATATTTCTTCTCAATTTTTCCATTTTCACCTTTTTTATTTTTTGCACTTATCTTCTTCATGTCAATTTTCTAAGGACTTATTGTGGCTCATTTCCCACTCCTCACTCATATATTATATTCCAATACATGAGAAATATATTTATATTCCATATGAGTAATATACATATTTCAGTCCTTGAGGGATTTCTTAGAAAACAAGGCTCATAGTCATTACAAGAAATACTCATTATGAACTTTGTTAGCCCTTTACAAAGCCTTTATTTTTCAATGGAATATTCGCCAAGATCTTACAAGATTTTATAATCTAATGAAAGATCGCCATGATTTTACAAGATAATATAACTTGGTGAGAGATTCGCCAAAAAAATTATATATACATATTATATTATTGATAAAATCGCCTTCCATTTTTCCTATGTATCATGGGGATTCACCCATTTATTATATATATAAATTTAGAGGGGTTCTTAAAATTTTCCTTACTCCAGAGTAGTCACTTTTGTTCCTTTTCGACTCCTTAAAAGAAAAGGTCCATCTGAGCACTTGTCCTTTCAAGCTCATTAAACAACGAAAAAGACTAGAGTCATCTTTTGCTTTTTCTCGACTCTTAAAAAATGAAAAAGAAAAGTTAAGTTCTGGTGTCGTAAAAGTTAACTGACCGTGGATAACATCCTCCACGCTTGTTTTTTAGTTGATCTTAGGTTGAAACATATGGCGACAAGACCAGAGTCCACCAATCAAGGAATTCATTTTGATCGGAATCCTAGTCCTTTTCCTCCATTTGGAAATATTGGTGCTCCATATATGGCTACATTGTCCCTTCCGAGATTTACCATTGGCTTGCTAGTATGGTTGTTTTCAACCTCCTTGGTTCAAAATGTCGTGATTTCTCCGCGATCGAGTACACCTCTAACTGGACAAAATCAATCTCCAGTTGATCCTAAAGTTGACCCTTTTCCTTCTTCCTCGGTTGTTTCTTCCTCCCGTTCTTCCTCTTCGCTTGGTGAAAGTATTAGTACTAGTAACCAGGTGGCTAAGAAGAAGAAGAAGCAAATTCAGCAGAGGGGAAACTAGGCAACCATTGCTTTGAATGCAACATCTAATGAGAAACCATCCATCAAGCCTCACAAAGTTCGATATCCATGCAAACTTTATGCGGGAGACCATATTCTTCGAAATTGTTCTAATATTCCTCAGATCTTAGAAAAATGGTCTTCCCGTTCACATCATCTTGTGTCATCAACTTCTGGAGATCATGCTGGTGACACACCATCAACTAGTGGTAGTAAAGATCATGGAAATAAGGGTAAAGTTAAGTTTCCATGTAGGTTATGTGAAGGGAATCACCCCATTCACCTTTGTCCCTATTTGGATGAAGCCAAAAGAGTGTTGGATAACTATCCTGCTTCACCGCAGTGACTTCCATCTGGTTATAGGAAACTCTCCCTAAATCCTCCACTAGTTGATGAATTGACTGACCAAAATCAATTGTCGGTCAAACCCACTCTCTCGAAAAGTGTATCTTCTGAGTCTATACCCAACCCAAATCAATAGGTCGAGGTAACAGTTGACCCAGTTTCACCTTCAGCAAATCGTACCTTTCCCCAAGAGAGTGAACATGATACCACTCAAGTTCTTTTTGTTTCTTCAGATTCAAATGAGTTTGGGGGCAATATGCCTGTTCCATCAAGACAGGAGGAAAATCCTCCAGTTCTCATAACTCAAGGGGTTAATTCTCATGTTTCTACGGTACCCCCTCCAAGTAGTCTAGTCACTTCCTCTGATTGGAATCGACTAGCAGCATTCTGCCTTCCTTCTTATGTGCCTTTCCAAATCATAGTACAAGTTTGTAATATGATTGTATCGGGCATTATTTTAGATGAAGGTGCATCAGTGAGTATCCTTTCCTCAACTGCTTGAAAAGCGCTTGGTTCGCCACTGCTTGTGCCTGTTACACAAAGTCTGTTGGGTTTTAACAGAGGAACCAGTCAACCATTAGGGATCCTCCCTCTGTTACCCATTACTTTGAGAGAAAAAAGCGTTTATCTGAATTTGATGGTAGTCCCAAGCCCTTTAGATTACAATTTACTTCTTGGGCGTGACTATGTTTATGACATGGGAGCTATTGTTTCAACACTCTTTCGAGTGATTTGTTTCCCACATGAAGGCAGAATTGTCACCGTTGACTAGATTTCATTTCCCGGTCCAAATATGGCTTCCAATCAACCATCTACCCTAATTGGTCCTTATGTACCAATGCTATCATCCCTGCCATGGGTTAATTATGTGGCACCCTGTTCCATACCTACATTGACTGACTATCAATTCAATGTTGTTGTACATCATGTACTGGGGGCATTGGAACCAAATCTCTCCTTCATGACCACTTATGAGTTGTGAAAAAAGGAATTCGAGGATAGTTTGTTGTCTTGTGTCAACCTTGTTAAAAAATGAAACAAGGATCCGAGGATAGTTCGTTGTCTTATGTCAACCTCGTTAAAAAATGAAACAAGGGTCCGAGGATAGTTCGTTGTCTTGTGTCAACCTCGTTAAAAAATGAAACAGAGATGAGGAGAGTTCTTGGTCTTGTGTCAACCTTGTTAAAAAAATGAAACCAAGGATATGAGCATAGTTCCTTGTCTTGTGTCAAGCTCAGTAAAAAATTAAACAAGGTCCCCTGGAGAAAAGTTCCAAGTCGGGCCTTTGAGTAGATCTTGTAAAATCCCAGTTGAGTCTTTCACTTGATCTTGTAAAAGAACCTTCATTTCATCCACCTAATAGCCACGAGTAGTCTACTTAGGTGAATGTAATGAAGCTTGGGGGGCATGCACCTAATGGTAAAGTTAAGTTTCCTTGTAGGTTATGTGAAGGGAATCGCCCCATTCACCTTTGTCTATCTGGACAAAGCCAAAAAGGTGTTGGATAACCATCCTACTTCACCGCAGTGACTTCCATCTGGTTACATGAGACTCTCCCTTTCATCATGCTAGGGGCATGCAAACCATATCCAAGCATTGTTTTGCATTTCGAGCTTGTGTAAAAATGAAACTGAATCCAAGCATATTTTTTTCATTTTAAGCTTGTGTAAAAATGAAACTGAATCCAAGCATAGTTTTTTCGTTTCAAGCTTGTGTAAACATGAAATTGAATCCAAGCACAGTTCGCTATGCTTCAAGATTTTCTAAAAATGAACCTATTTCCAGTTTAACCCTCGTGATTTCCATTCTATCAGCCTCTTTCATTAGATGAGCCTTGGTTGTTTTCATCACATTTCCACCATCCCTTTGGCCGATCATACATTTTCACTTGGTTGTTTTACCCTTTTTGAGGAATAGTTGCAATGAGTGGCCTTATTAGCCAACCTCTTCACATAAATCAACATGTTTTGAGATGTTCCAACATCACTGGAACCAGTTGCTACCCTAGACACCACTCATTCCTCAAAATGGAGTCCTCTTTAAGCTCTTTTCAGACTCTTTGAACATGAAAATATTGCTGAGCACTTGTCGTTTCTAGCTCGTTAATGGATTAGAATTGATATCTACTCAGTATAGTTTTACCCCTTCTTCGGGCTGAGATAGATTAACTATGAAAAAGGTACTCGTTGGTCAAAAATGATCAATAGGTTCTCTCTTGTATTGTTTTATGCTTTTTCAGGCTTGAGAGACAAATGTACAAAAAAGAACTTGTGGAGTTTTCTTTTAATCCCTTTTTAGACTCTCTAAATGTGAAAAGTACCGAGTTATCTTTGTCGTTAAACTCGTTTAAAAAAATCAAATAGTGACAAACCTGTCCATCTAGACAAGACCGAGTTTCACCTTCGCTAGACTCGTTAAAACATCAAATAGTGATGGATTCACCCGAAGGGTGAAATTATACAACAAGCATATGTTATCCTCCTCAAACATGATAAAAATAAAGAGGTACTGGTCAGAAATGACTGGGGAAAATGGGAAAAAGCTGGGAACACTTTATGGTAGTAGGTCGCTCTTGAACATGACACTTTCACCTCATCATCGTGACTTTGTGGGCTAGGTCATTCAGCTTGATGGTTATCACACCGTTGGTCTATCATACCATCCATCACTTTGTTTTGGGTCAATGCTACCAATTCACTTCAGTGTCATCGATATGTTCAAGAGAAGTCATTCAATTCAAAACTTCATCCTTTGCAATACAATAAACCTTCATTTTCATGTTCGCCATTCCTGAACCTTGTGTCTTCAGTCGATGTTTCATCTCCAAAATCATTTACCTCGTTTCATGTCGTTGGTGTGGGATACATCAAAGCCCTCCTATGACGAGTCGCTTCTTGTCGACATCAGCACATCATCCAAGAAGTTGACTTAGAAACACCCCTTCAGTACCTTGAGACTTGCATACATCAATGGCAAGTTTCTCACTTCCGGTGATAGGTTGACATCACTGGCCTTCGACCGAAAGACTTCGTATGGTTTTCGACATCATATCATTTATTCACACCATGCGGAATGTACTGTAGTACCTTGAGGATCATTATCATTATTGGTGATTCCTCTCGCATGTGTTAATGGCTTACATCATTGGCTGGTAATCATACGATGTCTCTCCATGTTCGACTTCAGATCATCTATTCACATGGTTAGACTTGTACTTGACTGAAAGATTGGACGAGATTGAAGACCCTGGATCTAGTTTCATCCATCCGGGCTGCGATATATTTAGGAGTACTAAATCAAATGTACAATGGCCTTACATTCATGGTCATCCACTCATGGGTCTATATCTGTAGACGACTATATGTGTACATGTAATGAAAGTTTATAAGCTAAGCATGGGTATGCCTTCCCTCAGCTAGTTTGTGAGAAAAAATCAAAGTATCATGATATTTGTATTGTAACTGATGCAGGTCACCTTCCGGTTCAAAACCTTCTCTCCAAGTGGTAAAGCATCTCACTCGACATGGTTATTTTTGACTTCATGCTTTAGGGGGAAACTATTATAGGAAAATTTTGGCACATCAACCCCAACTTCCATATCAATGTTATTAGGGTCCATCAACCCTTAATTCAGTTGTTTTCATTCCCTAATGAAGTTAACCTACATCATGCTTGCTTCCCAAGAGTTTCATGACACCATTCATCCAAAAAATGTCCCTAAGGAGATCATTGCAGGTGGCCTTCTATATGGCTGTAATGAATGGCAGGCACTACATTGTCTGGGTGTTATGCATAGCACCTGGCCTTTGTATCACCTACAATGAGTGAGATCCATCGAATTTTTGGAATGAATCCATTGGATTCCTCATCCAATGAATCCTTCTGGAAGTTTCCAAATGGATTGGGCTCGCTTTTGGATGAGGAAGGAGATGAATGAACCTTAATCCATTATCCCCTCCTCCATGGAACCACTTCCCAATTTTGGCAAAGCATTCATGAGAGCCATTAATGGCTTAACCTCCTCCATTCAGCTATAAAAGGAGCAGGCATTCAAGGCTGGTCTAAGGTTGAGACTTCTTAATCTAAGGAAATGCCGCTTGGATGAGATTAGTAGAGAGAGTAATGTTATCATGTCAAATTGTTGTTTCCGTGAGGAGATAAGGGTTTGAAGCTGGGAGGATGACGTTGAATAGAACATGCATCTACATGGGTTGTAATCTTCCTTTCTATGAATAAAGAGTTCTATGATTTTTCCCATTCATGTGTTATGTGATGTATATTGTACTTTCGATTCTATAATATGTTTAGTTAACAGATCGATATGTATGCTTTGATGGTTTTCTGTCTCGGCTTGTGTGCAGGTACCTTTCAAGTGAGTTAAGTATGGAAGGGAGTGGTGAAACAACAACAACAATTTCTCAATTTCTCCTTCACTGAGTTACCTTTTACTGGTTTGTTCTTGCCCTGAGTTCTTCAAAAACATTTACCTGTTCCTGCAAACATTTACCTATCCCTGCTCTGATACCACTTTGACGTAGGAAAACCCTGTTATTACCCACAATGTGCATATGAAATGCATATATCTTATTGCCCCAGGAATTTCAACTCTCTACCGAGTTCAATCTTCATTTGTTTAATGGTCTAAGGCCCCCTTTATTAAATCTCATGCGGAATGCTTTATAATTTACCATAGTTTATCCCTTAGCACAATTTATTCCATTGGGAGGCTATACTCTCTTAAACCTTTAAGGTCTTTATGCCCGCACATGTTGACCAACCCCACTCTACAACTATGGTTATATACAGACTTAAACCACAAACCTTCTATCAGCGCTATTTCTATTATAATTCCTTTATAATAGAAATCCACATAACACATATATAAACCATACCTTTTTCCGTGTTTCTTCAGCCTAGCACATTTATCAAAGCATGCCTTTATCACTATTGCAATCTTGGAGTTTCACGAGACTCTTAAGACTTCTCCTTTCGCATCCGGGATGCGATCATACTATCCATCATATCGCAACCTTTATATATATTCTCCTTACCATTGATTTCTCGCATCAATCCATCATTGTCGCAATACTCACAATCATACTAACATATGACTCTTTATCGCATCCGGGATACGATAACACAACCGGACTTCAATATAATATAAACCGCATTCATACCTTATTGGGTCCACTCTATATCCGATGTCGCAATAATTATCAGCCCGCTCACATTGTGCCTTCGCAAGGTCGCATATCACAGTTGCTTAGGGCCCGATACATTACCATGGGATATTTGTGATGCGATCAAATCTTTGATCACATCGGATATCACATATCGCACATTCTTGTGGCCCAAGGTTCATTCCTCATAATCGAAACATTGTGATGCGGGGTTTTATCAATGCTCCTCCACCATTGATCAAAAAATTTGATCCAACGGTCAACAGTGATTTCGCATGTCACAATCGTCCATCGCTTAAGGCTAGTTCACTCACTCTTGAGACATGTTGCGATGCGATTTCACTTATCCTGTTCTTTGCGACTTAATCCTGTCCGTTGATCTGTTAGATCCAACGGTTACTGTGAATCGATAATTTACTCCCTCGTTCCTCTTTTCACTTGGATTGTATGCCATTTTTTCAATTCAACTGTGGTTTCGGATTACTCTAAGGTTTCTCGCCCTTCGCTATTCTGCTGCGCAATTCCTCCTGAGCTTAAGTATGTGTGTTCTTTCATTGTTGTCCCTCCAGAGCTTTCACTTTGATCCTAAGAAACTCATGTGAATGCAGTAGAAATAATATTTAGATAGCTATAGGGCACCATAAATTTCGGCTTGTGGTATCGATGGGGCACAAACCTTACTCTTAGAGCTCATAAAGATGTAGATTGGGTTGGTAGAGTTGATAAGAAGAGTACCAGTGACAGAGGCTTCTTTCTAAGCATATTCCTAGTCTCTTTGCTCAACAAGAAACAAACCTCCATTTCTTTATCCATAGATGAGGCAAAGCATATTGCAACAACATCATGTTGCACTCAAGTACGGATCTTCAAGAAAATGATGATCAACCTATGCCCATCATGTGTGACAACACCAATGCTATCAATTACTCTAAAATCCTTGTTATGCACTATAAGAGAAAACAAATCTTTATTGAATACCATTTTCTTAAAGAACAAGTCACTGATCATGCTATTAGGTTAGAATACAGTCTAACAAAAGAGAAAATTGCATACATATTTACCAAACCCATTCCTAGAGATAGTTTTTAATATCTTAGAGAAAAGATGGGTGTAGTTTCTTCCTCATTAAGGGAAATGGTCCACCACTTTAAGCAAAACAACATGTTGGTGACAAGGGAAGTTCAAGGAAAGGATATGCATCAACACAGGGGAGTATATGCCATTTTCCATTGACGTCAAAGGGGGAGAGTAAGCAGACATCAAGAGAGGAACAATTAACAAGAAGACAAGGGGAGTCTAGCTCAAAACCAACAGTGACTAGAAGATGTTTGGTAGTGTTTGCAGGTTTTAACCCTATAGAGAAATTATTTGCAAACAAATTATTAAAAGTACAAAAAATATACAATGGAAAAAATAGAAAATATACTTAAAGACTTTTCTCGTGGAACTCAAAATCAGGAAAATCATATTGATGTTTCATTGTATTCCTTTCAATGTCACAATACATTATATACATGCCAAAGCATTCACAAGCCCTAATTCATTAACCTTGGAATAAAACATAATCGTAGTTCCCTTGACCATATTTAGAAAATACCATGTCACAATACATTATATACATGCCAAAGCATTCACAAGCCCTAATTCATTAACCTTGGAATAAAACATAACCGTAGTTCCCTTGACCATATTTAGAAAATACCATAGACAAAACCATCAAACATAAAACCATACCCAAAACCATGAATAATTCCGCGAGAAGAGTTTAATCCATTTTCCATTTTATCTGTTTGAAGAGATTTTCAACAATCTAATCTCAGCTGAAATTGATGACGATGGCATTTATCCAGCTCAATGAAGTGTGATTGCGTATGCCATGTGCAAATTTTCATAGCTTTATTTTATTTGTTTATTTTCTAAGTTTTGTTGGAAACCGCTTAGCTTGTTACGCAAACTCCTAAAGAAAGTCTTTTTCATACTTAAAAAAAGTGAAACAGGATTAGGAACATTCCTAATTATGAATTGGTTATAATATAACTACCTCACCCACTTACAAATAGACAGATCAATCACATCCAACTCAAATAAAAATAATTAATCAAAACTAAACATATGATGTCATGAAATTAGATTACTTTATAATTACTGCCCATATTTCCACAACATCGTGATTACTACAAGAACAATCGCGGGAAAATTAAGTGGGGATCATATAAGCTATTAATGGAATACAGGGTGTACCATTCCAATGTTGCGTAGATGTGTGAAATGTTAGATCATTGTAATTTCTAACATAACATCAAATAATACATGGTTTGACTTTGTCTTTGGTTAATGGATTATTTGTTGTTTGTGCATATTAAAACACAAACAAGGCACCTTCCATTTTGTTTTTGAATGTGAGCTTTATATCCTTAGTGAATAATGAGGAAGCTCATTTTCTAAGTGCAATAATAGATAGTCATAGATAGAGGTGACCTTGGGAAGTGCAATAATAGATAGCCATTGAGCTTGGGACGCTGGTTAGAAGACACAATGGCTATCCACATCATTATGAAAAGGCTTTTAATGAAGAATTCTTAAAAAGGTCTTGGTTTAGGAAAGGTGTGTAAAGTTTACAAACTTTAATGATAATAGAGAATTCTTAAAAAGGGAGGGAACATGTGTTTCTTGTAATATGGTTTTAGTTCATATGTGACAGTGATAATGGAGATTTCAATATGGTTTTGTTTTCTTAGTTTATTTTAAAATATTTAGGAGTAAGTTTGTATTATGGTTTTTAAATAAAATAATAATATTTTATGTTTAGATATGTATTTTTGTTTATTAATGTTAAGGTTTTTGTAATTAAATTATTTTAATGAGTGGTAATAGAAATTAGACATAATCTATAAATTATGGAAATATTGTTTTTTTAATGTTGTATTTGCTTTGACTATGGTAGCATCATGTTTTATGAAAAAATTGTTACAGATAAGGAAAAGATAAAGATTTCGTTATAGAAAATGTGTTTTTCTTGTCTTGATAAAGTTCAAATAAAAGAACATTGAAACTTGTAATCTTAGATAGTGAACTTATCTGTTACATTGTAATGCTTATCTTCTACTTACTGCTAGAAGCTCCCTGTGCTACTATTGTATAGTTCATTCTCAAGATCTTCATTCATTTCTTCAATTTTTTCTCTATGTAGAAGTGTTTTCAATTATGAAATTAGGTCCTTGAGTGTTTTTTATGTATCTATATGGTATCAATGCAAATATGCAATCCCCTTATCATGTTTTGAGATATATTTGTAATAAGTGATCAGATCCAATATGATCTAGCCTTACCAATTCTTATCTAATTTTGTATTATTTCCAAGAAAATATGTTGGTGATCCACAACAGTTATTGAGTTATTTTGTGGTCATATCTGTGGTGTGTCTACGTTGCTAGGACATATTATTGCAACTATTGGATCTAGTGCCTGCAACAACATTAGCTCAAATAACCAGATTAGGCAAAGATCCACACTATGACTTTGACTTTGGTAAACCCTAGGGTATTTTTAGCAAAGTAATTTGTAGTGATTGTTTTTTAGTTGGTGAATTTTTTTTGAAAGATTATTTTATTTATGGGCAAAATGATTTAGGCTTTTTCAAATTCTGTTAGGTAAATTCATGAAGATTTGTTGTCAATGGTTTTTCTCTTTTGGTCATTTAATTGTTTTTTTAGTGGTGAACCTAAAATCTTTTTGGCAAGAATATTTTATTTTCAAGCAAGCTTTTAAAGGAATTTTGGAGTAAAATTATTGTAAATTTTGGTTGCAACTTATATGTGAACCACGCTTTCTTTATTGATAACATGGTAGAGTTAAGGGCCATTGGGCTCTTAACTACCCAAATTGATCACACTTGGAAATTAAAAATGAAACAACAACTCCAGTCTAAAGGAATTTAGTAGATATTAAGTGAAAATCAGCTAGTGTTTTCCAAAGAAATGGATAAGCTTTCTTATCGAAATAAGCAAGATGGGGCCTTGGGATCAATTGGGCTAAATGTTTTAGATCGATTATTGTTTAATCTTGATAAATGTACAAATCTAAAAGAAAGATGAGATAACTTGGCCTCCCTATTTTGAAACATCAACGAATTTGATGTTTTACAGTTGGATGCGGAGTTATCAACATTGATAATTAATGACCTTGCCTCCATTGACGATTAACTTGCCAAATTTATGCTATTGTTGGCCTAATTAAAAAGATGTGGAAAAGAGAAATGAGAATATGAGTGTTTTTTATTTCTTTGATCTTATAAAAACCAAAGGGTCGTTTTCAGTATTTTTCATTTACATTCTAATCTACTATGGATTCCCTTGGAGTTTCATTTAAAATTCCCAACTTTGAGACATTTTTTGATCACATTACAAGAGATCTATCTAAGTTTAAGTTGCTAGATGTTCTTTCTAGTTCATCAATTTAAGCTCTTCTGGTTGATATCTCCAAAGGTAAGCATAAATCCCATTTCAAATAGAAGAAATATTTTTCTCAAGCCCATGAGGTTCGCTCTAAGCCTAAAAAAACACTACATCTTCATCTCCATCTGCCAAGTCTATTGGATCTTCCTCCAAGACAAAGGAGAACAAGAATAAGTCAAGTGCATTGGGGCACATTACACTCAATAGTTCATCAAGACCTACACTATAGCCATCATTAGACCCTCTTCCATAAATTATTAGGGGCATATATGACCACTTTTCATTTACTACTAGACAATCCCTATCATTTGGAAATTTTCTATTTATTTACTACTAGACAATCCCTATTAATTGGAAAAATTCATATTTTTAGTGGGGGTGCCATCTAGCATGACATGTGGCATTGACTAAACATAGGTTGGAGGATGGCATGGCTATTTCCACTCCATAAATTTCTACTACTTCATGCATAGGCCTTCCTAGAGTGAGTACAAGCTTCCTCCCTACTTTGTAGCAATTGATTGCCATTTTTCTCTCTCCTTTGCTTGTCAATTGACTTTTAGGTCCATTTCAAAGTTTAATTGGTTTGTATTTTACATGTGAGAGTTATTGATTATTTATAACTATTTTCTAACTCCAACTATTTCTAATTCACTCCATTTTAGGATAATTTGATAATTTTGGATCTCCCAGTCTAATTTTGACTTATTTTCCAAGTAGAGAGAGTCATTTTGAGTTATATTGAGTGCATGCGCATGGAACCTCATACTAGTTTGAATTGCTTGGCTTCTTGGAGAGTGTTTATATTCTATTCATGTTAAGAAATAGCACATCAAATGATTTTATGAGTAATTTGAATTGTCTCCTTGGTTTATTACTCAATTTCTCAACAATCTTGTTCTCTCTTCTTTCTTGTTCATAAGTAGATAGTTTAGGATTTGTTTCACATTTAGATCCTATGATTGTGCTTAAAATCCAACATGGTATCAGAGCATAAGTGATTGTTTGAAAAGTGTTGATATTTTATTACAAATTTGACAAGATTAAATAACCCAAAGAGAATGGACCAACTTAGAATGATCCTCACTCGTTTCAATAAATTTGGCTAAAAGGCAAAGATGTTAATATTGTTTCATAGTAAGGGACTCTATAGCGTCACTATGGAATTGAGAGGACATCAGTTAGAAAATAAGTTGATTTGTCTAGATCCAAAACATTTTGAGACCCTAAAGGAATTATTCTTAAGATTCAAGCCTTTGATTACATAGATAAAATATTGTGGAATAGATAGGAAGGAGGAATAACTAGTCCTTTCTATACTTTCTGAACTAGGTCCTCAATATTTTGTCTTTGTTTTTCTTTCCATACTACTAAACTCCCCATGGATAAGAATTGGAAGATTCCATATTTGGATGATTTGGTTAATTCATTGATACATGAACAATATAAGGTGATACACATGATGGATATTATGGATTTCACACCCTATGCACTTACAATGAAGGATGATAAGGAAAAGGGCAAGTAGAAAACAAGATATCTTGGTCATATAGATGGAGAAATCTCTTAATATAGTAAGGTGACTAAGATTCCCAAGGGAGAAAAATATAAGAATGAGAGAACAAAGAGTAGCTGCTATAATAGAGGGTTCCATCCATAGAGTTCTTGTATGGTAAATAAAATTGATCAGATAACACAAGTACTTCAAATAATAATCTAGATAATTACATTCTAGACAATGTCAAGGAGAAGACTGAAGACACGCCTTTAAAGCATCAAGGTATGGATCATGCTTTGATTTCCATTGCTCATCATCTAGTAAATTAATTTTTGACTTAGGTTCATGTTGTCATTGTTACAACACCCTCCAAATTTTGGCCTATACTTAAGCTTTGGAGCCTTTTTTTAACCATGTGAACTATCATTTTTAGTTATTAGATTCGTTCCATACTTGTTTTATAAGTTTCCAAGTCTCTTTGTGAAGAAATTCCAAGTGTCGTATTTTGTTAAGGGAAGTGTCGAAGGGAGTTATAGTGCATTAAGATGTAGCTTTGGTTTTTTCTATTGTAACAATGGGTTCTATCTGTCATAGAGATATGTATTAGACATATTCCCAAAGTACTATGCACTTTCTTGGTGAAATCAACACTAGTTTTTCTTGATGTATCTTAAGTGCCGCACTTGGAGGTAAGTGTCGTTTTGTTGTCATTCCAATGGATTCATGTTTATTTTGTGTCTTAGGTGTATTATTTTCATGTGGCTAATCATTTGTAAGTGTGTGATCGAGTTTAATTATTGTTACATGTTTTGGTCTCACCTTTCTATCTTATTGATCCCACACTTAGTCAATCTTTGAAGTGTTTTTGTCTTCGTAACTTGCCCAATCATCCACTCCTCATCTTGCCTTCCTAAACTACACACTGTGTAGTCTCAAGCCCTAGACATCCATCCTTGCCTCCTAGAACTGTGCACTGTGCAGTCGTTGCCTCCAAGAACTGTGCATTGCGCAATTCCAGTGTCCAGTCCCTGCCTCTTTCACTTTCTCATTGTGAAATTTCTACCCAGTCAGGCCTCCACTACACACTACACATTCTCAGATAGCAGTTAGGCCTTGCCTTAGTCCTTGACTTTCTCAACTGACTATAGAGAATGTGAATGTGTTGACTAAATTTGTTTTTTTAGGGGACCACAATATGTTATTTTGATTTGATCACCAAAGCTAGTTGCAAGGGTTTGACAAGATCTAGCTTATGGATTATTGAAGTCACAGTGATAAAAAATTAGGTTTTTGATTTGATAATTGATGATTTGCCTTGATGAAAATGCTATGTGGCCATAGTAACTTTCAATGACTAATGTTCAACAATGATTTTGTATTTGCATCATTAGCTTTAGCACTTTGGTTGAAGTATAAACAGTTGTGACTTATCCTTGGTATATGCATTTGCATCTAGTGACAAAAATAATTCATATTATCATTATGTGGATGGCCTGATGGAGTTTGATATTATTTAATAACATTTTTTTAAAATGAAAATAGATGAATTCATAACTTGGTATTTTGATGTGAGCTCTGCCTAAACAATTCATACGAAGATTTTGCTTTAGTGATATTGGCATAAAATTTTATGACTTGAATAATAGTTTTGATCTGGCATTTAAGGCTTTATAAGGTGACTTAATTCATTTGATTGCATAGTGTTGAATTGTGTGAGGTTGAGTATATTGGTTTGATCAGTATAATGTTTGCAGATAGCATTGTATGATTTGAAGCAAGCTTCCTAAGCCTGGTATGTCTGCATTGACAGTTACCTAGTGAAGCCAGGAAGATGTGCCAATGCAAACCTCTACTTCAAAATTGGTTCAAGGTATGACTTTGATTTTGGTTTTACATGTTGATGGTCTACTCTTGATAGTAAATGAGCCTTTGATGGTCAAAGTAAGAGGGAGTTATCCTTTTAATTTTGAAATGAAGATCATGGCATGATGAATTACTTTCCGAAGTTTGGAAAAGAAAATCTATATCGTGAATCTATTGAATAGTTTTTTTTAAAAGTGGAAATTCAAATCCTTGGAAACTCCGATTGAATTTCAAGAAGTTACGTAGATATATTGTTGACCCTAACTTGGCAACGATAGTTGATTGAATCATTGATGTTCCATTTGAACACCTTTCCATATATATTTGTTTTGCATAGAACAATCTGAGTCAATTCATGATTGATCCACTTCATACACATTGGGTTTCCACCAAATTCACTTTGAGATATTTGCATGAGATGATCAATTTTTGGTTTGAGACATTGCTTCACCGCCAGCAAGCCTAAACAATACCAAGGTGGAGTTACTTGCTTCACCTCTTTGCATAGGAATCCTTTCTCTTCTTTCACCCTTTGTTTATTTTATTTATTGAACTGTGCTTAAGAAATTATTTAGTTTCACAAGTGGAATAGGGATCTCGACTTATTGAGAACAAGAGAGGTTGTTACTTCATAGAAGGTAATATATACCTCTGATATTGGTTTTCTCATTATTTTTTTCCCCTTTCCCTTCTCTACTCGATTGGATCATTAAGGGAACACTATCCAATTACAATCTTGAGTTAAGGAATGAAGATCCTATAATAGATACATGCATCATGGTTCTGCTGAGAGATTTCCATTAGAATGGATCATATTTTCCATTCATACATCATTGAATTTAAGATATATAAACCCAAATAGATAAGAGGGAATATATTAACCAAGAATTGTGTTGGGAATCATGATTACCATGGGGAGCATTGGTTTATCCAATACCCAAAAATCTCCCCCCAACACGAGTCAGGTGTGTATCGAACTTGTGATCTACGCTATGATACCACTTGTTAGGAATCATGATTGTCATTAGACTAAAACCTACAGGTGTTAGTCAACGATCACATCGCCAGAGATACGGATCCACGTGTTGAGAATGCAACAAGATGATGGAGCTTAGTGAAAAGAAGTCGCCTTCACTAAGTGGGCCCGTAGGTTATTTTTGGCAAAAAGTCTATTTTTAGACTATGTCTATTTTTAGACATATGGATCATGGTTTATGAGTTGCAGTATGCTATTTTTGCATGATTGGTCATGTTGGTAAAAATAGATGGACTTCTATTTTTAGACATATGGGCGGTTTCTATTTTTAGACTGCCAGGCTAAAAATAGAACAGTTGAATATTATTGTCTCATAATAATATTTGGACTATAAACATTATCTTATCCTCTTGGAGCACTTCAGTTTGAGCTACAGATGTGGCACATGCATCTGTCAGAAGGAAATACACTTTTCTTGTGGGTCAGTTGAGCTATTGCATGCAGGACTTCAGTTAGAACTCATGTGCTTGAGTTTGGTGGATTTGATTGTGTAGTTGATGGAGTTGTGTTCAGTTTGAGTTGGTTGAACTAGTTGTATTTTAGTCTAACTAAAGAATACACTAGTGATGAGTTGTGTGAATTAATTATTAATTAATTCACTAATTATTAACTCATAAAGCAACTAAAGAATACATCAGTTAACTCAGTGCATGTACAGTTCAGTGGAGACAGGTGTTAGAGGTTGAGATTGCTATTAGTTGTGACTATAGTTGTGCATGAGATTTGCACATGCATGGATGGAGATTTCCCATGAGGCTTGCATAGTATAACCAAAGGAATTCGATTTCACAGAGTGATTGATTCCCTTGTAGGATTGTGCAGTGGAGGCAGGCACAGCAGTGGAGGAGATTTGTGCTGTGATTGATCAGATCTGAGCTAGTTTTGTGTGTAACAAGTGGAGATAGTATTGAGTACTTGTGAGGAGTATTGTAATATGTATTGTTACATGTTCTCTATCATTATAATATACAGATAGTGTGGGGTTTTCAGCTGTATGCTTTCCTCGGGTTACGTACTATGTTAATGTGCGCATGCGATTGATGTTTCATTGTTTTTAATGCTGCTAAATTGATGATCAACGTAGAGGAGGTTATGTGTTATGCATGTATTCGGCAATAGTGTATAATCAGGATAATCTCTGTGAATAAGTGTCATATTATTCGAAATTTATACATGGTATCAGAGCTGTTGATCATCATATCTATTATTCAGAAAGTGTTTACATTTTATTTCTTCAAGCAGAGTCTGTAATCGGGCCAGGTAGCCTCTGGATTCATCTGTCCTTTGGAAGGTGAGATATCTGGTAAAAGCCCATACAGTCAATATCTATACAAGAAAGACTTTGTTCTCACGAATTTTAGATCAAAGGCGGTTGAGTTTTGAGCTAGTGGAATTTGAATTTGCAGTAGTGTTTTCTTGGTATCAACGTGGCAATGTCTTTCAACGGATTGTTATTGGAGTATGCTCTTGAGGACAACTCGAACTATATTGCATGGAAGGATAGGATGGAGGTGGTGTTAGATGATAATAGGCTGAAGGAGTTCATAGAGGCTGAGGTCCCAAAGCCTATTGATACTACGCAAGTTGATGCTTGGCAAAAGAAGAAAACAAAGTGTCGAAGGATTCTGTTGGAGGCCATGAAGGATCACATTGTGTCTAGCCCACATGGAAATCCTTCTCCATACATGATGTGGAAAGCATTGACAGATCTATTCCAAAGCAAGAGCGATCAAAGGAAGCTGGCACTCAAGGATAAACTCAGAAACATTAAATGCGAGAAGGGAGACAGTATGCCCAAGTATCTCACGAAGTTCACTCAATGCAGGGATGAGCTGGGAAGTGTGGGGGTGACTGTTGATGATGAGGACTTGGTGAGCTTGGCTCTCCTTGGTCTTTCGAAGAGTTGGCATTCCTATCAGGACTCTGTCAATGGTTGGGAGAAATTGCCAGGATGGGAGAGACTTTGGTAAGATCTTGTGCAAGAGGAGATCAGGAGGAATACCATGGATGGATCTTCATCAAAGGCAACTGATGAAGAAAATTGCGCTTTGGCTGCCAAAGCAAAGAAGGGGAAGAACAAGAAAGCTTCTCATTTCGGTGCGAAAGGCAAGAAGCAGGACATGTCCAAGGTGAAGTGCTTTCACTGTCACCAGCATGGACACTATGCCACTAATTGTCCGCAGAAGAAGAAGAACAAGCAAGCTGCTGGATCTGCAGCCAAAGAGGCCTTAGCCTCACAGTTTGAGCTTGATTTTTCATTGATTTCATGCTTGGTATCAAGTGTGATGGGATCGGTATGGTTCTTGGACAGTGGTGCATCTTTTCACATGATAGGAGATCGAGATTTGTTTTCTGATCTGGAGGAGAAATATCTTGGAGTGCACATCGAGATGGGCGATGATGGTAGATATAGTGCGACCGGTATTGGTACCATTTCCTTTGAGAGGGAGCCTGGTAAACCCTTAGTATTGAAGGAAGTGATGCATGTTCCAGGATTGAAGAAGAATCTTATCTCTGTGGCGGTGTTAGAAGACAAGGGATTTGATGTTGTTTTCAGCGAGGGAAAGGCTTTCCTGCGCAGTAAGACAACTGGAGAAACCCGGAAGATAGGGGTTCGAGTTAGGGACCTTTATCAATTGCATGTAGATGGTTGCGTAGCAATGGCATGCAAGGTAGAAGGATTGGTGAGCCAGGATGATGGCGAGCTATGGCACAGGAGATTGGGTCACCTTCACCATGGAGCCTTGAAGATACTGCAGCAAATCACTACAGGGCTTCCTAAAGGCACTCTTGCGCAGTCAGATCAGTGCAAGGGGTGTACTTTGGGAAAGTTTGTGAAAGCCACCTTTCATGAGAAGGATAGTCGCACCACGATGATCTTTGAGAGAATTCACACAGACGTGTGTGGACCTTTCTCAGTAGCTTCGATAGAAAAACACAGGTATTATGTGATCTTTGTTGATGATTTCTCTCGAAAGTGCTGGATCTTCTTCATGCAGAAGAAGAGCGAGACATACTCAAAGTTCTGTGAGTTCAAAGCACGGTCGAGAAGGAGTTGGGGAAGAAGGTGAAGGCTCTTAGGAGCGATAATGGTGGTGAATACATCGCTGGTGAGTTCAAGGACTTTTGCAGTGCAGAAGGGATTCGAAGAGAGCTCATAGCTCCCCATAACCCACAGCAAAATGGGGTTGCTGAGCATAAGAACAGAACGATCATGAGTGTTGCACGGGCGATGTTGCATGATCAGGGCCCACCCCTTCACTTGTGGGCGGAAGCATGCAATACTACAGTATATGTGCAGAACCGTTTTCCTCACATGATACTTGGCATGAGTACACTCGAGGAGGCTTATTCTGGTAAGAAGCCTGATCTTTCTCATTTGAGGATTTTTGGTGCTAACGTTTACATGCATGTCACGAAGGATGCTAGGAAGAAGTTGGAGCCGACCGCAGAGGTTGGGATATTTGTGGGGTACACTGATACGCCCCACAACTATCGTGTGTATTTTCCAGACAGTGGCAAGACTGTTGTGCGACGGGATATAAAATTTCAGGAGGAGAAAGCCATGAAGTGTTCGCTTGAGAGGGAGCCACACAAGCATGCAGATGAGGAGCTATTAGTTCCTAAAGATGAGCTTCAGGACGTGGATCAGTTACAGAACGAAGTTCATGGAGTGGAAGAGACCACTCATGCAGCGCCAACCATTAGGGGGCGAAAGCGCTTGATAGAAGCTTAGCGACTAGCTCAAGATGCAGAGAAGGTTGTAGGACCACCTACAGCTCAACACAGGCAGAGACAGTCACCTGAACGGTACACTAGATACATGGCTCTTGTGAGCAAATGTGTTGTGACGGAGCCATCCTCTTTCGAGGAAGCTGTGGAGGATCCCGCACAGGTAGATGCCATCGTGGAAGAGTATGATTCAATTGTTAGAAAAATGCATGGGAGATTGTCCCAAGACCAGAAGGGAAATCAGTGGTGGGTTCAAGATGGATCTACAAAGTTAAGCAGGCAGCTGAAAGGAGTGTGGAGAAGTACAAGGCAAGATTTGTTGCCCGAGGCTTTTCACAGATAGAGGGGATCGATTTTGAGGAGACCTTTGCACCTGTCGCAAGGTATTCTTCCATACGGATGATTCTTGCTCTCTCAACATAGATGGGATGGCACATTCATCATATGGATGTGAAAACTGCGTTCCTCAATGGATTCATTGAGGAGGAGGTGTACATTGAGCAGCCTGAAGGTTTCGAGAACTTCAGCAGCGAGTCGCATGTGTGCAGGCTCAAGAGAGCGTTGTATGGGTTGAAACAAGCACCACGTGCTTGGTACACACGAATAGACAGTTATTTCACCAGACTTGGATTCTCCAAGAGTGAGGTGGATCCTAACCTATACCAGATTGTGGTGGAGGGTAAGTTGCTTATCATTGTAATTTATGTAGATGATTTGATTCTAACAGGTGATGAGCTGTCGATACTTTCATGCAAGGATGATCTTGCTAAGGAGTTTGAGATGAAGGACTTGGGCCTCCTTCATTATTTCATGGGATTGGAAATTTGGCAGCGCAGTGATGGACTATTTGTTTCTCAGGGTAAGTATGCTCGGGAGATACTGGAGAAGTTCAACATGCATGGCTGCAAGCCTGTTGATACTCCTCTTCCTGGAAGTTGGAGGAAGGAGGATGCTACTTCAGTTGAAGTAGTGGATGCCACTGTTTATCGACAGTTGGTGGGGTCGCTTATGTATCTGGTCAATACACGACCCGGTATATGCTATGTTGTTAACTAGCTTTCACAAGCTATGGTTAAGCCAACCAAGCCCTTCTGGAAGGCAGAAAAACATGTATTATGTTATCTAAGAGGCACATCGGGATATGGATTGTGGTACAGATAGGAGGATGAGGTGAAGCTATGTGGCTTCACGGATGTAGATTGGGCAGGGAGCCCAACGGACAGAAAGAGCACATTAGGAGGGGTCTTCAGTATTGGGTTGACAACAATTTCTTGGTACAGCAGGAAGCAGAGATCCATGGCACTCAGTTCAGCAGAGGCCGAGTATATGGTAGCAAGTTTGGCTGCATGCAAGGCTATATGGATGAGGAAGATCCTGGTCGGGTTGTTCGGTTCTCACTTGGAGCCTACAATGATTTATTGTGATAACCAGAGTTGCATTAAATTCTCAGCTGATCCAGTATTTCATGATATATCTAAGAACATTGACATCAGGTACCATCATATCAGAGATTGTGTGCAGCGGAGAGTCATGTTACTTTCATACATTCCAACGGAGGATCAGGATGCTGATATCTTGACGAAGGCACTCACCAGGAGAAAATTTGAATACCACCAAGGCAAGATAGGGGTTGCTAATAATCCATAACTTGTTGAGAGGGAGTGTTGAGAATGCAACAAGATGATGGAGCTTAGTGAAAAGAAGTCACCTTCACTAAGTGGGCATGCAGGCTATTTTTGGCGCAAAGTCTATTTTTAGACTATGTCTATTTTTAGACAGATGGATCATGGTATATGAGTTGTAGTATGCTATTTGTGGATGATTGGTCATGTTGGTAAAAATAGATGGACTTCTATTTTTAGACATATGGGCAGTTTCTATTTTTAGACTGCCAGGCTAAAAATAGAACAGTCGAATATTATTGTCTCATAATAATATTTGGACTATAAACATTATCTTATCCTCTTGGAGCACTTTAATTTGAGCTACAGATGTGGCACATGCAACTGTCAAAAGGAAATACACTTTTCTTGTGGGTCAGTTGAGCTATTGCATGCAGGACTTCAATTAGAACTCATGTGGTTGAGTTTGGTGGAGTTGATTGTGGAGTTGATGGAGTTGTGTTCAGTTTGACTTGGTTGAACTAGTTGTATTTTAGTCTAACTAAAGAATACACCAGTGATGAGTTGTGTGAATTAATTATTAATTAATTCACTAATTATTAACTCATAAAGCAACTAAAGAATACATCTGTTAGCTCAGTGCATGTACAGTTCAATGGAGACAAGTGTTAGAGGTTGAGATTGCTATCAGTTGTGACTATAGTTGTGCATGAGATTTGCACACGCATGGATGGAGATTGCCCATGAGGCTTGCATAGTATAACCAAAGGAATTCGATTTCACAAAGTGATTGATTCCCTTGCAGGATTACGCAGTGGAGGCAGGCAAAGTAGTGGAGGAGATTTGAGCTGTGATTGATCAGACCTGAGCTAGTTTTGTGTGTAACAGGTGGAGATAGTACTGAGTACTTGTGAGGAGTATTGTACTAGGTATTGTTACATGTTCTCTATCATTATAATATATAGATAATGTGGGGTTTTCAACTGTATGCTTTCCCTATGCTTTCCCCGGGTTACATAATGTGTTAATGTGCGCATGCAATTGATGTTTCATTGTTTTTAATGCTGCCAAATTGATGATCAACGTAGAGGAGGTTATGTATTATGCATGTATTCCACAATAGTGTATAATCGGGATAATCTCTGTGAATAAGTGTCATATCATTCAAAATTTCTACACCACAAGAGGTAGTTAGTCCATGTCACGAAACACATGGGGAGAGTTAGTTTATCTAATCTGAAACACATTTTTCGTCATCATAATTTCCCTTTTCAAGTTGTCCACATTGTCTTTTGAGTCAAAAGGAGTATCTTTCATGCATGGAAAATTTTAGGGGCAAATGTTCGCCCTTTGGCGAAATTAAGGGGTTTTAAATTTTTAGTGGGCGAATATTTTGTATCATAGTACATTTTTACAAATCACCTCAAATAGCCCACCTTATTTTAAGGGAGAGGGTAAAAAAGGTAAATTTAGCCCTTGAAATTAGGAGTTACAACCTTCCATTTGCCCTAATTTTCAAGAATAGGTTTTATTTAAGTGAATCCTATGGGCCAAATACCATATTTATAAAAGAGGTATGGTAAATTAATAAAAATATAAATAAATGAAAGGTATGGTATATAAATAAAACATTTTTTTATATTTACTCCATAAGTCACCTTATATACATGGGTGTAAACAAATAAAAATATAAATAAAGTGGAGGTATGGTAAATAAATAAAACCTCTTTTTATACTTACTCAAAAGGTATGGTAATTAAATAAAAATACAGGTAAACTAGACGTATGGTAAATAAATAAAACCTCTTTTTATATTTAGTCCATAACCCTCTTTCTATTTATGAAGGCTCAAAAAAGAGGTTTTATTTAAGTGAATCCTATGGGCCAAATACCATATTTGTAAAAGAGGTATGGTAAATTAATAAAAATATAAATAAATGAGAGGTATGGTAAACAAATAAAAAAAAAATTGTATTTACTCCATAAGTCACCTTATATTTGTGAACACTCAAAAAATGCATTATATTTAGGTGAAACCTATGGGCAAAATACTATGGGCCAAATACCATGGGCTAGATTATTACTAATACCATGCAAAAAAACATTATTAACCCTAATATTAGTATTAATAAAAATAAAAATGGCACATGGTATTGACCCATGGAATGTAGCCTATTTAAATGGGGGAATTAAACCAGCATAGATCCATCTTTACTCTGGATCTACTAAGCCCCGAGAGGGATCAAATATTGTGATATGAAAACTAGCATAGAGTGAAAAAATATTAGATCCCTCTCAGGGCTTGGTGGATCAAGAGTAAAAATGGATGTTGTAATTTAATGTATGTTAAACATTTTAACTTGGTTAAAATAAAAAATAAAATAAAAATCAATTATTAATTTTATTAATTTTTATAAATTACTAATAGTAATTTTTAAGCTCCAGGTTTATGATAACCCATGTTAATACCATGGTATTCATGTGAACATATACTATTTAAAGGGGAAATTCTATCATCTTAGATCATCTTAATTCTAGGTCTACCAAGTGCTTAGAGGGATAAATAGATTTCATCCCCCTAAGAGTGGTAGATGTGGAGTTAAAGATAGATATAGGTTGGTTTTTATGATAATGAAGATATTAAATAGACTTAGGAAATTATATTGTAAAAACATTTTAAGGTGAATGGTTAAAGCTACATTTAGTCACTTCACAAAATTTAGTAAAAAATACCAATATCTCCATTAATATTGGTTTTTAACTTTTTCTTATTTAAAAAAAATAAAAATCAAAACAATGAAACCTTATCACTCTTTCCGCATCACCCTCACAGAAGATTTCTCACCATTTTTCAAACATTCTCAATATGATATCTTCATGAAAAATTTTAGGTACTGATGTTGGATTAGTTGTTTGAAAAATAAGTTGGTTTGTACAACCTTTCATCTTTTGTGTTATTCTTAGTTTGTCCTAATGATCTGTAGGGGTTGGAGCCATTGCACCATATTTTCCTAAAAGGTGGAGATTGTTCACCAAAAAGGAAATTAATCTACATGTTACAACACTATTAAAAACTACGAGACCTATGAGGGTAGTGAATATTGCTAATAAGCAATTTAGATTGGGAGAGACGTAATTAAATTTCATTATTTAATTGAAGATTTCCAATAAAAATAAAAATAAATCTACATTTATTTATTCATATATTTATTGGAAGGATTCTCACAATGGTCATTTCTTTCAATTAGATCCCCTTCAAGCCTTTGGGATACCTAATACTTTCTTATATAATATAGTTGGGGCTTGCTACTTCTTGGCGTGCTGGGGTAAACAAACTTGATGTGGTTTTTTTTTTATCTCGCAGTTGGAGTCTATGGAATAAGAAAGAAATTTGATAACTTGAAAAAAGTGGTAGCTTGACAAAAGTTGTATAGAAAAAATTAATCTCTCCTACCTTGACAGAACTCGTTGTCAATATCAACACCTACAAGAACTTTGTTGTGGAATATTATAAAAACTAATAGAAGGATACGAAAGAGTGTATTGTAAGAACCCTGACAAACACGACCACTGAAACTTGGAACATTGTTTTTAGGAAGAGAAAATTATGTTTCCTTTTTCCAAACATGTATATTTGTATATTACAGTTTAATGAATATGTTTTCTTATTATCATATATGGTTTCATACTTTAACAAAACATTCGCGAAGACTTCACAATGTTTTATTATTCAATAAAAGATTTGCCAAGATCTTACAAGATTTTATAATTCAGTGAAAGATTCTCCATCACTATACAAGATAATATAATTTGGTGAGAGATTTTTTAAAATTATATATACATATTATATTATTGATAAAATCACCTCCCATTTTTCCTATGTATCATGGGGATTAGCCCATTTATTATACATATAAATTTAGGGTGGTTCTTAAAATTTTCCCTGCTTTCATGTAAGGTCCTATAAAAAAAAACATGAAATAAAAGATACCTTAAAACAACAAAACAAGATCGAAAGAATAAATAAAACATAGAACTGAACCAAAAAGAAACATGCAACCCAAAAAGTAAGAAAACAAGAAAAATGCAGAGACTAGATGGAGAGCAAGTGCAGGATGAGTGGAAAGGAAACTAGAATGCAACTAGACATACTCTTGACCTAACTATCTAGAAGGTTAGAGCTAAGTGTAATGAAATTTCCAATGTAACGACTGTAACTACTCCCGACCTACAATCACAAAGATATAATCAATTAAAACCGATTTATAATAATGTGAAACAAAAAATATAAGAAACTTAAATAACTCTCACAAAATGTTGAAGGTATTTCCTGTCAGCAGAAATATGTGTCATAGAAACTACCTTTAACTAACTTGTAATCTTACCTTTTTTTATGAAAACCATAATCAAACAAACCTCGAAAGTTTCTTGTGAATGCAGCTTCATTCTTGTTGTCCTTCTTAACAAGCATGAAAAAATATTGAAGCTTGTTTTTGGCATAAGGGCTTGCTAAGTATGATGCTTCTAATTGATCATAGATTGGATCATGAAATTCAAAACCATTCTCTTGAAAACCATGAAATATTTAAGAACATAATTTTTAAATTAAAGGAATGGAATCAAGGTGATAATATTGTAAGGGAGAATGATTCTTATCATATTCAGGAGGATTGTCAAGATAGTGAGGACCTGACATAACCATCTTCGAGGGTTGAAGTGCCTAAAATACTTGGCAAATATCAGAATAGTAAGATGATGAACCATAAATATCAATTGATGGAAAACGACCATCATTAGATACATTAGTAGGAAAATGGTTGGTGAAGTGACCATTGTTAGGACTAGAATTATGTTTGGATTGACTAATTAAGGAAAAATATTCACAGTTAATAGGAAATAAAGATACATAAGCTTGAAGAGATTTTCAAATTATTTGAACAATATGATCATCTTCCTCATATGTTAAGTGTGACAAATCATTTCCTTGTAACTAGTTACAAACTGCATCAACATCATAATGATCAAAATAAATGAAAAGGAATTCCAGTATAGAAAACACATTAAACCAATAAAGATGCAAAGGATGGAAAAGAGGAACTTGATTCACAACATATATCAAGCATTCAATAAAAATTAAGAGGACATATGGTTCCATGAAGAAAACAATTAGCATTATAACATTCACAAGAAATATTAGGAGTTGATTATTTTCAAAAGAATCTAATAGGTATGCATCTTTTGGCCAATTCTATTCTTTGAAGGGATCACCTTCATAGCTCTGTTCATTTATGGAAAGTATACACTCCAAACCGAGTTTGAAGCAAGAGATTCACATGGAGATGAACTAACTAAAATAGAATCTTCAATTAGATTAGAAACCAATTCTTGAAAGCTAAAATAGCTACATCCAGGATACCAAATATCCTTCAACAAGGAATTTACATTTAGTGAAACAATGCAGAAAAAATAATTTTGCAAAAAGATCCATATATAACTTAGTTCGGTGATCTTACCATAGTCACGAGAACTTGACATATCCATCAAGTGAATTTGAAGTGCCTCGACTTCTCAACAAGTTGTGCATATTGAATTAGATCATGCATGGTTTCTGGACAACTACCACCAATAATTGTAACATGATCACTTATTTCCAAATGGAATCCATCTACATTATCAATTTGATCATATTTTATAACCTCAACAAACAAATTACCCTAGTCAAAATATTCTTCTAATTGAACACCAAAGAATGGATAGACTAGATCAATCTCATGAGTAACCAGAAAAAAATAAATAAATAAATAAATAATATATATATATATATATATATATATATATATATATATATATATATATATATATATATATATATATATATATATATATTTCTTCATGCAAGACTGGAAATGATAAGGAATGGAATGGATATTCAATGATTTCCTTACCTTATTCTTCATCATGGATAACCTCACTACCTTGTGTCAATTAAGAAGTCAACTCATTAGATGATGAACTTGATGAGCACACAACAAAAATAGTAGGGCTCAAGGGATAGTGAGCTGAAGAAGAACTTTCAATAAGAACATCTTCTTTAACCAAATTAAATTCTAGATCTGAAACTTTCAATTCAAAACCTTCTTGAGAAGTTGAAATATCAATAGATGCACTTGGGAATTCATTACCATGTACATCAATAGAATCATCATCGTCATAATGATGGTTTCCCAAGAATTTAAATGGATTAGGGAAATTGATTTCGTTTGATTGACTACTGACATTACTATATTTTATATCAGCCAAGAATGGAGAAACGTCATATTCACATGGAGGAATTTAAAAAATAGGAGAAATATTGAAAGAATATTCACCTTTTAGCTTCTCTATTTGTGGAATTGGACCGCCTTCCATCTTATCACTACTTGGATTTGGAATAGGTTGATTGAGCAAATCAAGGGGCAAGGGATCATAATAAAAAGATGATAGAGGATGACATGGATTCAAATCAGATTCAATACTAGAGTTATGTCATGATAATATCATCTTAATAGATCACGAGTTTGGTCTTCACCTTAGGTTCCATGGACTAGTCCAAATTATCATCAATCAGGTCAAGATCATGGGAAGTGGATGGTGGTTGAAAATATGGATTAGGAATTAGAGAGAGAGAGAGAGAGAGAGAGAGAGAGAGAGAGAGAGAGAGAGATAGGAACCCCTATTGGTACCGAAAAAGGTGATAGTAGGCTCCTCCTATGAAATTAGAGGTGTCTCATGATTTACAAAAGTTGGGAGAGCAGAATCATCAGGGAGTTTAGACTCATCATGTAAAGATATTTGAACCAAATTTTCAAACTTACATTCATGGAAATTCCAATTCATATCTTTTCAAGGAAACTCATAACCTAAGTGAAGGAATCGATTAGAAAAATATTCAATTGATCCCATTAGGGTATATTCTTAGTTGATTAATCCTTTTAAGAACATCTCAGTAATCATACCTATCAAAATCTTAATGAAGCTCATTAAGGAATTGATCTAATGAATGGATGGAAGTGGGTGGTAAGGTGTGACACCATTGATTAACATGACCTTCAAGGATGAGGGTGAATAGTACACAAACAACATCTTCCTCATTGATTTCATGATATTTACAAAAACCAAGAAAATCATATATGTATTTAGCTATGAGTGTACTTCCCTCACCATCAAATTTGAATTAATACAACTCATGAATTTGTTCATCAAAGAAGAAAATTTTACAAGGATATAGGTTATAAAAACACTTCGGGATTATTATTTGGGATATAATCATTAAATATAAGAGATCCAAAACAAACTCAATGGGCGCATCTTGTCATCTAGCCCTCCTTCTAGTGCCAAAATGTTGACGGTACTGGATACTGCCAACATACAGGGGTTATCCCCGATGTGAAGTCCCAATTAGACCTCACACTATTTGGAGTGGGATTCCCATCCAGAGTATCAACCCAACCACCATAACACAAAGGTTTGCTTTGGTTTCAATGAATAACATGAGATTATACACATAACCCTTGAACAAGCAAGTAAGTTAACATTATGTGGCACCAATTGCAATGTGTAAAAGGAAACCTTCACGAGAGAGAGACAAGAGTGAGTCTTTGGAAGGAAGTAATAGTAGTAACCTAAGAGAAACACACAAGAGCAAAGAAGGAGTCATTAATTATCTATCAAAATAGTTCACATAGACACAATGATCATTAAACAAAATACAACACACATTCAACATGATAAGTACAAAATCCAGTGTAGTTCAATTTCCTTAGTACGTATGAACAAAACATATACCACAAACATCAAAAGAATAGTCTTATCATATTCACGATATATGAATGATGATGTTTTGGCTCATCAAGCTTCAATTATTAGGTGAAATATCCAATTACACAGTTACAATGGTAAGGCACTAGTTCCAATAGTGGAACATTAAGTCACATCTTGCTTCTCCAAAGAATAGTATTCTCTCCTATGACATGTTAGAGAAGCCAATTCTAGCTCTCAAAAGCCTAAGCCCCCAAAATCCCCTTACTTGAGTTATGAGGTTGATTTTATAACAAGAGGAATGACCTTTCATATCTTCATGACCCTTGGACTTATAATATGTCCTTTGGACTTCCAAACAACTTTTGAAATTCTAAATGAATTTTGGATTTCTCTAAATGACCTTTGGACTTCTCCTAAAGACTCTTTTGTCCATATATGACTAAGTGACTTTTCATTTTCCATATATGTATTGGATTTCCACACATTACATTTTGTCATTTTCCTTAGAAATACATCATTACATTCCACATGATAATGTGGCAAGAGACATGGACACATATGACATAGTGATGATACTTGTACAAGTCACAACTTGCAAAATGATGTCATGGACTTCATTATGAGGTGGAAATGCTAAGCTATTCTCCTTGCTTCTATGTATTTAATATTAATGGCAGATCTAATAAGTACTTCATCTTCATGGAAGGTATGTTTTATTCTCCATCTTCATCCTCCAATGGGTCTTGAGTCAATATTGGAATCCTATGAGTCATCATGCAATGTCTTCTTTCTATCCTAGTTTAGGATTTTATTCATGTTTTCATGAGGGTTCTCCTGTGTGCTTCTTCCTTGCAAGTGCTTATTTATGCTCTCTAATTTCCATCTTCTTTGATAATTACCTTGTCATTCTAGGAAGGTACTCCTTCCAATTAAAATCATCCATGACAAAGCAAAATTAGTCTTAAAATCATCTATTCTAACACTACCTAGTTTGGGGAATGGATTTCTTATAATATGCCCATGGAAGGGTTGAAAGGAGGAGGTTTGATTAAGAGGGCACAACCAAAATAAATAGTGGCTTAGAAAGGCTCCACTATTCATTTTTACTATGACATGCACTATGAATAGGATCTCTCCTTGGCCCAATGCAGTGGGGAAACTAAAGGGACAAGGTGGTGAGCTTGTTGCTTAAGATTGTGCCATGTTTTAAGAAGGAAAGAGAGGAAGACTTGGAAACCATAGTTTGACTATTCAACGGCTCATTGTCTCTTGATACTGCACCATGCACTAAGAGATACTTTCCAATGATGATTCTTGAGCACAAAGCACATTTGGAAGAGGGAAGGGGACTCAAGGATGCTTCATTGTGTGCCATACGCTGGGAGGAAGAGGAAGCTCAAGGGCCATCATAGTTTGACCTATCAAGGGGTCATTGTTGATTAAGAATGCACTTTTCCTTCTAGGTGAGTGCAATTTTACTCAACATTGGGTTCTTGTCCATTTGCAATGTGCTTTTCACTGAGGGAAGCCATAGGAAGGAATCCACCTTGTTTAGGAGGGTTTTCACTGGATTTTTAGGATAGGAGGTTCAATGTAATGCATAGTTTAACTCTAAAAGTGAATGTTAGGAGTCCATGTGTCACACGGAAAGAGTCATTAGTGCGGACACAACCGACCTCCCTAGAAGCCTAAGACTTTCTAGTGACAAGCAAGACAAATAAGAGCAATCCTTCCCTAAATATGCTTTTACAATATGAGAAATCAAGTGTTTAGATCCTACATGTAATCCAACACTGTTGTAGTAGTCCAGCCTCGTTGATCCGGATGAGCTCCTCCTTCTCTTCGAAACCTGCATTCACTAAAAATCAAATGATTAAATAGCACCTGAATATCACATAAAATAAAACATATTTAACATATAGACCAAGGAGTATATGAAACAACTCATAAATAACAAATTGTTGAGAAGAATGGACTAATTTGTATTAAAAGGTAACAAAAGGAACCATTACAACCTGAGCCTTGGTGTTGTGTAAGCTCCTCCCAGGGTCCACAAGAGTTCTCCTTTACTCTGATCAGCTCACCCACTTCCAAATGAAACAAGCAAAGATGGTAATCTCTCCTCACAAGCTTCTACAAGGAAGTCCTAATTCCAGCAGCATCTACCCTTAGGAATGTTCAGCTTTCAACCTCCCCTCCTTTTGGCCCAATGTCTATATTTATAGTGCTCTAGAGGAAGTTATTCAGGTCCACCATCAATGGGATAAGCCCCTCTTTGGATGGGATAGCTCCCCTCTTGATGGGATAAGTTCCTCTTTGGTAGGGATACATGAACCATCTGGAGGCGCTTCATACACGTCAAACAAGCTTCTAGAAGACTCTAGAAATGACCACAAGTAACTTTTTTGGAGTGAAACTTGCGCCTTTTGACCTTTACAGGAGTACGCACCCATTACTTTACATACAGAGCGTACAAGTACGCAGGTATTGTGAACTTGGGTTGCGTACACGCAGGTAAGGCTAAGAGAAACTGCGTACCAGAGATATTTGACTTTAAATGACTTTTCTCTCTTTCTTGGAGTTTGACATGAAGAGAAAAGGCATGAGACTTGCCAAGGAGGATAGTATGACAGTGGATGGAGCCATACTAACTGCAAATAGTCATGGTGACATTTTTTTAGTGTAACAGATTGCCCCCTAAAGTGCGAAGCCTGTAGTATATTAGGGTTTTATATGATCTAGGAAGGGTGAAGTACTTTATCATTTCAAGGAGTATCTTGCGGAGAGCCCGGTCAGAACCTGCAAATATTCAACAAAAAATACATATATAAGATGATATCATCGTTGAGGTAGGCATTCCCATACTCAGATTGAAAACTTTAACTAACAATCTAACTACTGCTCTGATACAAGAATGATTTCGTAGTACATCGCAATCATAGACTTTTGTAGACACAGTATGGACGCAGCCATTTGTTTATGATTAGTCTACTATATAATGAATACAAAACTCCTCGCAGCCTGGATGGTGGAAACTAGATCCAGGGTCTTCATTTCTACTTCCCGAATTGGTACGATTCTATCCATGCGAATAAATGAGTTGATGTCGAGCATGGTAGAAACCACTTGATTACCGATCAATGATGTAAACCGTTAACAAGTGTGAGAGAAACCACCAGTGATGTCAATGGTCCTCAAAGTACCCAGTACAATCCATGAAATGTGAATGAATGAGTTGATGTCGAACACGTCACGGAACCCTTTGATCGAAAGTCAATGATGTAAATTGTCGTCAAAGGCGAGAAGCCTGCCATTGATGCATGCAGACTTCAAGGTACTGACGATTTCTAAGTCATCTTTCCAGATAATGTGATGATGTCGATAGAAAGCGACCCGTTGCAAGCAAGCCCACAACACGAAATCATTGTTCAAGTTGAAGAAATGTTGCTGTAAGGACTGACTCAAGGATGGTCAAATGGATGACAAGTATTTTGCATATGAATGGTTTATTTGCAGAGACCTCTTGAACACATAACGACATGACAGATGGCTTGGTGACGATTGACCCAAAGTTAATACCCGGAAACGGTTGAAGACTTTCAAAGTGGTTTGATCAACTTTAAGGCAAAGGATTTCCCAACCCAAGTGAATGAAAAGTGTCGTGTTCAAGAGCGGTGATAAGGTTCTTCTGTAACAAAGGATAACAAATAGGTTCATTCTTCTCTCTTTTCCCCCACCATTTCTGGCAAGTACCTCTTTATTTTTTACAAGCTTGAGGAGGATAACATATGCTTGATTAAAAGCTCATCCTTCGAATGAGTCCAACTTAGTTTAGATTTGGACCCTAAGAAGGAGTGGATCGTTCCTGTTTGTAATTGAACAGGTCCTTTACTGTGAAATTTTAACGAGTCCAGTATAGGAGAAACTCGGCATTTTTCAATTTTAGAGAGTCTGAAAAAACTAAAGGAGACTCCAAGGTGAACTTTTTCGTAAGTTTGTGTCTCCCAAGCCCGAAAAAGTATAAAATAATACCTGAGAGAACATTTTCGGGATATTATATCCATTTAAGCATAATACCTCTTTAGGTAAAGTCCATTTCTGGGCTTACCCAAAGAGTCCCCATCAAAATCTACCAGCTCATAGGCCCCTTTTGCTAGCTTTCGCTTGACAATGTAGGGCCCATGCCACATGGGAACGAATTTTCCAGCACCTAATTTATCGTTAGCTTGATCATATAATAGCACTAGGTCTCCTTCCGAAAAATTACGAGGGGTCACGTTACGATCATACTGAGCTTTCATCCTTTTTGCGTGAGTCTCGATTTCCAAAGCAGCATCACGTCGAGTCTCATCTAATTTAGCTAAGTATAACAAACGCTTCTCCTCTTCGGAAGTAGCTGGGAGTAATTCGATAGCCATTTGAAGTGATGGGATTTCGCATTCAATGGGCAACACTGCTTCCAAACCATAAACTAGTTGGAAAGGAGTGAACCCCGTTGATGTTTTTACTAAGGTTCGGTACGCCCAAAGCGCTGAAAATAACATGTTGTGCCAATTCGACCGATGAATACCAATGATTCGTCGGATCATGATAACTAGAACTTTGTTGATAGATTCAACCAAACCGTTTGCTTGAGGATAATAAGGAGTAGAACTATCATGACGTAAACCAAGCTGGCTTGTAAGTTCGGTCATCATAATGTTTCGAAAATGGCGTCCATGGTCAGTGATTATCGCTTGTGGGACACCAAACCTAGCAATAATATGATTGAATACGAAAATCGCAGCTGTCTTGCCATCTGCCTCGAATGTAGGCATCGCCTCGGCCCACTTAGTAAAATAATCAACCGCAAGGATGATATACGCATGCCCCCGGCCGAGTGAGGGTTACATGTAATAAAATCGATACCCCATTTAGCAAAAGGACCAACGACAATTATAATGTGGAGAGGAGCAGGTGGTGCGCGCATCTTGCGATCAAACACTTGACAGTTGTGGCATTTTCGGACTGCAATGATACAATCTTTAAACATGGACGTCCAGAAATAGCCAGCACGCAACACCTTCTGAGCTGTGGCATACCCAGACATATGACCGCCACATGCTCCAGAATGACAGTCATTCAGAACCCTTTCTGCCTCTTCATGATTTAAGCAACGACGAAAAACCAAGTCCGCCCCACAACGATAAAGAGTATCTCCAATAATTTTGTACTGTTGGGACTGGAATCGAATTTTCCGACGTTCCGACTTTGAAGCTTCAGGCTGAAAGGATTAGGTTTGGAGATAGACGATTATATCCCCATACCATGGATCTAAAGTGCTGATAAGAAACAGAGATTCGTCCGCAATGGGTTCCTCTGCCACAGTTTCCGTGTCAGCACGCGGGAAGTCACACATCAATTCCGCAAAAACTAAGGATTTCTTAGACTTGGACTTCTCGAACTCCAAATCGAACTCCTGCAGGATAACGATCCATTTGGAGTACTTGCCCCATAGCAATTGTTTAGTCAAAATATAGATCATAGGGTTGCAATCCGAAATCACTGTAGTTTTACAGAGAAGAATGTAATGACGAAAACGCTGGACAGCCTGAACAGCTGCCAGGGCCAATTTCTCCACATGCGAATATTTTAGCTCAGTGGGATTTAATGTCCTACTAAGATAATATATCACATGTTCCATTCCGAATTCGTCTTCCTGAACTAAGACCATTCCAATGGTGGAGTGGGAGGCGACGAGATACAAAAAGTAGTCCCGGTTGTAGTTGGGAGGATGCAGCAACGGTGCATGGGTCAACGCGTGCTTAAGTGCATCAAAAGACTTCTGAGCTATCTCATCCCAAGAGAATTGTGCATTTTGTTTCAACAACCGGGTGAAACCCTTTGTAACCTCGGCGTAGTTAGGAATGAATCGACGTAAAAAGTTTGCTTTCCCTTGCAAACTTTGGTGTTGGCGCAAACGCGAAGGAGGAGGCAATTTGATGATAGCTTCGACCTTCGAGGGATCGACGCGGATACCGGCTTTTGAAACGACAAATCCTAGCAATCGTCCCACTTCTATGCAGAAGACACATTTGTGTGGGTTCAACCGAATTCGATAATGCCGACACCTCATAAGAATAGCGCGTAAGTGGACAAGGTGATCAGCTCGATGTAAAGAATGAGCAGGCAAATCATCGAGATACGGTTGCACAATGTTCTTGATGTCATGAAACGCGTAAGACATTGCCTGTTGGAAAGTGGCTCCGGCATTCTTAAGTCCAAAAGGTAATTTGCAGTAAGCAAATGTCCCCCAGGGACAAATGAAAGCCATTTTTGGTTGATCGGCAGGTAGAATATTGATTTGGTTGTAACCGGAAAAACCATCCATAAAGGAAAATATTTCACTGCCGGCACAATCATCAATTATTTGATCGATATAGGGCGTGGGATAGTTGTCTTTTGGACAAGCACGATTTATATCCCTATAGTCGATACATATTCTTATTTTTCCTTGTTTCTTGTTAACTGGAACAATATTCGATACCCAATCCGTTAACGGGATCGGATAAATGAAACCTGCTTTCAACAGCTTCTCGACTTCTGCTTTAATCGCAGCCGCTTTCCTAGGGTGTATCTGACGCAGACGTTGCCGAACGGGTTTAGCGTCCGGGTAGGTCTTGATTTCATGAACAACAATGGAGGGATCAATTCCTGGCATTTCTTCATAGGACCAGGCAAACACGTCGCGGAATTCTTGAAATAGGACCTTGTATGTTTGAATTTCGTCATCTATACACGAGGCACCTATATGAATGTTTTCAATAACTCCGGTTTTAACTGAGATGTCAATGGCAATAGTTTGGGAAATGTTTCCCAAATTCAACTCTGAATCAGGATGTTTCATGGGATTCTGAGCGTCCTTGACATATTCAGCTGTAAAAATTGATGAAAAATCATTTTCAAAGTCATCACCCTCAGGTAAAAACGAAGATCTATGATGAAGATCTTCCCATGGTAAATCGTCTACACTTAGGATTTCGCGAAGTTGTTCGTTAGATGACACAACTTCAGGAAATGTTATCCATTCTGAGGTCGATGTGAAAAATGATTCCTCACGGACCACATTCATTTGGTCAGATTGGGTTGAACTTGAGTCGGAAAAAGACTGCACGGCCTCATAAGAAATTTCATATGGACTCAAAGGCATTGCATTACCGAATGAGTCTATCTCAGATTCAGATGGGACAATCCAAGGATCATCATAAATAATAGTGTCTGAAGTAATCATATGAATTGTTGTGAATGAAGGATCTGCGTTGATTGGAGGAAAAGGAAAAGTTCTCAGTAAACTGGAATCTTTAACTAATCCTACACCAACATCCTTGTAAGGGATAGTCGTTTTACCGACATGCTGGATACTCTTTGAAGAGGCTGGGTCGGATGAAAAGTAAGCCAGCTGGTCTATCGTTACGATCATACCATTGTGTGGAAACTTTATAACTCTGAAGACCGATGACACGACCGCTGTCATAGCGTAAGACCAACTGTGACCCAAAAGAAGGTTGTAGTCTAGAGGGGCATCAACCGCTTCCACATCCAGACTAACGGTTTTTCCTTCAACCCCTATAGGAAAATCCTGTAGAATGCCAAACGGATGGAACCCACGACCATCAAAGGCCTTAAGAATCGTTGGGGATTGGTTCAGTGAAGGAGAACCAAGCGATCTCCAACACTAAATAGACATAATACACGTAGAAGCTCGTTCATCAATTACAGTCCGATGAATAGGCCTGTTTTTGACTATCACTGGAATCTGGAAAGCCATCTCATGAGGGAGATGCGGTGTACTATTTTCTAGATCAAAGATTATCAGGTTCGGGTCCTGAACATCAACAACTCCTATAGCCGACAAAAGTAATTTTCTCTGTGCTGGGCATGATTGCAGCACTTCTAAAGCCGACATTGCTGAGGGTGAAACAACTAAATCCTCAACAATGTTGTAATTCTGGGCCGCTCTCGCATGTGGATTGAAAGCAGACCTTCGAAGTACACCCTTGGCGGGCGGTTTTATTACTAAGTCCGGGTTAGGTTTCTCGATTTGTAGTGGATCGGAATCGGGAGCTGAGGTTGATGGATTTGAACGAGAAGATTCTGCTTCTTTCGATCCATCAACAGGACTTTTACTACCATAATCTTGTGATCGAGTCGCAATCCGTACATGAGACATCATCAACATGGGTTCTTCACTGGCACTCGAGGAAGAACCTATCATCTTACTCTCCTGCTTTGGAAATGGATCTTTCAAAATGGCAGGAGTTGGGGAACCTTTAACGATTTTCACAACCTCCGCTCGATGAGGGAAATCTCTTGTGAAATGATCTTCTTCACAAATTAAACAAGGATAGCGATGTTTGCGCTTTTCGTCGTTAGATTCTGACTTCTCTTTTTTCTCCTTTGGAGCCTTATCTGCTTTATCCTTCTTCTTGCCTTTCTTCTTACCACCGTTTTTTGATTTAGCCATAGATGACTCTACAGCGTGAATGTCGGCGGTAATTTCAGGAGAAGAGTCTCCTATCGGGGAGTCAAGTAAGGTTATTATTGGAGAAGAATTCTTTGAGGATTTCTTCTTACTTTTAGTATTCACCGTACCAATCATGCCATCGGCAGCATGAGACCCCGAAGGAGCAGCAACGATTTGATTCGACTTAGGAAGATCTGGGATCTTCTCATGCAACGTACTCGATTGAGTGTAAACTAAGTCAAGGTACTGGGCTTAAGCAATGACTTGCTCCTCAGTAACTACTCCGGCCTTAGCTACATCTTCAGTAATCTTCGGTAATAATGATTTTACAAACCATTCAGCTAAGATTTGGTCCGGGATAAAAACTTTCACTAATCGTCGTCGACGTCTCCATTCATGAATATGATCGGAAATATAAGTGGAGGTCGACTGTTTTAATGAAGTTAATAGCTCCGTGCCGTTATCGTATCTGACCGGCAACTGAAAATGAGTTAGGAACGAGGTAGATAACTGGCTGAAATTGTAAAAAGAGGCCCGTGGTAACTCAATGTACCACTTGGCCGCGAGACCAATGAGCGTACGCTGGAAAAGACGTAAGCGGATCGAATCATCCGAGATGGAATTTGAAGCACACCAGAGGTGGTAAGTCATCACGTGATTGGACGGATCCTCTCTAGACTTACCTTCGAACTTGGGTATATCACTGGGCAACTTATTTGGCATTGGCGGCCAGAATGGAAGATATTGTATTGGATCGTTCGTTAGGCGCGTCAAGTCTGGTAAATCCAAAGTTGCGATAAACAGTAATTTCCGGTTAGGATCTCTAAAACTCTGGGTCACAATACCAGTTCCAGGAGGAGGATATCCAGGATAACTAGGAATAGGAATCGCGTTCGGGATATTATATCCTCCTGGAAAACCAGGATTAACCGGACCGTACTGGGGTTGCTGAGGTTGTTGATAAGTGTACCCAGGATACAGTTGATACTGGTAAACTGGTTGTTGGACAACAGGACCGAATTGGTACTGTCCCTGGTACTGTTGATAAGTAAATTGAGGTTGACTTGTTACAACAGTACTTAAACCAGGCTGCCATACAGGCATTTGGACCGTGGTTTGAATCGTAGATCCAGACAACGGTAAAGATGTCTGAGGAGTGGTTACAGAGACAGTAGAAACCGGAGCTGTCGATACTCCAGAAGTAAGTGCGGTAGATGTTGCGGTAGTTGCAGTAGTCGTTTGAGATGGAGTACTAGGTGCAATTGGTAGCTGAGTAACTACCGAAGTTACAGAAGTTTGAACATTTGACTGGACAGGTTGCGGTTGCTGGGGTGAACCAGAAACTACGGGTTGTCCAGTTTGAGGTAACAACTGTATACTTGGCTGCAACACCTATTGACCTTGTGATGGATCCCACACTATCATTCCGGGGTATTGACCCATAACAGGTTGAGGATACTGAGATCCATAACCGGATTGAGGATAGGATTGATAACTGAAAGGCACAGTTCCCATACCTTGAACATATGACTGACCTTGAGGTGGTTGATAACCTTGACTCGAGTATTGACCTTGAGGTTGATAACCTTGGGGTAAATACTGATACTGGGGTTGACCTTGACCTTGAGGTTGATACCCTTGAGGTTGATACCCTTGAGGTAAATATTGATACTGAGGTTGACCCTGGGGTACATATTGAGGCTGGGGTTGACCTTGAGGCATGTATTGTACTATGGGTACATACTGGCCTTGAGGTTGCCCCCCAAACACGATTTGCGTACCTTGAGGTTGCCCCCCAGGCGTTAATTGAGGCTGCCCCCCAGGCGGTAATTGGCCACCTTGAGGTTGAGAAACGAGAACTGAACCTGACATCATATAAATGTCCCCTACACCCAACGGTTTATTACCATTGTTTCCAGCTAATAACCCATGATCAATGGGTTGAGGAGATGCCCCCGCAAAGGTACCAAAAAGTGATTGATACCCGGCGGGAACAGAAGGACCGCCGTGTAAGAAAGATTCAGGAGATTGAGTGAACACGGACGACTGACCAGACATATTTACAGGAGTATAAATACCTCCAGGTGGAAAAGGAGTACGAGGTGGAGAAAAACCTATCCCTGAGTTGTCTAAATAATTAGTTAATGAAAGGTACCAAGTAGTACTTCTAGGAGGACTGTAAAAGATAGATTCACGCTCCCTTAGATCAATAGTAGGTTGATCTTCAAGGATAGATACGCCTAATTCTTCCTCTGGAGCAAGTTCTTCAATAGCTACCAAACCAGAAGGAAGATTTTCGGTGATGACTCTTTCTACCCTAGGTGAATCTGGTGCACTAGAAGTTGGAGTAACAGGTTCAGATACTTCAGGTTCTTCGCCTATATCACTAGTAGATGAAAAACTACCAGCAAGCTCAGAAACTGCAACAGCTTCAGGATTATAACCTGTTTCTAAACCTTGGTAATCTGGATGGACTACCAATGACGATTCTCCTTCTTCAGGTGAACCTACTTTACTGCCACTAGGAGTTACAAGGACCTTTAAACCTTCGCAGTGACTTGGGACGTCTTGAGGAGGTTCACCCCGAAGTCTACGAGATTTCCTCAACAATTCGGCCACAGAAACAACCTCAGGAGACTTGCCCCGAAGTCGATGGGACTGTCTCGGTAATTCCGCCACAGTTAAAAACTTTTAACTACTGCACACGCAAACAAAGTAAAATCTCAAAGCAAACCACCTAAAGTCTCTAAGAACCAAACAAATTTGAATCACACGCCTAAAGAATCTAGGGCGTCAAACCAAGCACAAACAGTAGCCTTCCGGACCAAAAACGCTAGTTGGAGATGAAACCCAACATCGCTGGATTCAGTACAGAAGTGGCGGGTGGAACAGTTACCCCAACAACCTGCTTAATGAATAGACCGGCACAAGTTCCTCCACTTTAACCGTCTCGAGTGAAGTGAACCCCCCGGAAAATCCAAGTGAGTCTAGCCGACGTCTGCTCCAGGTACAGTGGGATCTTCCCTCCACCATCACCTCGGTAGAATCCTAAAGATAATGGTCACTAAGGTTACCAATAGCAACAAATGCACCTGGGGGAACAGTCTACACTCCGACAGCACGCAAGGGCAGAGTATCAAGCTCAATCCCCTTGCCGGCTCCTTGACAATAATCCAAGGTTTACCGACAAGTGACCCCTGGCTCCTCGACAATGGTTAATCCGAGGTTTACCATTTGTAATACGTGCGTGTCTGGCGTCGTTCCCAACGAGGGAGGATTGATCCCCTCACTGCTTCGGACACGAGCTCGTGCTTCTCCTTTAAGAGGAGCTTTCCCAGAGTACAAATGAAACAATTGGATTTGTTCTATCACAAGATAAGCTACTTGTTTGGTTTTGTTGTCTTGGAGAGTTAATTACTCTCCTACTCCAAGACACTAGCCTGATCTAAATTGGTGTTTCAGAGCCCTAGTAAATAAAAGTTACTAAGTTGATTTTACTTTAAGCGTTAATTTTATGGTTTTTCTTAAAGACAAAAAGGTGGTGGAGATGAAACTGGTGGTGTGTAGACTCGACTCGCAACCACTACAAAGATGCACCTAAGATGATTTACACTACTTTTCTTTTTCAATGAATCTCCTAAATAAGAGAGTTGGAAAATGCAAATTTTATAGAAAACAACTTTCTTAGTAAAGACAATCAAAGAAACAATTTCTTTATCTTTTCAAAACACACAACTCATGACCACTAATTACTCTACGAAATTTCATTTTTCTCCCAAAAGTCTACAAATGCTACCAAAGCAAACTTTTTCCAAAAGAATTTTTGTGTTTTTTCTATATTAATAAAGCATATAAAAACTATTTATCAAATGAAATTTAACAAATCTAAGACAATCAAATCAAATTCATTCAAAAGCAAATTAAAAGGAAAATTACCTAAAAGCAAAAATAATGAGGACAAAAGCCTACAAGGATGATTCCCGGATGTTTTACTCAGTCTAAATGCAACTAAGGATCAGTTCATGCAGAACCATAAACTAATCAAAAAACAAAATCGAAATCTTTTTGTTCTTTTTTCTCAAGAATGAAATTCAAGGTTTTAATAAACAAACTTTTCGAGATTCGCAAAAGAGAAGACACAAAGGTAGGTCTCTCACTAGGGTGACTTCTATGACAGGCCCAACTCCTAAGAGGACTGATCAAAACCAGGGAGATCCAAAGTTTGACAACCTCTAACGCCAAAGTCACTACAGGACCAGTTAAAAATCAAACCCTAAGGCAAAATCCCTATAAATTCCACCAAAACCCTCGACACTAACGGGACAAGTTCAGGTGAAGATCTCTGACAGTAAACTAATGGATCTGGGCAGTAAAAACAAAGTAAAAACAAAATCTAAAGAGAAAAAAGAGGAAAAATGAAATTTTCTCAAATTTGACAGGGGTACGCAGGTGATCTGTTGACATAGGCGCGGAGACGCCCTGTGCACAAAGACGCAGTGCGTACAAGTACGCACTATGTCAAACTCAGAGATTGCGTACTGCTGGCAAAGCTAAGAAAAATAAAAATCTAAATTGACTCTAAGCTAACCCACCCAAATACACCGTTAGACAGCCAAAAATCAGAAAACAAGCGATTTTTCTTAGACCAAAATATCAAATAAAAAAGAACTCAAACACATTCATGGATTCCCCAGTGGAGTTGCCATTTTGTCACACAGAAAGAGTCGTTAGTGCGGACACAACCGACCTCCCTAGAAGCCTAAGACTTTCTAGTGACAAACAAGACAAATAAGAGCAATCCTTCCCTAAATATGCTTTTACAATATGAGAAATCAAGTGTTTAGATCCTACCTATAATCCAACACTGTTGTAGTAGTCCAGCCTCGTTGATCCGGATGAGCTCCTCCTTCTCTTTGAAACCTGCATTCACTAACAATCAAACGATTAAATAGCACTTGAATATCACATAAAATAAAACATATTTAACATATAGACCAAGGAGTATATGAAACAACTCATAAATAACAAATTGTTGAGAAGAATGGACTAATTTGTATTAAAAGGTAACAAAAGGAACCATTACAACCTGAGCCTTGGTGTTGTGCAAGCTCCTCCCAGGGTCCACAAGAGTTCTCCTTTACTCTGATCAGCTCACCCACTTCCAAATGAAACAAGCAAAGATGGTAATCTCTCCTCACAAGCTTCTACAAGGAAGTCCTAATTCCAGCAGCATCTACCCTTAGGAATGTTCAGCTTTCAACCTCCCCTCCTTTTGGCCCAATGCCTGTATTTATAGTGCTCTAGAGGAAGTTATTCAGGTCCACCATCAATGGGATAAGCCCCTTTTTGGATGGGATAACTCCCCTCTTGATGGGATAATTTCCTCTTTGGTAGGGATACATGAACCATCTGGAGGCGCTTCATACACGTCAAACAAGCTTCTAGAAGACTCTAGAAATGACCACAAGTAACGTTTTTGGAGTGAAACTTGTGCCTTTTGACCTTTACAGGAGTACGCACCCATTGCTTTACATACATAGCGTACAAGTACGCAGGTATTGTGAACTTGGGTTGCGTACACGCAGGTAAGGCTAAGAGAAACTGCGTACCAGAGATATTTGACTTTAAATGACTTTTCTCTCTTTCTTGGAGTTTGACATGAAGAGCAGAGGCATGAGACTTGCCAAGGAGGATAGTATGACAGTGGATGGAGCCATACTAACTGCAAATAGTCATGGTGACATTTTTTTAGTGTAACACCATGTTATAGTTAGGAGTGATATATGTGTCATGCAAGCTAGAGGAGATCAAAACTTAGTGTAGTGATTTAGTAAGAACAATAAGGGTTAGGTGACTGTCCTTGGAAGGTTCTTAATATGCAATAGTTTTGAGGAGGAATTAGTGTACCAATATTGGTGGGTAAGGTTTCATAATTGAGGCCCATGATAGGTTAATCTCATAACTAGGTTAGAGGATTAATGTTGTCACAACTTACACTGAGCACGAGGACCAAGGAGAGCTCCCAAAATGGCTAAGTGTGGGATCGAACCAACAGAGTAAGAGAAGGAAATGCATCTTAACATGACTCAAATATTGATCACACATATAAATTACATCAATTTAATCTATGAGGATGAAAAAGACTCATGGATAGAAATCAAACCTTGAAAAGACAACAAAGCGACACTTATTTCTAAGTGTGACAGTTAAAATGACACATTAAGACACTTAGAACACAAGTTGCAAAAAAAGTGTTGACTGTGATAAAACATTGCACTAAGTTGTAGGAATTTGTTTAGCACATACTCTAATGATATGTAAGACTATTGAATGCATAGGAGTTGACTGGAACTAACTTTGGTGATACGCAGAGGTGAAAAACATGTAGGAGTCAAAACAACAAAATGTGACACCTACGACAAGATGAAAACATGAAGACGACACTTGAAAAATGCGAACGAAATTAGAAGCAACACATGTCAGAGTGAAGATAACATAAAAATGACACTTATTAAAGAGAAAGAAATAAAAGGTGATAACCACAAACATAAAAGAAACACTTTTGAAATCAAGGGTGTGAAAAAGTGACTGTTGAGAAAGCTCACCAAAATAAAAGTACAATTACAACCAAAGTAAGGGAGACTATCAATGAAAGTGTGCACAGACTATTGACATGGGTGGAACATTTAAAAGGAATTGTACCATGTGTGTTCAAGATTGGATAAAGAAAGTGTGCTTATGAATTTATTATGGACTAAGCATGTGTGAGAAAGTGACTTCGACAATTAAAACCAAGGATAAGACTTAAACACTTAGCACAAAATTAATCAGAAATGAAGTGACCATAGATGAAAAATCGTAAGATTCTCAGTAGGATCCAAAATTAAAATGTAGGAAATTTTTTTGAGGGTGTTGATCACAACATCAACCCATCCTTAAATTATGATTTATTATTCCACTAGCGTTATAATCATAAGGGGGCAATGAGTAAAACTAGAAATTTTGGGGTTATTCAACTTGTTTGAATGCAAGTTCCCTATCTTTCAATTTTGTTTTTTCCAAATTTAATTGGAAAATTGAGCCAAATTTTCTTTTGAAGTTTCCTCAATTTCCATTCTTGTACATTCAATGTTGTTTGATTCACTTCCTCTCTAAGAGAATTTCTCTCATGAATATATCTCGACAATACATGAGGACCTACCTCACTTCCATATATTATGAAGTAGGTGAATACTTCAAAAAAACAATCTCAGTTTTTATCCAATGCCTCTTTGAGGTATTTTCTAATCCTTGGAGGAGAATTCCCAAACATGACCTCATTTAAAGGGACCATATCGTAACATAAAATGTCATAAAAATGAAATTTGTAACTATTTTCCCATAGAACTTAAGCATAATTTTGAATGTCTATTTGTTGGTCAATGGGATAATTCCAATTCATAAGAGGAAAAGGAACAAATTCAATCACAATATCCATAAGATAGGAAGACATAAAAAGCATATGTTCATAGCCTGGAGGGGATAAAACTGATAATTTTATGGCATCTGTTAGGTTTTGAGAGAGAATGTCATCCCAATTAAAACATTTTGAGTCATGGTGAATACTCTAAATTAAAGACATCCACTGAAATTTGCAATGTTCAGGGTCCTTTTCTCCATATAGTCTGGACAACATTTTGATGATAAACCTAAAATGTCTTTAAAATTAACAACGAGATAATTCTTAGATGATTTGAGTTTGTATCCCTCTTTGTCTTCTTGTAACCAAACCTCAATGAATGTATTATAATCCTTGCCACTTTGTTTTAGAACTATATTGTTGAAATTGTCTAGGAATTGAGTAGAAAAGAATATCTCAGGGGAACTAAGCTTATAAATTGTTGTAAGGATCTATGGCTTCTAGGATGCTATCACATTTTTACTAAAATATAGAACTGAGCATGTAGGAAGGTATACATGTGCTAAAATCCATACTATCATGTCATAATATGGAAATATTTTAGCCCTAGTAGCAATCTTGTGTAGCTATGTTCTAATATTTTCAAATTGAGTAATTTTCTCCTTACTTGTACTCTCTGACTTTAACCACTATCTATCCTCAAACGAATTGCAAATTTATTCCAATTTCATCGTACCTGCATCTTATGTATTGTAAGTGGTGTCAGAGATAAGAGCTAGGTTGAGATTGTAGTCCTCATGTTATGGACTTTCAACTTCCTTTAGCCTTTCCTTAATGTGGTGTGTTATAGACATTTTTGGGCACTACAACCCCAAGCATGAAATGTCCATAAACCAAGGGCTCCTAAGTCCCTAAAAGTGTTGTTTTAACCCCTAAAGGAACAAGGTCAACTAATTACAGCTTCTCCCAGAAGTTCTCCATGAAAAACTGCTCAAAATTGGTCAAAACAAGATCATTTCAGCTGCTCCATAGGCAAAGTGCGTTGCATCTCACCTAAGTACACTATGTGGGTGCATTGCATTTCAAAAAGCACTTCTATGGGGTGTGATGGGTGAGAAGTGACAAATGGCAGTGTCAATCCGCGAGGTGGAGAGGCATGGAATCTTCCAGAAACTTCTCCTGTGACACTTGCCTCTCTGAATTCGACCAAGGATGAGTAAGAGATCATCGATCTCCAAGTGGAAGCAAGAACTATCAGAGGGAAGACACTAATCAAATCACAAGCTGACTCATCTCCCTTACAGATATCTATATATGGATCCCTCATCCCAGAGATCCGGAGGCTAGAATTTTGCATCTTGTAAGGAATTGCTGTTGGTTTCTTGAGACAACATCATAGTGTTGGGTGATCTAAGCTTTGTATGAGGTGCAGAAGGGCTTACTAGCTGAGAGGATGATGTTGGGTCAAAAAAACTGGTTGTAACTCCCTTGGCTCTTTCTTGATTATCAATAAAAGCTATTCAAGTTTTCCTCCATACTCTTGTGTCATTTATGTTTTATACATTTGTATGGTCAATTTACATCTGATCCTAGATTGTTTATGATTATAGATCCATGTTCCTGTATAGTGTTATGCTACTGTGATACACAGGTACTCTGTGAAGCTAGGCATACAAGGGAGCAAGTAGCGAAAGACTATCAAGAGAGAGAGGAATCGAACTAGGAGATAAGCGCAAGACAGAGGTTGGTCTTCTTTGTTCTTCTCTCATCTATATTTCATAAAGGAAAAACGAAAGTAGCTTTACTTTGTTTGTTTCTAAGGTAGCTACCACACCTTAGTGGGATAAGTAGTTCTGTGTAGACACTTTTCCCTATAACATGGTGAACCACTTGTCTTGAGGCAATATATTTGATTTTCTTCCCCATTTTATGACTTGAATGTGAAATCAAAAGAATAATTAAAAATTCTCCATGTAAAACCTTTAATTCTGTGATTAAATATTTTTAGAATGTATGAAATTATAGGCTATGGAGCAAATTTTCACTATTACTGGTTGAATTTTATAGCTATGAATTATGAATTGGGTGAACAATTGAGACATGATAATAAAAAATTGAAAGATTGTGAAAGCGGAAAAGGGGAAAATATTTGATAATATTTGATTAAATTTCAGAATTAGGGACGTTTAATTTGCATGACAGGTATTGAATTCCAAATAAATGGGACATGACTTTTATCTGTTTTTTGAAAAATGAGGCAAGGTCAGGAGGTTGGAGTCGAGGAAACAATATATTCAAAACCTATAATGAAATGCATCTAATTGACGTGATATATCGAAAAACATTAAAAATTCTAAAATAATAAGAAGTGTTTTAATAAAAAAAAAATTTGATTATTTTTTTTGCACTCGGGATGATCACAAGTCGAGAGGTCAGAAAGTATTTCCAAAATACTTTATGAGTTTATTGACTCCAACTATGACTTAAAGCTAAGTTGTGGTAGGTTCGAAGTCGGGAGTGAGGATAATCACAAGGTCGGGAGGATGGAAAGGTTTTTCACAAAACAATATTTTTAGGTCTAACTCCCAGCTAAGATAGGTCGGAATGATCAATGATTGTGAGGTTGGGATTCAAGTCCTTCTTTATCATTTTGAAAATCAAAAGTTCCGACCTCCCAACTTCCAAATTTTTCTTAAATATTTTTTATTAATTTTTTGAATTTTGTTTGTTTCTAAAAGGATTTATTTACTTTAAAATAAAAATAAAAAATTAGACAAGGTCCCTTTTTTCTGTCTTTTATACAAACAAAATAATGAAAAAGAGGAGGTTGTTGTAGTCCTAACAACATGAGTTCATTTCACTAAACCTTGGTGGTAGCAACTATGGCATTGGGTTTTGCATCGATGAATTGTTTCCCCTTGTCAGGGTTTGGTTCAAAGTCAAAACATACATCTGACTCTGAACCTTACATCTCTACCAATAGTGACTTCTTTACGTGACACTCATTTATGTTATGAGTGAGTTTCTTGTGGAACTCACACCACATTCCCATGTCTTTCTTCTTCTTCCCATTCTTATTCTTCTCTTGTGGCTTTGATGGGTTGTCTTGGGTTGTTCCACCTTGGATTTTTCCATTTTTATTTAGTTTGGGTGCACCCCTACCCTGTTTTTTATTTGCAAATCGAAGTATTGCTTCTTATATTTAATTTTTTGCTCAATTCTGGTAGCATATCAGTATGTTGTGCCAAGCGTAGATATGTATAGGAAATAGATTTATGTCTAAATTTATTTGTGTATACAACCACGATACTTGAGGACCAAATGTCACTCAAAGTCCTTGATACCCAACTTTGTGCATAAAGTATGAAATATATTTGTGAACTCTGGCACTTCTTGGTCTCTTTCCTTCTGTAATGTGGTCCATTTTATATATTTTCCTTTGTAGCTTCCACTATGGTAATACAGTTACATAATAACATCCTTAAACTAGTTCCAAGAAGGTGCAACTAAAAATAGTGCAAACTCTTCCATGGCCCTTTTCTCGCAATGAGTTTCCCACTAGTCCTTGACATGGGGGGGTGGCTTAATTAAGTAGTGCAAAAGTAAGTTTTTCTGTATCAGAAAAATTATGGATTGAAAAATATCCTTCTATCAGATTTAACCATTTATATAAAACATTTACATTTATCTGGCCTTCAAATATATAAATATCAAAATTAACTTGTACCTTAAAGAGGGTGGTGCCTCTGAAGTGGTTGTTGGATGAAGATGTGTCACTTATTGCTATCCATGGAAGGATTTGGGAAAATTTATCCATCGTTTCATTCCTCTCTCACTCAAGGGTTTCTTCGAGCAACAATTTGATAGGATGTCCTACTCTCTCATCTTTATTTTCTTCTGCAAAGGGATATTATTAGTGTCAGCATGGACAATCTTGTAAGGGCTCAAGCAACTGGAGTCACAACTCCATATACCCTAGCATCATTGGGGACATGCACAGAAAAATAGAGAAAGAGAAAACCAATCTGATACCACTGATCCAAATTTATAAAGGAATGAAATGAAATACATATTTAAAATAGAAACACATAGAACAACGAAAATAAACTTCAATTAATAAATAAAAAATGTTGCAATTGTTTACATGAAAAATGAAAGTAAACTAGGTCGAGTAGTGGTAGATTATCTCTGAGAAGAGATGTGACGGATAGTCGCCTTCCTAAATTGTGTTACAATGAGGCTAAAAGACCTTTTTAACATGAAAAAATAATGAGAAACCCTAAACATACAAAAGAATAACCCTAGGAGATGAAGCACCAAGGGCTTATGGGGCCTAATGGCATAAGTTGGAACCTTAACTTCCCACGGTCGTAATTTTGGCATACAATCTTGATTTGTTACATAAAATAGCCCATTGGTAATGTATATCTAAGGAGAACAACTTTCATCTAGCTTTACTTGTGTTTTCTCATTTTCTAAAAAAATGTCATTTTGGGCCTCAAAATGACTCCGGATATTCAAGTATTGAAAACTTCCAAAAATAGAAAACTACCAAAATAGGAAAATCATGTTGTGAGATAGTGGAACAGGTGAGTGGCCACCAATATCCACCTGCATCAAAGTACTTTGAAGTTGTACTATATTTAGGAAGGCTATAAACCTAGGTAGTGTTCCAAAATTTCTTGTTTTAGCGAACCAAGAATTTGAAAGGATATTGAAGGATTAGCATATTCATCAACATCCTCTATAGCGACCATACTGGGGATGTAAAGTGATCACCCTCTTTTTGTATATATTTATTTAATTTTGGTTTCTTGGTTCTGTTTGGTTTGCTTGTCTAGTTTCTCTTTTTTGTTTGCTTTATTATTTTTTTTGTTATTGGTGTTGTACATCTTTTATCTCATATATTCTAGAGGTTATGACTAGGGTTGTACCATTTCAACTATGTACTAAAGAAGAATATATTTCTTTATAATTTCTCTCATTGGCTAAAGAAATAGAAGTAGAAAGCTTTAATCAAGGTCATTTTCTCACATTTTCAATTTTACTTTTGAGGAATATTTATGAAATATTTTCTTTCTTAGATCATGTTGATTAAATATTTCTTTTACTCAGTAATAAATGATCGTACTGAACCTTTTTCAACCAGATATTTTTCCCAATTTGAATAATCAACATGGTATCTCTATAGGTTTATTTAATATTATGTTAGATACTGCCAAAAATAGGGAAGAAATTCAAAAATCTTGGGTTGTTATTTCATGAGATATTGAAATTATGATAAACAATTTAGAGGATGAATAGCCCGAATTCAAACTAATTAAATTTCCACCAAGTAAATGCATACATCCCTTCGTCGATTTCATTCTTCTCATCAAGGATTTGAAACTCATCGCTAGTCACGAAGACATAGAGGAAAATCCCCAAAATATGAACCTCTATCAACCGCAAAGGGTAGGAAGGAAAATCTTAAAAATCTTAAATCATTCTTAAAATATCATTTCCTGAATCTAGTGCCACATGCATACACCAGATTCCCTTTTTTAATATACTTCCAGTCAATATGGTTGCACCCTTTTTAGGTAGTGTCTACAATAATTATATACCTAATGTTTCAATCAGACCAGGCAGTAACTCCTCCAAAACAATTCGTTGATATTCATTCAGGTTGGTCTTTATTATATACGTGAGGGAGAGACTGTTCATTTCATCTCCTGGTGACTATTCATATTCTCTATTATTTATTTACATCAATTTCACTTATTCACCCAATCCTGATGATTAGGTGTCAACATTCCCCCCCTTAATCTGAAGGGATGTTGGTAAGTCCAAGCATCTTCTGAAGCTTTCAAGCTTTTCTCTTCCAAGCGCTTTGGTGAAGATGTCTGAAATTCGCTCATTAGTGGAACAATGGCTTAGATGGATTTTTTTGGCCTCAACATGATGTCGAATCAGATGATATTTAGTATTGATGTCCTTCGTTCGATCATGGAACTTTGGATTCTTGGCCAATTTTATTGCCGAGGTATTGCTAATCATGAGTGGAGTTGATTGTACTTGTTTTACCTGCAAATCTTCAAGAATTTTCCTCAGCCACACAATTTCTTTTGTTGCCTCAGCTACTGCCACATATTCTACTTCTATTGTGGAATCTGCTAGAACTGATTGTTTGCATGATCTCCAGGAAACAGCTCCTAATCCAAGACTCATAACATAACCTGAAGTAGATACCCTAGTTTATTTGTCTCCATCGAAGTCTGAATCAGAGTATCCAATCAAGCTGAAGTCGTCTACCTGTGTATATTTCATTCCAAAGTCTTGAGTTCCGTTCAAGTACCTTAGAATTCTTTTTGCAGCAGACCAATGTCCCTCACAAGGTTATTGCATAAACCTGGAGAGGATTCCAACAACAAACAAAATGTCTAGTCTGGTAGTAGTTAGGTAGTTGAGACTTCCTACAAGCTTTCTATACTTTGTTGCATCCTCAAATTCTTTTCCTTCAATGGATGTGAGCTTTAAGTTTTGTTCCATTGGAGTAGTGAGAGGATTGCATTCTGTCATGGCAAACCTGTTCAAAGTATCTCCAATGTACTTCTTTTGAGAAATAAATATGGACTTCGGATGTTGAGTTACTTCGATACCAAGATAGTAATGAACATAGCCCAAATCAGTCATTTCAAAACCTTTCCTCAATTCCTTTTTTATGGATGCAATGTAGCTTTCATTGTTTCCTGTCATCAAAACATCATCTACACATACCACAGATATACAACTTTTTTGCCAACTTTCTTGACAAATAAAGTTGCATCATCAGGATCATAATGTTTGAAATTGAGTTTCAGAAGATGCTCAGTTAGTTTTTCATACCAGGCTCGCGGTGCTTGTCTGAGGCCATATAAGGATTTCACAAGTTTTCATACTTTATGTTCATGTCATTTCACAGCAAATCCTTCAGGCTGGGACATAAAAACATTCTCTTTTAGATCTCCATTCAAGAAAGCAATTTTTACATCCATTTGATGGACTTTCCAACCGTTCTAAGCTGCTAGGGAAAATAGTGTCTGAATGGTAGCCCATTTTGTTGTGGGGGAAAATGTCTCCTCATAATTGACCCCTTCCTTCTATAAAAAACCTTTTGCCACAAGCCTGGCTTTATGCTTGTTAAGTGAGCCATCTGCTTTACACTTGTTATTATAGACCCCACTTGTAGCCAATTGTTTTGGTTCCTAATGGAGGATCAACCAGCTTCCAAGTACCATTCTTTATCAGGGAATTATACTCCTTTTGCATCGCTTATTTCCATTCATCATGAGAAGTAGCTTCTTTGAAGGAAGTTGGTTCGAAATCTGTAGACAAATTCAATTCACAATCATAAGAAACATCCATATCAACAGGTGAATCAAAGTCATCTACATCACCTCCATTTTTCCAGTTTGAATTTCTAGTTCCTGTCTTTCCAACCTCATCAGGATGAACACTTTCAATTGTCTTTATTAGCCACTTTGGGGGACCTTTCTCAGATGGTACAAGCTGCTCCATTGATTGAGTTTGGATTGAATCAAGATTGAGTCTCCCAATCCTATCAATCACATCGCTTAAAGCATCATTTGTTGTTGGAGTTTCATGCGGGGGAGAAAGTTCTTTAGAAGAAGATTCCACATGTTGATCTAGTATAGGAATCCCCCCTTCAAGATGTGGAATTTGATTATCAAATTCTTGAAATGATTTTGCATTTGCGAATCTATCCAAGCGATCAAGTTGCCGCTCAACAACATTGTCAGTTTTGGATGATTCAAGAAAGATTATATCTCTAGACACAACAAAATTTTTATTGACTTCATCATAGAGACGGTATGCTTTGGAGGTATTTGAATACCCCAGGAAGATACACTTACGACTTCTTGCACCAAGTTTGTTTCTATGTACCTCTGGTATCAAGGCATAACAAGTGGAACCAAAGAACCTGAGATGATTTACCGAAGGAATGTGTCCATACCACATTTCATATGGAGTCTTGTTTCTAATAGCATTAGATGGACATATATTATTTATATATATAGCACATAGAACTGCATCAGTGAAAAACATCAATTTTACATTTTTGAAAAACATCATGGAGCGTACCATATTTAAGATTGTCCTATTCATTCTTTCAGCTACATTGTTCTGTTGGGGATTATAAGGCACAGTTGTTTGATGTTTGATCCCATGTTGGCGAAGATAGTTTTCAAATTCATTTGAAGTGTATTATTTTCCATTGTCAGTGCAAATAGAGCCAATATGAGATTGTGCATCATTTTCAATCCATGTATGAAAGTTCTTGAATGTTTGAAAAGCATCATATTTGTTCTTCAATAAGTAAACCCAACACATTTTGGTGCAGTCATCAATAAATGTCATCATATATTTATTTCCATTTGCAAAAGGAACAAGCATTGGACCACATAAATCTGAATGAATGAGTTCAATTTTTCTATGTGCTCTTGAATGTGAATCATGAAAAGACTGTTTGCTATGCTTTCCTAGAATGCAAGCATCACATTGCTTAAGTTTCCTAGGAATTGTAGGCAAACTAGCAACACCATTTTTCTTCAACAAGCAGAGGCTGTCATAGTTCAAATGTCCAAATCTAGCATGCCATAATAAAATTGATGGAAGTGTACCTTCTTCATAATGAGAATTGTATGAGAAATGTTGTGCACGAGGTACCTTGCAGTGTGAGAAGCCTTTCTTCTTCTATTCCCCTCATGACAAATGAGTGGTCAGATAATTTTCTCACCTCAAGCTTGCCATCAAACATATGAATGGAGTTACCTTGCTGGTGGATGTGGACCAAGGACAACAAGTTTCTCTTTAGCTGTGGGAGATATAGAACATGATGCAGAAGAAAGTCTAGAAGACCAGGCAATTTAAGCTTGATTGTGCCAAGCCCTGATGGCTTGATTTTTGATTGGTCTGCAAAGTACACTGCTCCATCAACATTGTCAGTAAATTCTTCAAAAAAATCTTTTCTATGAGTCATGTGGCAAGTTGCTCCTAAATCAAGCAACCAATCATTTTTCCAAGAAGCAAGTCAAGCATTAAATAAGTCTTCATTTACTCCGATATTACATTGTGCCACAACATAATGAGATGATTCAGGTGCTTTACCTTTTTCTGTGTCATTAGTTTTACCTTTCTATTGGTTTTTTTACTGTTCAATTTTCTCCCAAGGTAACTTGCATGTAGAGGCATCATGTGATCCATTTCTTTTGCAGCGTATACAATGTCTGCCCCCCTTGCCTCTGAAATATCGTCCTCTTCGTCTTCGACCACCTCTTCCTCTGGAAGAATCTTGGGCAAGATTCTTTTATTTATGAGCAAGGCACACAACCTCTTCAGAAGATTCAGGGGCTGTCTTCTTTCCAAAATCTTTCTCTCTTTCAGCAATTTTTTTCACAAGAGAGTCAAAGGTAATATCTTTGAGATTTCCATTTACTTGCAATGACTCAAGATAATTGGAGTAAGTAGGATAAAGTGCCTTGAGAAAAGAAATAAGAGGAATATCCAAATCAACCTTAGTGGATTTCATATCATGCATTATAGATTTTACTTCGGATGCAAGAGCAAGAGGATCATTATTTTGTAATTCAAGAGTGAGGAGTTTAATCATGAGTTGAACAACTTCAAGTGCAGAATGTGAGTCATACAGTTCTTTCAACTTTTGTAAGGCTTCGAAAGCAGTTGTGTTATGAAACTAGCTCAAGAAAAGATAGAAAATATAGATCAACGCCTTAGAATTCAGCCTCTTCGAGGGGGCAACCTCCTTTACATTACATAAATGAACAATTCTTGGATGATTCAAATGACAAAACCTCCTTTCTATATATAGGAGTTTAAGGAGTCACAATATAATTCAGCCAACCTAACAATAATAATATAAAGCCACAAAAATAACAATAGAGGGATTCTATGGGGCACAGTAATAACAATATGGGGCCAATAGGGGCACACCAATATTAATAAGGGGTATAACTACAATAGTAATGGGGTAATCACTAGTATTATAGGGACCCAACATGCCCCTCTCCTTCAAAAATTGTTGTCCTCAATGCTTGAGTAGTTTTGGATACTTCTGCATAAAATTCTCATCCTCCCATGTGGAATCTTCAGCGAATAAGTTCTTCCACTTGATAAGATACTCTGAAATTTCGTAGCTGTCGTGTTCTTGTCTCTGTGACTGCTTCTGGTTCCAATATAATTTTTCCTTCCTCGTCAAGTTCTGGAAATATTGTTTGAACTGGGAGCTTGTCGCCTATAACCTTCTTTAAACATGAAACATGGAAAACTGGGTGCAATTGAGAAGCTGCAGGAAGCCCCAATTTGTATGCCATAGTACCAATCTTTTGCAACACCTTGTACGGACCATAATACTTTGGTGATAATTTATTATCCTTCTTAGCTTACTTGAGGGCCATTTGCTTATATGGTTATAGCCGTAGGAATACCCAATCACCTACATCAAAACTTCTTTCACTGCGATGTTGATCTGCCTGTTGTTTCATTCTATTCTGTGCCAACACGAGGTTATCCTTTAAGAGTTGGAGGACTTGTTGTTGATGTTCGATGTGATGTTCCACTGCCTGAACCTTAGAGTTTTCTCTTAAATATGATGTGAGGGATGGTGGTTGATACCCATAAAGTGCCATAAATGGGGTCATTTTTGTTGCTGTATGGAAGGAAGTGTTATACCACCATTCAGTCAAAGACAACCATTTGACCCATTGTGTTTGTTTATCAAATACAAAGCAACAAAGATATCCTTCCAAACATGTGTTTACTATCTCAGTTTGCCCATCAGATTGAGGATGATAAGATGAGCTATGAGCTAACTGAGTACCAAGACAAGAAAATAACTCTGCCCAAAAATTTCTAGTGAAAATGGGATCTTTGTCACTTACAATAATCTTTGGGTTTCCATGTAGCTTTTGAATTGTTTCCATAAATGCAGTAGAAACTGTACTGGATTTAAATGGATGTGATAATGCACAAAAGTGTGCATACTTGGTAAGTCTTTCAATTACCACCATGATGACACTCTTTCCCTCAGACTTGGGTAAACCTGTGATAAAATCCATTGAAACCTCCTCCCAACGTTGGCTTGAAATGGATAAAGGTTGTAATAGAGCCGGTGTCTTAATTGTTTCAACTTTATTTTGTTGGCAAACCAAACATTCAGCCACAAAATTTTGAATATCTGATTTAAGGCCATCCCAAAAAAATTCCTTCTTAACCTTGTGGTAAGTTTTTAAAAATCCTGAGTGCCCTCCTAAGGGAGAAGTGTGCAATTCCATAAGAATCTTTTGTTTTAGCTAGGAATTCTTACAGAGGTATAAGCGATCTTTGTACCATAACGAATCATCTTGCCATCTAAATGTACCAGACGTACTGGAATCTTGTTGTAACTTTCGAATAAGTGCCCACACTTCTTCGTCATTCTTCCATTCCTCCCTTGCTTCGTTTATCCAATCTGGTTGGATAATAGAAATGGCGCACAAAAATGCTTCCACATCCTCATCCTTTCTTGAGAGTGCATCTGCCACCACATTTTGCTTCCCTTTTTTGTATATGATTTCAAAGTCATAACCCAACATCTTTGTGACCCACTTTTGTTGCTCTTCAGAGGATAATCTTTGTTGTAAAAAGTATTTAAGGCTATCATGATCTGTTTTTACCTTGAAGTGTCTACCCATTAGGTAGGGTCGCCATTTCTTAAGTGCATGGAGTATTGCCAACATTTCCTTCTCATAAATAACTTTGCTGAAAAACTTTCCCTTGATTGGACGACTTTCAAAAGAAATGGGTCTTTCATCTTGCATTATAACAGCACCAATTCCATTTCCTGAAGCATCACATTCCACAATAAAGGTTTTTTTGAAGTCTGGTGTAGCTAAGACCGGTGCTTGGCACATTGCCTCTTTAATATGTTCAAAGGCCTTTGTTGCTTCCGGAGTCCATGAAAATGCATCTTTCTTCAATAATGTTGTTAGAGGTGCTGCTATTCTCCCATAATTCTTAACAAACTTGCGATAATACCCTGTCAACCCGAGAAATCCTCATAGACGCTTTATGGATGTGGGGATTTTCCATTCCTTAATGGATTTAATTTTGCTAGGGTCTACCTTAACTCCTTCATGAGATACAATATGACCCAAATATTCCACCTCCTGGACTCCAAAGAAACAATTGGATCTTTTTGCATATAATTGTTTCTCCTTCAATAGTTGTAGCACCTTGTCAACATGTTCAACATGATCCTTCCAAGACTTGCTGTAGATTAGTATATCATCAAAAAATACTAACACAAATTTTCTAAGGAATGGTTTGAAAATTGAATTCATCAAACCTTGAAATGTTGAAGGTGCATTGGTAAGGCCAAAAGGCATGACCAAAAATTCATAATGAACCTCATGAGTTCTAAATCCTGTTTTTGGAATGTCTTCAGTCTTCATTCTGATTTGATGATATCCTGAATGAAGATCCAACTTGGTGAATTAAATTGATCCATGCAATTCATCCAGTAATTCATCAATGACAGGAATGGGGAACTTATCTTTAATACTGAGCTTGTTGAGCTCCCTATAATCCAGACACATGCGCCATGATCCATCCTTCTTGTGCACCAATACTACTGGAGCAAAGAAAGAACTTTGACTCGGTTGAATTATACCAGCCTCTAGCATTTCTGCAACCATAGTTCAATTTCACTCTTTTGGACATAGGGATATCTGTACGGCCTGATGTTTGGAGGAACACTTCTTGGAATCAGATGAATAGCATGATCATGATCACGCATAGGTGGGAGACCTTTGGGAGTCTCAAATACCTTGGAATGATTGTCCAGGACTTTTTGGAGATCTGGAGAAATAGATGATTCCGATGTGGAAACATCTAGCGAGCATAATTGTGCAATTACACCTCTTTGCTCCTTTTTTAGAAGCTTTGTCATACTATTAGAGCTGATTATCTTTCCTGGTTTCCCTGCAATACCCTTTAATTCAACTTCCTTTACTTCTGTAGAAAATTTGATGAAAAGTTCTTGAAAATTAAAAGCTATTGTACCCAGGGATTGTAGCCATTGGACTCCTAGTACAACATCAGCACCTCCCATTGGATTGGAAAGCATTGGGCTAGTCAATACATATTCTCCCATGGATAGCTTGATATTATGGCACTTTCCAGAGCAATTTATTGTTCCTCCATTTGCAATCATCACTTGACACTCTGGTGCTGCATATAGGAAGCAATTCAATTCTTTTGCTACCTTACAATGAATAAAATTGTGGGTGCTTCCTAAATCAATCAACACTATTACCTTTTTCTTCTTGCTTTGTCCTTCTATCTTGATGGTTTGAGGAGTGGTAATTCCCGCAATGCATTACAAGATATGGTCAGATTTTATTTTTCTTCATCTAGGCTTTGTTCCTGGAGAATATCCTCTTCTTTTGACCATTCTTGCTCCTTTTCTTATTCCTCTTCACAATCTATGTAGAATAATTTCTTCTCAGCACACTTATGACCTTTAGTGTATTTGCTATCACAACTGTAACAAAGCCCTTTTTCTCTTTTTTCTTCCAATTTTTGTGGTGTCAAACTTATAGGTTGTGGAAGACTAGGGGCAACAACACTTCCGTCTTTATAGTTGTGAGTGGTATGCTTCCTGGTTGCCATAATTTTGCTTTCCATTATTCTTGCTAACCTGAATGCCTTCTCTAATGAATCAGGTTCCCAAAGGCAAACATCATGTTGGATATTATCCTTTAAAGACCCTATGAACACATCAACCCTATGCTCCTCTGGAATATCTTTTACCCTTATGTTCAATTTTTGGAACTCCTCAATGTGCTCCATTATTGAACCCTTTTGTTTGAGACTTATCAATTGGCTAAAAAAAGTGTTGCTTTTTGTATCCTCATAATGTGCTATCAATTCTTCCGTAAAAATTTCCCAAGTGATAAATGGTTTACGAGAGCAAAGCCATTGATACCATACAAACTGATTTGGTTCCAAATATAAAGTTGCCATACGTACCTTTTGTGTGTTTTGCACATTATTGAGATCGAAGAATTGCTCCATCTGTAATATCGATGTGGCAGGATCCTTGCCATCAAACTTCCTCATATCGATTTTTGGAATATGGTGAGTCTTCGATCCAACATTAGCGTCTATGGAATCATGATTAACATTTCTTTTGTTCTCATCATGAGTTTCCTTTAGTACCATTTCACCATTAGTAAGTATTTCTTGTAGAAAATTTGTCAAATTTGTCTTCAAATCTGCCATGCCTGTCTTCAAATTTGTGTTCAAATCTATCTTCAAATTTTCCATCTTAGCTTCCATGCCATTCATCTTAGCTTCCACGCCATTTATCTTAGCTTCTGTTAACTTTTGTGAGCGTGACATTTGTTGCACTTGTTCTTGTAATTTTGATATATCATGTAGCATTTCTTCCTCTTCTTCATGAGTCATGCTAGAGATTTCAGGTTCCTTACTAGGTGTTTGTATTTTCTTTCCTCGGGGCATCAGTTATCGATAATAATTCTCTACTATGCCCTTTGAATTCCTTCAAAATAAATTTTCAAACCAAGCTTAAGCAAAAATTTAAAAAAATCTACACACCTTTTTTCACTTTGTAGGAGCTCGATATTGCCTCCGATGTATCTCTGTACTTTCCAGTCATCTAGTTTTGAATTTGTGACCTGTAGTAGCTCTCTATGTCCTCTTTCCAATGCCACCAGTTTGATCCAAATTGGATTCTCCAAGAAAGAGTTATGCACAATCTCCCAAGATGACCTGATTATAGACCTTTCCAGAAGAGCGAAGTTGTATGAAGTGCCACATGTACAATTTTCGATATTTGGTTCTGAAAAAGATATACAAGAAACTAAAGTTCGTCTTATTTCTGTACCTTCTTACGAAATTTCAATCTGATTCCCAGAGAGAAAGTTATGATGATTTTCCCCAGGTCACCTGTTTTGAATGTAATTCAGGAGTCCTGCAAAAAGACCAAATTCCTCAGATCATATCTCCGCAAATATCGTGCGAAAAACTCTGAAATTCGGACCCAAGGTTTAAAGCAATTTCTTCTCAAATGGGTTTTTTTTGCGACTTCTGAAACGTCATAGAAAAAAGTTATAGCGAAAATGCCACGATGACTTGTTTGGAGCAGCGAAACCCTAGAATCCAAAGCTCTGATACCAAATGTTATGAAACCAGCTCAAGAAAAGATAGAAAAGATAGATCAACACCTTAGAATTCAGCCTATTCGAGGGGGCAACCTCCTTGACATTACATAAATGAACAATTCTTGGATGATACAAATGACAAAACCTCCTTTCTATATATAGGAGTCTAAGGAGTCACAATGTAATCCAGCCGACCTGACAATAATAATATAAAGCCACAAAAATAACAATAGAGGGATTCTATGGGGCACAGAAATAACAATATGGGGGTAATAGGGGCACAACAATATAAATAAGGGGTATAACTACAATAGTAATGGGGTAATCACTAGTATTATAGGGACCCAACAATTTCTATAATGGAGGTGTACCAAGGACTGCTTGAAACTAGGATTCAATGAGGTCCACATATTTACAATTTTCCAACTCATACAAATCTTCCACAACTTGACGAACACTCTCTTGGAGGAATACTGAATCAAGTGAAAGACAAAAGAAAAATCCCTCAAATTTAGGCTCAAATATTTTCCTTTCAAATTGATAACAATCGTTGAGGGAGATTCTAGGGTTTTGAGTTTCAACAATAATTTTAGAACATATTCCAAGTGAATATTTCTCCTACAATGGTCTTTTAATCAAAGTTTCTTCCTAACGTGAATGTTCTTTTGTGATAAGAGATGTTTCCAAACTCAACTCTTCCCCCAACCTTGAAGATATATCATTATACTCAATAGGGGAATCAATGGGAAGAATAGGTGTTTTAAATTGTTGTTCAACCTGCTGGTTTGTATTAGGGTTTGGGATATGGTTTGGGTTAGGGTTTTAACTAAGCTTTGTATTAGGGTTAGGTCTAGGGTTTGACTTAAAGTTCTGGGTAGGTCTAGTATTTGAATTATAGTTTGGACTAGGGTTAGGATTAGGGCTAGGGTATGGATGAGGATAAGGGATAGGGCATGGATTTGTTGAGAAATGGCAACAACAAATTCCAATTTAAATTTGTCCTTGAATTTAAACTGAGAATTAAAATAGAATTTTATTCTCATAGAAACTTGTAAATAGTTAATTAAGTTTAATTAACTTAATTATTTTAGGAATTTCGAGTTGGAAGTCTTTTGGAAATCATGTATATGTTCTCCCTAAATTTTAGGGGTCTATATGAGTTTAGATTGAGTTGAAATTAGATAACTCAATTTACTGAGTTATAGACAATTAAACTAGTTCTAATTGTTTTTTGAACTAGTAGAGGATTAGTAGTCAGTTAGTGCACTGGTGCATCCGCAGGTGCTACTCCAGTTAACTGAATATTATCCCATCAGAAACGCATGCATGTCAGTTCTGAGAAAGGCCCAGTTGAGACTAGAGTGCAGGGACAATGTACTATCAGTTGTATGATTTATTGAGTTGTATAGATTATGCATGCAATCAGGAAGAGGACCTAGATTGGATTTTGTAGTTTTAGAAGCACTGGATTCCCATTAATATGGGCTATTCATCCTAGGAAATGTGTAAGGAAACAGGGGCTTAGTAGGCAATGGAAATTGGCTAAGTGTTGGCTAAGAGTGAGCTTGTGAGGAAGATAGCTGAGCATACTTGTGTTTAATTGTTCTTGTGAGAACAATCTTTGTATATTCACTCATATTTCTGATTAATGCAATACATATAGGCATGGTTTTGAGAAATGGCTTTCCCCAGAAAAACTTATTGTTTTATGTGCCATTGATTTGTCTTCTTCTTATTCATATTGTTTTCATCGATCTATTGGCTTCCACTGGTTGAAAGTAGAAGTAGATTCTTGTCTCTTGTTTTAGTATATTACATGAGCTTTTGAATCTATAAGAAAATCTACATGGTATCAGAGCTAAAGATAATATACCAGAGGGGATTTCGAAGTTTTGAGTTTTGGGTTACAGGTGAAATTCGAATTTGTGATACATACTACAGGATCGGTAGATGGCGTTCTATGATTTGCGGCTCCATTATGCCTTGGAAGGCAGGTCAAATTATATAGCCTAGAAGGACATAATGGAGAATGTTCTAGAGGATAATGGCTTGAAGTAATTCGTTGATCAAAAAATTCTTAAGCCAACAGCATGAGATACACAAAATATGGCTGAATGGAAGAAGTGTGTGGTGAATGCAAGGCAGATAATCCTTGAGGGAGTTCGAGACCACATTGTCTCGAGTCTCCATGATAAGGAAACTATGTATGATATGTGGAAAGCATTGATGGACTTGTATCAGAACAAAAGTGACCAAAGGAAATTCTCACTGAAGGAGGAAAGCATTGATGGACTTGTATCAAACAACAGTGACCAAAGGAAATTCGCCTGAAGGAAAAACTACGAATAAACAAAATGGAGAAAGGTGAGACTATTCAAAAATACTTGACCAAGTTCACTCAATGTTGTGAGTCGAGGATGATATGGTGAGTCTTTCTCCTCTGGGACTCACAAAGAGTTGTCATAGTTATCAGGACTTTGTCAATGGTCGGGAGAAGCTACTAGATTAGGAACGACTATGGTCAGATTTGATGCAGGAGGAGATTAGGAGGAACACTAAGGATGGCTCTTCATCAAAGACTGATGGTGAATGGAACAGTGCCTTAGCGATTAATTTGAAGAAATTAAAAGTGAAATCTTCCCATTCCAAATCTGATTCTTGTCATGGAGGCAACAAGAAAGATATGATGAAAGTTAAGTGCTTTCATTGTCACAAGCTAGGCCATTTTTCTACAAATTGTCTACTCAATAAGTCCAAGAAGAAGTCCTTAGGAGGAGCGATGGGTGAGGATTTGGCCTCTTAATTTGAATTGGACTTTTCCCTCATTGCATGCATGGTGTCATCAATGATGGGAAGTGTATGGTACTTAGACGGTGGAGATTCATTCCACATGACTGGTGACAAGGATTTATTCAGTGATTTAGAGGAGAAATATCTCTAGATGCATATCGAGATGGGTGACGACAGCATGTATAACTCTATTGGATTGGGCATGGTTACTTTTCAGAGGGAGCATGGGGCTCCACTCACCTTGAAGAATGTTATGTATGTGCCCAAGCTTAAGAAGAACTTGGTATACGTTGTCATTCTTGAGTATAGAGGCTATTATTTCATCTTCTCGAAAGGAAAGGCGCTCCCTCGACACATAGCCACGGGTCAAGTAAAGAAGATAGGGATTTGGGTAAAGAATCTCTATAAGATGGAGGCAGAGGATTGTGCTATTTTGACCATGAAAGCAAAGATGGTGCAGAGCTGAGACATTGGCGAGTTGTGACACCGGTGATTGGGTCACTTGCATCATGGGGCTTTGAAGATCATGCAACAAATCTCCACTGGTTTGCCCAAAGTTACACTATAGTAAGTTGATACATGCAAGGGGTGTACTTTGGGTAAATACACCAAGTCTTGCTTTCATGACAACAATAATCAAGCATAGGCTATTCTAGAGTGAGTCCATTAAGATGTGTGTGGACCATTCTTGACAACATCCACATCCAAACATAGGTATTATGTTATATTTGTTGATTACCTTTCTTGAAAATGTTGGATATTTTTCATGCAAAAAAAGGATCAAATCTTCAAAAAGTTTTGTGAGCTTAAAGCATTGGTGGAGAAAGAGTCAAGAAAAAAGGTTAAATATATATGGAGTTATAATGGTGGTGAGTATGTCTCAAACGTTGTTAAGAAGTTATGTGCAACGGAAGGGATTAAATACGGGAGTTGACTGCACCCCATAACCCTCAATAAAATCGGTGGCCGAGAGGAAGACAAGAAGCATAGTAGGGTCAGTGAGGGCGATGTTGTATGATCAAGGTCTCCCGCTACACTTGTGGGCTGAGGCATGCAACTCAACAATTTATGTTTAGAACCATAGCCCGCATTGGATACTTGGGATGAAGACACCAGAGGAGGCATATTCCAATAAGAGGCTAGATGTTACTCACTTTAGGATTTTTGGGACATCGATATATTTCCATGTGAAAAAAGATGCATGGAAGAAGGTTGAGCTGATAGCAGAGTTGGGGATTTTTGTGTGCTACACTGATACACCCCACAATTATCGGGTGTACTTGTCGACTAGCAGTATGACAATGGTTCACAGGGATGTCAGATTCGATGAGGAGAAGTCCATGCAATTTTCCCTTGAAAAGGGAGCTTAAGCTATGTGTGGTTGAGGAGATTTTAGCTCCTAAGGTTGAGGAGCCTCAGATTTATGTGGAGAATCCAAATGCAGAGAATCTAGGAGTGGAGAGATTCACTCAGGCAGAGTCATCCAGAAATGGGAGAAAGCACACCAGATAGTGGATAGATTGTTGTCGGATGCTAGAGAGAATGTGGGAGCACCCACATCATAGCACAAACAGAGGATATCACCTGACAGGTACACTGGATACATGGCTCTTATGAGAGGATGTGTTGTGACAGAGACATCTTCCTTTGAGGAAGCAGTGCAACAACCAATTTGGGTTGATTCCATGGTGGAGGAGTATGACTCCATAGTTCATAACAGTGTTTGGGATGTGGTCCCAAGATCGAAGGATAAGTCCGTGGTGAGCTCCCATTGGCCTTACAAGGTAAAGAAAGCTACATATGGCAGTTTGGAGAAGCATAAGGCTAGATTTGTGGCCCGTGGCTTTTCATAGGTAGAGGGGATTGACTATGATGAGACCTTTGCTCTTGTTGCAAGGTACGTGTCGATCAGATCTATATTGGCACTATCAACGCAGATGGGTTGGAAGATACATCAAATGGATGTGAAGACAACCTTCTTTAATGGCACGATTGAGGAAGAGGTGTGCATAGAGCAACTTGAAGGTTTGAAAGATTCGACCATGAGTCGCATGTGTGCCAACTCAAGAGAGTGTTTTATGGGCTAAATCAAGCACCTCGTGCTTGGTACACCAGGATAGATAGCTACTTCACTGGGTTGGGCTTCCTGAAGAATGAAGTAGATGAGAACCTATACCACACAGTGGTGGAAGGTAAATTGTTGATCATTGTACTTTATGTTGATGATTTCATACTAACAGGTGATGATCAGCTGGTCAAATCTTGTAAGGAGGACCTTTCAAGAGAGTTTGAGATGAAGGACTTGGGGCTCATGCAATAATTTCTGGGCATGGAATTATGGTAGGGTGATGGGGAGTTTTTTGTGTCTCAAGGCAAGTATGCCAATGAGATACTTAGGAGGTTTTGCATGGAGATCTGCAAGCCTATGGAGACTCCTCTAGCTGGTAACTTGAGGAAGGATGATGATACTTTGAGAGAGGTAGTGGAAGATACTGTTGACACAGGAGGATGATGAAAACAAGGTGGTAGTAATCTAAATAGACTATTGGTTACTTTATAACCAATAAGATGCATTATAGCAGATTTTGTACGTGGCTTACTTTACACTGAGGGTCCTACTTTACCTTAAATACGTTGGTCCCACATTGACTTCCCTTTAGAAACAGCGCTTCACTCTACGCCATTAATCTCTTCTCTCCAAATCTAATGGTCATCACTCACCCCGATCAGCAAAACAACTCATTGATCCTCCACCGTTGATCAAAGCGCGCTGGATCCAATGGTTCACAACGATTGGCCGAGGAATTTGTGCAACACCTAACCAACCTTACGGAGCTGATAAGGATTATAAATCCTTGATCTATAATTGTTCGGGTCCGTGTTTGGAATTAACGCCCGATCACTTTATGACCCGATATCCATTGGATAATAGAGGCCATCAAATCCTACGGCTTGTGTTTCTTCAACTAGCACACGAGTTAAAAATAGGCTTAACCCCCACCGTTGATTGTGATCTAAGAGTTTGAAATTACGATCGACGGCTAGGAGTGAGTGCGAGTCTCCAACCACAATCAATAAATTTCGTACTCTCCTACCCCCGCCATTAATACTAAATGACCATGATTAACACATAAACACTAAGATTTACAATTTAAAGTGTGAAAACAGGGAAAATACCCGATTAAGTTTCAGAACGCAGATACACAGAGGTAAACGAGAGTCTTCACTAGATTAACACACAGTTCCATATTGAATCAATTTATTCAATATAATAGTAGTTACGGAGTCTTGGCCCTCTCAGCTCAACTACAACAATCTATCTGACCTCTGTATCAATCTCAAAACCCTATCTATCACTCAACTGTCGCCTCTCACTCAATTCTCCACCATCTCAGCTAATCCCTCTCTATTACATCTTTTTTCTCTTTTATGAGTCAAATCCTATTCTAACTATACTAACAAATCAATATCTATTTTAATCAATCTAACAATTAAATCTCTATTTTTAAGCTCTATTACACACCTATGCTAACAACTTATCCCTTATTCTAAAATAAGACAATTTCCTAATTATTACAATAATGAAGTAAAGATCATTTTCGAGAGATCCAACCCTCTCTACCAAAACTGACTTTTAACCATTCGGGTCATTGAAATTCAACTCATTTAGCCATAACATGTGAACAAACCATCACATTGTTGGCTAAGTCTAGATGCTCCTGCATCAGACTCCCGGGGAAGAAAAGAATCATCCCTCAGACTTTCAGGGTTTACTCCATACCTTTGCAACTCTGCTGTTGTCAACCAACTAGCATCCTCCATTGGTTTTCCTTGCCATTTGACTAAATATTGAAAATAAACCTATCCTCTAGTTCTTTTGGATACTCTTTCCTCCAAAACAACTTCCACCTCTTTCTTAACTGTCTTTGGCATTTGTTCTTCCCAGTTCAAAGTTTGAACTTCATCTTCTGTAGTTCCCCCCTGTAGCTCTATCGTTGTCTCTTTGTATGGATACAAATCTACAACATTAAAGATAAGTGATATTCCGATCCCTTCTAGCAATTCAATTTCATAAGCATTAGTTGAAAACTTTCTTACAATTCAACATGGTCCTATCTCTTTACATTTTAGTTTATTGTAAGTCTTAGCAGGAAATATTTCTTTTCTTAAATACACCATCACTAAATCTCCCACTTGGAATTATTTCTCTCTTCTTTTCATATCTACTCTCTATTTGTATTTGCTACTACCTTCCTGCAATCTGCCTTTGACATCCTCTTGTAGTCTCTGCATTTGCTCTGCAAACTCTTCAGCTTTTGCACTTCTTGTCCTCTATTAACCCAAATTTCTAAGCTCATACACACCTCTTGGATTCGTCCCAAAAACAAACTGAATTGGACTCATTCTAGTACTTCAGTTTAGAACAATGTAAACTTTGAAACGGGAACTATAAACTCAAAACGAGAAATCTACCCAAAAAACCCAAAAAAGACATGAAAACCAATGCTAAAAACGAAAAGTGTGTATACTAGAACGATGATTTTTTTTTTAGGGTCAATTTTGAACATGTTTTAAAAATGGCAGCGAGAACGAATTTTTTGTGCAAAAATTGTGCAAAAACCAGCCTAAAAATGAAAAGTGCTAATAATGAAACGATGGATTTTTTTTTTAGGGTTAATTTTCAACATTTTAAAATAATGCTAGTAAAACCGAATTTTTATGTGCAGAAATTGCGCAAAAATCACTCTCAAAATGAAAAGTGTTGATGCTTGAATAACACTTTTTTTTTGGTAAATTTTCAACATTTTTAAATAATGGTGTAAAAGATTTTGTTATGACTCGAAAAACATTAAAATTTCAAAAAAAATAATGAAAACATAAAATTAAAAATAAAAACAATGAAAAAAACGCAAAAAAAAAAGCTTTAAAAAAAATACCAAAACGTAAATAAAAATATATATTAAAAACAAAACATAAATTGTAAAAAAAAAAAAAAAAAAAATCAATCATAAAAATGTAAAAAAAAAAAAAACAAAAAAAAAAACAAAATTAACCTATAAAATATAAGAATTAAAAATTAAAAAAATTTAAAGAAATAAATAATAAAAAAAACATATTTTCAAAAAAATAACTTTTTTTTTTAATGTGGTAAACGATAAATTTTTTTGGAAAAAAATAAAATAAAATAAAATAAACTATAAAATTAAGTAAAAATAGGAATTTTTTTAAAAGTACTAAGAAAAACTAAAAAAATAAAATAAAATTAAAAACAAACTAGATTAAAAAAGATAGAAAAATAACAAAAGAAAAACAAAAAGAAAATTAAAAAACTACAAAAAAATTAAGATTAAAAACATTTTCAAAAAACCATAAAAAAGAAAAATATGTTGAAATTAAAAATAAAATAAAAACCTGAAAAACAATTAAAATTTGAAAAAAAATACTTATTTTCAAATTAAACATCATTTTCAAAAAAGCATTAAAATTAAAAAAAGTGAAATATATTTTTGATATTTTTTAAAATAACATTTAAAATATTTAATATATATATATATATATATATATATAATTTAAAAAAATTATATATATATATATATATATATATATATATATATATATATATATATATAGATATTTCACAAAATTTATTTTTTATTTAAAAAATAACAATTTTATCGGCCACCACCCCCACGGGCGGCCGGGCGATGGCTATTCAATTATGAGAATCAAATAGCCACTTCGTGGCCACTCCCACGGGCAGTTGGGCGGTGGCTATCCGATTTCCGAAATCGGATAGCCACCACTCAGCCGCCTGTGGGAGTGGCCGGGTGGTGGTTATCTGATTCTGAGAATCAGATATCCACCTCAAGGGTGGTCAGGGGGTGGTTATCCAATTCCGAGAATTGAATAACCACCGCCTAACTGCCGGTGGGGGTGGTTATCTGATTCTCAGAATCGAATAACTATCGCTTGATCGCCCGTGGAGGTGGCTATCCGATCCTTGGAAACGAATAGCCATCGTCTGGATGTCCGTGTGGGTGGCTATCCAATTCCCAGCCACCTGTGGGGGTGGCTGGGCTGTGGCTATCTGATTCTAAGAATCAGATAGCCACCGCACGGCCACCCCCACGGGTGGCTATCCAATTCTCGGAATCAGATAGCCATCGCCCAACCACTCGTGGGGATGGTCGGGGGTGGTTATCTAATTCTCAGAATTAGATGGCCACCGCTCGGCCGCCCATGGGGGTGGCCAAGCGGTGGCTATCTGATTCCAAGAATCGGATAGCCACCCCGATGTGCAGTTGAGCGGTGGTTACTCAATTCCGATTACGAGAACTGATACTGTTATGCGTTCAATATTTGTAATATGTGATTTTCACATTACTTTTTAAGTTAATCACTATTTTTTGAAAAAAAAAATGATTATCGTTATTTTTTTGATATGAAATTCATGAAAAAAAACTATTATGTAACCATTTTTAGTTAAAATTTTCGTATAAAAATTGTGATTTTGACATGTCAATTCTAGCAAAAAATTATCAAAATGTGTAGTTTTTTAGTTATATTTATGTTAAAAATGGTCATTCTTATGTCCATTGTTAAAAAATATTGTTTTTTAGAAACAATAATTTCATGTGGATTGAAAAATTAATTAAGAATGTATAAATATGTAGAATATTGAAAATTCAAAATATCGGTCTTCTAATTTAAAAATGCAAAACAATAAAAACCTCACTACAAAAAAATTAAAGTTAAAATAAAAACAAGAAAATATGAAAAAAATGACCACTTCAAAAATTATTAAATTTACAAAATAATTATTTACATTTCATACATTAGAAAATTTAAAGTCAAAAAATAGGTCTTTTAAAAAAACGGTTTGATGCAAAATTACCACTTTTTAAATCAGCATGAAAATTACTACCATTCTAAAACACAATGTACATAAAAAAAATTAAAGTGCCAAAAACTATGCTCTAAAAAAACATGTGTTCTGCATCACCCCTTTTCAAAATCAGGGCACTTTTTTGCTATCTTTACGAAACGGATAACAGTATCAGTTCCTGTTTCAAACTTTACATTGTTTTGGAGTGTCACTATAAGAAAATTCAGCCTGAGCTAGTGCTAAATCCCACTGCTTAGGATTTTGATACACTAAACTTCTCAATATATTTCCCAAGCTTCTGTATACCACTTCGGTATATCCATTTGTTTGAGGATGGTATGCTGAACTGAAACTGAGGTGAGCACCTTGTTTCTTCCAAAGAGTTCTCCAGAAATTCCCTACAAACTGTTTATCTCTATCAGACACAATACTTACAGGCAATCCGTGTAATCTTACAATTTCTAAAAAAAATAGATTAGCAATTTGTGTTGCATCACTAGTCTTCTTACATGCCACGAAATGTGCCATCTTGGAAAATCTATCTACCAAAACATAAATGGAATCATTCCCGCTTTGAGTTTTAGGTAACCCCAAAACGAAATCCATGCTAACTGCATCCCATGGTCGGTCTGGTATTGGAAATGGCTGGTACAATCATATATTCTGGCTTCTCCCTTTAGCATGCTGACATATCCTGCACTTCTCAACAAATCTCTTAACATCAGTCTGCATCTTTGGCCAATAGTAAAAAGTATTTACCTGAGCAAAGGTTTTGTCTTGTCCAAAGTGACCAGATAATCCTCCACTGTGTTTCTCCTTTATTATGTTTTCCCTCATAAAACATTTGGGAATACACAACTTTTTGCCTTTAAACAATAAACCTCCTTGGATAAGATAATCTAACCACTGACTTATGTTATGAGCTATTGGATTTTGTATTGCTGTATAAATATCTTTGAAATCTACATCATCTTTATACATTTCAACCATTTCTTCAAATCCTACAACACCAAATTTTAATTCTTGCACAATGAAATTTACCCTGCTTAAAGCATTAGCAACTTTGTTCAACTTACCACTTGTGTGCTTTATCACAAAAGTAAAGCTCTACAAAAATTATACCCACTTGCATGTTTCTTGTTCAATTTTCGTTGGTTGTTTATGAACTATAATGCATGATTGTCAGAATACAATATAAACTCCTTTGGTAGCAAATAATGTCTCCATTTTTTAAGGCTTGTACAATAGCATAAAATTCTTTATCATAAGAAGAATACTTTTTCTTAGCTTCATTTAATTTCTCACTGAAATATGCTATTGGTCTCTGTTCTTGACTCAAAACTACTCCAATTGCAACTCCACTAGCATCTGTTTCAACTTGAAATACTTTTTCAAAATCAGGTAAAGCTAAAACTGGTTTCTATAAGATTTTCTTCTTTAGTAACTTAAAATTCCTATCTGTTGCTTCTGTCCACTTGAATGGCTGATTAGTTTCCTTGATTGTTTCAAGAATTGGTGCAAAAATCTGACTAAACCCTCTGATAAATTTCCTATAAAAACTTGCAAGACCATGAAAACTGCTTACATCAAATATATTCCTTGGAATAGGTCAGTTCCAAATTGCTTGGACTTTCTCTAGATCCATTTTCAACCATTCTTTAGAAACTACAAATCTCAAGTAAATTAATTATTCTTTCATGAAACTATATTTTTTCAAATTTATCAGTAGTTTCTCTTTCTGTAGAGTTTTTAAAACCAACTTAAGATGCTCTAGATGTTCTTCTTTACTTTTACTAAAAACTAGAATATCATCAAGATAAACAATAACAAACTTTCCTGCATACTTCTTCAAGACTTCATTCATCAATCTCATGAACGTGCTAGGTGCATTAGTGAGTCCAAAAGGCATCAATAACCACTCATAAAACCCATTGTTTGTTTTAAATGCAGTCTTCCATTCATCTCCTTCTCTAATTCTTATTTGATGATATCCACTCTTCATATCTATTTTGGTAAAATACTTTGACCCACTCAAACAATCCATCAAATCATCCATGCATGGTAAAGGAAATCTATGCTTGATAGTGATCTTGTTTATGGCTTTGGAATCTATACACATATGCCATTCACCTCCTTTCTTTGGACTGAGTACTGTTGGTACAACACTTGGACTAAGACTCTCTCTGATTAGTCCCTTATCCATCAGTTCTTGCACTTATCTTCCAACTTCTTCATTCCCTTGAGGATTTAATTTGTATGTTGCTTTGTTTGGCAAACTTACTCCTGGTATTAGATCAATATGATGACTAATACTCCTGATTGGTGGCAATGCATTTGACAACTCATCCACAATAACATCAAAAAAATCATTCAATAGAGTTTTGATTTCTTCAGGTAAATCATCTAAGCTTGTGGAAGTTAAAATTACCTTAGGTCTCCCTATGACAGCAAAATGCATTTCTTCACCTTTTCCAACCTCTCGTAACATCTCCTTTCCACTCATCAACATAACACTGTTTCCAGGTGCTCCTTTGTCAGCTTCATCCTTCAATGGCAACAATGCATGTTTATTTCCATCCTTCTCTAGAGTATAGGTATTTTTCCTCCCATCATGAATATATTTCTGATCAAACTGCTAAAGTCTTCCTAGCAATACATGGCATAAATCCATTGGCATTACATCACACAATATCACATCTTTATAAGTACCAATCTATATCTCTACCTTGCATTGTTCTGTCACAATAATCTAATGTCATTTCTGCAACCATAACACTTTGTAAGGAGTAGGGTGTACTGTCTTCACTAATTCTAGCTTGTCCACCATCTCTGTAGAAACAAGGTTATCAGTGCTTCCACTATCAATTATCACTTTACAATATTTACCTTTGGATTTGCATGTAGTTCTAAATAAACTCTTCCTTTGAGCTGGTTCCCCAGTTTCTTTCTCTGTCTTAAGCAATGCCCTTTTCAACAACAGGTATTCTCCTACTTCACGGGATTCTTCCTTGTTTATAATTTGAATTTTTTCTTCCTTTGTATCAACCACATTCACATTCCTCTAACTTGTTGTTTTATTATGAGGACAGTCCCATGATCCATGTCCCCATTCTCCACATGTGTAACACTGAATATCTCTTCCTTGACCTCTTCCTCTGGGTGCAAATCTTCCTCTATTAAAATCTCCCCTCTGTGGTGGTCTACTACTTGAACTTCCTGCTTCATTCTGATGTTGTTGAAACCTTGGTCTGGTAGTTCCTCTACCTCTTACTGAACTTTTCCCTCTATTCCTCTGATTTTGTTTTCTCAACATCTTCTCTTCTGCCTTCAAACCTGCTTGATAGGAACCTTTAATGGTTTTCAGACTCAGCAAGCTGATCTCATCCTATATGTAATATCTAAATCCATTGATATATCTGGCTACCTTCTCTATGTCATCCTCTGCATGTGCTGCTCTAATACTCAATCTATAAAACTCTTCTGTATATTCTTTAATAGACATTCCTTTTTGCCTTAAATTATGTTACTATCTGAAAAGATTTAACTAATAATATTTTGGCATAAATTTAGCTTTCATTTTACTCACCACTTTGTCCCATTACTTGATCTTAGACTTTCCTTTTCTTGTTCTGGATGTTTGTAGTCCATCCAACCAAATAGTTGCATGACCCTTCAATCTGGTAACTGCAAATTTCACCTTCTTTTGTTCATCAACCTCTTCATAGTCAAAATATTTTTCCAATGCACTGATCCAATCCATTAGCTCTTCTGCATTGAGACTCCCTTCATATGCAGGAATTTCCACCTTTGGATTTCCACCTACTTTAGCCAACATCTTGATAACTTTGGTAGTTTCATTTTCCTCCTCTTCTTCTTCCTCAGAAGATTCTTCTACAACACTGGAAACTCCTTCATCAGGTGTTCTCCTCTGAGAAGTCTCCATTGTGTCCATCCTTGTACACAGACTCTGGATCTCCTCCAGCAGAACTGCATTTGCTTCAGGTCTTCCTCGACCTATGCCAGCTCCTCTCCTCGGCGGCATGTTTACTGCAGTCAACTCAATCTCTGTGCTCTGATACCAAAATGATGTAGGAGGCTGATGAAAACAAGGTGGTAGTCTTCAAAATAGACTATTGGTTACTTTATAACCAATCAGATGCGTTATAGCGGATTCTGTACGTGGCTTACTTTACATTGAGGGTCCTACTTTTCCCTTAAATACGTCGGTCCCACATTGACTTCCCTTTAGAAACAATGCTTCACTCTATGTCGTTAATCTCTTCTCTCCAGATCTAATGATCATCACTCACCCCGATCAACAAAACAATTTGTTGATCCTCCATCGTTGATCAAAGCACACTGGATCCAATGGTTCACAACGATATCGGCCGGGGAATTTGCGTGACACTTAACTACCTTTATGGATCTGATAAGGATTATAAATCCTTGATCTATAATTGTTCGAGTCTGTTTTTGGAATTAACGTCCGATCACTTTATGACCTGATATCCATTAGATAAAGGAGGCCATCAAATCCTACGGCTTGTGGTTCTTCAACTAGCATACGGGTTAAAAACAGGCCTAACCCCCGCCATTGACTGTGATCTAAGAGTTTCAAATTGTGATCGACGGCTAGGAGTGAGTGCAGGTCTCCAACCACGATCAATAAATTCTGTACTCTCCTACCCCCCCCCATTAATACTAAATTACGACGATTAACACATAAACACTTAAGATTTACAATTTAAAGTGTGAAAATAGGGAAAAATACCTTATTAAGTTTCAGAACGCAGATACACAGAGGTAAACGAGAGTCTTCACCAGATTAACACACAGTTGCACACTGAATCAATTTCTTCAATATAATAGTAGTTATGAAAAAAAGTTTTTCAGTGAAAATCACATGAAAATACATTTGTTGACACGTTTCGAACCAACCAGTGTGGTACACGTTAGGACAAGTTGAAGAGTCAGATCATGGCTACATATTAAATAGGGAGAGCATATCTTCCAACAGCTAGGTTTGACTAAAGAAACAACTATATTGGGTCAGACTAGACAAATGGCTATAATTGACCAAAAAACGGCTAGATTTGACTATTCAAATTGTTTAACTATATTAACATGTTAAAACTAATATTGTTATAATATTTATCATGTGTTATTTTAAGTAAAAAGTTAATCAGAGTACATTTAGGGAATATTTACCAAATAATAACTATTAGTAACAGAAGGGAATTAATATAGAATAAATAATATTATATTATTATTATAATAACGTATAGTATTAATCTTCTTATTAATGGCTTGTGTAACTAATTAAAAATTTTAATAGTAAAGTTTATCAAATGGGGATAAGGTTTAATAGATCTAGGGATATTAATACTAATTACAATAATATTAATTCTTGTTATATTATTTGTACTAGATTATTCAGATTAGACATGAAAAGGGGAAATATTTTATAATAATATCAATCATGTATAATTAGTAACAGTATGGATTTAATATTAAAAATAATATTAGTTATTATTGTACTTCTGTTATGATAAAAGTATTATTCTTATTATTGATGGTTAGCATAACTAATTAATATCAATTTAATAGTAAAGTTATCCAATGGGAGCACATATTCATAGATCTAGGGATGTTAGTACATGTAAGGATTAATTATATTAATATAATAGTGTTATAATAATAGTATTATTATTAAAGTTTTGTGTAATTAATTAATATAAATATATTAGAAAAGCTGACATCTTGTTATTTAAGATAGTCATGAAAAGGACTATTACTTAAATAAAATAAACCAAGGGAGATTTCCCAAGAGGATTAAAGAATTACGGCTAAATAAAGTAGGATAAGGGATAACAAGGGGAAACATGGAAATCTAGAATAAGTCAATAATAGAGGAAGGGGAAGAAGAGGAAGACACGACTAGGAAGAGAGGGCAGGGATCCAACAACTACTGATCTTCCAACCGTCATCTCTATTGAGATTGTTTGGCCTTCTTTCAATCTCTATTATTAATATCCCTAGATCTATTAATGCTTATCCCCATTTGATAAACTTTACTATTAAAAACTTTTAATTAGTTACACAAGCCATTAATAAGAAGATTAATACTATAGCGTTATTATAATAATAATATAATATTATTTATTCTATATTAATTCCATTCTATTACTAATAGTCATTATTTGGTAAATAGTCCCTAAATGTAGTCTAATTAACTTTTTACTTAAAATAACACATGATAAATATTATAATAATATTAGTTGTAACATATTAATATAGTTAAACAATTTGAATAGTCAAATCTAGCCATTTCTTGGTCAATTGCAGTCGTTTGTCTAGTCTGACCCAATATAGCCGTTTCTTTAGTCAAGCCTAGCTATTGGAAGATATGTTCTCCCTATTTAATATGTAGCCATGATCTGAATCTTCAACTTGTCCTAACGATGAACCACACTGGTTGGTTCGAAATGCGTCGACAAATGTATTTTCATGTGATTTACACCGAAAACCTTTTTCTCATAATCTTGATATGGATCACAGAAGCCTCAATTCAAAAATAATAGTAGTTACAGAGTCTTGGTCCTCTCGACTTAATTACAACAATCTATTTGACCTATATATCAATCTCAAAACCCTATCTATCACTCAACTCTCGCCTCTCACTCAATTCTCCATCATCTCAGCTAATCCCTCTCTCTTACATTTTTTTTCTCTTTTATGAGTCAAATCCTATTCTAATTGTACTAAAAAATCGATCTAACAATCAAATCTCTATTACACACCTCTGCTAACAACTTATCCCTTAGTCTAAAATAAGACAATTTCCTAATTATTACAGTAATGAAGTAAAGATCATTTTCGAGAGATCCAACCCTCTCTACCAAAACTGACTTTTGATCACTCAAGTTAGTGAAATTCAACTCATTTAGCCACAAAATGTGAACAAACCATCACATTCCTAGCTAAGTCCAAATGCTCCTTGTTATAGACATTTTTGTGCCTTACAGCTATAAGCATGAAATGTCCATAATTCAAGGGATCCAAAGTCCCTAAAGATGTTGTTACAGCTCCTAAAGGAACAAGTTCAACCAATGACAGCGTCTCCCAGAAGTTCTCCACCAAAAACGACTCAGAAACAGTCAATTCAGGATCAATTCAGAAGCTCCACTAGCTGTCTGCGTTGAAAAGCACCCAAATGCACTGGCTAAGTGCATTGCAACGCACTTGGATGCACTACCAAGGTGCGATGAGCGGGAAATGACAAATGGCAAGCTCATTCAACGAGGTGGAAAGACCATGGAAGCTTCCAGAATCTTCTCCAGTGACACTTGCCTCAATGAATTCGACTAGTGATGAGTAAGAGGCTCTCAACCTCCAAGTGGAAGCAAGAACTGACAGAGAGAAGCCACAAGTCAAAACATAAGCTGACTCATCCTCTCTGCTTACATCTATATATGGATCCCTCATCCCAGAGATCCAGGGGCTGGAATTTTGTACTTTGCAGAGAATTGTTGTTGGTTTGAGATTGAGATTAGTACATTGGGTGATTTATGCTTTGTTGGAGGAGAGGAAGGGATTCCTTTGCTGGGAGGTAGATGCTGGATCGGAACTCACTTGGTTGTATCTCCTCTTGGACTTTCTTATTCTATCAATAAACTATTTGAGTTTCTCCTACATGCTGTGTACCAATGATGTTTTGTTATGCTTACATGTTTAGCTTAATCTGATCTTGAGATTTTTATGAATGTATATCTATATCTTCGTGTAGTTTCTCTCTCTTGTGATCTTGCAGGAATTCGGTGAAGCTGGGCCGGGAAGGGAGCAGGGAGCTGGGAACTATTGAAGAGAGGAGAAATTGGATCAATAAACTAGCGGAAGACACAGGTTAGTTACATCCTTTCTCCTCATTTACATTTCATAAAGAAGAAATACTCTATTAGTTTTCCTTGTTTGTTGCTAAGGCACTATCACACCTTAGAGTGGGATAGGGGCATTCCGAATGGATACTTTTCCCAACAACAAATTGGCGACTCCGCTGGGGATCGTATCTAGTTAGTTTATTTGTGTTTCTATTGTTGTTCTTCTCATAAACTCAGGAGTGTCGAATCGAACTGCATTTGCCATTTACAAATGCAAAGTAGAGATCTGCTACTCTAGTCCATTCACTGGGCCTATTTTTATGATCTGAACAGCTGATCCACAAGTTCTCTAACAGCCCTTTGTGATAGATCTTAGTCCTCCTTTAAATCATCCTCCTAATTGTACCTAATTGATAGCTTTTATCCGGCCAAAAACTGTAGATTAAACTGCAAACCGTGACCCAGAACCCAGAGACAATTCTCGTTTCTACTTCAGCGCAGGCTCTGTGAAGAGGTTCTTCATTTCAACGCAGGTCCCGAGAGGGCTACTTGCGCTGAAGTTCAGTTTCTCTGTGCTGGGGGTGCGCTGATCAGCCTTTGCCTTGTGCAGCTGTGGTTCCCTGCTTCCTTTTGCACAATTTTGTCTCTGTTTTTGCAGCCTGTTATCAGCGTGTGTACCTATCTGAAACCCCTTTTCTTTGCCTCAATTCCACCTCAGTTGTATAAAGAAACTGTGTTTGTTCTTTGTGTATTTGTTACATCATTTGTAGTTTCCCATTACAAAAGTAAACTAGTCATACTGTCGCCCTTAGATCCAGACCTGTCGTAAGTGTCGTTTTGATCTTAGGAGTGAGTTTGTTTGCTGTTCATAGTTGATTACGCTTTTACTTTTGTCTTTTGGTTTGAATTTATTCATTTCTAGTGTTGAAACAAGTGTTTACTTCAAAATCATAAAGTGTCATAATCGTCTTTTTGATTTTCGAAAGAGGCTTGTTTGTGTTTTTCACTTGAAATCGAATTCAAATTTGTACAATAGCTTTCTTTTTAGGCATCAATATTAAGAAAGAGAAAACAAATACATGCATATGTGCATTTGCATATTGATAGTTTGTATGGTTTGATTTAGGAAAAGTGCATTTACAGTGTGCTCTATGCTCTTTGAGAAAAGTTTGTCTTCCTTTTCCCCTTGTAGCTAGGATTTTCATTGTTGAAAAGAGATAAATGCTTGCTTATCATCTTTAGACTGCATTTAGGAGTTGTATCATACATCTCGTGGTGATCCAAAAAGGCAAACTTCTAAGAAAGATCAACCTAAAGTAAATTGAATGAACTTAACAACGCTTTGTAACTTAACGCACAACATAGAGGTCTAGGCTAGAGACGTGTTCCAGCGTCATAAAACCTGGTGACTATCGATCTCGCTGATGGTTGGGTGATTCCTCCTAAGAGACGATAAGCGCCAGTACGGATTGTGCTCCCACGTACTGTCGAGTATATATTGGGAGACCCCTATAGGCATAAAACCTTTATCCATAGGAAGCCGTGTCGGCCGCCCTACTGATCGCAATGCACTGAACACAGCATTCGGGAAGATTGACCGCCCGTACCTTAAAAAGTATTCTGCGGTTTTGCGAAAAGTTTGGCACACCCTCTACCTAGATCTCCAGAGCAGTTCCTTTTGGCCTTTTTTAGACTCTATAACAGAAAAAGTCCATCCGAGCATTTGTCACTTCGGGCTCGTTAAAAAATCGAAGGCGACTAGAGCCATCTTTTGCTTTTTCTCGACTCTTTAAAACTGAAAAAGCAAGTTGTGTCTAAGCGTCGTTAAAATTTATTTTAAACGAAAAATTCATACCCTTTTTCTTGCGTTGATCTTTAGGTTGAGAAAAATGGAGCCCACCAACCAAGGAATTCCCCTTGGTGGAAATCCTAGTCCCTTCTCCTCTTGGGGAGATGTTGGTGCGCCCCATGTGGCCACATTGTCGCTTCCAGGACTGACAATTGGCTTGCCGGTCTGGCTCTTCTCAACCAATGTCGTTCAAAATACCACTATTCCTGAACAGTTGAATCAGTAGATAGACCAGTCCAGAGTTACCCACCAGCCTTCTACTTCCTCTAATTCTTCTTCTCCTCCTTCCTCTTCGCTTGACGGGACTGGTAAAGATAAAAACCAAGTTCCTAAGGAGAAGAAGGAAAAGAAGAAGAAAGAGAAGAAGAAGAAGGAGCCAAAAGCAACTGGGGGCAAACAAGTGTCGTCTAACAAAAATCCACACACAGCACTGACTAGGCCTAAATCGCCATGTGTCATATGCAAGGGAGACCACTTCCACAGAGATTGTCCCTGCATCCCTCGAATACTAAGGGACTGGTCTCCCCGTTTGCACAATCCGGTGGCATCAACCTCTGATAGCCATGTTGAATGCACACCGTCAACTAGCGAAAGTGAAGTCCCTAGACAAAAAGGGAGAGCTAGATCTCCCTGTAGACTGTATGAAGGCAACCACGCCATCCACCGTTGTCCCTTCTTAGACGAAGCGAAAAGAGTTTTGGATGATCGTCCGGTTTCACTGTTACGACTTCCTCCTGGATATAAAAAACTCTTGCCGAGTCCTTCGTTAGTTGAAAATCCAGTTGGCCCGCTCAAGTGGTCAGCTGAACCGCCGGTCATTGAAGATGAACCAGCTGAATCCATACCCGACGAAAGTAAAAAGGTCGAGGTGGCAGTTGACCCGGTCTTGCCTTCAGAGGTTTTATCTTTGAATGATACAGTCACTGAAGAGGATAAAGATGACACCATCCAAATTCTCTTCATCAACACAGACTCCGACGAGCACGGGGGCAATCCCCCCATTCCTTTATCACAGGAAGGAAGTTCGTCAGAGCGATACCCGGCCTTCTACTCGGTCCCACCACCAAGCAACCTAGTTGTATCCTTCGACTGGAACCAACTAGGCAGACCCCGTTTGCCAGCAAGCATACCATTCAGAATTATCGTCCAAATATATAGAATGGTCATGGCTGGCACCATCATTGATGAGGGGGCATCTGTGAGTATCCTTTCCTCTATTGCTTGGAAAGCGCTTGGTTCGCCAGCGCTTTTGCCTGAAATGAGAAATCTGACAGGCTTTGATAAAGGAACCAGTCGACCTTTAGGGATCCTCCCCAATGTGCCCATAACATTGAAAGGGAAGACCGTTCAAATGAACGTGATGGTCGTTCAAGGACCCTTGGATTATAACCTACTCCTTGGACGAGACTATATATATTGCATAGGAGCCATCGTCTCCTCACTCTTTAGAGTAATGTTTTTTCCGCACGAAGGAAGAGTGGTCAAGCTCGTGGACCAGCTTTCATTTCCCGGATCACGCATCGCAAATAGTCATATACCATCCCTAAATGGTCTCTTCACGCAAGAAGTGTCTCAACCTACAGTCCGTCCTCCCGATGAGCGCGAGTAATTCGGAGGGATATGACTGGAACCCAGGGGGCATGCGTCCTGGTTTGCTTCGGCAGGAAAAATTTGGGTATAGGGTAGGTTTCCGCGGGAGAATATGACTAGTCCGTACCCCGTCCGTGATTGAGACAGGGGTTGTTCTAGAATAAGATTCTTTTGTCAAAGTTATGTGAGTTGGCGGGCCTCGTTGCTCACCTTTGTTTATCTCGGTAGACATCGCCGAAGAAGTGTTTTGTTTGAAAGATTAACGGAACAATCTTTGGGTAACCTGAAAGAGGTAGGCCTCTCTCGGTAAAACAATTGTTTTGGCGGAAGTGAAGTAGAGGTAACCTTGAAACTCTGTTTTATACCTGGGGGCATGCAAACCTTTTGGAGTGCAAGCAAGGGGCGGCTATTTATTTTTTAAATTTTTAGGTCCTCCCTTTAAACCCGTAGGTCTAACCCTTTAAACTCGTAGGATTAGTCGTTTCCGAACTTGCATAACGAAAGGATGCGGGGCATAGCTTTGTAAGGCGCAAGCTCCATAAAAAATGGAATCTTACATGAGACATTCTTATCATATGACTGGATAATCGAGCAGTTTTAGCGCATAGTTCATGCTCGTTAAAAAATAAACATAAGATCGAGCAAGTGTTTCAATCCGCGTTTAACCTCGTTAAAAAATGAACTACCCTCCGGTAAATAACCATCGTGAATGTAACATTATCAGCCATTAAAGCCTTGGTCGTGTTTGCACCGTCACCTCCACTTTTCCATTGGCCGATCATTCACCTCCATTTGATTGTTTACCCATTTTGAGGAACAGCTGCGAAGAGTGATTTCACTAGCCATCCTTGTGACACTGCCGTGCTTGGAAAATTCCAACCCTTACCTGGAATCAGCTGCTACCCATTTTATCACTCATTCCTCAAAAGACGAGTCTTCTTTAAGCTCTTTTCATCTGACTCGTAAAACATGAAAAGATTTCTGAGTTTTGGCCTTCTAGCTCGTTAAAGCGACCGGAAGAGCTATCCCTCCTCTAGATTTTAATCTTTTTGGACCTGAGGGATTATTGCACAAAAAGATCGAGCGCTTGTTTTGTTCGGCTCGTTAAAACTATCGAAAATTCATCCCTTCTGTATTGTTTTATACTTTTTCGTACTTAAGGGATTAGATGACGAAAAAGGACTTTTGGAGTTAACTTAACGTACCTTTTTAGACTCTCTAAAAATGAAAAGGACTGAGTTATCTTTGTCGTTAGACTCGTTAAAAAGATTAATAGCGACAAACTTGTCTTTAGACGAGAACGAGTTTCACTATCGCTAGGCTCGTTAAAACATAGCGATGGGTTTGCCCGAAGGGCAAATTATAGAACAAGCATATGTTATCCTCCTCAAGCTTGACAAAAATAAAGAGGTACTGGTCAGCAATGACTGGGGAAAAATTGGGAAGAAACTCAAAGAACTTTTATTGGTAGCAAGTCGCTCTTGAACATGACACTTCCGCTCCGTGCCTGAGTCAGGTTGGGTTGTTTCATTCACCGGTCACATCACCATGGTCTCGCCATACCATCCACCTTTGGGGTAAATGCTACCAATCCATCACATAAGTGTCGCCGATATGTTCAAGAGAAGTCATCCAGAGAAGTCAGCCATGTCCCATCCACTACCATACATTATCCTTCATTCTTTCATGACCGCCACCCTGAACCATATATCATCAGATCGTTTTCACCTCCATCAAAATCATTTTCTCCGTTCCGTGTCACTGATGTGGGATACATCAAGGCCCTCCTTTGACGGATCGCTTCTTGTCGACATCAGCTCATTATCCAAGAAGTTGATCTAGGAACACCCCCTTCAGTACTTTGAAGCTTGCATGCCTCAATGGCAAGTTTCTCACTTCCGGCGACAGGTATACATCAATGACCTTCGACCGGGAGATTTTGCGTGGTGTTCGACGCCAAGTCCTTTATTCACACCACGTGAATTGTGCTGTAGTACCTTGAGGGTCATTATCATTATCGGTGATTCCTCTCGCGCTTGTTAACAGTTTACATCATTAACTGGTAATCAAGCGATGTCTTTCCATGTTCGACTTCAAAAAATTTCTCACATGGATCGACTTGTACTTAGAGTGAAGATCAGACGAGATTGAAGACCCCAAATCTAGTTTCATCCATCCGGGCTGCGATATATATTCAGGAAAAATAAAGACGTTGACATGTACAGCACTGCAGAACAGATAATCATCCTACCAAAAGGATGATGATTTCATCAGAATCATCAGTCTACCATCAGACGATTGTCTGTCCTATGTACATAAAAATGAATTTATAAAGCTGAGCATGGGAATGCCCGCCTCAGCTAGATCATGAAAGCAGTATAAAAAATAATGTATTGTATTGTATCTTATTACAGGTCTCCTCCCAGCATTGAATGAACTTCGGATCCTCCTAATAAAGCATTTCACCCAATAAACGGCCTCATACTTTAGGGGGCAATTGTTATAGACATTTTTGTGCCTTACAGCTATAAGCATGAAATGTCCATAATTCAAGGGATCCAAAGTCCCTAAATATGTTCTTACAGCTCCTAAAGGAACAAGGTCAACCAATGACAGCTTCTCCCAGAAGTTCTCCACCAAAAACCACTCAGAAACAGTCAATTCAGGATCAATTCAGAAGCTCCACTAGCTGCCTGCGTTGCAAAGCACCCAAATGCACTGGCTAGGTGCGTTGCAACGCACTTGGATGCACTACCAGGGTGCGCTGAGCGGGAAATGACAAATGGCAAGCTCATTCAACGAGGTGGAAAGACCATGGAAGCTTCCAGAATCTTCTCCAGTGACACTTGCCTCAATGAATTCGACTAGTGATGAGTAAGAGGCTCTCAACCTCCAAGTGGAAGCAAGAACTGACAGAGAGAAGCCACAAGTCAAAACATAAGCTGACTCATCCTCTCTGCTTACATCTATATATGGATCCCTCATCCCAGAGATCCAGAGGCTGGAATTTTGTACTTTGCAGAGAATTGTTGTTGGTTTGAGATTGAGATTAGTACGTTGGGTGATTTATGCTTTGTTGGAGGAGAGGAAGGGATTCATTTGCTGGGAGGTAGATGCTGGATCGGAACTCACTTGGTTGTATCTCCTCTTGGACTTTCTTATTCTATCAATAAACTATTTGAGTTTCTCCTACATGCTGTGTACCAATGATGTTTTGTTATGCTTACATGTTTAGCTTAATCTGATCTTGAGCTTTTTATGAATGTATATCTATATCTTCGTGTAGTTTCTCTCTCTTGTGATCTTGCAGGAATTCGGTGAAGCTGGGCCGGTAAGGGAGCAGGGAGCTGGGAACTATTGAAGAGAGGAGCAATTGGATCAATAAACTAGCAGAAGACACAGGTTAGTTACATCCTTTCTCCTCATTTACATTTCATAAAGAAGAAATACTCTATTAGTTTTCCTTGTTTGTTGCTAAGGCACTATCACACCTTAGAGTGGGGTAGGGGCATTCCGAATGGATACTTTTCCCAACAACACTCCTGCATCAACTGTTTATAGGAATATTGTGGGTTCACTCATGTACTTGGTGAAAAAATGGCTAGATTTATGCTATGTAGTTAATCAGCTAAGTTAAGAGATGTTTAGGCCTACCAATCTATATTGGAAGGCATAAAATCATGTATTGAGATACCTCAGGGGCACTACTCAGTAAAGATTATGGTATAGATGGATAGAGGGAGTGAATCTTCAAGGCTTCACAGATGCAGATTGGGTGGGGAGTCCATTTGACTAGAAAAGAACATCAGGAGGGATTTTCAATATTGGGTCAATGACAGTTTCCTCGTACAACAGAAAGAGATCGGATTCACTAAGTTCAACAAAGGCGGAGTACATGGCTACGAGTTAGGCAACATGTGAGGCCATCTGGATGAGGAAGATCTTGGTTGGTTTGTTTGGTCCGTAGATGGATCCAACAGTTATTTACTACAACGATCATAGTTGTATCAAACTCTCTAAAAATCTAGTTTTTCATGATAGGTCCAAGCACAATTATATCTGATATCATCATCTACGGGATTGTGTATTGAGGAGGATCATGTTCTTAGAGTACATTCCCACGAAGGAGCAAGATGTTGACATTTTGACAACGACATTATCTAGATGTAAATTTGAGTTTCACATAGACAGGATTGTGGTAGATGATAATCCCTTTCTTGTTGAGAGGGAGTGTTGAGAAATGGAAACAAGAAATTCTAGTTTAAATTTGTCCTTGAATTTAAACTGAGAACTAAAATAGAATTCTATTCTCATAGCAACTTGTAAATAGTTAATTAAGTTTTATTAACTTAATTATCTTAGGAATTTCAATTTGGAATTCTTTTGGAAGTTGTGTATATGTTCTCCCTAAATTTTATGCGTCCAGTTTGAGTTTAGATTGATTTGTAATTAGATAACTCAATTTACAGAGTTATAAATAGTTAAACTAGTTCTAACTGTTTGTTGAACTAGTATAGGATTAGCACTCGGTTAGTGCACTGGTGCATCCACAAGTGCTACTCCATTTAACTAAATATTCTCTCATCGGAAACTCATGCATGTCAGTTCTGAGAAAGACCCAGTTGAGACTACAGCTCAGGGACAATGTACTATCAGTTGTATGATTTACTGAGTTGTATAGGTCATGCATGCAATCAGGAAGAGGATATATATTTAATTGTGTAGTTTTGGAAGCATTAGATTCCCATTAATATGGGTTATTCAACCTAAGAATTGCACAAGGAAATAGGAGCTTGGCAAGCATTGGAAATTGGCTAAGTGTTGGCTAAGAGTGGGCTTGTGAGGCAGAGAGTTGAGTGTACTTGTGCAAAATTGTTCTTGTGAGAACACGCTTTGTATCTTCACTCATATTTCTGATTAATGCAATACATATAGGTGGGGTTTTGAGCAGTGGCTTTCCCCAGAAAAACGTATTTTGTTATGTGCCATTGATTTTTCTTCTTCTTTTTCATATTGTTTCATCGATCTATTGGATTTCGCTAGTTGAAAATAGAAGTATATTATTGTCTCTTGTTTTAGTAGATTACATGAGCTTGTGAATCTATAGGATTAAGATAAGGGATAGAGTATGGATTAGGGTAATGTTTCACATGTAGCGGGGACCATGGAGGAGGAGGACTTAGTAGTGCATTGAGTGAAAATTGTGATTCTTATTGTTGATTAGGTAATTTATTTTGCATGAAAGACTGCACTAGAGAAAAAGCTCCAAACCATTCTTGAGGACACGGGGATATCTGACTCAAAGAAGAGGGTGAAGGAGAGGGCCATAATGGCCATGAAGTAGGATGTTCAATTGGAGGAGGATTAAAAGTTTTCCATGGAACTACAGGATTATAAATTTTTTGAGGAACTTGCTCAAGACAATAAACATTATTCCACGTATTAAATGATGACGAGATTTGACTTATACCTGGAAATTGATTCAATTCCTTACTTGATTTCTTGAGCACCTTTAGTAGTCCTAGTAGTAATGGGAAATGTTCTATTGCATGAGAGTCTTCACAAATTCTACAAACTTCCAGGCTAATAAATGAACACTTTCCAAGGAAGTGCTTCTTCCTACAGTTGGCACAATAGATCAATAGTATTTCTTCATCCGTTTTTTGTTCTTCCTACAATTAATCCAATGTTGAAATCAAAGATTTAATAATATTATTTTTATGTTCAAGAAAAATATTAAAGTATGCACTTGTGAGTTCTTCATTAGATTATTTGTATATCTCTGTAGCATCATCAAAACTACTCATTTTATGATTCCTCAAAATACCATTTTCCTATTCTCAACAAGACAATTGGTATATTCTGACAGCACAGGAGTAATTTATATATATAAGGGAGTTATTTAGAACTTGGGAAATGAAAAACTTTCAAATAACCAAGATATGCAAGAAAGAAATAAATTCAAGGAACATAAACTTGAAAGAGAAACTAGATGAAAAGAAAACCAAACTGCAGCGGGTTACCAAGTTCAATTCCTTAAGAACCTCCCTGAAAATAGTGCCAAAATGTCAGGCATAATAAGAAAACTAACATTTAATTTTCATTCCAAGATTTCGTAAACTTCGAGGCACAACACTAGAAATTCCAAAGAGAACCCCCAACAACCTGCAAATCAAATTCTAGTCTAACTTGCACATCAATCTCAACAAATTAAATTGAATCTTGCACTTCAAAGGAAACTTGAGAAAGCATAAACACCAATCCTGACAGTTGAAAACAAACCTCAATCTAACATTTGGAAAACAAAAGGAAACCCTTACTATTGACAAACAAAAGGTAAATCCTAACTATTGTTTAACTGGAAACCAAGAAATTCTTACCAATTCAAACTGAACAACATCAAAGAGGAAGATTGTAAATGCTGAAAGAAATTTGAATTCAAGATCAATCCACACCATTCTTCATGCAAAGCAGATTAAGAAACACAAAACTCTTTTAACAATTTTTCACTAATTATATCCAACCCACCTTAATGCACTAGAGCTTTGAGGAGATTAGAATTTGGCTTACTAAAAGCATCATCATACATTGTCAAGTGTGTTTAATGTGTAGATAAAATAGACCTAATTTAAATATTTCCATTCTCTCTCATACTATAGCAATTATCTTGTTTTTGAAATAAATAACACCTAGAAGAAAACACATCAAATGAATATTCAAAAGATGAATATGTCAATTCACGAGTTACCATTTATCAACAAATGTATGCATTACTATAGGATTCAAAATCATAAAGGTCTTCCAATAATGATAAGTAGTGTAGGAAGATCAAATTATCAAGCCCTCAACACGTTTTTAGACCAATACAAGCATTCAGAACTAGAATAATTTCGATAGATAAAAAGCACACCAACCCCTGCAGCTTGACATCGGATACCCTGTTCATCCTTCATCACAATCATTAGGGTAGAGGTGACAAATCAAAATTAGTGCAATATTACAAAAAACTCGAGTTCTAGCTGAATCAAAAGATACATGGTCATCACCTAGAGGAACAAAGTATCATAAGAAAAGTATAAATCAGAACGAGAAATTCAAATTGCACAAAATATTTTGAAGATTACACAACATGAATATGCATAATTCAAAGGAAGAATGATAGATCATTGGCCTAGCATTTTTCATACAAATTCATTCTATACCAGGTGACAATTTCCGCAAGTAAAGCAAAAATAGATCAGAATGAAAATCACTTTAAGAGACCCTACATATATAACATTAAGCACACCATGCCACATAGTAAATGACAAATTCAATATACTTACTCAACATATCATAACATACCCTAATATCATCAAATCAGAGTGGTGTCAAGCTAGTCTAGTGGAGAACCCAACGAGCTCATACCCTCTATCAACGATTTAGTTCACACAAAGATTATAATCATAAAATGTATAACATAATTAAACAAAACCTAGCGTGAACTACTTCAATTAATCTTTGAAAGCTCAATCTTTACATGGTGCAGGAAAATATCAGACTCCAACAAATAGAGGGAGTGATCCACATATTGACTATACTCGTGTAATGTTACATTGGAACCATCTCCCTCTAGGCTCACGATGATCTTTCAGTTTATACAAATTGGGCTACTAACAAGCCAATCGAATACAGAAGGAATAGATCACAAATGGTAACAGTTTTCCACAGATACAAGTTGTGTAGAAATTTTGAATAATATGACACTTATTCATAGATATTATCCCGATTATACACTATTGTGGAATACATGCACAATACATAATCTCCTCTACGTTGATCATCAATTTAGCAGCATCAAAAACAATGAAATATCAATCACATGCACACATTAACACAGTATGTAACCCAGGGAAAGCTTACAGCTGAAAACCCCACACTATCTGTATATTAATGATTGAGAACATGTAACAATACATAGTACAATACTCCTCACAAGTATCCAGCACTATCTCCACCTGTTACACACAAAAATAGCTCAGATCCGAACAAGTCACAGGTTCAAATCTCCTCCACTGCTTTGCCTACCTCCACTGCACAATGCTTGAGAATCACTCACTCTGGAAATCACGTGAGCACATGCTATAATACTTGGTATTGGCCCACATTGCGTAGTCTTCATTGGCATAACTCAATCCCACTAATTGTGCAAGATCTCATGCACAACTATAGTCACAACTTATAGCAATCTCAACCTCTAACACATGTCTCCACTGAACTGTACATGGACTGACATGCAACTGAGTTAACTGGTGTATTCTTTAGTTTCTTTATGAGTTAATAATTAATTCACACAACTCATAATTAGTCTATTTGCAGTTAGACTAATTACAACTAGTTTAACCAAGTCAAACTGAACACAACTCCATCAACTCCACATCCAACTCCACCAAACTCAACTACTTGAGTTCTAACTGAAGTCCTGCATGCAATAGCTCAACTGACTCATAAGAAAAGCATATTTCCTTCTGACAGCTGCATGTGCCACATCTATACCTCAAACTGAAGTGCTCCAAGAGGATAAGATAAATTTTATATTCCAAATATTATTATGAGACAATAATATTTGACTTTTCTATTTTTAGCCTGGCAATCTAAAAATAGACTTTGATCACACTGCTGTAACCAAAAATAGAAGTCCATCTATTTTTTCCCAATATGACCAATCATCCATAAACAACATCCTACAACTCATAGACCATGATCCATATGTCTAAAAATAGACATAGTTTAAAAATAGACTTTGCACCATAATTTGCCTGCAGGCCCACTTAGTGAAGGCGACTCCTTTCCACTAAGCTCCATCATCTTGTTGCATTCTCAACACTCCCTCTCAACAAGATATGGATTATCAAAAACCCCTATCCTACCTCGGTGGTACTCGAATTTGCTCCTGGTGAGCGCCTTCGTCAAGATATCAGCATCCTGATCCTCCGTTGGAATGTATGAAAGTAACATGATTCTCCGTGCGCACAATCTCTGATATGATGGTACCTAATGTCAACGTGCTTAGATCTATCATAAAATATAGGATTAGCTGAGAGTTTAATGCAACTCTGGTTATCACAGTAAATCATAGTAGGATCCAAGTGAGAACTGAACAAACTGACCAGAATCTTCCTCATCCATATAGCCTCGCATGCAGCCAAACTTGCTACCATATACTCGGCCTCTGCTGAACTGAGTGCCACGGATCTCTGCTTCCTACTGTACCAAGAAACTGTTGTCGACCCGATACTGAAGACTCCTCATGATGTGCTCTTTCTATCCGTTGGGCTCCCTGCCTAATCTGCATCCGTGAATCCACATAGCTTCACCTCATCCTCATGTCTGTACCACAAACCATATCCTGATGTGCCTCTCAAATAACGCAATACATGCTTTCGTACCTTCCAGAAGAGCTTGGTTGCCTTAACCATAGCTTGTGAAAGCTGGTTAACAGCATATCATATATCGGGTTGTGTATTGACCAGATACATAAGCGACCCCACCAACTATCGATAAACAGTGGCATCCACTTCTTCTGCCGAAGTGGCATCCTCCTTCTCCAACCTCCACGAAGAGGAGTATCAACAGGCTTGCAGCCATGCATGTTGAACTTCTCCTGTATCTCTCGAGCATACTTACCCTGAGAAACAAATAGTCCATCACTGCACTACCAAATTTCCAATCCCAGGAAATAATGAAGGAGGCCCAAGTCCTTCATTTCAAACTCCTTAGCAAGATCATCCTTACATGAAAGTATCAACAGCTCATCACCCGTTAGAATCAAATCATCTACATAAAGCACAATGATAAGCAACTTACCCTCCACCACAATCTGGTATAGGTTAGGATCCGCCTCACTCTTGGAGAATCCAAGTCCGGTGAAATAGTTGTCTATCCGTGTGTACCAAGCACGTGGTGCTTGTTTCAACCCATACAACGCTCTCTTGAGCCTGCACACATGCAACTTGCTGCTGAAGATCTCAAAACCTTCAGGCTGCTCAATGTACACCTCCTCCTCAATGACTCCGTTGAGGAACATAGTCTTCACATCCATCTGATGAATGTGCCATCCATTCTGCACTGAGAGAGCAAGAATCGTCCGTATGGAAGAATACCTTGCGACAGGTGCAAAGGTCTCCTCATAATCGATCCCCTCTATCTATGAAAAGCCTTGGGCAACAAATCTTGCCTTTTACTTCTCCACACTCCCATCAGCTGCCTACTTAACTTTGTAGATCCATCTCGAACCCAACACTGATTTCCCTTCCGGTCTAGGAACAATCTCCCATGCACTATTTCTGACAATCGAATCATACTCTTCCACCATGGCATCTACCCATGCGGGATCCTCCACAGCTTCCTTGAAAGAAGATGGCTCAATCACAACACATTTGCTCACAAGAGCCATGTATCCAGTGTATCGATCAGGTGACTGTCTCTGCCTGCGTTGGGTTGTAGGTGGTCCTACAACTTCCTCTACATCTTGAGCCAGTCGCTCAGCTTCTGTCAAGCACTTTCGCCCTCTGATGGTTGGCGCTACATGAGTGGTCTCTTCCACTCCATGAACCTTGTCCTATGGCTGATCCATGTCCTGAAGCTCATCCTTAGGAACTAATAGCTCCTCATCTGCATGCAAGTGTAGCTCCCTCTCAATCGAACACTTCATGGCTTTCTCCTCCTGAAATTTTATATCCCGTCGCACAACAGTCTTACCACTGTCTGGAAAATACACACGATAGTTGTGGGGCATATCAACGTACCCCAAAAATATCCCAACCTCTGCGGTCAGCTCCAACTTCTTCCTGGCATCCTTCGTCACATGCATGTAAATGTTATCACCAAAAATCCTCAAATGAGAAGGATCAGGCTTCTTACCAGAATAAACCTCCTTGGGTGTACTCATGCCAAGTATCCTGTGAGGACAACGGTTCTGAACGTAAATTGTTGTACTGCATGCTTCCGCCCACAAGTGAAGGGGTAGGCCCTGATCATGCAACATCACCCATGCAGCACCCATGATCGTTCTATTCTTCCACTCAGCAACCCCGTTCTGCTGTGGGTTATGGGGAGCTATGAGCTCTCTTCGAATCCACTATGCTTTGCAGAAATCCTTGAACTCGCCAGAGATGTATTCACCACCATTATCGCTCCTAAGAGCCTTCACCTTCTTCCCCAACTCCTTCTCGACCAGTGCTTTGAACTCATAGAACTTTGAGTATGTCTCGTTATTCTTTTGCATGAAAAAGATCCAGCACTTACGAGAGAAATCATCAACAAAGATCACATAATACTTGTGTTTTTCTGTCGAAGCTACTGAGCAAGGTCCACACACGTCTGTGTGAATTCTCTCAAGGATCGTCGTGGCGCAACTATCCTTCTCGTGAAAGGTGGATTTCACAAACTTTCCCAAAGTACACCCCTTGCACTGATCTAACTGCGCAAGAGTGCCTTTAGGAAGCCCTGTAGTGATCTGCTGCAGTATCTTCAAGGCTCCATGGTGAAGGTGACCCAATCTCCTGTGCCACAACTCGCCATCATCCCAGCTCACCAATCCTTCTACCTTGCATGCCATTTCTGTGCATCCATCTACATGCAACTGATATAGGTTCCTCACTCGAACCCCTATCTTCCGGGTTTCTCCAGTTGTCTTACTGCACAGGAAAGCCTTTCCCTCGCTTAAAACAACATCATGTCCCTTGTCTTCTAACATCATCACAGAGATAAGATTATTCTTCAATCCTGGAACATGCATCACTTCCTTCAATACGAAGGGTTTACCAGACTCCCTCTCAAAGGAAATGGTACCAATACCGGTCGCACTGTATCTACCATCATCGCCCATCTCGATGTGCACTCCAAGATCTTTGTCCTCCAAATCAGAAAACAAATCTCAATCTCATGTCATGTGAAAAGATGCACCACTTTCTAAGAACCACACCGATCCCATCACACTTGAAACCAAGCATGCAATCAATGAAAAATCAAGCTCAAACTGCAAGGCTAGAGCCTCTCTTGCTGCAGATCCATCAGCTTGCTTGTTCTTCTTCTTCTGTGGACAATTAGTGGCATAGTGTCCATGCTGGTGACAGTGAAAACACTTCACCTTGGACATGTCCTTCTTCTTGCCTTTCGCACCAGACTGAGAAGCTTTCTTGCTCTTCCCCTTCTTTTCTTTGGCAGCCAAAGCGCAATTTTCTTCATCATTTCCCTTTGATGAAGATCCATCCCTAGTATTCCGCCTGATCTCCTCCTGCACAAGATCTGACCAAAGTCTCTCCCATCCTGGCAATTTCTCTCGACCATTGATAGAGTCATGATAGGAATGCCAACTCTTCGGAAGACCAAGTAGAGCCAAGCTCACCAAGTCCTCAGCATCGACAGTCACCCCCACACTTCCCAGTTCATCTCTGCACTGAGTGAACTTCGTGAGATACTTGGGCATACTGTCTCCCTTCTCACATTTGATGTTTCTGAGTTTATCCTTGAGCACCAAATTCCTCTGATTGCTCTTTCTTTGGAATATATCTATTAGTGCTTTCCACATCAAGTGTGGAGAAGCCTTTCCATGCAGGCTGGACACAATGTGATCCTTCACACCCTCCAACAAAATCCTTCGACACTTTGTTGTCTTCTTTTGCCAAGCATCAACTTGCACAACATCAGTAGGCTTTGGGACATCAGCCTCTATGAAATCCTTCAGCCCATTATCATCCAACACTGCCTCCATCCTATCCTTCCATGAAACATAATTCGAGCTGCTCTCAAGAGCATACTCCAATCACAATCCGTTGAAAGACATTGCCTCGTTGATACCAGGAAAACACTGCTGCAAATTCGAATTCCACCAGCTCCAAACTCAATCGCCTCTGATCTAAGATTCGTGAGAAAAAGTTATTTCTCGTACAGATATTGACTGTATGGGCTTTTACCAGATATCTCACCTTCCAAAGGAAGGATGAATCCAGAGGCTACCTGGCCCGATTATAGACTCTGCCTGAAGAAATAAGATGTAAACACTTTCAGAATAGTAGATCTGATGATCAACAGCTCTGATACCATGTAGAAATTTTGAATAATATGAAACTTATTCGTAGAGATTATCCCAATTATACACTATTGCGGAATACATGCACAATACATAATCTCCTCTACGTTGATCGTCAATTTAGCAACATCAAAAATAATGAAACATCAATCGCATGCACACATTAACACAGTATGTAACCCAGGGAAAGCTTACAGCTGAAAACCCCACACTATCTATATATTAATGATTGATAACATGTAACAATACATAGTACAATACTCCTCACAAGTATCCAGCACTATCTCCACCTGTTACACACAAAACTAGCTCAAATTCGAACAAGTCACAGGTTCAAATCTCCTCCATTGCTTTGCCTGCCTCCACTGCATAATGCTTGAGAATCACTCACTCTGGAAATCACGTGAGCATAGGCTATAATACTTGGTATTAGCCCACATTGCATAGTATTCATTGGCATAACTCAATCCCACTGATTGTGCAAGATCTCATGCACAACTACAGTCACAACTGATAGCAATCTCAACCTCTAACACCTGTCTCCACTGAACTGTACATGCATTGACATGCAACTGAGTTAACTGATGTATTATTTAGTTGCTTTATGAGTTAATAATTAATTCACACAACTCATCATTAGTCTATTTGCAGTTAGACTAATTACAACTAGTTTAACCAAGTCAAACTGAACACAACTCCATCAACTCCACATCCAACTCCACCAAACTCAACTGCTTGAGTTCTAACTGAAGTCCTGCATGCAATAGCTCAACTGACTCATAAGAAAAGTGTATTTCCTTCTGACAGCTGCATGTGCCACATCTGTAGCTCAAACTGAAGTTCTCCAAGAGGATAAGATAAAATTTATAGTCCAAATATTATTATGAGACAATAATATTTGACTTTTCTATTTTTAGCCTGGCAGTCTAAATTTGATCACACCACTGTGAACCAGAAATAGAAGTCCATCTATTTTTCCCAACATGACCAATCATCCATAAACAGCATCCTGCAACTCATAGACCATGATCCATATGTCTAAAAATAGAATTTCCACCATAATTTGCTTGCAGGCCCACTTAGTGAAGGCGACTCCTTTCCACTAAGCTCCATCATCTTGTTGCATTCTCAACAAGTTGGATCTAGTTTTGTGCAACTAAATTTCAAATAGAGGAGCTGAATCTGGTACATGAGGGACCTTTTTGTTAACTAGCTCCTCTTTTCTCGGTCTGTGACTAGTGGTGAAAACTCAGTGGGATGTTGACCAACAAGCATTTACCAAAATATCTTGGAACTGATGTTGAAACTTCCAGGTAAGTAATGTCCTCCAAATTTGAATAATTGAAGTAGTCTATGCATTCTTTGACTCTAGTGCAGGAGTGTGAGTTCAGGAACTTGATACATGGTATAGGAACCTTTAAGAGTGCGGTGGTCTATAACTTATAATAAAATGGTGCAAGAATCTTCATGAGTGAAAGAATCCCAATTGGTTCAGGAAATTGATGCATAGTATATGGAGGTGAGTGCGGGATCAAGGCCTGTTGGCATATGCATAATAAGGTAATCAACTAAGTTTAAACCTGCAAGCACATGAACTATTATTAATGATTCTTTTAATGTTTAAATCTCGTTAAAACAAGGGAATCATGGCAAATAGTAAATACTTACTATATTGTGTCCAAGAATGCACAAAACCACGACAATAACCATTCAAAATAAACAAAAGCATGAGTTATTTCTGAGTAAAGGGTAATATAAAGCAAGACAAAATAGAGGCTTGAAAGTATAGATTATGGTACATAGGACAGAGGGAGTGAATATTTAAGGCTTCACCAATGAAGATTGGGCATGGATTCAATCAAACAGGAAAAGTACTTCAAGTTCTATCTTTAGTGTTGGGTCAACAACTATTTTCGGGTATAGTAAGAAGCAACGGTCTTTGCAATTCAACTTAGCAGAGGTTGAATACATGGCTACAAGTCAAGCAGCATGTGGGGCCATATGGATGAGGAAAATAATTTTAGGTATTTTTCAGTCCAGAGATGGATCTGACAGTGATATATTGTGATAAACAGAGTTGCATTAAGCTCTCTAAGAAAATGGTATTTCATGATAGGTCCAAGCACATTGATATCCAGTTCATCATTTGTGGGACTGTGTGCAGAGGATAATTATGTTGCTACAATACATTCCAACTAAGGAGAAATATGTTGACATCTTGACAAAGGCATTGTTAAGAGGTAAATTTGAATTCCACATGTTTAGGATAGGGGTGGTGAAAAACCCCTTTCTTGCTAAGAGGGAGTGTCAAAAACTGTAGCAAGAAATGTTGGAAATAATACTGGGGGGGGGAGGTGGATCATTATTAGCAAATCAATAATATTTCATTTCCATAATTAGATTCATATACGCTACTTCAATTGATGGAACTTGCATGTATACACATCTGTATTTAAGGAAACTAGCATATATCCTGCAAACTTATGATTCAGTTAATTTATCATATGTTGATATTTAATCAGTGCATCATAACCATATAAACAGTAACCAGGTGTAGTAAAATAGAACAAATAATCACACACACATGAACACAAGATATAAGGTGGAAACCTAATGTGGGTGAAAACCACCTGCTACAATCATCTCTATCTTCTTTTAATAAGAAACTTCTTTTTACAATTTTTGCATTGGTGCAGTCTTATACCAGTACACAGGCTTATACCTGTAGAAGGCTACAAACTTCTCTCATTCTCTAGCTTCTCCTAGAAGGGAGCTACAACCCCCTAGCTCTTGTACTAGCTGATATGTTTACTAGTAAGTAGGTGCCAGCCTACAGAAGGCTACAACCTTCTCTTTTCTTCCAGGTACCACGTTTCATAAATTTTTAGAGTGGATCCATCAATAACATCATTCAAACATCAAATACATCTGCATCAATCAATCTCCTTTGCACCAACCACAACTAAATCGATTAATCACTTTTCAGAATGCTGTAACCAGAATACAGTAACCAAAAAATAGTAACCAGAACCCAGAACATTGTAACAGCAACCAGAAGTAGCTAAAGCATATTTTATGAGATATATGCTACTTCAATGTGTCGAACCTGCATGCATACACACTTTTCTCAAGGCGAACCTGCGTACAGATCTGCAAATCAAATTTAAGATGTATATGTTGTTTTGATATGCAGAACCAGCGTGTATACGCACCTTTTCTAAAGTGAACCTGCGTACAGATCTATAAATGATGATTTAATCTTTACAATAATTCCAGACTTCAGTTATACCCAGATCATCATATTTATAGTCTACAACATGCACCAGTTATTCAAATAAAAGATCAAAACACACAAAGATACTTCACTTCAAGCCTTAAGATCTTGACCCATCATTAGATCTTATCCTTCATCAAGCACTAAGGTTCATCCTTGATTCAGATCCATCTATGCACCATAATCCAATAACTTGTATTCTAGATCTTGCTCTTCATTAGATATTCATTGCATGAGTGCCTTTGCCTAATGATCTTCTCCTCCTTTTATAGTCATAGGCCTTACTCAATACCATGGACCAAAACCACTTAGAACCAATACCTTTGACCAAATACCTAGGGTCAACACTTCAGACAGGATACCTTGGACCAATACCATGGATCAAAATACCATGGACCAAACACCACGGACCAAAACTAAGTTTTCCAACATGTACGTGACTTTCATTCCGTGAAAGTGAGTTTGTACGCTATACGTGCCTTTTCGTCTATGAGCCCGCATGTACACGCAGCTTGGTCAATGAGGAACCTGCGTATACCTTTCTTTCTTCATTCTGAGAGTCTAAACTGTGATCTGTCATCTAAGTGAGTTGCCATCAAGGACAACACCTGTGTCATAATGCCAAATCTGTGTCATAATGCCAACAAGAAAGGCTCAATTTGACTTTAGCCTTAGTCAAATTGAGTAAATTGGTTCTTGTCACTTACTTTGCTCAATAAATTTGAGTTAGTGGGATTGGAGTTTAGTAATGCATGTTTGATTACTAAATTTTAGCAATTTAGTTTAGTTATTTTCAGTTGTACTCAGTTAACTGACCTCTAACTATTGATAGAATCAGTTGAAGGTTAGTTGTGCAGTGGGACAACAACCTAACTTAGAGATTTCTCAGTTAACTGGTCAATAAGCTGAAAATAACTCATGCTTGCATGGAATTCAGATTTCTTAGCTGAAGTGGAGGAGACAAGTCCAATGTAACATGAATTGTATTGAAGCAAGCAAAGTTCCTTCTACAGATTAATTACTCCAAAAGACTTGGAATATAAATATATCCATGAGGATAAAGTATATATTAAAATTGTATGAATAAGATTATTTACAATGAGAACAAGAGGCTTGCTTATATATCAAGCAAGTGTCTCTTCATGGAGAGTCATGTCTCATTTAGACATGACTCTTCAGCCTAATTAATAATTAACTAATAATTATTTATGGTTATTATCATTTACATTATTTTACATTATTTCCTATACATTTATTCATAACATTGCCTTCCTCCTCAAAAAGATTTGTCCTCAAAGCTTGTTGATGAAAAAGGCTTGATCTCTTTTTCGGCTTCAAATGTCTTTCTCTCTGGGAACAATCATCTTTGTCGATACAAGCTGATATGATCTTCTAAGTGAAAAACAAAATTGTCGCACTGAGTAAGGGATCAGAGCATCCTAGATTAATCTTCTGTGTAGTATTCTGATAATTGGACTTTTGTAACGACTTGTCAGCATAAGATGAGATTTATGTTACGTCATTATTCTTTGGAACATCATTTTGTTGTTTCTAGTCTGAATGGTCCCAATACATAGCTTGGTTGATTTGTCTACTCTCGTGATTCGAATGCTGATAGGGAAATTTTTTGGTTTGACATTCCCTTATTAAGTGTGTGGAAATTTTTTGTTTTACTTCAGGGGATGATGTTGTTGAGTTCATTACCAAACCTTCACTTGGGGTGTTTATCATCTGAACTGCAACATTCAAGTGTGTCTTTTCTTCAACTTGCTTGTCTTCTTCCTGAGTTGTGACTTTCACTAGATTGGTATCTCTTATTTTGTCGTCAACTTGAATTCCTACATTTGATGCTTCCTTCTCGATAAGTTGTTGTACCTTGTTTTCTAATGACTTCTTATCTTTCTTAAGTTTCTTAATTTGCGTCAATAATTTTTCACTATGGTTTTTAAGCCGAGAAACTTCTTCATTTTTGTTAGAAATGATCTTGTCAACTTCTCCTTGCATATTTTGTAAAACAAATTTCCTTCTTAAGAAATTACTTTCGAAATATCTGATATATCTTCTAGCGTTACTGAATTTGGTTTCAGTGTAACATCTTGGAGTGTTATTTTCTTATTCTTGTATGAAAATGTTAGAAACTTTTTCTTCATATTTAAGATGACAAATCCTACCATTTCCATCTAGGGTGATCCCAAAATAATGTCACCTTGATTGTTCCATAGGGTGTGAACTGAGAATTGCAATACAAATGTATAATCTTCAATGTTTAACTGTAAATTGGCTATGTCATATATTTCCTATACATATATTCATAACATGTATACTATTTGAGTGTACAATTTTTGCATGCACTCAGCAGATTAATTCCTTGAGAATTTCACAAGGAAAAAGGGACTTCCCTATTATTTAGGAACTCAAATTTTCTCAAATTTTCACAAGGAAATAAGAGGTTGGTGGAGCAAACAATTGGCTAAGTGTTGAAGATAATTGAAAATATCCTAGAATTGGTTGAGTTGGTTCATGTAACCTCGGGATAGGAATTAGTTTTTATTTCTTAGGATGTTGTTCTAACTTCCCTAAAACCGTGTTTTCTATTTAATGTGTAATGTGCATGAACAATGTAGAGCGTTTTGCAAAGCCAGACTCTCCTAGTTCAGACTCTCTTTCATAGAGCTAACCAGTGGGTTTTATTTCATTTAATACAAACATTATCATTTTTATCATGATATCAAATCATCAGGGCTAAGGAATCTATACGTCATCTGGTGGGTGCGACTAAACCGAAATCGACGCAGGTTTTGAGTGGATAAGCATGATGATAGCATTATTGCGATGACATCTTAGATATTAGGTGTACATCTGCGACACGTCTCATAAAATTGGTGTCATCTGCGATGATCATGTAAACAACAAAAGGGATTTGAGAGAAGGCTGCATCTTGGAGAAAGCTGCAGAGGCTGACAACAGAAGGTTGTCTGGAGGCTGTGAAGGAAGCCACAGTGATCAGTGGGTGTGCTGCGAGATCAAACAACATTGAAGATTAGTGATCTATCTCTGTCACAGATCTGGGGTAAAATCTAACATCTTCTTTAACCTGTCAAATTTTTTTTTCTAAATCACCAAGATGAATAACAATATGTTTGAAGCATGCTTGAATGATCATAACAAGCTCGATGGTTCCAATTATGAAAATTGGAAATTCAAGATGTAGACTCTGCTAGACATGCAGAGTGCTTAGACAATTGTGAATGGGGATGAGCCGAAGCCCATGCTGGATCAACATTGATCCCAGATTGGGAGAAGTGAGAAGGTAAAGCAAGGACACTATTGAAGATGTCAGTGAAATACTGCATCATACCACACATCAAATCATGTAAGACAACTAACAAGATCTTGGAAATTCTGAAGGAGTTATATGAGATCAGGAATTCAAATCATGTTCTGTTCCTCAAGAGTAAGATCCCATCCCTGAAGATGGAGGAGAATGAAACAATTGCTTCATTCGTATAAAGGATCAAAGACCTGAAGAACAAATTGGAAGACATTGGTCATACAGTTGACGACATAGATCTTGTAACCATTACAATGAATGGTGTCACTGATGATTACCAAATTTTCATCACTGGGATAAATGCTAAAGAGAAGATGCCAAAATTTGAAGAGATGATAGGTATACTGATGCAGGAAGAAGAAAGAAGATCGACTCTGAAGCCCCAGAGTGTCGATCTTTCATTGATGGAAAAGAAAAACTTCTTCAAAGGGAAAGGAAGTCCACAATAGAAAAATAGAGCAAACTCACACAAAAGACCGAATCAAACCCAAGGTATGCATCCGAATAGAAACTACTCTGAAACTAAATGTTTTTATTGCGGAAAACTGGGTCATATTGCCAAGGAGTGTAGGAAGAAGAAATATCATGAAGAACAGCAAAAGCAGAAAAGACATGCAGGTCATCTTGCGAATGACAATCATGTGCAAAATTTGAGATTGTTCATGACATATCATGATGAGAATGTTGATGCAGAAATCTGGTATGTAGATTTAGGAGCGTAACACACATGATAGGGAACAAGCATTGATTCAGAGATTTTAAAGAAATCAACTAAGGAGCACAGATTTACCTAGGTGATTATAGAAGTCATCAAATCAAAGGGTGTGGGAAAGTTTCTGTCATTCTACCTAATGGTAATATCAAACAAATTCATAATGTTATGTATGTCCTTGGTGTAACAAAGAACTCGATTCATGTATCCATGATTACAGATCAAGATCTAAAAGTTGAATTCTTTAAATCTAACTGTTATATTAAATATCTGCTAGATGGAATGAAGACAATTGCTACAGGAATTCGAACAGGAGGACTATACAAGTTGGATGTAAGACTTGCACTAGTTTGAGCATTAACAGCAGCGAGTCTGACTATAGAAGAGCTATGGCATCAGAGATTTGGCCACGTCAACTACAATGATTTGATGTTACTACAAAAGAAGGAAATGGTAAGAGATCTTCCTATGTTAAAGCAAGTACATAATGATTGTGATGCCTGTACATTAGGAAAAATGCATAGAGAATAATTCCCTGTTTGTGTAGAAAAGAAACAGAGGGATATACTTGAATTAGTGCACACAGACCTTTGTGGACCCATGCAGACAAAATCATTAGGAGGTGCACTGTATTTCCTATTGTTTATTGATGATTGTACGAAGTTTTATTAGGTCTATTTCTTAAGTAAGAAGAGTCATATATTCGAATACTTTAAGCATTTTAAAAATATGATTGAAAGACAAATAGGGAAACAGATAAAAATTCTCCGTTCTGATCAAGGGGGAGAATACAGGAAGGATGAGCTTATCAGGTATTGTAAAGATCATGGAATTTTGTAGCAATTCACAGTACCCCATACTCCACAGAAGAATGGAGTAATAGAAACAGAACACTGGTGGAATGTGCTAGAAGTATTTTTAAAGGTAAGAATCTTTTGAATGGTTTTTGGGCTGAAGTAGTGAATACTTCAGTTTATTTGAAAAATAGGAGTCCTACAAAGAGTCTTGAGTCTAAAACTCCTTATGAAGCATTATATGGATTTAAGCCTACAGTAAAACACTTAAGAATATTTTGATCTAAAGCATTTTCCCACATTCCAAAGGAAGATAAAGGAAAATTAGATTCAAAAGCCATGAGATGTACCTTTATAGGGTATTGTTCACAGTATAAAGCTTACAGATTATTCAATCCCTCTACTCACAAGATTTTTGTTAGTAGAGATGTCAAATTCCATGAGAAGGATCATGAAGAATCTGGTGAGCACAATGACGAATGGGACATTCCGTACTTCGTGGAAGAAGAAGCAAAGAACAATCAGGGTCAGCAACAGACAAAGGTAGAGGATGAACAACAACAACAACAACAACAACAATAGTAGCAGGAAGAAAAAAATGATGATCAAATAAGGTTTGAAGCCACTCCACCACTCAGGAGATCAGGTAGGAAAGCTCAAATGCCTACAAGGTATAGGGAAAATGCTTTTATAACTAGTATGATGAATGTGGTTGAACTATCTAGTTTTAAAGAAGCAAATGAATGTAGTGAATGGAAAATAACCATGGAACAGGAATATGATTCAATAATCAGAAAAAACACTTGGGAATTGGTTGAACTTCCTAGAGGAAAACAAACCATAGGTTGTAAATGGTTATATAAACCGAAGATTAATGTAGATGGAACCATAGAAAAACTAAAAGCTAGGTTGGTAGCAAAGGGGTACTCACAAAAATAAGGGATAGACTATGAAGAAACCTTCACCCCTATAGCTAAATTGAATACTATCATAATATTAATCGCTTTAGCTACTAAGAAACATTGGATGATGCACCAACTAGATGTAAAGTCTACATTTTTTAATGGAGAACTAAAAGAAGAGGTTTATCTAGAACAACCAGAAGGGTTTGTCCAAAAAGGAAAAGAACATTTAGTTTGTATATTGAAGAAAGCACTTTATGGACTAAAACAAGCTCCTATGTTCACGTAACCTCGGGATAGGAATTAGTTTCTATTTCTTAGGATGTTGTTCTAACTTCCCTAAAGCCATGTTTTCAATTAAATGTGTAATGTGCATGAACAATGTAGAGTGTTCTATAGAGTTAGATTCTCTTGATTTAGACTCTCTTTCGTAGAGCTGACCAGTGGGTTTTATTTCATTTAATACAAACATTGCAATTTTTATCACTAAGTGTTGGCTAGGGGCTCTCATTCAGCATAGGGAAAATTTATTCTTTTGTAGGTTGTGCTTAGAGCTGGAGCGAGAAATTGTAATAGTTTCTCTATTCAACTAATTAATGCAAAGGGTCTTGAGGGGTTTTTCCCAGTTGGGTTCCCCTAGAAATCACTGTCTACTTGTGGTTTTTCTTGTTGCATGTCTATGCATGTTATTCTAAATTGTGAATTCCATTCCACAAATCAGTAGAGTAGAATTGTGTCTCTTGTTTTTTAGTTCGAAATATTGAGTAGTCGCAATTTCTATAAAATTTCTATAGATTTTCAAAATTGGATACATGACATGTTGTGAAAATTCATTCTTGGGAAAAATCCATAAGGAACAAGTTTGGGAGAAGTAGACCTGATGAAGGAAGAAGTAGTAGGTAGATTTGGTGAAGGTCAAAGTAACTAATGAATCTAGTGAATCCATAAGCAACAAGTAAACTTGCTGAATGTAGAAGAAACTAACATGCATTTTGAAGAAATAGGAAGACTTAATGACGTAGGTTGGTGACTACAAATATTTTTAGCAATGGGGATTGGTGTCTCTTATAGGTTGGTGCCTACAAATCTTACAATAATGGGGATTGGTGTCTCTTGAAAGTTGGTTCCTATAAAACAACATAGGGGTTTGGTTTCTTTTTTAGTTTGGTGCGTACAAAGTAGGAAAGAGGATCAAGTCTTTTGTAGGTTAGTACCTACAAAGCAACATAGGGGATTGGTGTCTCCTATAGGTTAGTTCTTACAAAGAAACAGAGGGTATTGTTGTCTCATGGTTGTTGGTACCTACAAAAAAATAGAGAGGATTGGTGTCTCCTATAGGTTGGTGCCTTCTAAATGATGTAATAGTAGGTTGTTCCTATAAGAACTTTAATATAAAGAAGTTTTGTGGTTTTCTCCTGTAAAGGTTTCCATGTATATCTTGTGTTACTTTTTCAGTTTATGACATTGATGTTCTATGATGTTGAAATGTTTAAATAAGTAAAACTTTTCATTATACTGATTCACTGCCCTCTTAGTATATTATGAATTCAACACAAAGAGGAGGCCCTTAATGTGAATGACAAGTTTAATTCGACCTAAGAAGAGTTTTACTAGAATATGAATTCTATTCAAGTTCAACACAAAATATTAAATAATTATTCATAAATAATCATTAAAAAAACAAATTGAGCATTTATAGGTGAAAAATAGATTTAGTAGGTTGCTATCATGGAAATCTAAACAATATATGGCACCAAGATACCTGTATAGAATATCAAAAAGTGAACAATTGAAGACCAAGGTTGCATTGGAAAATTGGAAGCATAATCTCACACACTCTGAAAATCTGGTGAAGGATGCTTAGAAATACTATGCTACACTAATTGATGGAGCTATGGATTTAATCATTGACTTTGACATGCCTAGTGCCCAATTCATGGGATAAATCATTAAAGGAGATTCATGTATAGTGGATGTAAAAAAACAAAGAAAAGATGTTGAAGAACTGATTTATGAATTGAATAGAGTTGACATGAAATTGGTTAATCAATTATTTTCTCAACAACAAGGCCGCATGAAAGTCATGAAAAATTCCTCTTTGAAGTTTCATAGTGAATTGTTGAGTGTCCCAGAGAAAGTTTTCAATTGTGAAATTGTGTTGAGACATAGCCTCCATCATTGATTTATCAAATCATGAATATCCATGATCAATGGAAAGATTATGTGGAAGGGTCATAGGAAATTAAATCTCTTGAGCTAGAGGAAATCCCACAAAAGTCTTAACGATATTCCTTGTATCTAACTTTAATTATCTTGTACTATTTGTGCTTCTAATTATTTTTATTTTTGTATTTAAGAAAATCCATTCAAATTGTAAAGGCTTCACATTTTTTGAGGAAATGATTGTGCAAAATTGTACAAATGCTATTTTTGAAGAATTAAGATAAAAAAGTGGTGTTGATAATATGTGTCGAGAATGCATTTTGTGGTTCTATTATTAACTCAATTGATTTGGTATGGTTGATTATTGTCACATATTTCTTATTTTTTAATTAATCTTTATTATTGATGTTTGACCTATTGTCGCATTGTTGTTAACTATTAGATTTAGTCATAATTCTTTCATTGATTGATTTAGTAAATAAAATTGCATGAATGTTGTAGCATACTATTTATTCATTTCACTATTTTTATGAATGATATGTTATCTACAATTGCTTTTATAAAAAATATTAAGAATAGACAAACTATTTCTCTTTTTGAACAACTGCTACTTCGTAATTCATACCTTGATAAACCATGCTCCTAGGATAGGTTAGAACTAGATCAACTTAATTAGTTTCGTTTATGTAATTAGAATAAAATTAGTTTTAGATTTAAGATAAAATTTCATTAAGTCTCTGATGAAGGATCAAAACACCTTTAGCGACAATTGAGCCCACATACCAATGAGGTTCGCCATCCCAAATGAGTACAAGTCTGATTTGGACCTTGATCAGGTGATTTCGCCCATTGATTACTTGAACAAATTTATTAACAAGTTGAAAAGACAAATTATATGAAAAGAAAAATGGTACTCTAGGGAGAACATAAAGGAAAAATTTCCTCGCCTCATTCAATAAATATTTTGTGGGCAAAAATCCTCTAAAAGTGGAGAGGTATAGTTTGAATTGGATCATTATTTATTTCAAAGAGGAAAAATTAGAGGATTTAGTTTACATAGTCATTTTTATCGAAGGGTCCTGGTTTGAACAATTGGGTTCCTGAAACCTTCCATAATCATTTTGAGGAATTAAATGATATTTTTTGGGTTGAAAACTTTCCGATTTGAGTGTAGAACAAAAAGATTCTACAATCAGAGAGATTTCCAATGGTTCAAGAATCATGTCAACTCAAGTTCATATGAAAAAGTTATGCCTCCCACAGGTTGACTTATTGTGTTTGACCACCACGGTCTGAGTGGATGCCACATCAACCTCCTATTGCTAATATATGTGGCTCTATCCATATGTAGAAATTGAATAAGACTTTATAAGGCTAAAAAATGTAACTTTGGATAAGATTTGAGGGAGTCAAACCTTAACTCTAGTTGGCTATTGGGCTATGCTATATATTGGACCATTAGGAGGAACATTCTATGCTATGATATCTTGTTCCATAGTAGAGAAGAGAAACTGGGAGTGGGATTTAGAAGACATAACAATGGGGGTTATCATTATGTAGTATATTGATATGCCACAAGTCTCAAGTAACTCCATAGAGAGCTCCTTCTCCTTCACACTTGCATTATTTCCATATCAGAGAAAAGAGAGTAGAACAACCTCACCTTCTAGCTTGGATTTCTCCCATAAGGATTTCCCAAAGAAAATATTTGTTTTCATTGTGGATGAGTTTGATATATTTATTGTTATCTATTTTCCACATTTTTTATATTTCATAGATAAGCAAAAAAATAGTAATTGATATATGTAGAATCTAAAGGAATTTGACCTTTGTAATATAAATTTCAATTTATTTTTATCATATTTTTGGTGATGCATTGTCCTGTGAAATATACATGATATTTTATAAATCATGATAACTATCTCATACATATTAGATTTCCTTTATTCTCTACTTTATTTCTTTTAATCAATTATTTATGATTTCTTTCATATTATCATTTTCTTGTATTATTTTGAATGTATTTATTTTATTTTCAACCTTCATCTTGTATTTACCATTATATAATTAGAAGTGAAGCCTAGTAGACTCTATATGGTTTTCTTTTGTTATGGCATTGAAATAAAATTCTTTATTGCAACCATGGTTGTCACAAGACGTATTTAAATAGTCATGTTGGGTGCTATAAGGTGTCTTTAAAAACTCCTAATTGCCTCACATTAATCTTCAACCTGTAGAATTTTGTAGAATTTTTCTACAAATGAGCTAGCTCTGATACCATGTAGAAATTTTTCTACAAATAAGCTAGCTCCGATACCATGTAGAAATTTCCCACCTGTAGATCACCTAGTAATGCAATGTACTAAAGCAAAACACTTGATCTACTTCTACAAAAAAATTAGCGGAAGCTTAATCAACCATGAGCAACATCAATAAGAACACATATAACTGATAAGACGGAATCAATCACACATAACATAGAAGAATTTACCCGGGGAAAGAACCTGCCTAAAACCCCATCTATGTATTATCATACAAGTGGAAATATGTCTGGATTACACAAAGCCTTAGCTCAGAAGTTATCCAGCTCTCAGTACAATCCCTTTGCTGCTCATAGACAGTCAAAGGCTTCTCAAAAACCTTCTCCTCTGCCCTCCAAGCCTCCTATTTCTATGCACAGTTTTTCCTGGGTCCTCCAGCTGCAACTTGTGTGATTCTCACCTCACACACAACACTGACCTCTGAAATAACTGCACAAACCTGAAGGAGATAAATCCTCATCATGGATGAGCTTCCTTTATAGGAAAAATATTCATCTAACTGATAGTACATTGTCCCTTATCTGATCTCAACTGGGTCTCTGTCTGAACTGACATGCATCAGTAATCCATGAGGGAATACTTAGTTATCTGAAAATAACAGTTGTCACATGCATGCAACCATCAACAAACTATATCTCATTAATTTAAAAACTTGTTAAATTAATCTAACTGAACTTGACTAAGTTACTCTAAGTCAATTGATCCTCTCAATATAGAACTCATCCTTAATTCCTCAATCAGTGGAGCAAATCAAGGACACATTCCCCAATTAGTGGGGAAATTATTGCATGTTCTCACAAAGACTTCAAGTTTGATTTTCCTTAACTAATTAACTCAAACTGAATTAATTAATTAATATTCAAACTGCTGGTAAGACCAAAATCAAAATTTACTTCCTATTTTAGACCAAAGACTGTCTAAAAATAGGAATCCAACTTGAACTGCTAAAAATAGAACTTCGCTTTTTAGCACTTGCATTTTTCATTCCCTGTTGCCCAATCTAGCATTGATGCCCAAACTGCTATTTTTAGCAGTGATATTTTTAGCACTTCCATTTTTAGCAATTTCTTGTTGCCAAATTTCAACACTCCCTCTCAACAAGAAAGGCTTCCTCTCAAACCCGATCATGTACCTCTGGAATGTTCTACATGAAACACATCTACCAAGTGTGGTTGCTTTGGCAACTCTCGGAACAAAAAAAACTCCCAACTGACCTCTCTGTTGGGTTAGAAACATACTCTAATGCTAAAGCTCTACCTGCTGCTAACAAGTGCTCCCTCTCTGACCTCTGTGCTATTGCAACATCTTCATGCATCTCGCACCATTGCACCCTTCTTTGTGCTACCCTACACTATGCAACACACTTGTGCCTCTCGCATTGCTGCAGCCTACATGCTCTGCGCTTTCCTAGGATTCCCTGCACTGTAGCTCTCTCTACCACTCCATCTGCATCTGTCTCTACCCAATCATTCAGTTCTGCTACTCCTCATCGGGGCTCTCGTAGCAAAGTCGAATCAAAGAGGTTGAGTACCTCAAGGATCCTGCCCCTCCTCCTTAGGACGATCACTCCACATCACCCCACCTCCTACCTGTAGGTATGCCTGCATGTGATCCCTCTGCCCACCTGGCTTGAAGTTTCCCCCTACTAGAGGTCTCTGCATGAGTAGATGTCTCTACTCGATCTCCTCTCAGCTTCTCCTGTTGTGGCTGCTCCACAACCTCCTAAAGCTACTACACCAATCGTGGCTCCTCCACAATCGTCTAAGACTTCTTTTGGTGCTACATGTTGAGAGGTAATTTACTCTCCCTCTCAACCACCAAGTATCTAACCTTTGCCTTGCTCCTCAAGGCTTTGCATGCATCTTGTACCCCAAGTGCATATAGGTTCTTAGCTAGCACACCAATCTATTTCCACTTTCCTACCGTCACAAAATTTTCTAGAAAAAGCGCTGATTTTAAATCAGCAATATCTCCCTCATCCGAACTCCGATTCAGCCATTTTTTTTTTTATTTTTTTTTTATTTTGGGTATTTTTCCACAAGGAATCCAAATTTGCTATTTATTTCTAAAAATTTTGTACAAAAATTTTCAGATTTTCTCTGCAAACTCTCGGCCCAAAACTCAAAACTTTGAAATCTCCTCTCAGTGTATTGTTCTCTCCTTGATCACCTGTGCTCCGATACCATGTAGAGATTTGTAGAATTTTTCTACACATTAGCTAGCTCTAATACCATGTAGAATTTTGTAGAATTTTTCTACAAATTAGCTAGCTCTGATGCCATGTAGAATTTTTTCTACAAATCAGCTAGCTCCGATACCATGTAGAAATTTCCCACCTGTAGATCACCTGGCAATGCAATGTACGAAACAAAAACACTTGATCTACTTCTACAAACAATTTAGCGAAAGCTTAATCAACCATGAGAAACACCAATAAGAACACATATAACTGATAAGAAGGAATCAATCACACATAACATAGAAGAATTTACCCGAGGAAAGCACTTGCGTAAAACCCCATCTCTGTATTATCATACAAGTGGAAATATGTCCTATTTTTAACACTTCTATTTTTAGCAATTTCTTGTTGCCAATTTTCAACACAACCTAGGTACACATTTCTATTCCAAGAGTGTACACAATATGTGCAAATGTTATATCTATGGAGAGTAATGATTTAAGATAATTTATTAAATTCAATACAAGAGTAAACAGATCAAATCATAAATATCAAGCTTGTAACTTCAAGGAAAATAATCTATCTAAGCATCAAAACTCAACCTTAATCAAAACCACGACCCAATCTTAATCAAGAGATCCTAATTGCAATCACATCAACCGAGTGCACTGTAGCAATAATAGATCTCTTTCAACTGAATCTAAACTATTGCATAAGAATAAATCATCCAATCCAATCAATACCACTCTATCTTTTAATGAACAGGAAATAACTCTCTTCTAATGATTAATTCAATCCGCAACATAAATAAATGAAATCAATTGACATAAGTAATGAAATACATACACAAATTCCACACCAATGAAGGTAAATCGTCTGTAAAACTATAACGCTGAATAATTAAACTTGTAGTAAAGGAAAAGTAAAAGTATAACAAAGGGAACAACAGTGGAATCAACCAGGGACCAGGCCCAAGCTGCCATCGAATACTGCTTAACTACTTCAGAATATCACGAGTGAATAGCAACTCAAATTATGTATTAATCATCAAATTCAAATGTCATTACAACGCATTGTGCTCTTCAAAATCATGCTCCATCTATTAAAATTACAACCTCCTTCAAAAGGGCGAGAAGTTCCCCTTTATAATCAAGAAGTAAAAGAGATAAATGCGATTCCTCAGGATCAGGAGTTCCTGAGGAATTCACAACTAAATGCTATTATCAGACAAAATTCCAACTTGCGTTGATCCTCTTGATTCATTCCTTGACTTGCCCACATAAGACATGCTCCTTTTCCCCTGTTTAGCATTTGTTATTCAAACTTTTGAACAACAACTATTACCTTTGCCAATTTCTGCATAAAAACAATGAAAGTTAGTTTTGCTTAGTCAAATCGTATCAAAAGCAATTTCATTCATTTCTTATCGAAATTTTATCAACATCTTACTACATCAGGGCACAAATGCATAAAAAGGAGGAAAACGGTAGTGTAATAAAGAGTAAACTTATACCCATTGTACAGCCCAACATACTCCCCTGCTTACCTTGTTTCATGTCCTCATGAAAAACAAGTAGTTTCGATGTAGTGCAGTTAGAGAGTAAGCTGGAAAACCTGTTTCTTTATCAAACCTAAAACCTTGCTATTGTATCAAACTTGCAAAGGCTATTTCTTCATGTCCTTCCAGCAATTCATATTTGGAACGATATCCTTCAGGAGGATACCAAATAATAGGACTCTTATATCGACATCCCAACCAATATGGTCCTTCCCTCAGGATAATATTGTTGTATGTGACCAAACGGCCTGCAAAAGCTTTGAAGTTTCTGTAGTTAAATGGTTCTCTTTTCTTGACATTATTAGTTGAGATTGTCCATCTCATATTGGATGCAATCAAGGACCTTTCCTGAATGGAGATGAAATATGCCCTTCCGTTTGCACGATTTCCTTATGTGTAGGCCCCAAAATCTTAATTATGCCTTCCTGTGTCATAAGCCTTTTATGTTTAATAAACAATTGTAAAGGGTGAGTAGGCTCACTCTTACCCATAAATTCATTTCATGTTCTTTACTCTAGAAAAAGTTATAGGCCTTAAACCACTTAAGCTGATTAACTATGAAGAAAATAAAAGCTTGAAATTGAATGTCCCCAACAAAAGGGCTAGGATTCTTATCTACCTCCTCTTCTAATACAAAATTATGTAAATAAAATTCACAAAGAAGTCGTTGAACTTTTACCCCATGCTCTTTACAACAACTTATAAATTCTTGAGTTGTTTTTTATTCTATTGGTTTGCTGGCCTTTACGGCTTTAATATTCAGCAATAAGTATCTTTTTAATAGAAATAGGGCATACTTCGTAGCAGGAGACCTGCAAGATAAGACATCTGAATATAGAAAGAAAATGGTGTCAATCTGACCCATGACCTTGTCCATCTTTGTCTTTACCTTCTTCATCATTTCTTCCACCTGCCTAAACCTAGCAAACGTTTCATCCTCTGTTATAGCCAACTCTCTGAATTGCTTTTGCAACTCCTGATAACTCTGCGGAGGAATTGTCTCCTTCCTACATTGCTTTAAAGCAAGTTGGGCTTGTGCCAGTTCCTCCTATAACTTCAAAAGGATAGGATCACTGCTTGAAGGGGTGTACTTGAATTTTTCTTTAGTTTGGGTGCCTGTGGTGTGAGAGGGTATACCCTCGGTCTAAATTCTTTTATTATGGGAGGACCAAACCTCCCTCTGAACAGTTGTATCCATTAAGTCAGCATGCAAATTTGTTTGGGTGGCTACCATTTTAGTAAAAATAGGTTCGGTCAGGGTTTTTGTTGCCCTGCCCTCACATATTTTTGTTTGTGTTGTTGGCATTATGATGCATGTGTTGTACTTGATGGCAACCCACTTGTGACAGAACAACTCACTTATATATATATAAGTAGATGAATCTACAGAAGAGATATCAGATGTGATAGAATACATGGGATGTAGGGTAGTTCAAAGGAATCTGTTCAGATGTAATGTACAGTGACAACTCATTAAGATGACAGTTCACAATGTAGCAAGTTAGCATTGCCATCAAGTCCAAAGGGGGAGATTGTTGGAATTATGATACAGGTGTTGTCCTTGATGGCAACTCACTAAGATGACAGATCATAGTTCAAACACACAGAATGAAGAAAAAGAGATATCCGCAGGTTCCCCTTGACTAAGCCACATATACACGCGGGTTCGACGAACAAAAGACGCGTATGCGTATACACACACTTTCATGCAAGTAAAGGCGCATACATTTGGTTTTGGTCCATGGTATTTGGACCATGGTATTGTAATCCATGGTATTGGTCCAAGGTATCTTGTCCGATGTGTTGACCCTAGGTATTTGGTCCAAGGTATTGGTTCTAAGTGGTTTTGGACCATGGTATTGAGTAAGGTCTAAGACTATAGAAGGAGGAGAAGGTCATTAGGCAAAGGCACCCAGAAAGCCTTGAATATCTGATGAAGTATGAGATCCAGTATGTAGGTTATGGGTTCATGATGCTTTGCTTGATCTGAGCCAAGGAGGAATCTCAGCAGTTGATGGAGGACAAGAACTAAGGATAGATCGGGATCTAATGGCTTGGAATGAATCATCTCTATATGGTTTGATCATGCTTATTCTAAATCTTTATACTGACGTATGTAACGTTCTGTAAATATTATGATCTGGGTATAACTCAGTATTGGAATAGCTGCAAATCATGAATGAATATTTACAGATGTATACGCTGGTTGACATTGATAAAAGCACGTATATACGTAGGTTAGATATATCTAAGTAGCGTATACCATATGAACTATGATGTTTTAAGTTACAAGTGGTTCTGGTTGTTGATGCAAAGTTCTGAGTTCTAGTAACTATTTACTGGTGTCATTATTCTGCATATTCAGATTGGTTGATTGTGTTTAGCTTCAGTGTTGATGGATGAGATCTAATAATGGATCGGGATAATAATGACTTATCTTTATGTGATCTAATGCACTAGATCTGGTTGCTAACACATGTATTATCCTTTTGTATGTTATGATCTGGGTATGTCTGAATTCAGGAAGAGCAGCGAAATTATAAGTAAGTATTTGATGACATATACGCTGGTTCGTTTTGGTGAAGTTGCATATACACGCTGGTTTGGCTCTTCCAGGTAGCGTATGCACTCTGATGCATGATTTTTTATGATACAGTTGGATCTGAATATTTTTGCAGAGTTCTGTGTTCTGCTGTGTGTTCTGGTGACTATGTTTTTGTTGACAAGGTTTTAGTGACTCAGTATTGGGTGATTCAGAGATTAATGATGCAAGTGGTGATTGATTTTGTGCTTTAATGATATTGATGGGTCCAGTATGAAAATTGGATGAAACATGGCCTTCAGATTATGATGTTGTGTTCCATGAGTATCCAGTTATGGAATGTAGTACCTGGAGGAAGAAAGAGAAGGTTGTAGCCTTCGGTAGGTCAGCACCTACGTACTAGTACATCAGCTAGTACAAGAGCTAAGGGGGTTGTAGCTCCCTTCCAGGAGAAGCTGCAGAATGAGAGAAGGTTGTAGCCTTCTGTAGGTTGGCACCTACATACTAGTACATCAGGTAGTACAAGAGCTAAGGTGGTTGTAGCTCCCTTCCAGGAGAAGCTGGAGAACGAGAGAAGGTTGTATCCTTCTATAAGTCGGCACCTATGTACTAGTACGTCAGCTAGTACAAGAGCTAAGGGGTTTGTAGCTCCCTTCCAGGAGAAGCTGTAGAATGAGAGAAGGTTGTAGCCTTCTGCAGGTAGAAGCCTACGTACCGGTATAAGACTACACCAATACAGAAATATTGTAAAAATAAGTTTCTTATTAAAAGAAGATAGAGACTAATTGTAGTAGGTGGTTTTCACCCACATTGGGTTTCCACCTTATATCATGGTGTTCATGTGTGCTTCTTATGTGTGGTGATCTATTCTATTTTACTGCACATGTTTATTGTTCATATGGTTAATGAAGTTATAATGCACTAAAGATCAACATTTAATGGATTAATTGAATCATAAGTTTACTAGACATATGCTAGTTGCATTAGACAAAGTTGCGTGTACACACAGGTTCCCTTAACTGAAATAGCGTACATGAATCTAAGTATAGAAAAGGAAAAGATTGCTGATTTTCTAATATTGATTCAATGCCCCCCCCACTCTCAGTATTATTTCCAACATGTGTGGTCATGGTGACTACCTCAGGAGTAGTGCTCTGGGTCCCTCTATTTGCAGTTTCTTTCAATTTCCAACATAGCCTTCTAACTATCTTCTGAAGCTTTTGGTATTTCTTCCTCAGCCTCTTTAGTTTTGTTTCAGCTACTCACTTTTTTTAAGGAGCCTTCTTTGTAAGAACAGGTTTGTCTATACCTTCTGTATCTAAGGGTTTTTGGTGCTGGTCATGGTTGTGCTCCAATATAATTGTGTCACCAGACTGGTTATCAGATTCATGAATAATTGTTGTGTTCATATGCAGCTTCTAGAGAAGGCAGAATATCTTTATGACCAGAATCTCCTAAGGATTGAGCTTCCATTAGGTTAGGATCGAGTGATCCTCCAAGTTGCATGTATGCATTCAAATTTTCCAGGACCTGTGCCATCCCTTCCTCAAAATCCTACAAAAGATCATCTTGGGGGTTCATAGGTGGTGTTTGAGGACACCCTGCTTCATTGTCCGGTTCATCATCAAAATTTTGTACTTCCTCTAGTTCTGAGTCCAACTTATGTTCTTCCTCGGGTTCTTGTTCTGAATTGGCTTCTTCCCCGGGTTCTGATTCAAAATGACATTCTTCCCCCTATTCAGGTTCAAAATTGCACTCTTCCTCTAGCTTATGCTCTGAATTGCATTGTTCCTCTGGTTCTGAATCAAAATCCTATACATTAATTGGTTTGGATGGCTCCGCTGGTCATTCAGCACTACCTTGAGGATCTACGAACGTCCTCTGGACTAGTTTTAACCTTGCATGCCACCTGCGCTTATGAGGTTCAATTTTTGAATGAGCAGTATTTTTCCACTTCGGAACAGGGTTATGTTGGCTAATTTCCAAGATTGCAGAGTTTTGGATTACAAGGTCTTGACTAATCTCTAGAGGCACTATGAGACCATCCCAAGTTAAGTTTTGTTGAACAAGATTATGACTAACAATTAGTCTAATCAAACCATGGTCGTTGACTACAGTTTTGGGGTGCCTAGCTCATCTTATTTTATTAGCGGTATCATGCAGTAATGAATTCAAGAAATATGGCAGATTAATAATGAGCTTTTGTTTTAAAACAACTAAGAGTTTGAGTTGTCGTTGTCTTACCACATCTCATCAACCATCACAGGTAATGTACCTCTAGACAACACTTGCCAATTCACACCATGGTTCTCCCAAAAAAGACAATTGAATGCCCTTTCCTTTTATGGTTAATTCTTCACCTACATCTCTGAAAATCTCCACCACGTCATGTAACATTACGTGACTTTTAGGCCATACATCTCCTTTTGCCAGTAGCCCAAACACTTCAGCTATCACAGCTTTTGATACTGTGATTCTTCTTCCTTTCACCATGGATTGCCCATTCTGTAAGTGTTGTAAGAATTTGAGAGAAACTTCACTATTAGGGGCATGAAGCCTGGTGAAGTATGACATCCATCCCGTGTGCACCAGAATCTCCCTGGCTCTATTAGAAATTTCCAATACTAAAGGTTCTCGGCGCACTGATTTTCCACCCATAATTATTGAATTCTTCCTACAATTAACACAGTAAGAAAAATGCAGCAGAGAACAACAATAGCAAGAAACATGCAACAAAGAACAATAATGGTGAGATACAATAGCAAGTAGATGTAATAGCTAAGTTTCATAATGTTAAGCGGCATTTCCATGAGAATTAATATTATTAATTCATATTGCCACATTCTATTTGATCATGGGGTACCATAGCAACATATGAAGTCCAATAAAATAAATACAGCGCATACAAAGGTGTAATGGGAGTCCTCCCCCTCCTTCAAATGAGAGGTCACATACGACCAAATAGACAGGGAACTTATGTTCTGACGGCAAGGCAAGAGGGCGAAGGGTACGACAGTAAATGAAATAGAGCATGCGTTCAGTGATGGAATGGCAAGAGGTATGGTTATAATGAAAGTGGAGTGTGTAAAGGTAGTTATGAATAAGAGATAAGACACTTTGGGTTGATGATAGGTTATGCGAAAAAGAAAAGGAAACAATATGCCAAAAAGATGCTCTGTTGACGGTATTCTAGCCAAGAATGATACGATTGATAAAAAAAACATTATCCCGTGCATAAAGGTTTTAAATCGGAAAAAATTAAGGAAATAATTTCTCCAATAAAAAGAAAGAATAAGAAAAGGGTATTATAATAATTATTGACGTTAAAATATCACTTCAATACCATAAGCAGAGCCTCTACTACCAGCAGGCATCCATAGCCTCGGTAGGGTTGCTTTTTAACCCATATGAGCCAGGATCCTCAATTTATAGGTGGAAAATTCCATTGTTGTTCTACAGAAGAGATCAATGTGCTGGCATGGTAACCAGATGACCACACTGCCATTCACTGGGATGTAGCAAAAGTGATCAGGCCGGCTCGTGATGAGACCTCATGTTCCAAGGATATTCTAGCTATCTAATGGATTATGACCCTGGTGTGGTGGTCATAGAGGGAATGTCACTTTGCTACAACCTTATGAACATGGTAGGCTAGATCTTAATGAGACCCCCTATCCTCCATGTGCAAACAAATTTTTTCTATTATTACATATTTTTATGATAAATAGAGGGAGGCTCAATACTCCTTAAGAGCAGGGATGGTGGAAGAAGATGAACATGTTAATAGAAAAAGTATACCCATAATATTATTTATTATAGATAGAGAAGACTATAACCAGGAGGACTAGAACCAGCATTGTATTGAATATGATCAATTAATATCAGGTACATCAGAAAACAATGCAATAGAGTAGTATATAAATAGTTGTGTCCCTTTTCTTGAAAAGAATCTATCATCAAGAGGTTGTCCTATTAAAGATCATAATGTTAATAGTATTAACTCCCTTCAATAGGATCCATAATTCTAGCCCCCATAAAAGTAGTGTACTTTATGTCATGAAAAGAAAACAAAATGGGGTTGAGATAAGCTAAGAGAAATCACACAAAAGGAAAATAAGTGTTGTTCAATAGATTGAACAACAGCTATTCAATTAAATGAACAACAAATAATGCAAAAAGAAAAGAAGTGTTGTTCAATAGATTGAACAGAAAAATAATCGCAAGAGAAAAGTGTTGTTCAAAAGTTTGAACAACAGTTGTTCAAAAGTTTGAACAGCAAAATACACAAAAAGTGTTGTTCAAAAGTTTGAACAGCAGCTGTTCAAAAGTTTGAACAACAGCTATTCAAAAGTTTGAACAACAAAATACGCAAAAAAGGTGTTGTTCAAAAGTTTGAAAAACAGTTTTTCAAAATTTTGAACAGCAAAATACGCAAAAAAAGTGATGTTCAAAAGTTTGAATAACAAAACACACAAGAAAAAGTATTGTTCAAAAGTTTGAACAACAAAATACGCAAGAAAAAGTGTTGTTCAAAAGTTTGAACAGTAGCTGTTCAAAAGTTTGAACAACAAAATACATAAGAAAAAATTCTATTCAAAAGTTTGAACAACAAAACACGTAAGAAAAAACACTGTTGTTCAATAGTTTGAACAGTAGCTGTTCAAAAGTTTGAACAACAACTGTTCAAAAGTTTGAACAGTAAAATACACAAAAAGTGTTGTTCAAAAGTTTGAACAGCAGAATACGCAAAAAACAGTGTTGTTCAAAAGTTTGAACAATAAAATATGCAAAAAGTGTTGTTCAAAAGTTTGAACAACAGAATACGCAAAAAAGCAGTGTTGTTCAAAAGTTTGAACAACATCGGTTCAAAAGTTTGAACAGCTACTGTTCAAACTTTTGAACAACAAAATACGTAAAAAGTGTTGTTCAAAAGTTTGAACAGCAAAATATACAAAAAAACAGTGTTGTTCAAAAGTTTGAACAACAAAATATGCAAAAAATGTTGTTCAAAAGTTTGAACAGAAGAATACGCAAAAAAGAAGTGTTGTTCAAAAATTTGAACAACAACTATTCAAAAGTTTGAACAGTAGTTGTTCAAAAGTTTGGACAGCAAAATACGCAAAAAGTGTTGTTCAAAAGCTTGAACAGCAGAATACGCAAAAAAGTGTTGTTCAAAAGATTGAACAACAGTTGTTCAAAAGATTGAACAGTAGAACAAGCAAAGAAAAAGAAAAAGAAAGAAAATCAAATCAAATCAACAATCATATTTACATATTTTACAATGAAGAAATGACTTTTATCATCTTGAAGCTGCTGAGGGATTTCCCTCTTCAGCTAAAACTTGCATGGTGGGGTCCTCACGTATCTGCTAATAGAAAGATTCTCTAGTAAGTGGTTTTTGGTAGAGGCACACCCGATGCCCATTTGCTTTAAAAGAATAACTAGACCCATCAATGGTGGTCAGCATAAGGGTGCCATTGTCATGTACTTTCTTTATTTCGTAAGGGCCTAGCCATCTAGCCTGTAGTTTGCCTGGGAAGTCTTGGAACTTGGAATCACACAGAAGTGCCTAGTGACCCTCATGAAATTTCTTTTTCTTAATAAGTGCATCATGCCATAGTCAATGGTGAAAAAATATTTTTTGTTAAATATGTTACAGGTTGTTTCCGAGTTTTACAATGTTTAGGTTCAGCTAAGCAGGAGGGTATAAGACTAGATTCTTTACATTATTTCCTCAGGTTATGGTCATACTGCCTGTTCGGCAGCTTATATAAGCATCAATTTTTGCTAGCCAAGGCATTCCTAATATTAAGGGATGTCCATCTAGCCGGTTCCTAGGGTTAATAATCCAAAAATCTACCGAATATTCCCAAGTGTCTACAGAAACTATCACATCCGGTAATGTTCTTTCTGGCTTAATGACTGAACGATCAGCAAGTTCCAGCACAGTAGTAGTTGGTTCCAAGGTTGTGATGCCAGGCATTTCTCAAGTTTCTATTGTGAGAATGTTAATGGCTACCCCTAAATCGACTAAAGCATTGAGAAAAGAGCGGCCATTTATTTGGACTGTGACAATGGGGTTTCCCGGGTCTTCGTATTTTACAGGTGTCTCTTTGCCTAGTAATAAATTAGATAAAGTCACGACAACATGGACAGTTGGGGTTACTTTTGTTTTCCTCACAAACTTCTTTACACACAATTTTTTAATAGTTTTAGCATATATCAGAATGTCTTGAATAGCCTGGAGGAGGGGTATTTTTATACAGATATTTTTGAGTTCACCCAGAAGATCAAAATCAGGATATTCAATCGGTCGAGGTATTATCAATATTTCTGGGAATGGGGGAGAAGTAGTTATGATTTGTTCGGGATCCTTCTACCTGACTCTATCTTCTCCCTGAGTTTTTTGCTGGCTATCTACAGTCAAAGGCTTATCTGGATATGTCTCTTTGGTTTCTAATTGCAAATTTTTATCCTCGTCTAAAGTAATTATGCGTCTAGATATTAATTTAAGTTCATTACATTCTCTCGACTCAACTTTATGGTCCAGATTCTCAATAGTTTGTACTAACTGGATGGGTCTGTTGTTAGGATTTTGGATTTGGTTGAGCTGGGAGTTGTGGTCGCATATTAGATTGATAATTTTGCTACAATGTGTAAGGTGTTGGTAAGGTTGGTTGAGATGGAGGAACTATTCCCGTAGGTTGGTTTACAGATCGTTGCCAATTCGTTTGCCAGTTTTGATTTTGTGAGGCAGAAGGGGACCATTGAGAGGGATAGGGGTTACTCTACCAAAATGGTGGAGGGTAAGAGGAATTTGACCAATTTGATTGATTGGGCCATGATGGCATAGAAAAGGCTTGAGGTGGCCAATTAGAGAAGGGTGGTTGGTTCTGCCATGTTGTCCCTAGATACTGCTGAGAATTATATTGTGAGGAAGGAAAGAACGAAGAAGGGTTTGTAGGCATACCTGTCGATTGTGCTTGCCATTGACGATGTTGGTTCATCAAATATACTGGTTCCACTTCCTCTTTGACTTCCTTGAAGACTTCTTTTAATCCAGGAAGCGATGGACAACTTTCCGTAGCATGATCCTTAGTGCAAATGGCACATGTCTGTATCATATCTAGCGGACATTCTCTATGGTGGTGTTTCTTTCTACAACGTGGATAGAAAATAGCTAGGTTTTGTTCTACTTTAGCCTGTTTCTATTTGGCTTGCATAATATCCAGTTGTGTTGTTAGGGTCCCCAAGATATCAGTCTTGAAATCTTCCAGCAAATACCCAATTTCAACTCTTGTAATGTTTCCTTCTGAGGTTCTATTATCTCTAGTGATCACATCACGCCCGGTTGGTTTTAGCCTTGTACTACCTTTGGAACACCTGATACACAATTGTACAATATTGTCATAATCCTCTTGATAAATATCCCCTTTCCCCATTAAGTTTAATGTTTCTACCCATTGGTCTTTCATACCTTTAATCATTGTGGTTTTAAGAACTTCAAGGGGTAGATTTGCATAAGGAGATCTTTGCAGATTATATTGAAAACGTTCTACATATTCTTCAAGAGTCTCATTAGTCTTAGCTACCATTTGAAAGATTTCATCCTTCAGTTCTCTACTTCGGCAAAAATCTTGGTATTTTTTCAGAAAGGTTGTTTTCATTTGTTCCCAGTCATTAATGGTACCTCCACCAAGCCCCATAAATCAACGCAGTGCTTCTCCCTTTAGAGTAGAAAGAAACAACTTTATTTTCTAGGGGTCAGTAGTGTAATCATAACCCCTACATAAAACATCGAATCCAAAAATGAATGCACTATAATCCTCTGAAGTTAGCCCATGAAAGGTAGGAATATTCTGTAATGGGATGGCTTTCATGGGAGCATTGACAGCTGTGTCAAGAATACGATATTGTAATGTAGAGGTTTGAGGTTGTCACTGATTGTCATGCGGAAAGAGTCAATTTTGCGGACAAAACCGACCTCCCTAGAAGCTAAGGCTTTCTAGTGACAAACAAGACAATTAAGCACTATCTTTCCCTAAATATGCATTTAGAATACAAGCAATCAGGTGTTTATAACATACCTTTAGTCCAACGCTTTGTAGCAGTCCAGCCTCCCCGATCCAGATGAGCTCCTCCTTCTCTTCGAAACCTGCATTCACTAACAAGCAAACGATTACATAGCACCTGAATAACTCATAAAATAAAACATATTCATCATAAAGACCAAGGAGTATATGAAACAAATTATGTATAACAACTTGTTGAGAAAAATGAGCTTAATTGTATTAAGTGGAAACAAAAGAAACCATTACAACCAGTGCCTTGGTGTTGTGCAGGTCCCTCCCAAGGTCTAGCAAGAGTTCTCCTTTACTTTGATCAGCTCACCCACTTCCAAATGAAGCTAAGAAAGGATGGGAATCTCTCCTCTCAAGCTCTATAAGGGAGTCCTAATTTCAACAGCATCTACCCTTAAGAATGTTCAGCTTTCAACCTCCCCTCCCTCTGGCCCAATGCCTGTATTTATAGTGCTTTGGAGGAAGTTAATCAGGTCCACCATCAATGGGATAAGCCCCTATTTGAATGGGATAGCTCCCCTCTTGATGGGATAAGTTCCTCTTTCATAGGGATACATGAACCATCTGGAGGCGCTCAATACACGTCAAACCAACTTCTAGAATGCTCTAGAATCGACCACAAGTAACTTTTTTGAAGTAAAACTCGCGCCTTTTGACCTTTACAGGAGTACACACCCACCCCTTTACAGACAGAGCGTACAAGTACGTAGGTATTGTGAACTTTGGGTGCGTACACGCAGGTAAGGTTAAGAGAAACTGCGTAACCAGAGTTAATTGACTTTTTAAGGACTTTCTCTCTTTTTTGGACTTTGACATGAGGAGCAGAGGTATAAGACTTGCCAAGGAGGATAGTATGACAGTTGATGGAGCCATACTAACTGCAAATAGTCATGGTGACAAATTTTAGTGTAACAGATTGCCCCCTAAAGTGCGAAGCCTGTAGTAGATTAGGGTTTCATATCATCTAGGAAGGGTGAAGTACTTTATCATTTCAAGGATTATCTTGTGGAGAGCCCAGTCAGAACCTGCAAATATTCAACACAAAATACATATGTAAGATCATATCATCACTGAGGTAGGCATTCCCATACTCAGATTGAAAACTTTAACTAACAAACTAACTACTGCTCTGATATAGGAATGATTTCGCAGTACATCATAATCATAGACTCTTGTAGACACAGTATGGACGTAGCCATCTGTTTATGATTAGTCTACTGTATAATGAATACAAAACTCCTCGCAGCCTGGATGGTGGAAACTAGATCCAGGGTCTTCATTTCTACTTCCCGAAATGGTACGATTCTATCCATGCGAATAAATGAGTTGATGTCGAACATGGAAGAAACCACTTGATTACCAGTCAATGATGTAAACTGTTAACAAGTGTGAGAGAGACCACCAGTGATGTCAATGGTTCTCAAAGTACCTAGTACAATCCATGAGATGTGAATGAATGAGTTGATGTCGAACATTTCACGGAATCCTTCGATCGAAATTCAATGATGTAAAATGTCGTCAAAGGCGAGAAACTTGCCATTGATGCATGCAGATTTCAAGGTACTGATGATTTCTAGGTCATCTTTCTAGATAATGTGCTGATGTCGATAGAAAGCGACCAGTTGCAGGCAAGCCCACAACACGAAATCATAGATCAAGTTGAAGAAATGTAGCTGTAAGGACTGACTCAGGGATGGTCGAGATGGATGACAGGTATTTTGCATATGAATGGTTTATTTGCAGTGACCTCTTGAACACATAACGACATGACAGATGGCTTGGTGACAATTGACCCAAAGTTAATACCTAGAACCGGCTGAAGATTTTCAAAGTGGTTTGATCAACTGTTAGGCAAAGGATTTCCCAACCCAAGTGAATGAAAAGTGTCGTGTTCAAGAGTGGTGATAAGGTTTCTTCTGAGACAAAGGATAACAAATAGGCTCATTTTTCTCTCTTTTCCCCCACCATTTCTGGCAAGTACCTCTTTATTTTTTACAAGCTTGAGGAGGATAACATATGCTTGATTATAGGCTCATCCTTCGGATGAGTCCAACTTAGTTTAGATTCGAACCCTAAGAAGGAGTGGTCCATTCCTGTTTGTAATCAAACAGGTCCTTTACTGTGAAATTTTAATGAGTCCAGTATAGGAGAAACTCGGCATTTTTCAATTTTAGAGAGTCTGAAAAACTTAAGAAGACTCCAGGGTTGAACTTTTTCGTAAATTTGTGTCTCCCAAGCTCGAAAAAGTATAAAATAATACTTGAGAGAACCGCTTGATATTTTACGACCAAGGAGTACTTTCATAATTAGTGTCTTTGACCTGAAAAGTAAAAAGCGATCAAGGACACGTCGTTTTATTTCCAATATCGAATTTGAAACGACAAAAATCCGGCAATCTTTTCCTGTTTTTACGGTCAGAAAAGGGCTATAAGGGGACCGTCTTTTAATTCCGTTTTAACGAGTGTAAAAGAAACGCTCGACAATCTTTTCATGTTTTAGGAGTCAGAAAAGGGCTTAAAGATGACTCTGATGTTTTTGTTTGTGAAAAATGACAATTTTCCCTGAAAATCCTTTTATCCTGCACAAAAACCAACACATTACTCATACATGTTTAAGATAGATAAAAATACTTTGAAAAATACCTTTTCATGGTGAAAAATAAACAAATTTACGATCTATTTATCCAAAAAACCTATAAAAAGGGCTTTTACCAATTCATTTTTACCATTTTACTGTTGAGGAGAGAAAAAGGGCTTTTGGCAAGAAACTTCCCGTGGACATTGCGAAGAATCCGACCATCGAAATCGAACGCCGTCTCATCAGGTATTCTACAACATCCTCCTCTTCATTTCCATCCATTTAGAAATTGATTTTAGGCCCTAGTTTCATTTTTTGGAAGCTTTGGGGTTTCAAGGTTTGCCTTTCGGGGTACGCAGGTGCTCCACTGGTGACCCGCGTACCCCGACATTTTCTCAGTTGGGAAAATGTCGGGCGTACGCACCTTGCCTTAAGGGAACCCGCGTACGCACGCCCTATTCCTAAAGGCGGGGTGCGTACCCCGCAAAACGAATTTTTAAACCCCAATTTCTTCAAAATGGACCAATTTTTTTTGATTTCATTGATTCTAACAGATGTTTTTTGGTGTGTAGATTGCCCACCATGATTGATTGGCGCGAGAGAGAGCACGAAGATGTCGATTTGGCCGCTATTAATCATCAATCGTCCATTGATGCTTTGAAGGCATGCGACCTTTACAAATACTGGGCCATACCTGGCATGAGGGCCCAGGTGTGCTTTCTAGAGTGGCTGGTAGAGAGATGGAACATCCAGGACCAGTGCTTTTACATTGGAGGGCACCAGCTCGAGATAGAGCCCTTACTTCCTTACTGTTTTTCCCAAGAGAGGCGAACACTTGACTCTGTTCGGGACTAGGCCGGGTGGCCAGTCGATTGCTAGTCTCCGACAAGAGTGGTGTAACACTCAGTCTCAGGAGAAGGGGATAGAGATCAAAACTATATCTCGACCTGAACTTATGGTGATTGCTTTTACGGTTACCAGACTTTGCGGGGCTGCCGCGTTACACATTGCCACTGGATCCCAGATGCGAATGGCGATTGATTGCTATCGGGGCACCATTTTCAACTGGTGCGATGCTGTGTTGGCCAACTTAAAGGGCCAACTAACTAGGACCAAAAACGGACAGCTAAAGACTTTTGGTTATGGGCCTTTAGTTGTGAGTTTTTCCCTAGAGAGGGTTCCGATGCTGATCCCACAGCAGCTCACTGTTGAGGTTGGGCCTCCCCAAGAGCCTAAGTTGATGCGATGGGTTGCGGTGATGGCCCGTCATCCTGACGAGGGTATGGAGGTTGTCCGATTTACTCCGGAGTATTTTCACTGGTTGGAGGACCAGATCTTTTCTATACAGGATTTTCCTTATGCCGGAGTTGATTTTCGTGGAGATCCGGACATGGTTCTTCCACCAGGAGAACAACGGGATGACAAAGGTACTTCATTTTCCACAAGCTTTTAAATTATCTACTTTTTTTGTTTTTTATATCGTCTCAAAACTGACAGTAACAATTTTCAAAATGCAGATGTAGGCCCACGTCGTCCAGCCAATCTCCGGCCTTTCGAGAGGAGACTACCAGTTGCAGCGGCACCGGCCCCACAATATGAGGCCACAGAGACCCTAGCTGAGTTGGAACAAGACCTAGAGCGTCTTACGGCAGACATACCAGAGACTACTATAGATGATATTCCTATCAGGCTTCAGCGCTATGTAGTCGCAGTCCCAGGACCTTTTAGGAGGTTTTTGTGTAGGGTGGCTCGTGCAGTGGTGTCGTATAGAGAGCATCACCAGTGATTGGATGGTCGTTTTTGTAGACACATGTGACATTTTGTTTTTTTGTACTTATCATTTTTGCCGATCATAAGGTGTTTTTCAACCTATGATCGAAGACGATGTATTTTTTGACACACTCCTATCTATATATATCATTATTACCGGCTTATCTTGTTAAACATGTGTGATGAAATGTTTTTAAATTTACATGTATGATTATCGCGAATGTCTGTTTAACATTCGAGAAGCAATTGCATCTGCTAATGTATTTAAAGACCTTGGAATATGCTGATATTCAATGTAATCAAATTCACATTCCAAGAGACGCACTCTCAAAAATAACCTTAATAACACTAGATTTCTAATGGCATACACTCTATTAAGCTGTAATACAACGAGTTCAGAATCTAACCTCACTATCAAACTCCGAATCCCAAATGAAATAGATTTAGACAATAACTCAATCACTGCACTGTACTCTGCAATGTTGTTTGTTGTTTGACCGAGGCTCACCCCATGCATAGAAACTAACTCGTCAGAGGGCGAATAGATAACCCAAGCTGCGGAAGAGATATTCCGTGTACTACGACAAGCACCATCAGCAAATCCGATGTATGTTTGGAGAGGCATCGACATCTGCAAACATCAAGCGTAAAACCAAGATAAGCAGAATAAGGACGAAAAACACACTTTCTAAGCTGAGCACATTGTCTAAACTAACAAACACACCAGCTAGAAAGAAAAAACCTAACCTAACTAAAATCTCCATACCCAACATTTAAGCATAATACCTCTTTAGGTAAATTCCATTTCTGGGTTTACCCGAAGAGTCCCCGTCAAAGTCTACCAGCTCATAGGCCCCTTTTGCTAGCTTTCGCTTGACAATGTAGGGCCCATGCCACATAGGAACGAATTTTCCAGCACCTAATTTATCGTTAGCTTGATCGTATAATAGCACTAGGTCTCCTTCCGAAAAATTTCAAGGGGTCACATTTCGATCATACTGAGCTTTCATACATTTTGCGTGAGTCTCGATTGCCAATGCAGCATCACGTCGAGTCTCATCTAATTCAGCTAAGTATAATAAACGCTTCTCCTCTTCGGAAGTAGCTGGAAGTAATTCGACGACCATTTGAAGTGATGGGATTTCGCATTCAATGGGCAGCACAGCTTCCAAACCATAAACTAGTTGGAAAGGAGTGAACCCTGTTGATGTTTTCACTGAGGTTCGGTACGCCCAAAGCGCAGAAAATAACATGTTGTGCCAATTCGACTGATGAATACCAATGATTCGTCGGATCATGATAACTAAAACTTTGTTGATGGACTCAACCAGACCATTCGCTTGTGGATAATAAGGAGTTGAGCTATCGTGACGCAAACCAAGCTGGCCTGTAAGTTCTGTCATCATAACGTTTCGAAAATGGCACCCATGGTTAGTGATTATCGCTTGTGGGACACCAAACCTAGCAATAATGTGATTGAATACGAAAATTGCAGTTGTCTTGCCGTCTGCCTCGAATGTAGGCATCGCCTCGGCCCACTTAGTAAAATAATCAACCGCAAGGATGATATACGCATGCCCCTCGGCCGAGTGAGGGTTACATGTAATCAAATCAATACCCCATTTGGAAAAAGGACCAACGGCAATTATAGGGTGGAGAGGAGCAGGTGGAGTGTGCATCTTGCGATCAAACACTTGACAGTTGTGGCATTTCCGGACCGCAATAATACAGTCTTTAAACAACGACGGCCAGAAGTAGCCAGCACGCAATATCTTTTGGGCTATGGCATACCCAGACATATGACCGCCACACGCTCCAGAGTGACAGTCATTCAGAACCCTTTCAGCTTCCTCGTGAGTTAAGCAACGGTGAAAAACCAAGTCTGCCCCACGGCGATAAAGAGTATCTCCAATAATTTTGTACTGTTGGGACTGGAATCGAATTTTCCGACGTTCCGACTTTGAAACTTCGGGCCGAAAGGATTGGGTCTGGAGATAGACGATTATATCCCCATACCACGGATCTAAAGTGCTGATGAGAAACAAAGATTCGTCCGCAATGGGTTCCTCTGCCACAGTTTCTGTGTCAGCACGCGGGAAGTCACACATTAACTCTGCAAAAACTAAGGATTTCTTAGACTTAGACTTTTCAAACTCCAAGTCGAACTCCTGCAAGATAACGATCCATTTAGAGTACTTGCCCCCTAGCAATTGTTTAGTCAAAATGTAGATCATAGGGTTGCAATCCAAAATGACTATAGTTTTACGGAGTAGAATGTAGTGACGAAAACGTTGGACAGCTTGAACGGCTGCCAATGCCAATTTCTCCACATGTGAATATTTGAGCTCAGTTGGGTTTAACGTCCAACTAAGGTAATATATCACATGTTCCGTTCCGAATTCGTCTTCCTGAACTAAGACCATCCCGATGGTGGAATGGGCGGCGGCGAGGTACAAAAAGTAATCCTGGTTGTAGTTGGGAGGATGCAGCAACGGTGCATGGGTCAACGCGTGCTTGAGTGCATCAAAATATTTCTGAGCTATCTCATCCCAAGAGCATTGAGCATTCTGTTTCAACAACCGGGTAAAACCCTTTGTAATCTCAGCGTAGTTAGGAGTGAATCATCGTAAAAAGTTTGCTTTCCCCTGCAAACTTTGGAGTTGGCGAAGACTCGAAGGAGGAGGCAATTTGATGATAGCTTCTACCTTCGAGGGATCGACGTGAATGCCAGCTTTTGAAACTACAAATCCCAGCAATCGTCCCACCTCTATACAAAAGAAACATTTGTGTGGGTTCAACTGAATACGATAATGCCTACACCTCATGAAGATTGCGCATAAATGGACAAGGTGATCAGCTCGATGTAATGAGTGAGCGGGCAAATCATCGAGATACGGTTGCACAATGTGTTTGATGTCATGAAACGCATAAGACATCTCCCTTTGAAAAGTGGCTCTGGCATTCTTAAGCCTAAAAGGTAATTTGCAATAATAAAATGTCCCCCATGGACAAATGAAAGCCGTTTTTGGTTGGTCGGCAGGTAGAATATTGATTTGATTGTAACCGGAAAAAACCATCCATAAAGGAAAATATTTCACTGCTGGCACAATCATCAATTATTTGATCAATATAGGGTGTTGGGTAGTTGTCCTTGGGACAAGCTCGATTGATATCCCTATAGTCAATACATATTCTTATTGTTCCCTGTTTTTTGTTAACCAGAACAATATTCGATACCCAATCCGTTAACGGATCGGATAAATGAAACCTGCTTTCAACAGCTTCTCAACTTCTGCTTTTATTGCAGCCGCTTTTCATGGGTGAATCTGACGCAAACATTGCCGGACGAGTTTAGCGTCCGGGTAAGTCTTGATCTCATGAACAACAATCGCGGGATCAATTCTTGGCATTTCCTCATAGGACCAGGCAAACACGTCGTGGAATTCTTGAAATAGGGCCTTGTATGTCTGTACTTCGTCATCTGAACACGAGGCACCTATATGAATGTGCTCAACAATTCCGGGCTTGACTGAAATGTCAATGGGAATAGTGCGAGAAATGTTTCCCAAATTTAGCTCTGAATCAGTATGTTTCATTGGACTCTGAGCTTCTTTGACATATTCAGCTGTAAAGATTGATGAGAAATCGTTTTCAAAACGATCATCCTCAGGTAAAAATGAAGATCTATGATGGAGATCTTCCCATGGTAAATCGTCTACACACAGGACTTCAGAAAGTTGTTCGTCAGATGACACAACTTCGGGAAATGCTATTAACTCCGAGATTGACGTGAAAAGTGATTCCTCACAGACCACATTCATTTGGTCGATTTTGGTTGAACTTGGGTCGGTAAAAGACTGCACGGCTGCATAGGCAATTTCATATGGACTCAAAGGCATAGCATCACCAAATGAGTCTATCTCAGATTTAGAAGGAACGATCCAAGGATCGTCATAAACAATGGTATCTGATGTAATCATATGAATAGATGCAAATGAAGACAAGGCGTTGATTGGAGGAAAAGGAAAAGTTCCCAGTAAACTGGCATCTTTAACTAATCCTACTCCAACATCCTTATAAGGGATAGTCGTTTTACCGACATGCTGGATACTCTCTGAAGAGGCTGGGTCGGATGAAAAGTAAGCCAGCTGGTCTATGGTTACGATCTTGCCATTATGTGGAAACTTTATTACTCTGAAGACCGATGAAACGACCACTGTCATAGCGTAAGACCAACTTCGACCGAAGAGAAGGTTGTAGTCTAGAGGGGCATCAACCACCTCCACATCTAGACTAACGGTTTTTCCTTCAACCCCTATAGGCAAATCCTATAGAATGCCAAACGGATGGAACCCACGGCCATCAAAGGCCTTAAGAATTGTCGGGGATTGATTTAGTGAAGGAGAACCAAGCGATCTGCAGCACTGTATCGACATAATACACGTGGAAGCTCCCTCATCAATTACAGTCTGATGAATAGGCCTGTTTTTTACTATCACTGGGATCTGGAAAGCCATTTGATGAGGTAAACACGGTGTACTATTTTCTAGATCAAAGATTATTAGGTTCGGGTCCTGGACATCAACAGCTCCTATAGCCGACAAAAGTAATTTTCGTTGTGCTGGGCATGATTGCAGCACTTCCAAAGCTGACATTACTGAGGGTGAAACAGCTAAATCCTCAACAATGTTGTAATCTGGGCCGCTCTCGCATGTGGATTGAAAGCAAACCTTCGAAGTACACCCTTGGCGGGCGGTTTGATTACTAAGTCCGGGTTAGGTTTCTCGATCTGTAGTGGATCGGAACCGGGAGCTGAGGTTGATGGATTAGAATGAGAAGATCCTGCTTCTTTGCCATCAACAGGACTTTTACTACCATAATCTTGCGGTCGAGTCGAAATCCTTACATGAGACATCATCAATATGGGTTCTTCACTGGCACTCGAGGAAGAACCTATCATCTTACTCTCCTGCTTTGGAAATGGATCTTTCAAAACAACAGGAGTTGGGGAACCCTTGACGATTTTCACAACCTCGGCCCGATGAGGGCAATCTCTTGTAAAATGATCCTCTTCACAAATAAGACAAGGATATCGAGGTTTGCGCTTTTCGTCATTGGTTTCCAACTTTTCAGTTTTCTCCTTTAGAGTTTTGTCTGCTTTATTCTTCTTCTTACCTTTCTTTTTCCCACCTGATTTTGATTTAGCCGTAGATGACTCTACAATGTGAATATCAACAGAAGATTCTCCTGTCGGGGAGTCTCGTAAGGTTATAATAGGAGAAGAATTCTTTGAGGATTTCTTCTTGCTTTTAGTATTCACTGTACCAATCATGCCATCAGCGGCATGAGACCCCGAAGGAGCAGCAGCGATTTGATTTGTCTTAGGAAGATCTGGGATCTTTTTGTGTAACGTACCTGACTGAGTATAAACTAAGTCAAGGTAGTGCGCTTGAGCAATCACTTGCTCCTCAGTAACTACTCCGGCCTTAGCTACGTCTTCAGTAATCTTTGGTAATAATGATTTAACAAACCATTCAGCTAAGATTTGGTCCGGGATAAAAACTTTCACTAATCGCCTTCGACGTCTCCATTCATGAATATGATCGGAAATATAAGTGGACATCGATTGTTTTAATGAAGTTGGTAACTCCGTGCCATTATCATATCTGACCGGCAACTGAAAATGAGTTAAGAACGAGGTAGCTAACTGGCTAAAATTATAAAAAGAGGCCCGTGGTAACTCAATGTACCACTTGGCCGCGAGACCAATGAGAGTACGCTGGAAAAGACGTAAGCGGATCGAATCATCCGAGATGGAATTAGAGGCACACCAGATGTGGTAAGTCATCACATGATTCGACGGGTCATCTCCAGACTTACCTTCGAACTTGGGTATGTCACTGGGCAACTTATTTGGCATTGGCGGCCAAAACGGAAGATAATTTATTGGATCGTTCATTAGGCACGACAAGTCTGGTAAATCCAAAGTTGCGATAAACGGTAATTGCCGATTAGGATCCCTAAAAGTCTGGGTCACAAGACCAGTCCCAGGAGGAGGATATCCGGGATAACTTGGAATAGGAATCGCATTCGGGATATTGTATCCTCCCGAAAAACCAAGATTAACCGGACCATACTGGGGTTGTTGTGGTTGTTGATAAGTGTACCCAGGATACGGTTGATACTGGTAAACTGGCTACTGGACAGCAGGCCCGTATTGGTACTATCCCTGGTACGGTTGATAAGTGAATTGTGGTTGACTAGTGACAACCGTACTTAAACCAGGTTGTCCTACAGGCATCTGAACCGTAGTTTGAATTGTAGATCTAGAAAATGGTAAAGATGTCTGAGGAGTAGTTACAGAGACAGTAGAAACCGGAGCTGTTGATACTCCAGAAGTAAGTGTGGTAGACTGAACAGATGTTGTGGTAGTTGTAGCAGTCGTTTGAGATGGAGTACTAGGTGCAATAGGCCCAGACTGAGAAACTACCGAAGGTACAGAAGTTTGAAAATTAGACTGGACCGGTTGCTGGGGTGAACCAGAAACTAAGGGTTGTCCAGTTTGAGATGACAACTGTACACTTGGCTGCAATACCTATTGAACTTGCGATGGATCCCACACTATGTTCATTCCGAGGTATTGACCCATGACAGGTTGAGGATATTGATATCCATAACCGGATTGAGGGTAGGATTGATAATTGAAAGGTACATTTCCCATACCTTGAACATAAGATTGACCTTGGGGTGGTTGATAACATTGACTCGAGTACTGACCTTGTGGTAGATACCCTTGAGGTAAGTACTGATACTGGGGTTGACCTTGAGGTATAAATTGATACTAAGGTTGACCTTGGGGTACATATTGAGGCTAGGGTTGACCTTGAGGAATGTATTACACCACGGGTACATACTGTCCGTGAGGTTGCCCCCCAGACGCAATTTGTGTACCTTGAGGTTGCCCCCCAGGCGTTAATTGAGGCTGCCCCCCAGGCAGTAACTGGCCACCTTGAGGTTGAGAACTGGGAATTGAACCTGACATCATGTAAATGTCTCCTACACCCAATGGTTTGTTACCATTGTTTCCAGTTAATAACCCATGTTCAATGGGTTGAGGAGATGCTCCCGCAAACGTACTAGAAAGTGATTGATACCCAGAGGGAACAGAAGGACCGCCGTACAAAAAAGATTCAGGAGATTGAGTAAACATAGACGACTGACCAGACATATTTACAGGAGTATAAATACCTCCAAGCAGATAAGGAGTACGAGGTGGAGAAAAACTTGACCCTGAGTTGTCCAAATAATTAGTTAACGAAAGATACCAAGTAGTACTTCTAGGTGGACTGTAAAAAATGGATTCACGCTCCCTTAGATCAATAGTAGGTTGATCTTCAAGGATAGGGACGCCTATTTCTTCTTTTGGAGCAAGTTATTCAATAGCTATCAAACCAGAAGGAAGATTTTCGGTGATGACTCGTTCTACCCTAGGTGAATCAGGAGCACTAGAAGTTGGAGTTACAGGTTCAGATATCTCAGGTTCTTTGCCTATATCACTAGTAGATGAAAAACTACCAGCAAGCTCGGAAACTGCAATAGCTTCGGGATTATAACCTATTTCTAGACTTTGGTAATCAGGATGAACTACCAATGAAGACTCTCCTTCTTCAGGTGAACCTACTTTACTGCCACTAGGAGTTACAAGGACTTTCAAACCTTCGTAATGATCCGGGACGTCTTCAGGAGGTTGGCCCCGAAGTCTACGGGACTTCCTCAACAAATCGGCCACGGTTACAATCTCAGGTGATTGGCCCCGAAGTCTACGGGACTATCTCGGTAATTCAGCCACAGTTAAAAACTTTTAACTACTGCACACGCAAACAAAGTAAAATCTCAAAGCAAACCGCCTAAAGTCTCTAAAGAACCAAACAAATTCGAATCACACGCCTAAAGAATCTAGGGCATCAAACCATACACAAACAGTAGCCTTCCGAACCGAAAACACTAGTTGGTGATGAAGCCCAACATCGTCGAATTCAGTACAGAAGTGGCGGGTGGAACAGTTACCCCGACAACCTGCTTAATGAATATACTGGCACAAGTTCCTCCACTTTAACCGTCTCGAGTGAAGTGAACCCCCCGGAAAATCCAAGTGAGTCTAGCTGACGTCTGCTCCAGGTACAATGGGATCTTCCCTCCACCGTCACCTTGGGTAGAATCCTAAAGATAATGGCCACTAAGGTCACCAACAGCAACAAATACACCTGGGGGAACAGTCTACGATCCGATAGCACGCAAGGGCAGAGTATCAAGCTCAATCCCCTTGCCAGCTCCTTGACAATAATCTAAGGTTTACCGACAAGTGACCCTAGGATCCTCGACAATAATCTGAGGTTTACCGTTTGCAGTACGTGCGTATCTGGCGTCGTTCCCAATGAAGGAGGATTGATCCCCTCACTGGTTCAGACACGATCTCGTGCTTCTCCTTTAAGAGGAGCTTTCCCAGAGCATAAATGTAACAGCTGGATTTATCCTACCACAAGATGAGCTACTTGTTTGGTTTTGCTGTCTTGGAGAGTTAATTACTCTCCTACTCCAAGACACTAGCCTGATCTATATTGGTGTTTCAAAGCCCTAGTAAATAAAAAGTTACTAAATTAATTTTACTTTAAGCGTTAATTTTTATGGCTTTTCTTTAGGACAAAAGGTAGTGGAGATGAAACTGATGGTGTGTAGACTCGACTCAAATCCACTAAAAAAATGCACCTAGGATGATTTATACTATTTTTCTTTTTTCAATGAATTCCCTAGCTAAGAGAGTTGGAGAATGCAAAATTGATATAAAGACAACTTTCTTGGCAACGAAAATCAAAGAAACAATCTCTTTATCTTTTCCAAAGCATACAACACATGACCACTAATTATTTCATGAAAATTCCTTTCTCTTCTCAAAGACTTCAAACGCTACTAAAACAAACTTTTCTTCAAAAGAGATTTTTGTATTTTTTCCTATATTAACAAAGCATGTAAAACTATTTAACAAAAATCAAGTCTATGACAAATCAACTCAATTTTACCTAAAAGCAAATCTAAGAGAAATTCACCTAAAAGAAAATCTAATGAGGCAAAAGCCTACAAAATATAATTCCGGGATGTTTTACTCAGTTACAATTCAACCAAGGACTAGTTCATGCAGAATCATAAACCAGTCAAAAACAAAAATCAAAATCTTTTGTTCTTTTTCTTAAGAATGAAATTCACAGCTTTAACCAACAAGCTTTCTCGAAATTCCACAAAGAGACAACACAAAGGTAGGTTTCTCACAAAGGTGGATTTTATGAAAGGTTCGACTCCTAAGAAGACTGAAAAGACCAGGGAGATCCAAGGTTTTACAACTTCTAAAGCCAAAGTCACTACAGGACCAATGCAAAAATCAAACCCTAGGGCTAGAACTTCTATGAATTTCACTAAAACCCTTGATACTAATGAAACAAGCTTAGATGAAGACTTCTGACAGGTAACCAGTGGATCTGGGCAACAAAAACAAATTATAAACAAAATCTAAGAGGCAAAAAGGAAACAAGTGAAATTTTCTCAACTTTTGACAGGGTACGCAGGCAACCTGTTTGCACAGGTGCGTGTACGCTCTGTGTACAAAGCTGCAGTGCATACAGGTACGCACTGTGCTTAACGCAGAGGGTGCATACTGCTAGCAAAACCAAGAAAAATAAAATCTAACTTAACCCTAATCTATTCCACCCAAATTTACAGTCAATCAGCCAAAAACCAGAAAGAAAACGACTTTTCTCAAATCAAAGTATCAATCAAAAGAGAAATCAATCAAATCCATGGTTTCCCCAGTGGAGTCGCCATTTTGTCATGCGGAAAGAGTCAATTTTGCAGACAAAACCGACCTCCCTAGAAGCTAAGGCTTTCTAGTGACAAACAAGACAATTAAGCACTATCTTTCCCTAAATATGCATTTAGAATACAAGCAATCAGGTGTTTATAACATACCTTTAGTCCAACGCTTTGTAGCAGTCCAGCCTCTCCGATCCAGATGAGCTCCTCCTTCTCTTCGAAACCTGCATTCACTAACAAGCAAACGATTACATAGCACCTGAATAACTCATAAAATAAAACATATTCATCATAAATACCAAGGAGTATATGAAACAAATTATGTATAACAACTTGTTGAGAAAAATGAGCTTAATTGTATTAAGTGGAAACAAAAGAAACCATTACAACTAGTGCCTTGGTGTTGTGCAGGTCCCTCCCAGGGTCCAGCAAGAGTTCTCCTTTACTTTGATCAGCTCACCCACTTCCAAATGAAGCTAAGAAAGGATGGGAATCTCTCCTCTCAAGCTCTATAAGGGAGTCCTAATTTCAGCAGCATCTACCCTTAGGAATGTTCAGCTTTCAACCTCCCCTCCCTCTGGCCCAATGCCTGTATTTATAGTACTTTGGAGGAAGTTAATCAGGTACACCATCAATGGGATAAGCACCTCTTTGAATGGGATAGCTCCCCTCTTGATGGGATAAGTTCCTCCTTCATAGGGATACATGAACCATCTGGAGGCGCTCAATACACGTCAAACCAACTTCTAGAATGCTCTAGAATCGACCACAAGTAACTTTTTTGAAGTAAAACTCGCGCCTTTTGACCTTTACAGGAGTACGCACCCACCCCTTTACAGACAGAGCATACAAGTACGCAGGTATTGTGAACTTGGGGTGCGTACACGCAGGTAAGGTTAAGAGAAACTGTGTAACCAGAGTTAATTGACTTTTTAAGGACTTTCTCTCTTTTTTGGACTTTGACATGAGGAGCAGAGGTATAAGACTTGCCAAGGAGGATAGTATGACAGTTGATGGAGCCATACTAACTGCAAATAGTCATGGTGACAAATTTTAGTGTAACACTGATTATTGGCCATTTGGTCAAGAATATGCCAATACTCTTCAGGGATTTCTGGAGCTGGAGATTTGTTCCTGGGGGGGCTAGAAGAGACTTGTAAAATGATTTTAACAACACTTCCTTGGTTCGGAACACTGGGGGTCCTCTGTTCAACCACTGTTTGAGGAGATTTGGGTTTTGATGATTTAGTCCTTTCTGTACTACCTATTTCTCCTCTTCCTTCATGGAGATTGCAATAATTCCCTTCTTGTAAAGGCTAAACTGCACATTTTTAGTGTTCTGATAACTCTATTCAGACCGTTTAGTCCTGCTGTGAATCTCAGCATTAGCTGCAGATGGTGATCCTGTGACCTGAAGGGTTACAATAGGATTTCTTGTGGAAACAATTCGAGCTCTTACTGATGACTGAGACTCGACTTTTCTTATGATATCGTCAATGAAGGTTGATTGTCCAAGGGTCACCGGTCGCTTGGATTTTTTGGATTTGGATGGAGGAATTGTATCTTTTCCTATTTGTTTCTTCTTAGTCATTCATGAAAAAATAAAAACATTCATTTCTACTTGAATTCCTACACAAGTTTGCTGAAAAGCGAGCAAGGGAGCAAGAACTTTACTTACTCCTACGCAGGTTCTTACCTTCTATTTTTAATACCCAATTCTTTCACAGCAAATAAACACAAAATTTATATTTATACTTTAATTCCTACCTAATTGTGATGAAAAGTGGGCGAGGGAGCAAGCACTTTACTTACTCCTACACAGGGTCTTACCTTCCATTTTTAATACCCAATTCTTTCACAGCAAATAAACATCAAATTTCTATTTCTACTTCAATTCCTACCCAATTGTGCTAAAAAGCGGGGAAGGGAGCAAGAACTTTACTTACTCGTATGCAGGTTATTACCTTCCATTTTTAATACCCAATTCTTTCCCAGCAGCAACTATCAAACATACATCACTCTCTGTGAAATGGCAACACTTTCCCCAACAACGACACCAAAATGTTGGGTGCTATAAGGTGTCTTCAAAAACTCTTAATTTCCTCACATTAATCATCAACCTAGGTACGTCTTTTTGTTCCAAGAGTGTACACAATATGTGAAAATGCTATATATATGGAGAGTAATGATTTAAGATAATTTATTAAATTCAATACAAGAGTAAACAGATCAAATCATAAATCTCAAGCTTGTAACTTCAAGGAAAATAATCTATCTAAGCATCAAAACTCAACCTTAATCAAAACCAAGACTCAATCTTAATCAAGAGATCCTAATTGCAATCACATCAACTGAGTGCACTGTAGCAATAACAGAGCTCTTTCAGTTGAATCTGAACTACTGCATAAGAATAAAGCATCCAATCCAATTAATACCACTCTATCTTGTAATGAACAGGAAATAACTATATTCTAATGATTAATTCAATCCACAATATAAATAAATGAAATAAATTGACAGAAGTAATGAAATACATACACGAATTCCACACCAATGAAAGTAAATCATCTGTCAAACTGTAACACAGAATAATTAAACTTGCAGTAAAGGAAAAGTAAAAGTATAGCACAGGGAATAGCAGTGGAATCCATCAGTGATCGAGCCCAAGCCGCCAGCGAATACTACTTAACTACTTTAGAATATCACAAGTGAACAACAACTCAAATTATGTATTAATAATCAATTTCAAATGTCATTACAACGCGTTGTGCTCTTCAAAATCATGTTCTGTCTATTAAAATTACAACCTCCTTCAAAAGGGCGAGAAGTTCCCCTTTATAATCATAAGTAAAAGAGATAAATGTGATTCCTCAAGATCGGGAGATCCCAAGGAATTCACAACTAAATGCTATTATCAGACAACATTCCAACTTGCGTTGATCCTCTTGATTCATTCCTTGATTCGTCCGCATAAGACATGCTCCTTTCCCCTGTTTAGCATTTGTGGTTCAAACTTTTGAACAACTATTGTTCCCTTTGCCAATTTCTACATAAAAACAACGAAAGTTAGCTTTTCTTAGTCAAACCATATCAAAAGAAATTTCATTAATTTCTTATCAAAATTTTATCAACATCTTACTACATCAGGGCACAAATGCATAAAAAGGAGGAAAAAGACAGTGTAATCAAGAGTAAACTTATACCCATTGTACGGCCCAACAAGTGGTTCAACCCATAATTTTTCTAGTGACTAGCCCTTTGATTGTAGCAAGTTCAATGATGGTTTGGTGAATATATTAAGGCTATGGATGCTCATGGATATTGGAATAACACATGAGTGATATTCCATCCATATTTGGGAAAATATTTCCAGCTCAAATCTAAATAATCCTTATAATCATGATACTAGTCAAGATTTTCAACTCATGATGTATGGTATAAATCCTCACCATAGTGTTATCTCAATAGAATTGTAGGAATGATCATTTACTTCATCATAGAAAGAGGTTTTATAGTTTTGTATACAGAATTCCAATGGGTAATGAATTTATCAATGTTTTTGTAAATTAATTGAATGTTTAATTAAAGGATTGCTTACGCATTATGCTATTGAGAGAAACATGTTCAATGCTTTGTGGTAATATGTCATTATTTGTATTTTCTCTAGTTTTAATTCCATAATCCTTGTTTCTTGATGAAAATCACGATTTAATGATTTTTGCATGTGCTTACTTAATGTAGAGTCTCCAAAATGTATTCAAAATATCATCCACTTTCACCTTTATCACCACCATTTCACTCACATGTCACAACTCCATGACCATATAACCATTCATTAGCCTCCATTTTCATAATTATCTGGGTTCCATTTTTTGTTTTCCAAAAGTTAAGGATTTCTAGTATTATAAGTGAATTAAATTGTTAAAATTTAGAAAAATGAGATATACTTGCTAATACTTAAAAGTGGTTTGAGTTTCATGACATGTGTAGGTCATTTGGAAGCTTCCAAGGCACCCTTATGTGGCCTCCAATACTCAAATTCGAATTATCTTCAAGATATGGAAGAAGATTTGGATAAAGGTCAAAGAGGATATGTGTCTCATCATTACCTATTTGAGTTGTAACTCTATGAGATTTTCTAGGGATCTAGGGAGAGAATAATGGACCTCCAATTATGAAGTAGCTTCTTATGTTTTTGTATAAATAGGAGAGTCTTCTCCTTTCAAAGGCATGTGTAAAGTTGGAGATACTCAGGTGGAAAATTAATATTACTTATGAATGGAATTTAGATTTAGCACCATCTTCATGAGTGATGTTCACCTTGATTGGTAATGCTTGCACTGGGAGCCTCTCAACTTGCCATCTCTCATGCTTTTGATTTGGCCACCTACAATGTGTGAAATTTGATGTTTTTCATAGATTAAGATTTATTGCTTTCATAGATTAAGATTTATTTCTTTCATATCTTTTCCTGTGTGAGAGGTTAAGACTGATTGTTTTTATTTGCTTTCTACCTAGAAGTTAAGAGCAATTGTTTTTATTTTCTTTCATATATTTTCCTGTGTGAGAGGTTAAGAGTGATTGTTTTTATTTGCTTTTTACCTAGAAGTTAAGAGCATTTGTTTTTATTTTCTTTCATATCTTTTCCTGTGTCAGAGGTCAAGAATGATTGTTTTTGCTTTTATTTCTTAAAGAGTGGTGTGCTTTTCAATTCATGCAAGTTTGAAATATTAAGATTTCAATTCTGCACGATGTACTATAATTTATCTTGAGTTGATTGTTGAATTAGAATAGGTGGATTTGGTTTGTCATTATTTGGTTTTGTAGTTAGATTGATCTAAATTGAAAGTTAATTTCTAGCATAAACAGTGCATGCACGCTTCACAAGTTTTATGAAACCCCCGAGTTGACAATTAAATGATAGGTAATTAATTTGCCTCAACATTTTGGCACAGTTGTCGGAGAAGTGTGCATAGGAACTAGCTTTCATTCTAGAGTTCATATTTTTTCAGTTTTTTCCTAGATGCATGATTAAATCATGTAGATGCATAAATCATTTAGCTACATATCATTTTAATAATAATAAAAAAATCTATATTAACCGTTTATGGACAAAGGATCTAGAATGCAGATTAAACATTCTTTGGAGCATAAGGACTATATTGAGCACTGGTATCGAAACGCGATTGCGCTACGACATTCATCTGTTCTTCAAGAGATCTTTGCAAAAATGATTTTTCATGTCCTCATGCACAATCAGGTACATTTTGCAAATTTGGATATGAACATTCTAGAAATTCTAATCTGTAAACGGCTCCATTGGAAACATTCATATAAAATTTAAAAAATATATTCTTTCAAGTAGGATAAACTAGGAAATAAAATCAAGCTTGATTGCATTTTTTTAAGTTCTTGATTGCATTTTTTAAAGTTGTTAGACTTTAAAATCTTTCAGAATTTGATTTATTTTCTTGCATGTTTTTCATTAACATCACAAATATTTTCAATAAAAATTCATGTTTTGATTTTAAATAATTAAAAAATAATAAAAGAAAAATCATGTTAGATTTTCATTAAAAAAAGGAAAAAGAAAAAATTCATTTTTTTATTTTCAATAAAAAAAAATTCATGTTTTTGAATAAGGAAAATAAAAATTCTGAAATCAATTTTATTCTTTGATTTTCATTCCCAAAAGAATTGAAAAATCGATAATTGGTTCTCATTCCACCTGCGAAAAAAAAAATCAATTGCATTAGCGTAAAATCAAAATCCAAAATTCATCATTAAAAAAAACAATTAACAAAACACATAAACCAAATAAAAACAATAAAAAAATGTACTTTAAAAATTCACAAAGAAAAATGAAATAACAATATTTTAAAAATTCACAAAGAAAAATGCAATAATAATATTTTAAAAATTCACAAAGAAAAATGCAATAACAATATCGAAATTTGATCAAGTGCATCATAGTTTGCTCGCAATCCTATAAATTGATTGCCCATCTATTATAGACATATTTTGGCATTGCAACCCCAATCACATATGTCCACAAACCAAGGGCTTCTAAACCCCTAAAAGTGTTTTTTCATACCCTAAAGGAACAAGGTCAGCTAATTACATCATCTCCCAGAAGTTCTCCATGAAAAACTACTCAGAAGTGGTCAAAACTGGACCATACAGACTGCTCCATGCATAGAGTGCGATGCATCTCACCTATTACACACAGGGAGTGCGATGCATACTAGAAATCCCTTCTATAGGGTGCGATGAGTGAGAGCAGACAAATGGCAGAAGCAGTTTGCTAGGTGGAAACCCAGATAATCTTCTAGAAACTGCTCATATGACACTTTCCTATCTGAATTCGCCCAGGGATGAGTAAGAGATCTTAAATATCCAAGTTGAACAAAGAACTATTAGTGAAATGACACTAATCAAAATCCCAGAAGCTGACTCACTCTCCTGTAAACATCTATATATGGATCCCTCATCCTAGAGATCCAAAGGCTGGAATTTTGTAATTTGCAAGGAAGTGTTGTTGGTTTCTCTTTGAAGACATTGTTGGGCAATCTTTCTTTGTATGAGGTGAAGAGGGCTTTCATGCTGGGAGGATGATGCTGGATCAGACAGCTTGGTTGTAATCCTCTCTTCTACTACTTCTATCGATAAATCTATTTGAGTTTTCCTCCATATGCTTGTACATCTCTGAATCTTGTATTTGTATATGCATTTATATGGTTAATGTACATCTGATCCTACATTGTTTATGGTTATAGATCTCTATGCTTTGATGGTATTTTGCTGCTTTGACTCCATAGGTGTTCTTTGAAGCGGGACAAGCGAGAAAGGAGTGGCGAAATCTCTATCAAGGGGGAGAGGAAACGAGCAAAGACACTAGCGAAAGATTGAGGTTGGTACTCTTTGCTTCTCTCTCATCTATCTCTCATAAAGGAAAACACAAGTGACTTTAGTTTGTTTGTTTCTAAGATAACTACCTGTCTTAGTGGGACTAGCAGCTCTAAATGGACACTAGTTTTCCCAATAACAAAATGGCGACTCCACTAGGGAACGAATAGTTTGTTTGTTTTGTTACTTTTGTTTGCTTTATAAACCACAGACGAAGCCTAAAGTAAAGCCAGCTAGCCTTCAAACTGCTTTTGCTATGCAACTGCAAAGTAAATCAATGCTGCTTCAGTCAATCTCTGGGTTGGTTTATGAACTAAACATCTAGCTTGAAAACATCCTAAGTGCCCTGATGGTAGCTCAAATAACCTCATTAGATCAGCCCCTATACTTTGTTTTTACTGAAAATCATTAACTCAGCCTAAATCCCTGAACTTAGCTGCAAACTGTGAGTGAAAACCAAGCACAGTCTCGTCCCCGGACCATCGCACTGTCTCTTCTTGGCAGCCTGGATGCATCACACCTCCCGTGTGTTGCAGGTGAGATGCATCCCTGTTTCCCTGTGTTACAAGTGCAATGATTGAATGAGACTATTTCTGCCTCCAGATTTTGGTTTTTTCTTCATTATCTTCAACTTTATTCAGTAGTTTTGTTGTCTATGATCAATATATCTCTGTTGAAACCATCTTCCTTTGCATTATTCAGCATCCATCAGAAGGAATTGTTATTGAAAATGAGATTAACTCAGACAAATTACAGAAAAACACATATAAAAATCAGACACAAAATATGGGCGGAAAAAGGCTGAAGCCTCATGCTTCTCTCTCACTTTCATTCATATAAAAATAATTGAATATAGTGTTACAAATAAATAGATGAGAGATAGTGTTCTCAAGATAGTGCGTGCTATCTTAGACACTTTTGGTTGAGATAATTTCTCCTTTGGTTGAGATAATTTCTCACCAGACACACACCAATATAGGAGTTACCTAAACTAACTCCTATCTTAGAGGAACAACCCAAGAGTTAGGCACAAATTCCTAACTTGGAATATTTAATTAATTTATTTATTTTTCGATTTATTATTGTTTTATGAGAGAGTCTAACATTCCCCCCCTCAATGATAAATCCAAAATAAGAATGAGGAACCATCTTTCAAGTTCTCATGTTGATCCTCAAAAACATTGCCTGAAAAAACCGCCAAAACTGGATGCTGGAAAAAACTCAAATCTGAAGAGAACATGAATCAGCTGCATGCCTGATTCATCTCTGAATGTTGCTTGACAACTCCATCACGTGCCAAGCCACAAAAGGATCCAACTATCCTTTGCTTGAAAACAGCATCCGGTGTCCACTGACACAATTTGATGAATGCCCACTGGCGTATTTGCTGATGATGATCGCCCACTGGCTGAAGATGTCGAAAAACAACTCAATTTTGCTTTTGCTATGATGAAAGCTGCTCACTGCTGCTTTGGTTGTCAATCGCCCACTAGCGAATTTGTTGATGCTCACTGCTGATGACAAATGCCCACTGGCTGATGAAGATGCCCACTGGCTACTTCGCTGATGTTGTCGAGACTTTCAGTCTGACAATCACTTGTCAATTTCATTGACATTTTCCCCCCTTTGTCAGCTGAAAGGAGAGACAATCTTCTCCAAAATATATTTGAACTCCCCCCCTTCACGTGTAGGAGAGTTTCATTGTTGTACTCCCTCATTCAACTGCATGAGAGTACCATCATCTGTTCACTGCTGGCTGCACTATGTGTGATTGTAGTCGGTTGTAGAACTGAGACAATCTTTTGACTGTGGATGACCATTCCCAAGGATCGATCCATTCATAATGTATCTTCAATCTGGCTGATTTTTGTTGGTTGCGACATTTTTCTGAGGAATGGTTGGGCTTGCCACAATGGCAACACGGATGGAGATCAAAACATTGATCTTCCATATGACCGGCTCTTTGACAATGAGAGCATTTCGGTTGGACATGAACTTCAGGTTGCATGCAATTCTGTTTGTCTGCAATTTTCTCAGAACCTTCTGAGATGAGTTGTTCAAGAAATCCTGCACTCACAAACTTAATTGGCTTGGAATAATCTGGGATATGTAAGTTGGTGTCATTAGTGACATATCCTAAGCCTCGTCGATTCTTGTTATTTTGAATCTCTTCCCAGGGCTTGATGATGGGTTTGGAAGAAATTTGAATTTGATCATGAAAAACATCGACACTTGATGTTGTTTGGATGAGTGATTTGGAATCAACATCTTTATCTTCATCTGTATGGTTGAATGACTTGGAAGAAGCACTCTTTTGTTGCAGCTCATCTCTTTGTAGTTGCGACTCTAGTTGAAGAAACTCAATGGTTTCATGTGTTTGTTGTAGATGTCGTGAAAGATCAGCAAGAGTTTCTTTGCTGATGTGCACCATGTCTTCATCACTGGAGATGATCAAACTGTGAAGAATTTTTAACAACTGAATATGTTGCACCATCTGAACTTGCTCACTTGAAATCAAGCTCGCTTGCTATGGGACTTGAATGGCACGCTCGCTTGATTTGTTTCTTATTGTACTTGCTGAGAACAATTGCTAGAGTTGTAGAACTTTCTTGCTTAAACTCTGGAATTCACGCTTGCTTGATGATGATCGTGTTTGCATAAATGCTCACTTGCCTCGCTTGATGACTTCACACTGAATGAATAGCCATGCTCGCTTGATGTCGATCTCAACTTGCTTGATTGGTGTTAGAGTTGAACTTGTTTGGTTGCTTTGATGGTTGTTGCAATGAACTTCACTTTGGCTCACTTAAAGGTTTGAACTTTGTACTGTTTTGACGCAAATACTCACACTCGCTTGTAGGAGATGTGAACTTGTTGCTTGTTTGCTTTAGAGTTAAAATTCATGCATTCACTTGATTATGATTAAAGGAAGGGTGTCGAACACTGTCGAAAATGCACCCAAAAAAGCTTACAATGATTTCAATGATTCACTACAATGAATTCAATTTGACTCAATTCAAGACTTGGGTGTCGGTTTCAACCGAGAATGCACCCTTACAATTCAATGTAATTTGAGTTTGATTACAAGTTCAACAATGTTGATGTACATTGTGCGCTGAAACATTGAAGTTTACAGATTCATTAACTTGATTGTAGTGATGTAGACATTGCTTTGAAATTCTAGAGTCTGCAGATTCATAAACTTGATTGTATTGAGTGAAATTGTTTGTTGACATAGAATGCCGATGTTGAAAACTTTGATTATTTGTTGTAGTGACGCAAATGCATTTGTTGAGCTTAATTATCCTTCCTTGATGCTATTCTATTACAAGTGTTGTGCTTGCTTGCATTGAACTTTATGTGTGTTAAATGAGATCATTTATGTATCAAAACTAGACACAAATCATAAGCAACAACATGAAGCCATAAAACACATGCACCATCAAACACACAGTGTACCTTAGATCCCCTTATTCAATTTCGGGCGGATCTAGGACACATCAATACCAAAAAAATAATATCTTTATTAATCACTGAGTACATCTGAAGCAATGATAATGCCAAGCTGACAACCCTTTGAAACAGCTCACCTTCAAAATCTGAATGGATAGTGACATGATCCTTCTCAAAGTAAAACAATACTTTGAATTACAAAAACTTTCCCTTATCACTCCCAATACAAAATAATACACTTATATCTCCACAAAATATTCTTCAAATTTACAAAATATAATGCACCTTAGGCAATAATCCTCTTGCCTATTTACTCCTTATATCTCCCAAAATTATCCACCACTTATCACTCCAAAAAAGTTTTACAAATTTAAAGTCACACCTTATCACTCCATTACGAAAACATCCCTTAAAAGAATTTCATGAATTCCCTTTTAAAGAAGTGAATTAAAAAGTGAACGAATTTCATGAAGTTCCTTTTTGAATGAAGTGAATTAAAAAGTGAACTTTATGGATTCACTTTAAAAATGAAAGATCTCCTTTAACAAAGTCAAATCACATTTAAAAAAAAAAAAAAAAAAATCATGTGGAGAAGTTATGTAGAACAACATAAAAAAATTCAACGCACATCATTTTGGTCATTTTGCGCAGTGAAGAAAATTACCAATTCGAAATTGTAAGTGAAGACTGCCCTTTAAGCTGGCTCAACGCACTGATAGATGAGAAAGATCGAATAGTTGGAGGGCATTCACTTCAACGACATGCTTTGAATCAACGCATCAATGCTTCAATGAAACTTAAGCATTACTTGTAGTTTCCACGCGGATCAGTCAAACAATTCCATGCTTTCCTTCAGCGTTTGCGTTGTGTCACTGGAAGTAACGCAACCACGAGAAGTAATGCATGGGATGCAGGCATAATAGGCAACCAACTTAGGTTCGATTCATGGCACAATCTTGTATAGGATTTATCTCAGAATCCCAAAAGTGTGACATGTCCTAGGACCGTTGATCTCAGTTTCTCCCAGAATTGGGTGATTTCTACCTCTTTGATTCAACAATTTCTTTACCCAAATGGATTTTCATTGCAATTTCAATTTCTCTATGCAAATTTATTTTTCAGTTGTTATTCGTCGCAGAAGCAATCTCTAGTAGCTAAATTGTTTTGCGATACAGACGGAGAATTAGGTGCTTTGAGGTACGATCTTTGGCTTCCTGTCCAGGAATCGATGCCCTTGATTCCCCTGTGCCTCCATGTGACGTTAATTTTAATTCTCGGAGAGGATGAGTAATAATGATCTTGCCTGGGCTACTTTATTTCCCACACATAGGCTCCTTCCTGGAAATGTTCCTATCAAGCTTCACATATCCATCTTCTCCCTAGTCACTACCCCATGAATTCCTTCCGATAACATAATCCTTACCCCCATCACTATCATAACAGTGCAAGTCTGAACAGGATTCTCCACTAAATGCCTGAGTGAATCAATACGACCAACAAGAATAGAACCATGTATCACGAAGAATTATAAATAAAGGCCTGGACAAAGATCCCAAGTCCTGTGCAGAGAGTTGGAAGAACTACTTAAAACCTGGAATTAAGAGAGGCTCATTATCTGAAGACGATCAGCAACTCGTGGTAAATATTCAAGGAAAATACGGTACAGGTGGAAGAAAATTGAGAGCCAAGTGCCTGGAACAATGGCCAAGAGGTTGGGAAAATGGTGGGAGGTTTACAGAGATAAACAAGACAAGCCCAAAGACACGGATGAAAGAAGCAACACAGATTCTCCCAGTCACAAAATTGAGGGAGGCAAATATGATGATATTCCTGAAAAATTTGCAGAAAAAATACATGCAAAGGCAAAAGAAATTGGCTACTCCCGACAGTTGTACTTTACCATCTATTGCTGCAATGCCTTCTGGAGACCATGAAAATGAATTGGGGACACCGTGATTGTGATATCTGCATCAAATATTATTGACCCTTTGGGTGCCAAATCATTCCTCCAAACTCTATAATCCAATTTTCCAGTGGTTGGATCCAAAGTCACCCATAACTCATTCCATTTCTGGAGTGTCTCTGATCGCTTTCGAAGTGTCCCTTGCAACAGAGTTCTTCCAGAAGCTGAATTTAAATGTTTCTTGATCTTCTCCAAGTTGTTCTCCGTATCATTTACATGATCCACCTTGGCATTTGACCCTCATAACACAAAACACTCAACAACATAGCTGCAAATAGACCTTCTCATTATCTTAATCCCAAGAGAAAACTGTGGGCTCTGATACCACATATTGAAAATGAGATTAACTCAGACAAATTGCAGAAAAACACATATAAAAATCAGACACAAAATATGGGCGGAAAAAGGCTGAAGCCTCATGCTTCTCTCTCACTTTCATTCATATAAAAATAATTGAATATAGTGTTACAAATAAATAGATGAGAGATAGTGTTCTCAAGATAGTGCGTGCTATCTTAGACACTTTTGGTTGAGATAATTTCTCCTTTGGTTGAATTAATTTCTCACCAGACACACACTAATATAGGAGTTACCTAAACTAACTCCTATCTTAGAGGAACAACCCAAGAGTTAGGCACAAATTCCTAACTTGGAATATTTAATTAATTTATTTATTTTTGGATTTATTATTGTTTTATGAGAGAGTCTAACAATTGTGAATGTTTTTATGTATTTTTCATCATTCACATTTCTCCTTTGCAAATAGTAACTTAATCGAAATGTCGTATTTTGATTTGAAAGTGTCACAACTGTCGTTTTCAGTCAAGAAAAAGAGCGTCGTAAAGTCTTTCTCTTTTAGATAGTCGATTACACTTTTGCCATTGTACTTGATTTTGAAATTATTTGTATTTCAAGTGTCGAAAGCAGTTTTAAATTCAAAATCGCAAAGTGTCATCTTAATCTTCCTTTCATTTCGAAAAGAGAAAATTGTTAGTATTGTTGCTTTCAAAGAAAATAGTTCAAATATGTACTTATTTTTCCTTTTTTCATTCTCACATTAAGGAAACTGAAAAACAATACATGCATGTGCATTTGCATTAAAACTGCATGCTGAAGTTGATTTAGGAAAAGTGCATCTAGTGTGTGCTCTCCACTCTATGTTGAAAGACTTTCATTTCTCTTTCCTTAGTAGCTAGGATTTTCATTGCAAAAAGAAAGTAAACGACTATTTATCATCTTAGATTGCATATTTAGGAATTGTATATCTACATCACATGTGAACCCTAAAGGCAAACTTCTTAAGAAATAACAACTGTAAAATAAACTTCAATGAACATAAAAACGCTTTGGAACCTAACGCACAACATTTAGAAGTCTAGGCTAGAGACGTATTCTGGCATCGTAAAGCCTGGTAACTATTGCTTTCATCATAGGTTGGGTGATTCCTCCTCTTTGAGATGATAAGTGCCAGTACGACTTGTGCTCCCACGTACTGTCGAGTATATATTGGGAGACCACAATGGGCTACATCCTTTATCCTTAGGAAGCCATGTCTGCCACCCTATCGATCGCAATGCACTGAACACAACATTCGGGAAGATTGATTGCCATACCGTAAAAAGTATTCTGCAGTTTTGCGATTGGTTTGGTAATCCCTCTATCTATATTTCCAGAGTAGTCACTTTCATTCCTTTTCAGACTCCTTAAAAGAAAAGGTCCATCTGAGCACTTGTCACTTCAATCTCATTAAAAATCGAAGGCGACTAGAGTCATCTTTAGCTTTTTCTCGACTCTTAAAAATTGAAAAAGCAAGTTGTGTCAAAGCGTCATAAAATTTATTTTAATCAGAATAATGTCATTGTTCCCTCGTTGGTCTTAGGTTGAGAAAATGGAGTCTACCAATCAAGGATTTCCCCTTGGGGGACATCCTAGTCCTTTCTCCTCTTGGCGGGGTGTTGGTGTTCCACACATGGCTAAATTGTCCCTTCCAAGACTCACAATTGGCCTGCCAGTATGGCTTTTCTCGACCTCTGTCGTTCCAAACACCGCAATTCCTCAACAATCAAATTAGCAACCAGATGACCCTGAATTCGCTCCCCCACCTTCTACTTCATTTTTTTCTCCCTCTCCTTGTTCCTCTTTGCTTGGTGAATCTAATAATGCTAAAAGCCAAGTAACTGAGAAGAAGAAGAAAGAGAAGGAGAAGAAGAAGAAGAAGCCAACAGCGAAAGGGGGCAACCATGCATCATCTAGCGAAAATCCACACACTGCACCTTCCAAACCTAAATCTCCATGTGTCATTTGAAAAGAGACCACTATCATCGAGATTGTCCCTGCATCCCACGGATCCTGAGGGACTGGTCTCCCTGCTTGCACAGCCTAGTGTCTTCAACCACTGACGATCATGTTGAAAGTACACCATCAACTAGAAAAACGAAGTCAATGGACAAAAAGGAAGATCTAAATTTCCTTGTAGACTTTGCGAAGGCGATCATGCCCTCCACCATTTTCCTTTCCTAGACGAAGCTAAAAGAGTCTTGGATAACCATCTTGCCTCGCCGCAACGACTTCCTTCTAGATATAAGAAACTCTTGCCGAGTCCATCACTAGTTGAAAATCTGACTGACACACCATTGTTGTTGGTCGAAGCACCTATCATTGAAGATAGACCCTCTAAGTCCACACTGGACCAAAGTCAACAGGTCGAGACGACAGTCGACCCAATCTTGTCTTCAGAGGGTCCACCTTCTGATAATACTATCACCAAAGAGAATGAGAACGACACCGTTCAAATTCTTTTCGTAAACACAAACTCCGATGAACATGGTGGAAATCTACCCATTCCTTTATCGCATGAAGGAAGTTCGTCAAATGTTTATCCAGTCGTTTATTTGGTCCCACCTCCAAGCAATCTAGTCGTTTCCTTCGATTGGAATCGACTAGGCAAACCCCACCTACCATCTAATGCACCATTCTAAATCATAGTACAAGCTTACAGAATGATCATGGTTGGTATTATCATAGATGAAGGGGCTTCTATGAGTATCCTTTCCTCAAATGCTTGGAAAGCGCTTGGTTCGCCATTGCTTCTGCCTCAGATTCAAAATCTGATAGGCTTCAACAAAGGAACTAGTCGACCGTTAGGGATCCTTCCAAATTTACCTATAACTTTGAGAAGGAAAACCGTTCATCTAAACATGATGGTAGTCCAAGGACCTCTAGATTACAATCTACTCCTTGGGCATGACTACATTTATAGCATGGGAGCAATCGTTTCCTCACTCTTCCGAGTGATGTGTTTTCCACATGAAGGCAGAGTGGTCCACCTAGTTGACCAGCTACCATTCCCTAGTTCAAACACAGCTATTAGTCAAATGCCATCCCTAACTGGTCTTTTTGCACAAGGAATGTCTAATCAATCTCCAGTCCATCCACCTGATGATCTCAAGTGATTCGGTGATTGTGACTGAAACCCAGGAGGCATGCGCCCTGGTCTGCTTCGGTAGGAAAACCCATATATAAGGTAGGTTTCCTATTAGGAATATGACTATTCTGATACCCTTACCCGTTTAGGAAAATTGATTTGGACTGGAAAAGGATTCCCCCATCAAAGGTTATGTGATTGGCACTGACAATAGTCACCTTTTTCCATTTCGAAGGACATCGCCAAGGAAGTGTTTTGTCTGCGATGCAGATGGAACAATCTTTCTAATGCAAGAACTTCCATATGGTGACCTGGAAACTCTACTTTATACCTAGGGGTATGCAAACCTTTTGGCATGCAAGTGAAAAGTGACCATTTCTTTTCTTAGTTTGTAGACTCTTAACCCTTTAAACTCGTAGGTTGGTCGTTCCTAGCTTGCATAACGAAAGGCTCAGGAGAAAAGTTGTGCATGGGGAAAGCTCCCTAAAAAATGAACCTACTGATGAGACATCCTTATTATACGACTGGAATGAGCAGTTTTGCGTGAAGTTCAAGCTCGTTAAAAAATAAACCTAGCCATGAGCAGTTTTACGCGAAGTTCAAGCTCGTTAAAAAATAAACCTAGCAATGAGCAAATGTTCCCCCAAAGTTTAAGCTTATTAAAAAATGAACCCACCTTCAGTAAATAATATTTGCGATCACATAATTATCAGATTTTGAACCTTGGTCGTGTTCTTACCATCACCTCCACTCTTTTTTAGCAGATCATACACCTCCATTTGATTCTTTACCCCTTTTGAGGAACAACTGCGACGAGTGATTCTATTAGCCACATTCCTTACATTGCCATGATTGAAAAGTTCCAAACCTTACCTAAAACCAGTTACTATCCAAAAACATCACTTGTTCCTTAAAAAACGAGTCTCCTTTAAGCTCTTTTCATCTTACTCGTAAAATATGAAAAGATTGTCGAGAAATTGGCCTCTCCAGCTCATTAAAGCGATTGGAAGTGCCATCCCTCCTCTAGATTTTAATCTTTTTGGACCTGAGGGATTATTACACTAAAATATTGAGCGCTTGTCTTGTTCAGCTCGTTAAAACTATCGCAAAGTCATCCGTTTCGTATTATTTTATACTTTTTTGGACTTAAGGGATTTCATTACAAAAAAGGACTATTGGAGTTTCCTTTCTGTCCCATTTTAGACTCTCTAAAATTGAAAAGGACCGAGTTATCTTTGTTGTTAAACTCGTTAAAACAATAGCGACAAACTTGTCCATGCAGACAAGAGCGAGTTTCACTGTCGCTAGGCTCATTAAAACATAGCGACAGGTTTTCCCGAAGGGAAAATTATAGAACAAGCATATGTTATCCTCCTCAAGCTTGACAAAAATAAAGAGGTACTGGTTAGCAATGATTGGGGAAAAAGGGAAGAAAACTTGAATAGCTTCATTGGTAGCAGGTCGCTCTTAAACATGACACTTTCACTTTGTCACCATGATTGAGTCAGCTTGGGTTATTCCATTCACTAGTCATATCACCATTGATCTGCCGTACCATCCACCTTGGTATTAACACTACCAATCCATTTCATTGTCGTTGGTATGTTCAAGAGAAGTCGCTTAGAGAATTCACCAACCTAGCTAACGACGCATCTGCTGCAATACCTTCACTCTCCATTTTTCATGACCGCCTCCCTGAACCTTATATCATTAGATCGTTTTCACCTCCAGAAAATAATTTGCTCCGTTCTGTGTCGTAGATGTGGGATTCATTAAGGCCCTCCTACGACGGGCCACTTCTTGTCGACATCAGCTCATTATCCAAGAAGTTGACTTAGGAACAACCCTTTCAGTACTTTGAAGCTTGCATGCCTCAATGGCAAGTTTCTCACTTCCGACGACAGGTTTACATCAATGATCTTCGACCGAAAGATTTTACGTGGTGTTTGACATCAACTCATGCATTCACACCACGTGAATTGTACTGCAGTACCTTGAGGGTCATCATCAATATCGGTGATTCCTCTCGCGCCTGTTAACAGCTTACATCATTGGCTAGTAATCAGGCGATGTCTTTCCATGTTCGACATCAGAACATCTTTTCACATCAATCGACTTGTACTTTGGGCAAAGATTGAATGAGTTTGAAGACCCCGGATCTAGTTTCATCCATCCGGGCTGCGATATATTCAGGAAAATAAAGACATCAAATATACATCATAGCTGCACAGATAATCATCCAAACTAAAGGATGATGGCTCTACCAGAATCATCAGTCTTCCACACAGACGATTGTTTGTCTTATGTACATGAATATGAATTTATAAAGCTGAGCATGGGAATGTCCGCCTCAGCTAGATCATGAAAATATTATGAAGATAATGTATTGTATTGTATCTTATTATAGGTCACCTTCTAGTTTGAAAAACCTCGGATCCTCATTATAAAGCATTTCACCCGACATCAAAATATTTACGACCTCATGCTTTAGGGGGCAACTGTGATAGACATATTTGGGCACTGCAACCCCAATCACATATGTCCATAAACCAAGGGCTTCTAAACCCCTAAAATTGTTGTTTCATACCCTAAAGGAACAAGGTCAGTTGATTATATCATCTCTTGGAAGTTCTCCATGAAAAACTACTCAGAACTCGTCAAAACTGGACCATACAGACTGCCCCATGCATAGGGTGCGATGCATCTCACCTATTACACACAAGGAGTGCGATGCATACTGGAAATCCCTTCTGTAGGGTGCAATGAGCGAGAGTAGACAAATGGCAAAAGCAGTTTGCTAGGTGGAAACCCAGAGAATCTTCTAGAAACTGCTGATATGACACTTGCCTCTCTGAATTCGCCTAGGGATGAGTAAGAGATCTGAAATCTCCAAGTGGAACCAAGAACTATTAGTGAAATGACACTAATCAAAATCCTAGAAGATGACTCACTCTCCTGTAAACATCTATATATGGATCCCTCATCCTAGAGATCCAGAGGCTGGAATTTTTTTATTTGCAAGGAAGTGCTATTGGTTTCTCTTTGAAGACATTGTTGGGTGATCTTTCTTTGTATGAGGTGAAGAGGGATTTCATGTTGGGAGGATGATGCTGGATCAGACAGCTTGGTTTTAATCCTCTCTTCTACTACTTCTATCGTTAAAGCTATTTGAGTTTTCCTCCATATGCTTGTACATCTCTGAATCTTGTATTTGTATATGCCTTTATATGGTTAATGTACATCTGATCCTACATTGTTTATGGTTATAGATATCTATGCTTTGATGGTATTTTGCTGCTTTGACTCCACAGGTGTTCTTTGAAGCAGGACAAGTGAGAAAGGAGTGGTGAAATCTCTATCAAGGGGGAGAGGAAACGAGCAAGGAGACTAGTGAAAGACTGAGGTTGGTACTCTCTGCTTCTCTCTCATCTATCTCTCATAAAGGAAAACACAAGTGACTTTAGTTTTTTTTGTTTCTAAGATAGATACCTGTCTTAGTGGGACTAGAAGCTCTGAATGGACACTAGTTTTCCTGATAACACCATCTTTGCACACACTATATCTGACCATTTACAACTTTCTCTAGTCCGAAATGGGCAAACTCTATCACAACGTTTTTGGAATAAATTTGCAGAGACGTCATTGTCCACAGAAATGGAAATAGATACAAACATATCATTTGAACCTTTGTGTTTAAGTTCATCTACATTTTTCTTTGTTGATTCCTTCAGTGACATGGCCATTATTTTCTGTTATATTTCTTCTAAGCTTCCCATATCTGTAATACAGTCATGTGATCTAGAGAAATTAACTTTTCACTCAAGTGACTCCATTTCTCACTTAATAGCTATGTTCTCTTGGCAAGCCCTTCTAACCAAAGTAACTGCAGAATAGCGGGCACACTTTTTAGATACTAGTTTCTCAGTTAGTACTTGCAAGCCCAGTGTAAATGAAATTGAGGCCAGAGAGTTGGTGCTAAAGCTATTGCAGGGAGCAAGAGTGGGCTAGGATACTGATCAACATTATAGAAAAGGGGATCCTAAGGATGATGAAGATTGGGCCAAGGCATCAATTGCACGGCTGAGTTCTTCAAAAAATGCCAAGAAAATAGTGGGAACAAGAAGCAAGAAAATAGTGAGAGCAAGAAGGTGAGCAATAGGTTATGGAATTTGTTAAGAAATACACTCCAAATCTCCAGATTTGGCGATCAATTGAGGATTTGCAGGTTGAGCATCGATGGTTCGTTTGCTGAGCCTCGGATGCGAATTTTAGTAGGTTTGTTTTGGAGGATCTTTCTTTCCAAACTCACTACGAGCTATTAATAACTCCAGGTACGCGTGCTTGGCTCATCCTTGTGTCTAGTTTTCAGGGTGCACAAATCTTCCACATCGAAATCTCCCAACATTGAAGGCCGAAAAATTTGCATGTGCATTAGCATGGGCAATGTAATAAGTCCAAATCCCCAATCAATCTAGAAACAATTAATTTTGTTAACTGATCATTTGCCAGAATGCATAGCAGCTTAAAACCGTCAGTTTTAAAACACTATTTTTGGCCAAATGAAAACTATTTTCTAAGAACTAAAACATGGGTTTTTCCCAAAACCGAGTCAATTACAATACCCAGGAGAAATTTTCTCATATTCATAACATATTGGGAGATATTCTAGGTTCTTTAGAGCCTTATTTTCCATATTACGTGGAAAAAACAGTTTTTACTTATTGCCTTGATCCTGCAAGTCGTTGAAACAAATCTGGTCTGATTGAGTCCATGAGAAAGACGTCTTGATTTTGATGAGTGCCACTAGATTTTTGTCCACAATATGGGGATAAATGTGGGTTTGTGAGCACCAAGTATCAATTTATTTATGAAAACCAGATTCCGCTCTATTTTATATCTCCAACTGCTTCACTAAGAAGAAACACGCATCCACCCAAAAATTCCACCCGCTGCTCTCACCACCACCCATAGATCTCTTTTACAGGTTACACATTAAATTGTGGCCCCATCCATCCCTCCACATGGACATTTGAAATTAACAGCAATCAACTTATACTCCTTCATGCTCCAAATGAAAAGTTACAAATTTTATGCGCATTCTCAACGCTCTGGAATATACTGTTGCTACAGTCAAAACCACGTATCAGTTCAGATATTCACTCGCAATGCTTTGAATTTTCATGGCAAATTTCGTACTAATTTTTTCTGTATATGTATATTTTGATGTTAGTGGAATGTTGTTTTAATGTTTTATGTGTATAATTTTTGTTATTTTTTTTTTAAGTGTAAATATATGTTTTGTATAATATTTGTTTTTATCAATCTTTTATTTTATTTTTCTTATTGAAGTGTTTTTTATAATATTTGTATATTTATATGTTTTGTTAGTTTGTATGTATATTTTAGTTTGTAGATATATTTTTCTTGTTATGTTTTTTTATGTATATTTATTTTACTTTTTTTTAAGTTTCGTAAATATTTCTTTAATTTTTTTTAGATTGTATATTTTATTGTTTTTTAAGAAAATTGCCATGAGAAAAATTGTCAAAAAAGTTTGATGTGAAATCTGGAGAAAATTGAGAAAAAAGATTCTTGTGATGGTCCACTCAAACTCACAAGCAAACACTAAAAAAAATATATAGATATAGATATAACAAACAAACAAACAAAAACTATTTTCTAATTTTTCTGAAAGAAGCATTGATCAATTTGAATATTGGACTAGTTATTTGTTCATAACAAAAATGCATAGATGTGTGTACTTAACTGTCTGTTCAGGATTTTAGCTACAGAAACTACAAAATTCTATAGCTGAACCATAATTCTGTAGCTATGTATTTAACTCAATGATCTACTTGTCAACAATGCATTCTAATTAAAAAATCATGATCAAAATCTATTGGTTTTGTTTAATGATTATATTTTCAAGCATGATGCAGGAAAGAAGAAGAACTATGAAGGTGCTTAATCTGCAGGATCAATTGATGAATTTTTTATTGAGGATTTTTTTGCAGGAATCATTAAGCATTCGTGAATAATATTTCTTTATCTTTATGAAATGCTATGATTCAAACATAAATTGAGGAAAATTGCCCATATCATCATTTTAAAAAATTGGATTTATTATCGCAATTGTGAACTTGGACTAGCCATTTGAAATGAATACACGTCATGAACCTGTTAATTATGCAAATTTTTCGTGCATATAATAAAGAAATTGATCACTTCTCTTTGAACACACTTACATTTTATTGCAATGTTAGTGCCATGTTTATTTTCAGGCTCCACGGCAATCGGAGAAATGAAGAAATACAGTTTATGCATGATTGGTTTTCTACACCAATTTCAAGAGACATGAACCAATTGAATCCATTTCTATCATCCATTAATTCCATCACTTTTCCTCTCCAAACTCATAAGCTATCCAAACATTTTTGCTAAGCATCGTCATCACCATTTTCCTTGCAAGTGTCGCATGATTTCCATTTACATTTTCCATAATTTCCATTCATAGAGACATTCAACTCACTTACATGTTGATTTTTCCTTTTGCTTTCTGTTCTCTTGTTTACCTTCTTGTCATTTTCCTTTCCATTAAATAAATCTTGATCCACTGCAAAAATTTTCATTCATAGTCCTTCCAAAATCATCATTTCATACTCGCGTTAGATGATGGAGGATTCATTAAGGCCTCCCTTCTAACAAGTCTTGGCCTATCGACATCAGCACATTATCTAGGTTCAAGGCTAGAGTCCTTATTAGTACCTTGAGGCTTGTATGCATCAATGACAAGTTCTCTCACTGACAATCATGGGAATACATCAATGTCCCTTGATCGTTAGATCTTGCAAGTGGCTCGACATCAGCTCATCTATTCACACTTTGCAAGATGTACTTAGGTACCTTGGCACTCGTTGACATTAATGGCGAGTTTTCCTCGCATTGGTTAACGACATTCATCAATGGTCAGTAATCCAATGAATTATCTTCATGCTCGACAATAACATATTCATTTGCATGACTAGAATTATACCATCGAGTTTTGTAGCAGGTGAAGACTATATCATTCAACATTTTGTAGCAAATACAGTAGATTTAGCAGCAGCAATAAAGAATCCACTTTCACCACTTCATCCACTATTTATGCAACCAAGAAGTAGATGAAATTCTACATTCTATTCCATGATCCAGTCGCAGCTACAACTTCTCTACATATGCACAGTTTGTCCACTTCCTAGGTAAGTAAAGGTACGTTATTTTCTAGCTTTTAATCATAGAATTCCTTGAATATTAAAGTTATGATTTTTGGAAAATACTTCACCATATTTCCTTTCTAATTTGAAAAAGTCGTAAACACCTTTAGTTGGGGGGAAGGGACATCCATTTATTATCACATCCATATCAATTCATTCCATTTCACTTCATTTCATCCTAACATACTTGTCCTAATCATTATGATTACATCATGGTTCAAAAGTTATGTGATTTTCAAATAAATGCCTAAATGATGAGCATATTATATGGTTGATTTATGCATTCTTAAACATGTTCAATGAATCTTGCTGCAACAAAAAGAAACAAGGTATTGAAACACAAGAACCAATACCAATTAAGATTTGGTTGTCACACAAGAACCAACCAAACATGTTGCAATTCAATGTATGACAAGGAATACTTTGCAAAGCAAAATACAATTGTCAAATACTATCAAATGCAAAGTTTAAGGATATCTGATATAAGCCAATCTCATTCAAAAGCAAATCATGATTAAGCAATGCAGTAGATTGCATGAGGACATGCAATAACGTCAGTTGGGGGGAATGTAGAGTCTCCAAAATGTATTCAAAATATCATCCACTTTCACCTTTATCACCACCATTTCACTCACATATCACAACTCCATGACCATATAACCATTCATTAGCCTCCATTTTCATAATTATATGGGTTCCATTTGTGTTTTCCAAAAGTTAATGATTTCTAGTATTATAAGTGAATTAAATGGTTAAAATTTAGAAAAATGACATATACTTTCTAATACTTAAAAGTGGCTTGAGTTTCATGAGATTTTTAGGTCATTTGGAAGCTTCCAAGGTACCCTTATGTGGCCTCCAATAATCAAATTCGAATTATCTTCAAGATATGGAAGAAGATTTGGATAAAGGTGTGTTATAGACATTTTTGTGCCTTACAGCTCTAAGCATGAAATGTCCATAATCCAAGGGATCCAAAGTCCCTAAAAGTGTTGTTCCTGCCCCTAAAGGAACAAGGTCAACCAATGACAGCTTCTCCCAGAAGTTCTCCACCAGAAACTGCTCAAAACTAGTCAAATCCAGATCAATTCAGAAGCTCCACTAGCTGCCTGCGTTGAAAAGCACCCAAATACACTGTCTAGGTGCGCTACAACGCACTTGAATGCACTACTCAGGTGCGTTGAGCGGGAAATGACAAGTGGCAAAGTCATTCAACGAGGTGGAGATACAATGGAAGCTTCCAGAATCTTCTCCAATGACACTTGCCTCACTGAATTCGACCAGTGATGAGTAAGAGGCTCTCAGTCTCCAAGTGGAAGCAAGAACTGACAGAGAGAAGCCACAAGTCAAAACATAAGCTGACTCATCCTCTCTGCTTACATCTATATATGGATCCCTCATCCCAGAGATCCAGAGGCTGGAATTTTGTACTTTGCAGAGAATTGCTGTTGGTTTGAGATTGAGATTAGTACATAGGGTGATTTATGCTTTGTTGGAGGTGAGGAAGGGATTCCTTTGCTGGGAGGTAGATGTTGGATCGGGACTCACTTGGTTGTATCTCCTCTTGGACTTTCTTATCATATCAATAAAACTATTTGAGTTTCTTCTACATGCTTGTATATCAGTGATGTTTTGTTATATTTGCATGTTTAGCTTAATCTGATCCTGAGCTTTTTATGAATGTAAATCTATATCTTCGTGTAGTTTCTCTCTTCTGTGATCTTGCAGGAATTTAGTGAAGTTGGGCCAGTAAGGGAGCAGGCAGCGGGAAGCGAACAAAGGGAAGAGTGATTGGATCAACAAACTAGCGAAAGACACAGGTTAGTTACATCCTTCCTCTTCATTTACATTTCATAAAGAAGAATACTCAAGCAGTTTTCCTTGTTTGTTGCTAAGGCACTGTCACACCTTAGAGTGGGATAGGGGCGTTCTGAATAGATACTTTTCCCAACAACAAATTGGCGACTCCACTGGGGATCGTATCTAGTTAGTTTATTTGTGTTTCTATTTTTGTTCTTCTCATAAACTTAGGAGTGGCGAATCGAACTGCATTTGCCATTTACAAATGCAAAGTAGAGATCTGCCACTCTAGTCCACTCACTGGGCCTGTTTATGGTCTGAACAGCTGATCCACAAATGTTCTAACTGCCCTTTGTGATAGCTCTTAGTCCTCCTTTAAATCATCCCTCTAATTGTACCTTACTGATAGCTTTTATCCGGCCAAAAACCATAGATTAAACTGCAAACCGTGACCCAAAACCCAGAGAAAATTCTCGTTTCTGCTTCAGCGCAGGCTCTGTGAAGAGGTTCTGCATTTCAACGCAGGTCCCGAGAGGGCTACCTGCGCTGCAATTCAGTTTCTCTGTGCAACAGGTGCGCTGATCAGCCTTTGCCCTGTGCAGCTGTGGTTCTTTGCATCCTTGTGTTCAGTTTTATCTCTGTTTTTGCAGCCTGTTATCAGTGTGTGTACCTATCTGAAAACCCCTTTTCTTTGCCTTAATTCTGCCTCGGTTGTACAAAAAGATTGTAGGTGTTCTTTGTGTATTTGTTACATCATTTACAGTTTTCCATTGAAAAGTGAAATAGTCATACTGTCGTCCTTAGATTTAGATCTGTCGTAAGTGTCGATTTTTATCTTAGGAGAAAGTTCCTTTGCTGTTGACAGTTGATTATACCTTTTTACTTTTTCTTTGGTTTGAATTTGTCTCTTTCTAGTGTCGAAATGAGTGTTTACTTCAAAATCATAAAGTGTCGTAATCTTCTCTACCTTTTTGATTTCGAAAAAGAAGCTTGTTTGTGTTTTTTTTCACTTAAAAGCAAATTCAAATTTGTACATCAACTTTCTTTTTAGGCATCAATATTAAGAAAGTGAAAACAAATACATGCATTTGTGCATTTGCATATTGCTAGTTTGTATGGTTTGATTTAGGAAACGTGCATTTACAGTGTGCTCTTTGCTCTTTGAGAAAAGATCGTGTCTTTCTTTTCCCCTTGTAGCTAGGATTTTCATTGTTGAAAAGAGATAAATGCTTGCTTATCATCTTTAGATTGCATTTAGGAATTTCATCTACATCTCGTGGTGATCCAAAAAGGCAAACTTCTAAGAAAGATCAACCTAAAATAAATTGAATGAACTTAACAACGCTTTGTAACTTAACGCACAACATAGAGGTCTAGGCTAGAGACGTGTTCCGACGTCGTAAAACCTGGTGACTGTCGGCCTCACTGATGGTTGGGTGATTCCTCCTGGGAGACGATAAGTGCCAGTACGGATTGTGCTCCCACGTACCGTCGAGTATATATTGGGAGACCCCTATAGGCTTAAAACCTTTTATCCATAGGAAGCCGTGTCAGCCACCCTACTGATCGCAATGCACCGAACACAGCATTCGGGAAGATTGACTGCCATACCGTAAAACGTATTCTGCAGTTTTGTGATTGGTTTGGCACACCCTCTACCTAGATCTCCAGAGTAGTCCCTTTCGTTCCTTTTCAGACTCCTTAACGGAAAAGGTCCATCTGAGCACTTGTCACTTCAGGCTCATTAAAAATCGAAGGAGACTAGAGTCATCTTTTGTTTTTTCTCGACTCTTAAAAACTAAAAAAGCAAGTTGTGTCTAAAGCGTCTAAAATTCATTTAATTCGGAAACACATTTCCCCTTTTGTATTTTAGTTGATCGAGTAATCCGCAATCGTGGAAGAAAGTCAATTGAAACCCCGTCGTTCGCGGAGGCTTGCGAGTCAACCGTCTTTGTCTCCAGAATCGAAAACAGTACGGGCAAAGCGAACTCGTTTAACCGGTTCGAAATCTCCTATTAAAGTTAGAACAAGTGTTCCAACAACATCGGAGATTCCGGTTACTCCAAACATTTCTGGAAACCCTGCCTCTACAGAAGAAGTTCAACAACCACAGAGGGATAGTGATACTGATCCTAGTCTGAGAGCAAACACTTGTGTTACTGAACCAGTTCCATCTGCAATCGGTTCGGAGAGTCTGGCTCCTCAAACATCTGTCGCTGTCAATTCAACCCCTTCTTCGGCACCAGAAATATTTTATGGACCTAACGGTCTTCCCCTTCCACCTGGTTTGATTGCGATAGAGGAAATTGTAGAAGATCCGCAAGCAAGTTCTCCAACACATTTTGGAGTCGGGGTCACTCTATTTCCTTCAACATCAGAAGTTAGTCTACCACCAGTGGAAGTTCCTGTAGAATCGCTAGGTGATATTTTGGATAGACTCAAAATGTCTGAACAACCGTCAACATCTAGGACTGTGTCGACTGACACAGCGACAACAGAACTCCCTGCCGTCACTCCGACAATGTTTGCCGGCGTACCATCTGTCCCGACTAGCTCACAACCGCTAGAAGGAGTCCATCCAGGGGTTACTTCGACAGTATGGTCCATTCCTGTTTGTTCCTCCGGAATAATATCCGGCAACTCTTATGTTGAGACTCGCCAAATTGATCCATTTGGAGGTCAATTTGGGCAATCTAGTCCCCAAGGGCAGAAAATCTCCTTGAGTTCCGGATTACCACCGTATGGGGGACAGTATGCCCTGTCATTACCCCCTCCGGGAGGATATCCATACGGGAGTTCACAACAGTATTCAGGTTATACTGGAGTTACATCAAGTGGTTGGGTACCTATACTACCCCAACAACCAAGAGTTGTGTATTCTATGCAACAATGTGTACCTATGTCGAACATCCCGACTACACCAGCTATTGTGACAGTGTCACAAGTTCAAACGCTGCCTGTTGTATGTCAACCTCAGATTTCTCAGGTTGTAATGAAACAGCCCCTTGACCCTATGACTCAACCACAATCGCCGACTGGTGGGGTGACACAGGTCCAAACAGGTACAATTACCCCACACCTTGGTCCAACGGTTAGTATAGCGCAACAGAACATGGCTTCACAACCGTGGCTGGTGCAATACCAGCAACCACAATTCCAACAAGTATACCAAGGTTCTGAGCATCAGATCTTTGCGAATAGTGGACAGTCATACATTCAAAACAGTCAAAATCAACCACTTTACAACGGTCATGTCCACCAACCGTATCAGTCGTACCAGAATCAACTACATTATGCTGGTATGCAAAGGCCAACTGCTCAGGTAATTCCATCATATCCTGGGTATGATTCACCTAACCTGAATCAACAGTTACCAGTCGTGGCAACTTTAGAGTTACCTGATTTACACCGGTTAACAAACGATCCAATTGCTTACGCCCCTTGGTGGCCAGCGATCCCTCATAAACTTCCATCAGATATTTCTAAATTTAATGGAAATCCAGGTGAAGATCCATCGAATCACGTGATGAAATTTCATCTATGGTGTTCATCAAACACCCTAAATGATGATTCGATAAGGCTTCGCCTTTTTCAGAGGACGTTAACGGGTCCAGCGGCAAAATGGTATATTGAATTGCCTAGAGCTTCGTTCGACAACTTCAGTACCTTAGCCATGACTTTCTTAACCCATTTTCAATTACCGATAAGGTATGAAACGGGAACGGAACTCCTAACCAACTTCAAACAGACAACGGCCACTCACATATCTGATCATATACATGAGTGGTGATGTCATCGTAGGATGGTAAAAACGTACGTTCCCGATCAGCTATTAGCTGAATGGTTTATCAAATCCTTACTTCCTACAATCACGGAAGATGTGGCAAAGGGGGGAGTCGTAACGGAAGATCAAGTCGTCGCTCGTGCGCAATATCTGGACTTGGTCTATACTCAGTCTGGCACGCTCTACGACAAAATACCTGACGCCCCTTGTTGGAAATAATACTGAGAGGGGGGGTGAATCAGTATTATCAGATCAATCAAACTTTTTCAATTTCATACTCAGAAACATATACGCTACTTCAATTAAGTGTACACGCTACTGTGTCTAATGAAACTCGCGTATATCCAGAGATCTTATAATTCAGTTAGCTTAATCTTCAGTAAATGCATCAGATCATTATTAAGCATATTAATAGTAAACAGGTGCAGAATAACAGAACAGATCATCACACAAAAGCCACACACATGAACACAAAGATATAAGGTGGAAACCCAATGTGGGTGAAAACCACCTGCTGCAAGTCATCTCAATCTTCTTCTTAATAAGAAAATCCTTTTACAATATTTGTACTGGTGCAGTCTTATACCAGTACGGGAGCTACAACCCCCTTTGCTCTTGTACTAGCCGATCCATTTACTAGTACGCAGGCTGCTACCTGCTACAATGCTCCAAAGATCTCCTTTAGCTTTTGTACTAGCTTAGATACTAGTACGTAGGTGCTTGCCTACAATCTTCTCTCCTCCAGGTACCACGTTTCATCAATTTTCAGACTGGATACACTGAAGCACAACACATAATCTGAAAGGCCACATTTCATCCAATTTTCATACTGGTCCCATAACTATCATTGAAGCTCAAAACAATCATCAAACTCTGAATCACTGAAACCCTGTTAACAACACCGTCACCAGAACACAGAGCAGACACAAAACTCTGTAATAACCATCAGACCCATCTGCAACTTCAAGTATCAAGCTTTACAATGTATACGCTACTTCGATGAATCAAACCCGTGTGTATACGCGCTTTCGCCAAAGACAACCCGCGTACAGATCTAAAAATAATTTCTCATAACTTGCAGCTGTACCAGACATCAATCATACTCATAATACTTATAGAACAATACATGCGTCAGTATGTAGAACTATCATCTGATTCCTTTGAGCTGTCCTCCATCAGTCACATCTGATATCTCTTCTGAAGATTCATCATCTGATTCCTTTGAGCTGTCCTCCATCAGTCACATCTGATATCTCTTCTGAAGATTCACCCAGTTATACATAAGTGAGATATTCTTCTATGAGAGGGTTGCCATCAAGTACAACACATGCATCATAATGCCAACAATCTCTAGATATTGTTGGAAATAATACTGAGAGGGGGGGGGGGTGAATCAGTATTATCAGATCATTAAAACTTTTTCAATGCTCAAAAACATATACGCTACTTCAGTTAAGTGAACCCGCGTGTACACGCTGCTGTGTCTAGAGCAACTAGCGTATATCCAGAAATCTTATGATTCAGTTAGCTTATCTTCAGTAAATGCATCAAAACATTATTAACCATATTAACAGTAAACAGGTGCAGTATAACAGAACAGATCATCACACAAAAGCCACACACATGAACACAAAGATATAAGGTGGAAACCCAATGTGGGTGAAAACCACCTGCTGCAAGTCATCTCAATCTTCTTCTTAATAAGAAAATCCTTTTACAATATTTGTACTGGTGCAGTCTTATACCAGTACGGGAGCTACAACCCCCTTTTCTCTTGTACTAGCCGATCCATTTACTAGTACGCAGGCTGCTACCTGCTACAATGCTCCAAAGATCTCCTTTAGCTTTTGTACTAGCTTAGATACTAGTACGTAGGTGCTTGCCTACAATCTTCTCTCCTCCAGGTACCACGTTTCATCAATTTTCAGACTGGATACACTGAAGCACAACACATAATCTGAAAGGCCACATTTCATCCAATTTTCATACTGGTCCCATAACTATCATTGAAGCTCAAAACAATCATCAAACTCTGAATCACTGAAACCCTGTTAACAACACCGTCACCAGAACACAGAGCAGACACAGAACTCTGTAATAACCATCAGACCCATCTGCAACTTCAAGTATCAAGCTTTACAATGTATACGCTACTTCGATGAATCAAACCCGCATGTATACGCGCTTTCGCCAAAGACAACCCGCGTACAGATCTAAAAATAATTTCTCATAACTTGCAGCTGTACCAGACATCAATCATACTCATAATACTTATAGAACCTGCGTACTAGTAAATGGATCGGCTAGTACAAGAGCAAAGGGGGTTGTAGCTCCCGTACTGGTATAAGACTGCACCAGTACAAATATTGTAAAAGGATTTTCTTATTAAGAAGAAGATTGAGATGACTTGCAGCAGGTGGTTTTCACCCACATTGGGTTTCCACCTTATATCTTTGTGTTCATGTGTGTGGCTTTTGTGTGATGATCTGTTCTGTTATACTGCACCTGTTTACTGTTAATATGGTTAATAATGTTCTGATGCATTTACTGAAGATATATCTAAAAATAATTTCTCATAACTTGCAGCTGTCCTCCATCAGTCGCATCTGATATCTCTTCTGAAGATTCACCCAGTTATACATAAGTGAGATATTCTTCTATGAGAGGGTTGCCATCAAGTACAACACATGCATCATAATGTACCCGCGTACGAACCTACGTGTATGAACTTTCTCTTCTTCTTATAGTCTGATCATCAATTCCTTGTTGCTGACCTTCTGTACTATGATTTGTCATCAGTGAGGTTTGCCATCAAGGACAACACTTATCTCATAATGCCAACAATCTCCCCCTTTGGACTTGATGGCAAAGCTAACTTGTCACACTTAGAACTATCATCTGATTCCTTTGAGCTGTCCTCCATCAGTCACATCTGATATCTCTTCTGAAGATTCATCATCTGATTCCTTTGAGCTGTCCTCCATTAGTCACATCTGATATCTCTTCTGAAGATTCACCCAGTTATACATAAGTGAGATATTCTTCTATGAGAGGGTTGCCATCAAGTACAACACATGCATCATAATGCCAACAATCTCCAGATATTGTTGGAAATAATACTGAGAGGGGGGGGGTGAATCAGTATTATCAGATCATTAAAACTTTTTCAATGCTCAAAAACATATACGCTACTTCAGTTAAGTGAACCCGCGTGTACACGCTGCTGTGTCTAGAGCAACTAGCGTATATCCAGAAATCTTATGATTCAGTTAGCTTATCTTCAGTAAATGCATCAGAACATTATTAACCATATTAACAGTAAACAGGTGCAGTATAACAGAACAGATCATCACACAAAAGCCACACACATGAACACAAAGATATAAGGTGGAAACCCAATGTGGGTGAAAACCACTTGCTGCAAGTCATCTCAATCTTCTTCTTAATAAGAAAATCCTTTTACAATATTTGTACTGGTGCAGTCTTATACCAGTACGGGAGCTACAACCCCCTTTGCTCTTGTACTAGCCGATCCATTTACTAGTACGCAGGCTGCTACCTGCTACAATGCTCCAAAGATCTCCTTTAGCTTTTGTACTAGCTTAGATACTAGTACGTAGGTGCTTGCCTACAATCTTCTCTCCTCCAGGTACCACGTTTCATCAATTTTCAGACTGGATACACTGAAGCACAACACATAATCTGAAAGGCCACATTTCATCCAATTTTCATACTGGTCCCATAACTATCATTGAAGCTCAAAACAATCATCAAACTCTGAATCACTGAAACCCTGTTAACAACACCGTCACCAGAACACAGAGCAGACACAGAACTCTGTAATAACCATCAGACCCATCTGCAACTTCAAGTATCAAGCTTTACAATGTATACGCTACTTCGATGAATCAAACCCGCGTGTATACGCGCTTTCGCCAAAGACAACCCGCGTACAGATCTAAAAATAATTTCTCATAACTTGCAGTTGTACCAGACATCAATCATACTCATAATACTTATAGAACAATACATGCGTCAGTATGTAGATCTAGAATAAGCATCATAAAGATAGTTCATTTCAAACCATTTGATCCCGATCTCTCCTTAGATCTTGCTCTCCATCAACCGATGAGATCTCTCCTTAGCTCAGATCAAGCAATGCATCATCAACCCATAACCAGCATACTGGATCTAATGCTTCATCAAATATTCAAGACATTTCAGATATCCTTGCCTAATGATTTCCTTCCCTTTATATAGCCTTAGGCCTTGTTCAATACCAAGAGCCAAAACCATAGAAATCCAATACCATCAACTTCAAAACTAGGGATCAACACGTCCGCCGAGACGCCAAGGTCCAAAACCATAGGCACAACTTCCAAGGAATAACCGCCATGGACCAAAGGTACTTTTCCACATACACGCGCTTTTGATGAAGCCAAACAGCGTGTACACGCGACTTGGGCTTAACGAACCTGCGTGTATGAAATTTCTCTTCTTCTTATAGTCTGATCATCAATTCCTTGCTGCTGACCTTCTGTACTATGATTTGTCATCAGTGAGCTTTGCCATCAAGGACAACACTTATCTCATAATGCCAACAATCTCCCCCTTTGGACTTGATGGCAAAGCTAACTTGTCACACTTAGAACTATCATCTGATTCCTTTGAGCTGTCCTCCATCAGTCACATCTGATATCTCTTCTGAAGATTCATCATCTGATTCCTTTGAGCTGTCCTCCATCAGTCACATCTGATATCTCTTCTGAAGATTCACCCAGTTATACATAAGTGAGATATTCTTCTATGAGAGGGTTGCCATCAAGTACAACACATGCATCATAATGCCAACACCCCTATACCGGAATTCTCAATTCCTCCTCCTCCTAAATCAAACAATGACTCTCACGCCGGCGATGGCGTGATTGGCACGACAAACGCGAAATCGACAAAGGCTACGTCCAAGAAAGCCCGTAAGATTTCAGATCAAAATGCAAAAGACGAAATTCTTGCCTCGGAAGTAAATGCCGTGTCGACCGACAGGGGCAAAAAACTGAAGCAACCAGGGGGCAAGAAGAAAAAAAAAGGAAGAAAAAAGAAGCAGGATGAGTCATCTCCTGAAAAAGCTTCTGCAAACCCTTCTGGGCAAAGGAAACCCCCTGCGGGGTGTCATATATGTGATGAGGATCATCGGACGAGAGATTGTCCACATAAAGTTGAAGTTAAGAAACTCTTTAAGAGTTCAAAAACCTCAGTAGTTTTGACTGATCCGTTTCCAAACCCGGGAACCAAACTGGTTGCTAATCAAAATGCTTCCCGATCCCAAGTGCTTATGTTGTCTATCTCAAAGCAGCAAAATGATGCTTTGACAAGGAATAAAGATTACGAGAATCCGCAGCTGTCGAATAACAAGGCTAATGAACAACCTAGTAGTTCGACAACAACTTTGACCGAAGTTGTGCCACCCATCATTCCTGAACAAATGATAAAGTCGCCAAAGGGAGTAGTACACAAATCGACATTTAATCCTCGTGCAAAAGTAGCACAGAATTATAATATAATAGAGGACCTGGCCCAATCGCCATCCGCTATGTCGACACTTGAGGTACCACAAAATTTCCTCTCCCAAGAGCAAGCTTTATTATCAGCAATAGGTGGGATTGACCCAATGGATTCCAATCTTGTGGCCTTTGATCATAAAGGATATGACCCTCAGTTACCATCTCAACTAGCTTTCCTTATTCAAGTGAAAGCCCTCAACAAAACTGTTCATCGAACAATTATTGATGAGGGGGCATCTACATGTATTATGTCGATGAGTTGCTGGAAAAATTTAGGCTCACCACCCTTGTCGAGATCGTCAACGACGTTAAAATAATTTGATGGACGATCATACACTCCATACGGGATTTTAAGTAACTTGCAAGTTGAATTGGGGGCAAAACACTAGAAGTTGATGTTGAAGTAATCGACGGAAACCTCGATTACAACATCCTACTGGGAAGGCCCTGGATATATGCTATAACTGCTGTTGTGTCGACCTATTTTAGGAAGATTGCATTTCCCTTCCAAGGAGGAATTACAATCGTCGACCAACAAACATTTCTCCCCAACAGTTCATAAGTTACGAAAAGCATTCCAATGATCCATGGAAGCAATAATTCGCTTCAAAATATTGGAGTAGGCCTCCTAAAAGACCCTGCCTTAATGGGTACTTTTGCCCTGCCGCCTCCGTGTAAGCTGGCGGAAGTGGCCACAGTGGAAACCTGCAATATGAAATCTTCTATATCTAATGGATTCGGAAGATTCCTAAACATTTTGTCAGCATGGATCATCGCCCTAATAGAAATATTGTAGCAATCAATTTTCTTGGCCTGGGGGGCAAACCCAATTCAACACTCATCAAGCATTTGGATAGATAGGTCTAAAGAATATGGTACCCCTTCATATCCTTGGTCGCAAGTGCATGTCACCGACAAAGGAATTGTCCAATCAATGGTAATTGATGGGGCACCATGGAATGATTCCCACCATCGTTCCCTTCTCCCGGATTGTGGAGAAGACACTCAAGATGACCTTTATCATCCTTCAGTTTTTGATTTTCTATCAAATACTGTAAATACAGTGGATTATGAGGACAGTTCTTTTACTGTGTCAACCTCATTAAAAAATGAAACAATCCCCTTTCAAAATCTCAAAGGTAAACCTTCATTCCAACCACCAAGTTGAATGCAATGAAGCTTGGGGGGCATGCACCTCGATTTGTGTTATTATGCTGGGGGCATACAAACTTATCACGAGCAGTGTTACTGCAGGGTTCAAGCTCGTTAAAAAATAAACCCGCATCGAGCAGTTTTAACACATAGTTCATGCTCGTTAAAAAATAAACATAAGATCGAGCAAGTGTTTCAACCCGCGTTTAAGCTCGTTAAAAAATGAACTATCCTCCGGTAAATAACAACTGTGAATGTAACATTATCAGCCATTAAAGCCTTGGTCGTGTTTGCACTGTCACCTCCACTTTTCCATTGGCCGATCATTCACCTCCATTTGATTGTTTACCCATTTTGAGGAACAGCTGCGAAGAGTGATTTCACTAGCCATCCTTGTGACACTGTCGTGATTGGAAAATTCCAACCCTTACCTGGAATCAGCTGCTACCCATTTTATCACTCGTTCCTCAAAAGACGAGTCTTCTTTAAGCTCTTTTCATCTGACTCGTAAAATATGAAAAGATTGCCAAGTTTTGGCCTTCCAGCTCGTTAAAGCGATAGGAAGTGCTATCCCTCCTCTAGATTTTAATCTTTTTGGACCTGAGGGATTATTGCACAAAAAGATCGAGCGCTTGTTTTGTTCGACTCGTTAAAACTATCGAAAATTCATCCCTTCTGTATTGTTTTATATTTTTTTGGACTTAAGGGATTAGATGACGAAAAAGGAATTCCGGAGTTAACTTTACGTACCTTTTCAGACTCTCTAAAAATGAAAAGGACCGAGTTATCTTTGTCGTTAGACTCGTTAAAAAGATTAATAGCGACAAACTTGTCTGTAGACAAGAACGAGTTTCACTATCGCTAGGCTCGTTAAAACATAGCGATGGGTTTGCCCGAAGGGAAAATTATAGAACAAGCATATGTTATCCTCCTCAAGCTTGACAATAATAAAGAGGTACTGGTCAGCAATGACTGGGGAAAAATTGGGAAGAAACTCAAAGAACCTTTATTGGTAGCAAGTCGCTCTTGAACATGACACTTCCACTCCGTTCCTGAGTCGGGTTGGGTTGTTTCATTCACCGGTCACATCACCATGGTCTCGCCATACCATCCACCTTTGGGGTAAATGCTACCAATCCATCACATAAGTTTCGCCGATATGTGCAAGAGAAGTCATCCAGAGAATTCAACTGTGTCCCATCCACTACCATACATTATACTTCTTTCTTTCATGACCGCCACCCTGAACCATATATCATCAAATCGTTTTCACCTCCATCAAAATCATTTGCTCCATTCCGTGTCATTGATGTGGGATTCATTAAGGCCCTCCTTTGACGGATCGCTTCTTGTCGACATCAGCTCATTATCCAAGAAGTTGATCTAGGAACACCCCTTCAGTACTTTGAAGCTTGCATGCCTCAATGGCAAGTTTCTCACTTCCGGCGATAGGTATACATCAATGACCTTCGACCGAAAGATTTTGCGTGGTGTTCGACGCCAAGTCCTTTATTCACACCATGTGAATTGTACTGCAGTACCTTGAGGGTCATTATCATTATCGGTGATTCCTCTCGTGCTTGTTAACAGTTTACATCATTGACTGGTAATCAAGCGATGTCTTTCCATGTTCGACTTCAAAACATTTCTCACATGGATCGACTTGTACTTAGAGTGAAGATCGAACGAGATTGAAGACCCCGGATCTAGTTTCATCCATCTGGGCTGCGATATATATTCAGGAAAAATAAAGACATTGACATGTACAACACTGTAGAACAGATAATCATCCTACCAAAAGGATGATGATTTCATCAGAATCATCAGTCTACCATCAGACGATTGTCTGTCCTATATACATAAAAATGAATTTATAAAGCTAAGCATGGGAATGCCCGCCTCAGCTAGATCATGAAAACAGTATGAAAATAATGTATTGTATTGTATCTTATTACAGGTCTCCTCCCAGCATTGAAAGAACTTCGGATCCTCCTAATAAAGCATTTCACCCGATAAACGGCCTCATACTTTAGGGGGCAACTGTTATAGACATTTTTGTGCCTTACATCTCTAAGCATGAAATGTCCATAATCCAAGGGATCCAAAGTCCCTAAAAGTGTTGTTCCTGCCCCTAAAGGAACAAGGTCAACCAATGACAGCTTCTCCCAGAAGTTCTCCACCAGAAACTACTCAAAACTAGTCAAATCAGGATCAATTCAGAAGCTCCACTAGCTGCCTGCGTTGCAAAGCACCCAAATACATTGTCTAGGTGTGTTGCAACGCACTTGAATGCACTACCCAGGTGCGTTGAGCAGGAAATGACAAGTGGCAAAGTCATTCAACGAGGTGGAGAGACAATGGAAGCTTCCAGAATCTTCTCCAATGACACTTTCCTCACTGAAGTCAACCAGTGATGAGTAAGAGGCTCTCAATCTCCAAGTGGAAGCAAGAACTGACAGAGAGAAGCCACAAGTCAAAACATAAGCTGACTCATCCTCTCTGCTTACATCTATATATGGATCCCTCATCCCAGAGATCCAGAGGCTAGAATTTTGTACTTTGCAGAGAATTGCTGTTGGTTTGAGATTGAGATTAGTACATTGGGTGATTTATGCTTTGTTGGAGGTGAGGAAGGGATTCCTTTGCTGGGAGGTAGATGTTGGATTGGGACTCACTTGGTTGTATCTCCTCTTGGACTTTCTTATCATATCAATAAAACTATTTGAGTTTCTTCTACATGCTTGTATATCAGTGATGTTTTGTTATATTTGCATGTTTAGCTTAATCTGATCCTGAGCTTTTTATGAATGTAAATCTATATCTTCGTGTAGTTTCTCTCTTCTGTGATCTTGCAGGAATTTAGTGAAGCTGGGCCAGTAAGGGAGCAGGTAGCGGGAAGCGAACAAAGGGAAGAGCGATTGGATCAACAAACTAGCGAAAGACACAGGTTAGTTACATCCTTCCTCTTCATTTACATTTCATAAAGAAGAATACTCAAGCAGTTTTCCTTGTTTGTTGCTAAGGCATTGTCACACCTTAGGGTGGGATAGGGGCGTTCTGAATAGATACTTTTCCCAACAACAAGGTGTTAGGTAAACTTGACTCCGGATAGAGTCAAAAGTTGACTAGGGTAAACAGTGAGTGTTTTGGGGCACATGGAATCGTGCACCCATAGTATTCTACCCATGGTATTATATGTAATGGAGCTTATAAAAGGCTGGAAGGACTTCATTGTAATGCAAGACCTGGAGGTGAGTGGTGAAAGCTCACTTGGTTGGATTGGCCAGGGTTTTGGCCAATGCTAATGAGATCTTATTAGGTTGGGTTTTTCCCCAGATTTGGGGTTTTCCCGGATAAATATTTGTGTTTATGTGTTTATGGTTATTGCTCATTATTTTTATATTTGTTTCTCTCCGTAATTCTCCGTAATTAATTTGTGTTCTTGGGTAAATTTCTTAACAAAAGGTCAAAGAGGATATGTGTCTCATCATTACCTATTTGAGTTGTAACTCTGTGAGATTTTCTAGGGATCTAGGGAGAGAATAATGGACCTCCATTAATGAGGTAGCTTCTTATGCTTTTGTATAAATAGGAGAGCCTTCTCCTTTGAAAGGCATGTGTAAAGTTAGAGATACTCAGGTGGAAAATTAAGATTACTTATGAATGGTGTTATCACTCAGGTTGTCCTTAAAGCTCCTTAAAGGATACAGCCGAGGTAACCACAAACCAATCTTTGGACTGCAGGTCCTAGCCTACCTGCAATCATAGAGGGCTCTCTCTTTATAATTTAGCTTTGTTGAAGATGATATTAGGCTAGCTAATGAGTTCAAGGGGGTTTTTTTTATGTTTGGTGGGATGGGGGATTCTTTCAAATAGAGTTGGGATGCATAGTGTGAGAAATTCAAACCATTGGGCATGGAGTCGTGGATTAGGCTTGCTGTTGCGTTTTCTTGGTCACAAGAGGAATACAGAGCAGGATAGCTACACATAAAACAATATCAAGCTGGAATAAGGATGGAATGAAGGTTAGTGAATGAAAGGCAACTAAGTAGCTCTCATTATGCTAACAGAGGGAAGGTGAATGAACATTTATATAGGAGCAATCAAGGATTCCTAAACAACATTCATATATGAAGGAACTAGTGTAAATATGAGCCAATCAATATTCATATTCAGGACTAATTTAGAGGAAAACATAGATAAATCACAGAAATTGAGAACAGAATACAACTAAGTGAGCTCTGAACTATTCTTTCTTTCTGCTATTTAGATAGTGAAACAATGATGGCATAAAACATATAAACTGTAAACAGAGATAAGAAACACTTATTGGGCTATGTAGAAGTGTTAGGATTCCATAATCACTCTTTAGTCATTAAAACACAACAGCCAGTTCATATCCCAAACATTCCAGCGATCTTTGATTATAGAGACTCTCAGAAAATACAGTGCAAGTCTAGAGAGAGTTATCGACCAACCAACCCTTTACATAAATACAGAGGGTTGTTGAAATAGAAAATATTTACAAACATCCCTTGAACAGGTGTCAAGGGAGAAAATATCTCAAAATATCTATCAAAACAGAGCCAAAAGAGATCTGTGAAATAACTGCTTCTAATGCTAAGTTGTGCTGGAAATAAATGCAATAAAATATCTAAAACAGCTGCACATGAGGGAGCAGCGTCATCAAAATGCCTCTTTAGGGCTGCACAGGGTCCTGCAGCTTCAAAAATGGACTGAAAGAGTGCCTTGAGCCACGCGTTGTCCTCTGTGTGATAACTGTGCAATTAAGGAAGCAGCGCTGCTCCAAAAATATGACTGGGAACAATGTCTCTGCAATAACTCTGCCTTGAAAGCCTTCATCTATGCCTTTAGGTGGCTTTAAAGCAACAAAAGAAGTGTTGGTGAGCCTTAATGGCTGAATGATGCTTTGTTGACTTTGCTGGGCTTGCTTTGCTTTCATCTGCTTTGAAAAACTGGACTGATACTCTTTGCCGCATCCTGATACACTTTGGCACTGAATCTGGGCCTTTTCTCACCGCTGATACTCTTTAAACTGTCCCATCGCCCCTTTTCTGCCTTTTAATGAAAAATTAACTGCTGCTAATGTCCTTCGTGGCCATTGGAATGCTATCGGTGCTCTGGCTTATCAAAACTAGCTTTAAACTTTAAAAAATGGTGCAAACAGGAGGAAAAAGTGTTGCCGACTGTGCCGAGGCTAAAACTGGCTATCTGAAGCAAAACTGGGCCTTGGAGTGATCTCAAAAAACTTAGGGATGCATGAATTCCCTTATCGGGAACCGGGCGCGGGCATATATGTGAAAATATGAATGAATGCCGCCTTTTCTTTTACACAGAAAAAGACCAATTTCTATGTAAAATTCATGAAAAACATAGGCAGGAGCGGCACTGTAGCGGAGATTAAATCCTGGCCGTTGGATCGCGTGAAGGCAGATCCAACGGCTGGCGCTAACTCGCATCGGGGTGGACCATTGGTCCCAACACATAAAACCTCTGAAATGCCACGGACCCGAAATGCTTATATGCCCTTTCTTTATGGAGATCGGGTCCGGCCCATCGGAGCTTTCATATCGGCGGATTTGGTAAAAATGGGTAAGCGGACCCGAAATACTATATGCTGCACTTCATAGCTTTTCGGCTCCGGGATATAGGAGCACACAGTGCGGACCTTTTCAGACCCGATATGCCTTTATGTCGCGCTTTATTACTTCTCGGCTCCGCTGGTCGGAGCCATATAGGAGTGATGTGATTAAATATGGGCCGTTGATCTCTGGGCCTGAATGGGCGGCTGAGATTAACTCGGCAATTCGCTATCGGCGGGGTCATGGGGTTGCCACATAAAAACGCCGAAACCCATCGGACCCGAAATGCTTATATGCCCTTTCTTTATTTTATTTCGGGTCCGTCCCATCGGCGGGACCCAAATCGGCGGTTTTAATAGTGGAATGGGTCTGCGGACCCGAAAACCCTTAACACTGCATTTGATAACTCATCGGCTCCGTCAAATTGGAGCAGTATATGGGGCGATGCGAAGTGGGGGGCTGCGTGACAAGATCTGGACCGTCAGATTTGGGGCCCAAAAATGGATGGCTGCAATTATATCGGGACTTCGGCAATCGGCGGGGCAGAGGGTTGACATATATGTGATCGCCAAACTGCGCGGACCTGATATACTATTACTGGTCGACTTTATATGTTTTCGGGTCCGGCCCATCGGCGCTATGCCCCATGCCTTGAGACTTAGCCATTTTCGCGTATATATGCCACTGCCCCCTCCCGATAGCGATATCGCATCGGAGGGGGATCAAACAGATCTTTATCTCATCGGAGCACGCTTTTTATGAAAAGGCAAGGCAAATGAATTCGGAGAGGTTATATATGATGTTTTAAACATATGATTTCCCCCTCCCGATAGCGATATCGCATCGGAGGGGGTCCAAATGAAACTTTATTATATCGGACCCATGTTTTTGTAAACTGCCAAGCCTTTTGGGAAATCGGAAGGGTTCCTTTATAGTTTGGCATGGATTCTAAGGCATCGGAACGGGTCTGATAGCCAAAAAGGGAGGATTTATCCTTTTTTGAAGGTTTTTCATGGTTTTTGCATGGTTTTTGTATTCTTATGCCTTGGAAGGAGTCCAAAGGCATTTAGGAGGAATGTGATGCGTTTTGAGAGGGTTTAGCGACCAAAGAGGGTTTCATGCCTTATAAAGGCAAACCAAGGTAAAAGGGGTGATTCTTTAAACATGTGAAGGAGAATTATGCAACGGAATGAGTCCTTATGCATTTGGAAGATGGTTTGAGGGGGGAAGTGAGGGCTCTTGCTCAGTTTCAGGTAAACTTAGCAATTCCCAAGTGTACTTATGGTTATTTTTCAACCAGGGGGAGGGGATAAGTATATAGGGGAGTTATTAAAATAGTTTTAATAGGGGAAGGGGAAATAGATAGGGAGCTACATAGTAAAGTTAATAGTTAACATGACAAATGATCAGAGAGCGCTAAGAATGATGTCTTAGGCTATGAATGGGGGAAAATGACTGATAGAAGAAGTGTGAACATTCCTTTAGTGAAGCAGATCTTCACCAAGGCAGATAATATGGAGAATGATGAATCTAAGAGGTATCAAGCAGATCTTGACCTCTTTAGGGGAAGTTAGTGAGTGATTTGGGGGAGAGGAAGAAGGGGGAAGTTAGACATGCATTCCTTGAAGTCCTGCAACTGAAAAATCACCTTCAACTTGTGATATGATAGATATAACACTTGACAATATGAAATGGATCACAAGCCATGATTCTGCAACCACAAAGCTACCTACCCGGCCTATTCACCTAGCTTTTTCTCTTCTTTTTGGTTTGGGTGCACTTGAACTAGCATACCCAGCTTTTTGTTCTTTTCTTCTTGTTGTCCTCCTATCTACAACTACACTTATTGCATCCAGGGGCTCAGATTAAGCTGTTGAGCACCCTTGTTTCTCTACCTATCTACAAATCTGCCAAGATTAAGCTGTTTGGACAGATGTTCATTCTCTATATTCTACAACAGGAAATTGAAACCTAGGGAAGCCAAGATTAAGCTGTTTGGACCTCCCTTAGCTGAAAACTCATCAAAAATGGATCAACCCATCAAAAATGGAACACATCAATGGAATTTAGACTAGCACACTCTCATGGATACTTCTCTGGCCATCTGTAGCAAATATGGAGCACTGCAGCAAGCAAAGCATGACATATTTGGCATGTAAAAATGTCAATCATGAAAGATGATTAACCTGCTGCAGCAGGAGGATAACAGTGGCTCCACTTGGGGATGGCTTTTCCTTGTGACAAGCCAAGAACAGCAGGTCAGAATGCCTTGATCTTCTGTAGTTGCTGTTATTTGAAAGTTTCTTCTGTGCTAACTGATGAATGACTAGAACTTTAACTTCTGAATGCAACACTCCTCCTTATCTGAAACACTATGAAAAATAAAGCATCGCCTGCTTTCTTCTGCGTGCTTGATATTGCATACGCTTTTGCTTGAGCACTGCCTTGTGAAATAAACACAAAAAGGGAATAAAACTGGAGCTCTTCTTTTCTTGTCTTTGAAAGGGTGCTGAAGTAACTGAAAATCCTCCTTTCTTTTTGATATTGTTGACTTGAAGACTACAAGCTGCAAACAACTTCTCTTTAACATAAATCATTGTGATATGACAGCGTTGCTCTTGCTGTTTTGCTGAGATTACTGCAGAGACAGAGATTTAAAAATAGAGGACTTGCATTGGCTGTGTCTTCACAAACTTTGTTGCTGCTCCTCTAACAATCGGACTGTTTATAAAAATAAAGACAAAAGTGTTGATATATACAAATATCAATGTACAAAGAGATATATACAAAGCTGTGTTATTTTCAACAAAAGGGATCATGATAATGCTTCAGCATACGGCCATTTACAGGGCCTTCTTCAGCAGTTCTGCCCTCTACAGATTTGAGGAAATATGTGTTATTTCCCTGAACATTAGAAATAACAAATTGCCCTCTCCAAAGGAAATCGAATTTTGCATGTTTTCCCTTGTCTTCTCTTCGTGAGTCCCACCTTAGAACTTTGTTGCCAACACATAAATTCTCAGCCTTAGTTCTCTTATCAAACATCCTTTTGAGTTTTTCTTGCATAATTTGAGCTCTGTCATAGACTTGCTCTCTTGTCTGCTACAAATGGATTGTTTATTTTATCCTCCTTTGTATATCATTTGGCTCAGCTTGAATCTCTTGCAACAGCTTGATTATAGGAATGCCCAGTGATGAAGGAAATCTGGCCTCCATGCCATATACTAGCTCATAAGGGCTCATCCCAATGGATTTCTTGGTTGATAATCTGTCTGCCCATAGGGCATTTGTGAGCTTTCTATGCCAGTTCTTCTTGCTTTCTTCCAAGGTCTTCTTAATGATACTGATCAGGCTCTTATTAGATGACTCGGCTAAGCCATTACCTTGAGGGTAATAGGCTGTGGAATGGCCTAAAGTGATATGGAATTTATGGCAAAAATTGATCATCTTTTTGGATTTGAAAGCAGCGGCATTGTCAGTGATGATCTTCTCAGGGCAGCCAAATCTAGACAGGATATTGCACTCAAGGAATTGGATAATGGTGGTGTCATTGGCCTGCCTGCATGGAATGGCTTCAATCCACTTGGTGAAATAGTCAGTGGCAGCTAGAATCCACTTATGTTGGCTTGAGGAAGAGGGATGGATTTCTCCAATGAAGTCAAGACCCCATTGTTGAAAAGGCTTTTCGGTTGAGATGGGCTTAAGAGGGAAGGGCAACAGCTTTCTTTTGCCCTCAAATATTTGGCATTTGTGACATGAAATAGCAAACTTCTTTACATCTGCAAAGAAAGAGGGCCAATAGAAACCAGCCCTTAAAATTTTGTCAGCAGTGGACTTCCAATATAGATGTCCTCCACAGTCCCCTGCATGGAATTCTTTCATGACATTATTAGTTTCATTCATGGTCAAACAATTAAGCAATATGCCTTCATGATTCTTCCAAAATAAAGCACCATCTAAGACACAAAATTTCAAAGCCTTCATTCTTAAAAATCTCTTCTTGGTCCTGGACAATCCTGGGGGAGCAAACAGGTTTAACAATACAAATCATATATCAGCATACCATGGGGATTGCAAAAAGGTGTCACTGATCTGTGGAGTCACCAGCTCCTGTTCATTGTCCAGTTGGTTGATGTCTAAGGCTTGGAAGTTTGTTTCGGACATCAGTTTGGCTAAACCTTGTCCCTTTATTAGCTTGGTTGGTTTTATTTCTATGTCATACTCAAGAATGTTAGCAATCCACTTGCCTCTTTTGCCTTCTAACCCTTCTTGAGTTAATATGTCTTTTACAACAGCATTTGGGACATAGGCAATCACGTGTGAATATAAAATGTAAATTCTGAAGTCTTTGATTGCTTTAACAAGGGCATAGGCCTGCTTCTCCATGATTTGGTACTTCAGGGGTGCATCTCTTAAGGCTTGGCTGAAAAAAGCAATTGGATTTTCATTTCCTTGGTCATCCTTTTGCAATAGGACAGCAGTTATGGTATTATCAGATGCAAATGAAAATATGATAAAGTCCCTATCAAATTGAGGACTTGTGAGGACTGGGGCTTGAGTTAAGGCAACTTTGATACTCTCAAATGCTTGCTTGGTTTCAAGAGACCATTTTACCTTGGCATCCTTCTTTAACATGTTGCTCAACAGTCTTATCAGCTCGGCTAGATTTGGGATAAATCTCCTTAGGAAATTGATCTTTCCTAGGAATGCTTGCAGCTCTTTTATGTTTCTTGGATATGGGATTTGCAATATGTCTTGGATCCTTTCCAGATCAATTCTAATCCCGTCTTTTGAAATGATATGTCCAAGTAATTTGCCTTCTTCAAGGCCAAATAAAGACTTATTGGGGTTCAAGGAAATGCCATATTTCCTACATGTGATGAATATTTGTCTCAAATGTCTTAGGTGCTCTTGATCAGATTTGGAGAAAGGGGTAAGATCATCAAGATATACAACCAAGAAATCATGGATTTCCTTGGCAAATGAAATTTCCATGGCCCTTTGAAAGGTGGCACCTGCATTCTTTAGGCCGAAAGGCATTTTCACATATTTAAATGTTCCCCACAGTGTTGTAAAGGTTGTCTTGTCTTGATCATCTGGGTGAACCAGTATCTGATTAAAACCTGAAAAGCCATCTAGCAAAGAGATTCTAGATGACCCTACTACTCTTTGTAGGATGTGGTCCATTTTGGGCAATGGGTAGTGGTCTTTAAGGGAGACTTGGTTTAAGTTTCTCAAATCTACACAAAGCCTAATCTCACCTGTTTTCTTTCTTGTGGGAACAAGATTGGATACCCATTCAGAAAATCTAATGGGTGGTATGATACCTGCTTCAAACATTCGTTTCACTTCTTTCTCAATTAAAGGGAGAAGCACAGGATTGATTCTCCTCAGTTTCTGTTTGAAGGGCTTTTGATTTGGCTTTAAGGGAATGGTATGTTGAATAATTGAGGTGTCATAGGACTTCAAGTCCTCATAACTCCAAGCAAATACATCTTGGAATTCTTTGAACAAATCAACATATTTGGGCTTTTGATCGGGTGGCAAAGATTGAGATAGTTTGATCTTTTTTGGCCTTTCTACTGTCCCAATGTTATATTCCTCTATGGCAATGTTTATAGGATGCATTTTTGGCTTTTTGGGCACATCATTTGCATCAAACATGTCTTCTAGTGGAGTGAGGCCAACCGGGAGAAAATTGTCCTTTAGATCAATGATTTCAGCCTCTGTTTTGGCTATTTCCTCCAAATGCATCTGTTTCAGCTCTTCTATGTTTTCTTCATCAAAGATGGTTGGCTGTAGCAATTTTCTAGCTGTTTCAGCTATTACAATTTGCTGGATTTGGTTTATTGCTTGCAGTGGATCATCCATAGCATCCATATCAATGTTTAGGCCTGAAAACTCATGCTGTAAGGTAAGAAAATTGTTGATTTGAGCATCATTCTCAAACACTTGCCAATCTTTAACATTGTTAGGGACAGCAGGCCTGTGTTTTATCTCAGCAGTAAAGTGGTGATTGGGCTCAAAAGGAAGCTTGCAAGTGCTAGCAAAAGTAGCTAGGCTGTGAGCATGCATGTTATTACTTCTAGAAATCTTAGCAAGTTTGGATTCAGTGAAGGTATCAAGTATTGTAGTGGCAACAGTCCTATAAGCTCTTAGCCTTCTATCATTGGTAACAAAGTTGCCTTTCATTTGTTGGATTACTAGGTCTGAGTCATCTAGAATGGAAACTTTGGCAGCTCCTAAAGCTTTGAGCAGCTTAAGGCCTAAAAGGAGAGATTCATACTCTGCCATGTTGTTGGTGCATTTGAAATTCAGTCTATAAGCATGACCCTCTGCATGGTTGTTATGTGTATTGTGAATCCATATTCCTTCCCCTGCTCCTAACTTGTTAACAGAGCCATCAAACTCTAAATACCATGTGATTTCTTGCTTGTGGTTAGTATTAAGAGTTTCAGTCATTTTAGGATTGGGCAGACCCGATTCTTGTGTTTTGGGAGGTTTTTCTTGTGTACTGGTTGCATTGGCTGTTGTGACAGTCTCATGGGTATGTGCAACCGATTCTTCATTGATGTGTGCTTGTTGTACTAAAGCCATAGGCTTATCATCAGTTGGAGGACTTGTTTCATCATTAAACAAAATAAAAGAATCCATATCAAAATGGATTGAATAGATAGGGAAATTTTGGGGCTTTTCCTCACTACTTACCACATACTTCATCAGTGTTTCTCTATACAGTCTCTTTGGTTGCCCAAAGACTGAAATAGTGGCATAGGAGAGGTCTAATTGGAGAGACCCTTGGAGTTTTGCCCCCCAAGATCTTGACAACAACATGCCATACTTTGGTGGTATGTCAGCAACCACCACATCCATGAGGATTGTCTTGTTTGGGTATTGGACTAAGGAGACACACAAGTCTTTGATGAGGCCTAAACATTTGACTTGACTTGAGTCAAAGGAGAATAGATCTTTGTAGGGTCTTGTGACATCAAGGTTTAGCTTCTCCATTACAGCTTTGGGCATAAGGTTGTGTGAGGCACCTGAGTCAAACATTGCATTATGTAAAACTTTATCATGTATGTGCAGACTGACATAAAAGGGTAGAACAGCTCCATGTGCTGATTTTCCATCAACTTCTGGACCAAAAAGAAACTCAGGTGTATCATCTAAAACATTCACATCATCCCTATTCTCTGGCATTTGTAGTGATCTTTGGATTTGTTGCCTATACACATCATGCTTTGCAAGTTCAGATAAGGGGATGGAAATCTTAAGTTTGCTTATTTCTGCTTCTAAGTTGAATGGTTTCTCCAATGGAGTCTTTGTGTTGGCGATAGCAGATTTCCCCTTTTCAAGTGTATTTTCTGCGTTTTCCTCTTGATTATCAGTGTTATGGTGAGTGATACCTTGCGGTATTTCTGTTTTGGGAAGGCTTTTAGGAGTGTTATTTACATTTTCCTTTGAGGAGGAAGGTAGCAGAGGCTGATCATTAGAGGGTTGCATGTCTGTTATGTCCTCTACAGTCACTTGGTGCGGCTTTGGGATAGTTATATCAGTTGTTTCTGTTATAATAGCCTTGCCTCTAATCTGGTTGGACTGTTTGCCCTCCTTTGGTTTAACTTTTTCGGGCACATCTATGGTTCTTGTCCTCAGCTTATACTGTTTGTGGACTTCATAAACAGCTGAATCATAACCTTGTTTAAAGTCAAAAGACTCACCAGACTTAGTCTAAAATTGATTTATCTCATGGTCATCTTGGTCTTCTTGAGTTAGAAAATTTTTTTGCTCACCCTTCAAATCTATTAAGTTCATGTGAGTGTCTTCTATGGGTTCATTAGAAGTGGATGCCTCTGCGTAGTTTTCTTGAAAAGGAGGTCTTATATCATGGTCTGGGCTAGACCTACTAGCGTTTGGATTTTGATTTTTTCTGAAATTTGGGTTCCTTATGGTATTGGGTTGTTGCCCTTCCCATGATGATTTCCTCTCAACATTCTCTACTCTGTCTCCCAGCCTATGCATGCCATTGATAATAACATCTAGCTTTTGATCTAAGGATGAGGGCTCTTCCTTGAAGGTGGTTCTTCTCTCGGCTCTAGCTCTGTTTCTCTTGGCAATTAAATTGGCTTCTACGGTCACAGCAACATTTTGTGCCTCTGCAAGGGTTCGTGGAGCCCTTTCTTTTAACTGATATGCCATATCAGGGTCGAAACCATCAGGAAATTTGTACAAGGCAAGATCAGGGGGAGGCCTCAAGTTCTGTGGTATGGCATTATATACATTATTGAACCTTGCACAGTACTCCAAAACAGTCTCTTGAGGGCCTCTTTTAATTGAATCATATTCTCCTAGTATGTGCAATGGGTCCTTCTTTTTCTCCCATCTATTGGTGAAGGCTAGGTAAAGCTCATCAGGAGTGGTTATGGAATTTGCACCAAGTGATCTGAACCAGGTTCTTACATCACCTGTTAAACTTTGAACAAAAATTCTCATTCTTATGCTATCATCGTCTATTTCGTAGCTTTCAAAGTAATCCTGCATTTTCTTTGTATGTTGAAGGGCTGTGCAAGCACTTGTGCCATCAAAATAAGTTATTTTGGTCTGGTAATCCTGAGGCATAGCCCTAGGATTAGCAGGTAATTGTAAGGGTGCATATCTATTCGCCATGTTGGCAGGGATAAGAGGGACAATAGGAACAACTGGGATAATAGGAGTAGTAGTGGTAGTATGTGCAGTGAATGGAGGTGTGGAAGGAGTGCTTTGAGAGGTGGATGAAGAACAAGGGGAACTAGGGGTTGAACGAAATAAAACTTTGACAGGGGTTGGGCCACAGCGTGGGTGAACTGCTTCAGGACTATTATCAGCAAAATCCTCTCTTCGCTCTAGCTTCCTGAGGTTCCTTGGGATTATATTGGGATTTTCAAAAGCTAATGGGGGATTTGGGTCTGGATTTGACCTTGTATAACGTGAATTCTTTTTGGGAGACAGCTTCTAGCTTGTTTTTTTGGGGATTTTTCTAAGAATATAAGGGTTAGAAAGAAACTTTTGAAGGTCTGGTTCCTTCCCAGTGGAGCTTTCCACCTTGATTTGTGAAATTATCTGAGGATGTCCCCAGTGGAGTCACCATTATGTTATCACTCAGGTTGTCCTTAAAGCTCCTTAAAGGATACGGCCGAGGTAACCACAAACCAATCTTTGGACTGCAGGTCCTAGCCTACCTACAACCAGAGAGGGCTCTCTCTTTATAATTTAGCTTTGTTGAAGATGATATTAGGCTAGCTAATGAGTTCAAGGGGGTTTTGTTTATGTTTGGTGGAATGGGGATTCTTTCAAACAGAGTTGGGATGCATAGTGTGAGAAGTTCAAACCATTGGGCATGGAGTCGTGGATTAGGCTTGCTGTTGTGTTTTCTTGGTCACAAGAGGAATACAGAGCAGGATAGCTACACATAAAACAATATCAAGCTGGAATAAGGATGGAATGAAGGTCAGTGAATGAAAGGCAACTAAGTAGCTCTCATTATGCTAACAGAGGGAAGGTGAATGAACATTTATATAGGAGCAATCAAGGATTCCTAAACAACATTCATATATGAAGGAACTAGTGTAAATATGAGCCAATCAGTATTCATATTCAGGACTAATTCAGAGGAAAAGATAGATAAATCACAGAAATTGAGAACAGAATACAACTAAGTGAGCTCTAAACTATTCTTTCTTTCTGCTATTTAGATAGTGAAACAATGATGGCATAAAACATATAAACTGTAAACAGAGATAAGAAACACTTATTGGGCTATGTAGAAGCATTAGGATTCCATAGTCATTCTTTAGTCATTAAAACACAACAGCCAGTTCATCTCCCAAACATTCCAGCGATCTTTGATTATAGAGACTCTCAGAAAATACAGTGCAAGTCTAGAGAGAGTTATCGACCAACCAACCCTTTACATAAATACAGAGGGTTGTTTAAATAGAAAATATTTACAAACATCCCTTGAACAGGTGTCAAGGGAGAAAATATCTCAAAATATCTATCAAAACAGAGCCAAAAGAGATCTATGCAATAACTGCTTCTAATGCTAAGTTGTGCTGGAAATAAATGCAATAAAATATCTAAAACAGCTGCACATGAGGGAGCAGCCTCATCAAAATGGCTCTTTAGGGCTACACAGGGTCCTGCAGCTTCAAAAATGGACTGAAAGAGTGCCTTGAGCCACGCGCTGTCCTCTGTGTGATAACTGCGCAATTAAGGAAGCAGCGCTGCTCCAAAAATATGACTGGGAACAATGTCTCTGCAATAACTCTGCCTTGAAAGCCTTCATCTATGCCTTTAGGTGGCTTTAAAGCAACAAAAGAAGGGTTGGTGAGCCTTAATGGCTGAATGATGCTTTGTTGACTTTGCTAGGCTTGCTTTGCTTTCATCTACTTTGAAAAACTGGACGGATAATCTTTGCCGCATCCTGATACACTTTGGCACTGAATCTGGGCCTTTTCTCACCGCTAATACTCTTTAAACTGTCCCATCGCCGCTTTTCTGCCTTTTAATGCAAAATTAACTGCTGCTAATTTCCTTCGTGGCCATTGGAATGCTATAGGTGCTCTGGCCGATCAAAACAAGCTTTAAACTTTAAAAAATGGTGCAAACAAGAGGAAAAAGTGTTGCCGACTGTGCCGAGGCCGAAACTGGCTATCTGAAGCAAAACTGGGCCTTGGAGTGATCTCAGAAAACTTAGGGATGCATGAATTCCCTTATCGGGAGCCGGGCACGGGCATATATGTGAAAATATGAACAAATGCCGCCTTTTCGTTTACACAGAAAAAGACCAATTTCTATGTAAAATTCGTGAAAAACATAGGCGGGAGCGGCACTGCAGCGGAGATTAAATCCTGGCCATTGGATCGCGCGAATGCAGATCCAACGACTGGCACTAGCTTGCATCGGGGCGGACCATTGGTCCCAACACATAAAACCTCCGAAATGCCACGAACCCGAAATGCTTATATGCCCTTTCTTTATGGAGATCGGGTCCGGCCTATTGGAGCTTTCATATCGGCGGATTTGGTAAAAATGGGTAAGTGGACCCGAAATACTATATGCTGCACTTCATATCTTTTCGGCTCCGGGATATAGGAGCACATAGTGCGGACCTTTTCGGACCCGATATGCCTTTATGCCGCGCTTTATTACTTCTCGGCTCCGGTAGTCGGAGCCATATAGGAGTGATGCGATTAAATATGGGCCGTTGATCTCTGGGCCTGAATGGGCGGCTGAGATTAACTCGGCAATTCGCTATCGGCGGGGTCATGGGGTTGCCACATAAAAACGCTGAAACCCATCGAACCCGAAATTCTTATATGCCCTTTCTTTATTTTATTTCGGGTCTTTCCCATCGGCGAGACCCAAATCGGCGGTTTTAACAGTGGAATGTGTCTGCAGACCCGAAAACCCTTAACACTGCATTTGATAACTCATCGGCTCCACCAAATCGGAGCAGTATATGGGGCGATGCAAAGTGGGGGGCCACGCGACAAGATCTGGACCATCAGATCTGGGGCCCAAAAATGGATGGCTGCGATTATATAGAGACTTCGGCAATCGGCGGGGCAGAGGGTTGACATATATGTGATCGCCGAACTGCGCGGACCCGATATACTATTACCGGTCCACTTTATATGTTTTCGGGTCCGGCCCATCGACGCTATGCCCCATGCCTTGAGACTTAGCCATTTTCGCTTATATATGCCATTGCCCCCTCCCGATAGCAATATCGAATCGGAGGGGGATCAAACAGATCTTTATCTCATCGGAGCACACTTTTTATGAAAAGGCGAGGCAAATGAATTCGGAGAGGTTATATATGATGTTTTAAACATATGATTGCCCCCTCCCGATAGTGATATCACATCGGAGGGGGTCCAAATGAAACTTTATTATATCGGACCCATGTTTTTGTAAACTGCAAAGCCTTTTGGGAAATCGGAAGGGTTCCTTTATAGTTTGGCATGGATTCTAAGGCATCGGAAGGGGTCCGATAGCCAAAAAGGGAGGATTTTATCCTTTTTTGAAGGTTTTTCATGGTTTTTGCATGGTTTTTGTATTCTTATGCCTTGGAAGGAGTCCAAAGGCATTTAGGAGGAATGTGATGCGTTTTGAGAGGGTTTAGCGACCAAAGAGGGTTTCATGCCTTATAAAGGAAAACCAAGGTAAAAGGGGTGATTCTTTAAACATGTGAAGGAGAATTATGCAAAGGAATGAGTCCTTATGCATTTGGAAGATGGTTTGAGGGGGGAAGTGAGGGCTCTTGCTCAGTTTCAGGTAAACTTAGCAATTCCCAAGTGTACTTATGGTTATTTTTCAACCAGGGGGAGGGGATAAGTATATAGGGGAGTTATTAACATAGTTTTAGTAGGGGAAGGGGAAATAGATAGGGAGCTACATAGTAAAGTTAATAGTTAACATGACAAATGATCAGAGAGCGCTAAGAATGATGTCTTAGGCTATGAATGGGGGAAAATGACTGATAGAAGAAGTGTGAACATTCCTTTAGTGAAGCAGATCTTCACCAAGGCAGATAATATGGAGAATGATGAATCTAAGAGGTATCAAGCAGATCTTCACCTCTTTAGGGGAAGTTAGTGAGTGATTTGGGAAGAGGAAGAAGGGGGAAGTTAGACATGCATTTCTTGAAGTACTCCAACTGAAAAATCACCTTCAACTTGTGATATGATAGATATAGCACTTGACAATATGAAATGGATCACAAGCCATGATTCTGCAACCACAAAGCTACCTACCCGGCCTATTCACCTAGCTTTTTCTCTTCTTTTTGGTTTGGGTGCACTTGAACTAGCATACCCAGCTTTTTGTTCTTTTCTTCTTGCTGTCCTCCTATCTACAACTACACTTATTGCATCCATGGGCTCAGATTAAGCTGTTGAGCACCCTTGTTTCTCTACCTATCTACAAATCTGCCAAGATTAAGCTGTTTGGACAAATGTTCATTCTCTATATTCTACAACAGGAAATTGAAACCTAGGGAAGCCAAGATTAAGCTGTTTGGACCTCCCTTAGCTGAAAACGCATCAAAAATGGATCAACCCATCAAAAATGGAACACAGCAGTGGCATTTAGACTAGCACACTCTCATGGATACTTCTCTGGCCATCTGTAGCAAATATGGAGCATTGCAACAAGCAAAGTATGACATATTTGGCATGTAAAAATGTCGATCATGAAAGATGATTAACCTGCTGCAGCAGGAGGCTAACAAATGGAATTTAGATTTAGCACCATGCTCATGAGTGATGTTCACCTTGATTGGTAATGCTTGCACTAGGAGCCTCTCAACTTGCCATCTCTCATGCTTTTGGATTAGCCACCTACAATGTGTGATATTTATTGTTTTTCATAGATTAAGATTTATTTCTTTCATATATTTTCCTGTGTGAGAGGTTAAGAGTGATTGTTTCTATTTTCTTTCCACCTAGAAGTTAAGAGCAATTGTTTTTATTTGCTTTCATATCTTTTCCTATGTGAGAGGTTAAGAGCGATTGTTTTTATTTTCTTTCTACCTACAAGTTAAGAGAATTTGTTTTTATTTTCTTTGATATCTTTTCTTGTGTGAGAGGTTAATAATGATTGTTTTTACTTTTATTTCTTAAAGAGTGGCGTGTTTTTCAATTCCTTCGAGATTTAAAGATTAAGATTTCAATTCCGCACACTATACTATAATTGTACTATAATTTCTTTTGATTTGATTGTTGAATTAGAATAGGTGAATTTGGTTTGTCATTATTTGGTTTCGTAGTTAGATTGATCTAAATTGAAAGTTAATTTCTAGTATATACAGTGCATGCACACTTCGCAAGTTTTACGAAACCCCCGGGTTGAAAATTAAATGATAGGTAATTAATTTGCCTTAACACTTAATTCATTATTAATATATGAATTACATATTGGAAGTGATTGAAATAATTTTAGTATTTTTTTTAGTGTTGTGTAGTGCCTAACAACATTGGAATAAGATTACCAAGAACAAGAAAATGTTGAACATCTTGAAAGTTAATATGAAAAATAAAAGTAATTATAAACCTACAATGAGTAAGATTACATTGTCATAGGTGATCTAAAAGTTATCATCCAAAGATAAATTGATTCTAGCTCCAAATACTAATGTCAAACATGGAAAGATTAATATGTGGAAGGGAAATATGGGAAAGGTCTTTATCACAACAATATAAATATCATTTCAAGACTTGTTTGTGATTTTTACAATAATTCCTTATCAGTAAACATTTCCTAGCCATGTTTAGGCATGACAAATGAAGTGCAATTGATTCCTTGGTCGAGGTAGTTGTAGGTTTTAACCTTGTACAGAAATTACCTGCATACGAATTCTAAAACACAGAAAATAAACAATGCGAGAGCATAACCATAAAACACATATACACAGAGATTTTCCCTTGGATCCCAAAACCATGACTACCAACTTGATTTTCATTATGTTCCTTTCAATGTTACGATACATATTTATACATGCCGAAGCATCCAATACCATGGACCAAAAACCATCATGTCCAAAACCATGAACCGAAAACCATCGTGTCCAAAACCATGTGCGAAAATCATGCACAAAACCATAGGTAGGTCTGCCCAACCTAATATAGGGTCCAAAAAATAAAATTTTCCAGGGCATTGCCCGGACCCCATAGAGGGGGGTTACCTGCACCACTCAAACCCCCTTTGACCCCCCCACTATGCAATCGGCACAACGAAGAGGGGGCTTCGTCCCCCCTCTAACCCCCTGATTAACTACATGGGCTAGTCGTGGAAAGAATATAACACAACCCAACATTCTCCCACTTGTTGTTTTCTTTCCACAGGCGGCCACAAGAGAGCTTAGTCATTTATCCAACTTTGCAATGCCCATTTTTTCTCTACACCAAGAGAACTTCTCAGAGCTTATAGATTTTTTCAATGCATCTATAGTATTCTTCAAAGTGTCCACCTTTACCAGCAACACCTTTTTGTCTTCTATCATATCCCTCACAAAGTGATACTGAACATCAATGTGCTTTTTCTTTGAATGATATGCAGGGTTCTTTGCCAATAAAATTGTGCTTTGGTTGTCATGGCCTATCCTTGTAGCTCCCTATACTAACCCCATACTTGAACACAATCTCTGCAACCAAACTGCTTCCTTGCTTGTATGAGAGGCTGCCATGTATTCTACCTCTGTAGTTGATAGTGCCACTACAGATTGTTTCTTACTCATCCAACTGACCGCACCTCCAAATAGGTTAAACACATACCAACTTGTAGATCTTCTCTGATCCAGATCTCCAGCCCAATTTGCATCAACAAAGCCACGAATATCCAACACTCTGTCCAATCCTGATCTTCCTTGGTAGTAGAAACCATAATCACTCGTGCCACGCAAATACCTGAAAACTCGCTTCACTGTTGTCCAGTGCTCCTTCCTTTGTTTTGACATAAACCTACTCAATACTCCCAGTGCATGTGCAATGTCTGGTCTAGTATAGACCATTGCATACATCAGGCTACCGACTGCACTTGCATATGGAACACGAGACATGTCATCTTCCTCTTCTTGTGTCTTGGGAAACTGTTCAACAGATAACTTCACAACTACAGGAATAGGAACCTTCACCGGTTTACTATCCTACATATTAAACCTCTACAATATTGTCTCGACATACTTCCTCTCATTTAACCAAAGCTTCCTCTTTGCCCAATCTCTTTTATTTCCATGCCCAAAATATAGTTTGCAGCACCAAGATCTTTCATGTCAAATTTGGAGGACAATTGGGTCTTTAAATCCTGGATAATTTCTTTGTCATTTCTAACCAGCAACATATCATCCACATACAAGACCAGATAAGTAACACGGTCACCAATTAACCTAAAATACACATAGTGATCTACTTTGATTCTGGTGAAGCCAAGTCCCAATATAAATGTATCAAATTTCTGATACCATATCCTTCGTGACTGTTTTAACCCATACAGAGACTTATTTAACTTGCATACCAGTTCTTTCTTACCCTTCAATGCAAAGCCTTTAGGTTGCTTCAAGTAGTTTTCCTCTTCCAGATCCTCGTGAAAAAATGTTGTCTTCACATCCATCTATTCTACCTCAAAATCAAAAGCAGCAGCAACAGATAAAAGTCTAATAGAAGTTACCTTGGCAACAAGAGAAAAAATATCACCGAAATCAATTCTTGGCACCTGGGAATACCTTTTGCTACCAAGCAAGCTTTATATTTCTCCACCTTTCCTTCTGCATTTGTTTTCTTCTTAAACACCCATTTGTTGCCAATGGGTTTCCTTCCAGCCGGCAACTCCACCAGATCCCAAGCCTCATTTTTGTGCAAAGATGCCATTTCATCAACCATGGCCTCTTTCCATAGTTTTCCATCCTCTGAATCTACTACTTCCTTCACAGTTCTGGGATCATTGTCAGTAATAGATAAAGAAAAAATTGAACAGAAAGTAGATGGATTATACCTTTTTGGCTGCCTTCTTTCTCGAACTGATCTTCTCACACCCAGAGTTTGTGGCTCTTCACCTTCTGATTCCTCCTCTGTTGTAGAGTCAGGTTCTTCCTCCTTAAGCTCAAACTCTATCTTCTTAGGTTCTTTTGGTTGGACTTCATGTTTAATAACATCTTTTACCTCTCTTAACACCACATCTCAGTTGTACACAACCTTCCTTGTTACTAGGTTCCAAAGCTTATAACCCTTTAAACCATCCTTATACCCAATAAAGATTCACTTTTCATATTTACTATCCAACTTGGTTCATTTCTCCTTTGGATCATGTACATATGCATCACATCCAAATACCCTCAGATGTGAAAGAGAGGGTTTCTTACTAGTCGATACCTCTTGTGGAGTCTTATCCTCCAACACTGATGAAGGTGATCTGTTGACCAGGTAACATTTTGTCTCCACCGCTTCTACCCAGAATTCCTGTCCTAACCCAACACCATTGAGCATGCTACTTGCCCTTTCCATCAACGTCTTGTTCATTCTTTCTGCAACTCCATTTTGCTCAGGTGTGTATGGAGTAGTCTTTTGTCGTGCTATACCACACTTCTTACAAAATTTCTTCAAATTACTTACTGCAAAACTCTCCACCGTTATCTGTCCTCAACACCTTTATCTTCTTCTCTGTCTGTTTTTCAACCAAAGCCTTAAATTCTTTAAACCTGTCAAAGACTTCAAATTTCTTCTTAAGGAAATATATCCATGTATTCCTTGAGAAGTCATCTATAAATGATACATAGTACACAGATTTACCCTGTGATGTAACCTTCACAGGTCCAAACACATCACTGTGCACAAGTTCTAATATATGTTTCGCCCTCTTACCACCAAAGGGGAAACTCACCCAATTCTGCTTCCCATATACACAATTTTCACAGAATTAAAAATCCAGAGAGCTATTACTCATACCTTCTACCATACCTTTACCATGAAGTATTCGAAGGCCCTTCTCTCCAATATGTCCAAGCCTTTGATGCCACAACATGGTCTTCTCTCCAAAGACCACTAGATTTTCTGCTCCACTTTCAAGAACCACAGAGTTGTTGCACCCATCAACAATAGTGCTATCTTGTAACTTGTACAGAGTTCCAATCTGAACTCCCCGCATCAATACCAGTGCTCCCCGAACCATCTTGCAAGTATCCTTCTCAAACACTGTTTTTATACCTGCATCATCTAGCTTGCTTATAGAAATCAAATTTCTGGCCAATCAAAGAATATGTAGAACACCTGGAAGTGTTCTAACCCTTCCACCTTGCAATTTCAACTTTACTTTTCCACGACCAATGATTCTAGCCTTCCTGTCATCCTCTAAGAATACATCACCACCATCATATTTCTCATACTCACAGAACCACTCTCTATGGGGAGTGAAGTGAAAGGATGCACCTGAGTCAATCAAACATGCCTCGTTATCTACATGTGTACTTGAAGAAGCCAAGTACATATCCCCACCTTCATCTGAGTTGGTTTTCGCCTCTACAGAAGGAGCATCATCAGATCTCTTTCCTTTATCAGGAGCTTTAGATTTATAGTCCCTTTTCTAGCGCCCTTCCTTTCCGCATTTCCTGCACACCACATTTATAGGTTTTCCTTGAGATTTAGATCTCCCTCTAGATTTAGATCTCCCACTCGATGACTTATTATTGTTTCTGTTTTGGGAACATCCTCGTATAGACAAGGCATCACCATTTTGGCTCTCCATATTTTTCCATCTTATCTCCTCCGTCAACAAGGATGATTCTATTTCATCAAACTGCAGTTCAGTTGCATTGCTACCTATTGTAATAACCAAACTATCCCACGAATCTGGTAGAGAACACAAAAAACTGATGCACTTATCTTCATCTGAAATTTTCATATCAACAGATAATAACTGACTTACCACAGTATTAAATGTGCTCAGATGCTCTATGTTGGGTCCCTATAATACTAGTGATTACCCCATTACTATTGTAGTTGTATCCCTTATTGATATTGTTGTGCCCCTATTGTTCCCATATTGTTATTACCGTGCCCCATAGAATCCCTCTATTGTTATTTTTGTGGCTTTATATTATTATTGTTAGGTTGGCCGGTTATATTGTGACTCCTTAGACTCTTATATATAGAAAGGAGGTTTTGTCATTTGAATCATCCAAGAATTGTTCATTTATGTAATGTAAAGGAGGTTTTCCCCTCGAAGAGGTTGAATTTTAAGGCGTTGATCTATCTTTTCTATCTTTTTCTTCAGCTAGTTTCATAATATTTGGTATCAAAGCCTTGGATTCTAGGGTTTTGCTGCTCCAAACAAGTCATCGTGGAATTTTCACTATAATTTTTTTTTTGCGACGTTTCAGAAGCTAAAACAAAACCCATTTGAGAAGAGATCGCGGTGAATCTCAGGTCTGAATTTCATATCTTTTTACGCTATATTTACGGAGATATGATCTGAGGAAGTTGGTCTTTTTGCATAATCCTGAATTAAATTCCAAACTAGTGACCTGGGGAAAATCATCATAACTTTCTCTCTGAGCATCGGATTTAAATTTCATAAGAAGGTGCAAAAATAGGACAGACTATAGTTTCTTGTAGATATTTTTTTCAAAGCGAAAGGTTGAAACAGTGACTCGTGGAATGTCGTACAAGTTAGCTCTACTGAACTAGTCTATAATTAGGTCACTGTGGGAGATTTCGCATAACTCTTCCTTGGATAATCCAATTTGGGTCACACTGGTGGCATTGGCAATAGGACACAGAGGGCTACTACAGGTTGCAAGCTTAGGACTGGATGATCCGAAAGTACACAGATACATCAGAGGCAATATCGAGCTCCTACAAAGTGAAAAAAGGTGTGTAGATTTTTTAAAATTTTTGCTTAAGCTTGGTTTGAAAATTTATTTTGAAGGAATTCAAAGAGCATAATAGAGTATTATTATCGGTAATTGATGCCCCGAGGAAAGAAAACAAACACCTAGTAAGCAACCTGAAAGCTCTAACATGACTCATGAAGAAGAGGAAGAAATGCTACATGATATATCAAAATTACAAGACCAAGTGCAACAAATGTCACTCTCAAAAAGGCTAATAGAAGCTAAGATAAAGGGCATGGAAGCTAAGATGGACGATTTGAAAATAGATTTGAAGACAGATTTGAAGAGAGACATGGCAGATTTGAAGACAGATTTGACAAATTTTCTACAAGAAATACTTAATAATGGTGAAAAGGTAGTAAAGGAAACTCATGATGCGAACAAAAGAAATGTTAATAATGATTTCATAGACTCTAATGTGGGATCGAAGACCCACCATATTCCAAAAATTGATATGAGGAAGTTTGATGGCAAGGATCCCGCAACATGGATATTACAGATGGAGAAATTTTTCGATCTCAACAATGTGCAAAACACACAAAAGGTATGTATTGCAACTTTATATTTGGAACCAAATCAGTTTGTATGGTATCAATGGCTTTGCTCTTGTAAACAAATTATCACTTGGGAAATTTTTATGAAAGAATTGACAGCACATTATGAGGATACAAAAAGCAACACTTTTTTTAGCCAATTGATAAGTCTCAAACAAAAGGGTTCAACAATGGAGCACATTGAGGAATTCCAAAAATTGAACATAAGGGTAAAAAATATTCCAAAGGAGCATAGGATTGATGTGTTCATAGGGACTTTAAAGTATAATATCCAACATGATGTTTGCCTTTGGGAACCTGATTCATTAGAGAAGGCATTCAGGTTAGCAAGAAAAATGGAAAGCAAAATTATGGCAACCAGGAAGCATACCACTCACAACTATAAAGATGGAAGTGTTTTTGCCCCAAGTCTTCCACAACCTATAAGGTTGACACCACAACAATTGGAAGAAAAAATAGCAAAAGGGCTTTGTTACAGTTGTGATAGCAAATACACTAAAGGTCATAAGTGTGCTGAGAAGAAATTATTCTACATAGATTCTGAAGAGGAAGAAGAAAATGAGAAAGAAAGGTCAAAAGAAGAGGATATACACCGGGAACAAAACCTAGATAAAGAAGAAATGAATCCGACCATATCTTGTAATGCATTGGCGGGAATTACCACTCCTCAAACCATCAAGATAGAAGGACAAATCAAGAAGAAAAAGGTAATAGTGTTGATTGATTCAAGAAGTACCCACAACTTTATTCATTGTAAGGTAGCAAAAGAATTGAATTACTTCTTATATCCAGCACCAGAGTGTCAAGTGATGGTTGCAAATGGAGGAACAATAAATTGCTCTTGAAAGTGCCATAATATCAAGCTATCCATGGGAGAATATGTATTGACTAGCCCAATGCTTTCCATTCCAATGGGAGGTGCTAATGTTGTACTAGGAGTCCAATGGCTACAATCCTTGGGTACAATAGCCTTTAATTTTCAAGAAATTTTCATGAAATTTTCTATGGAAGGAAAGGAAGTTGAATTAAGGGGTATTGCAGGGAAACCAGGAACGATAATCAACTCTAATGGTATGACAAAGCTTCTAAAAATGGAACAAAGAGGTGTAATTGCACAATTATGTTTGCTAGATGTTTCCACTTTTGAATCATATATTTCTCCAGATCTCCAAAATGTCTTGGACAATCATTCCAAGGTATTTGAGACTCCCAAAGGTCTCCCACCTATTCGTGATCATGATCATGCTATTCATCTGATTCCAGGAAGTGTTCCTCCAAACATCAAGCCGTACAGATATCCCTATGCCCAAAAGAGTGAAATTGAACGTATGGTTGCAGAAATGCTAGAGGCTGGTATAATTCAACCGAGTCAAAGTTCTTTCTCTACTCCAGTAGTATTGGTGCACAAGAAGGATGGATCATGGCACATGTGTCCGGATTATAGGGAGCTCAACAAGCTCACTATTAAAGATAAGTTTCACATTCCTCTCATTGATGAATTACTGGATGAATTGCATGGATCAATTTACTTCACCAAGTTGGATCTTTTTTTAGGATATCATCAAATCAGAATTAAGACTAAAGACATTCCGAAAAAAGCATTTAGAACTCATGAGGGTCATTATGAATTTTTGGTCATGCCTTTTGGCCTTACCAATGCACCTTCAACATTTCAAGGTTTGATGAATTCCATTTTCAAACCATTCCTTAGAAAATTTATGTTAGTATTTTTTGATGATATACTAATCTACAACAAGTCTTGGAAGGATCATGTTGAACATGTTGACAAGGTTCTACAACCATTGGAGGAGAAACAATTATATGCAAAAATATCCAAATGTTTCTTTGGAGTAAAAGAGGTGGAATATCTAGCTCATACTGTATCTCATGAAGGATTTAAGGTAGACCGTAGAAAAATTAAAGCCATTAAGGAATGGAAAATCCCCACATCCATAAAGCATCTGTGATAATTTCTCGAGTTGACAGGGTATTATCGCAAGTTTGTTAAGAATTATGGAAGAATAGCAGCACCTCTAACAAAATTATTGAAGAAAGATGCATTTTCATGGACTCCAGAAGCAACAAAGGCCTTCAAACATCTCAAAGAGGCAATGTGCCAAGCACCGGCTTAGCTACACCGGACTTCTCAAAAACCTTTATTGTGGAATGTGATGCTTCAGGAAATGGAATTGGTGTTGTTTTAATGCAAGCTGAAAGACCCATTGCTTTTGAAAGTCATCAAATCAAGGGAAAGTTTTTACAAAAAGCTATTTATGAAAAGGAAATGTTGGCAATACTCCATGCACTTAAGAAATGGTGACCCTACCTAATGGGAAGACACTTCAAGGTAAAAATGGATCATGATAGCCTTAAATACCTTTTAGAACAAAGATTGTCCTCTGAAGAGCAACAAAAGTGGGTCACAAAGATGTTGGGTTATGACTTTGAAATGATCTACAAAAAAGGGAAGCAAAATGTGGTGGCAGATGCACTCTCAAGAAAGGATGAGGATGTGGAAGCATTGTTGTGCGCCATTTCTATTATCCAACTAGATTGGATAAACAAAGCAAGGGAGCAATGGAAGAATGACGAAGAAGTGTGGGCACTTATTCGAAAGTTACAACAAGATTCCAGTACGTCTGATACATTTAGCTGGAAAAATGATTCATTATGGTACAAATATCACTTATACCTCTGTAAGAATTCCCAGCTAAAACAAAAGATTCTTATTGAATTGCACACTTCTCCCTTAGGAGGGCACTTAGGATTTTTAAAACTTACTACAGGGTTAAGAAGTAATTTCTTTGGGATGGCCTTAAATCAGATATTCAAAATTTTGTGGTGGAATGTTTGGTTTGCCAAAAAAATAAAGTTGAAACAATTAAGACACCGGGTCTATTACAACCTTTATCCATTCCAAGCCAACGTTGGGAGGAGGTTTCAATGGATTTTATCACAGGTTTACCCAAGTCTGAGGGAAAGAGTGTCATCATGGTGGTAGTTGACAGACCTACCAAGTATGCACACTTTTGTGCATTATCACATCCATTTAAAGCCAATATAGTTTCTACTACATTTATGGAAACAATTCAAAAGCTACATGGAAACGTAAAGATTATTGTAAGTGACAGAGATCCTATTTTCACTGGAAATTTTTGGACATAATTATTTTCTTAGCTTGGTACTCAGTTAGCTCATAGCTCATATTATCATCCTCAATTTGATGGGCAAACTGAGATAGTAAACAAATGTTTGGAAGGATATCTTCGCTGCTTTCTATCCAATAAACAAACACAATGGGTCAAATGGTTGCCTCTGGTTGAATGGTGGTATAACACTTCCTTCCATACAAAAAAAAAAATGACCCCATTTATGGATATCAGCCACCATCCATCACATCATGTTTAAGAGAAAATTCTAAGTTTCAAGCAGTGGAACATCACATCGAACATCAATAACAAATCCTCCAACTCTTAAAGGATAACCTTGTGTTGGCACAGAATAGAATGAAACAACAGGCAAATCAACATCACAGCGAAAGAAGCTTTGATGTAGGTGATTGGGTATTCCTACAGTTACAACCATATAATAAAATGTCCCTCAAGAAAGCTAAGAAGGATAATAAATTATCACCAAACTATTATGGTCCGTATAAGGTGTTGCAAAATATTGGTACTATGGCATACAAATTGGAGCTTCCTGTAGCTTCTCGATTGCACCCAGTTTTCCATGTTTCATGTTTAAAGAAGGTTATAGGCGACAAGCTCCTAGTTCAAACAATATTTCCAGAACTTGTCGAGGAAGGAAAAATTATATTGGAACCAGAAGCAGTCACAGAAACAAGAACTCGACAACTATGAAATCGATCAATTTCAAAGTATCTTATCAAGTGGAAGAACTTATCCACTGAAGATTCCACATGGGAGGATGAGAATTTTATACAGAAGCATCCAAAACTACTCAAGCATTGAGGACAACACTTTTTTGAAGGAGATGGGCATGTTGGGTCCCTATAATACTAGTGATTACCCCATTACTATTGTAGTTGTACCCCTTATTAATATTGTTGTGCCCCTACTTTTCCCATATTGTTATTACTATGCCCTATAGAATCCCTCTATTGTTAATTTTGTGGCTTTATATTATTATTGTTAGGTCGGTTGGGTTATATTGTGACTCCTTAGACTCCTATATATAGAAAGGAGGTTTTGTCATTTGAATCATCCAAGAATTATTCATGTATGTAATCTAGAGGAGGTTGCCCCCTCGAAGAAGTTGAATTCTAAGGCGTTGATCTATCTTTTCTATCTTTTTCTTCAGCTGGTTTCATAACACTCTGTCACTGAGTCTCCATATTTCATCCTCAAGTTATACATCTTTTTCCACATGAACAGTTTATTCACCAAAGACTTAGATTGGTAGAACGTCCCTAACTTGTCCCACAAAGCCTTCGTCATAGCTTCCCCTGATACATTCAGCAATACTGAATCTGAGACACACAATCGTATTGTGCCCTTTGCCTTCCGATCCAACTTCTTCCATTCCTCACCAGACACTCCCATTGGTTTAGTACCCGGATCTACCGTGATCCACTGATCTTTATCCACCAACAGATCCTCCATATTGAGTTTCCACAACTCAAAACTCTAACCATTAAATTTCTCGATTTCTATCTTTCCACTGCTGGCCATCTTCTTTCACCACCAGAATATATCTCGCAGATCTCCCACTAAACAAGGTCTACCACAGGCCCGATAAAAACCCCTCAGCAACAAAGGCATCCCCTTGAAGCCATAACAACTCCGATACCAAATGTAGGTTTTAACCACGTACAGAAATTACCTGCATATGAATTCTAAAACACAGAAAATAAACAATGCGGGAGCATAACACATAAAACACATATACACAGATATTTTCCCCTGGATCCCAAAGCCGGGACTACCAGCTAGATTTTTCATTATGTTCCTTTCAATGTTACAATACATATTTATACATGTCTGTTATCGGGAAAACTAGTGTCTATGCAGAGCTGCTAGTCCCACTAAGGCTAGTAGCTACCTTAGAAACAAACACACTAAAAACTACTTTCATTTTCCTTTATGAGAAATAGATAAGAGAAGAATAAGGAGACCAACCTCTGTCTTGCGCTTGGTTCCTTGCTTGATTCCTCTCTCTTCTGGTAGGTCTTTGCCACTCGCTTCCCTGTCTACCCAGCTTCAAAGAGTACCTGTAGAATCAAAGCAGCATAACACTATCCAAGAACATAGATCTATTATCATAAACAATATAGGATCAGATGTACATTGACCACACAAATGCATAAATCATCAATCATACAAGAATGTGGAGGAAAACTTGAATAGCTTTATTGATAATCAAGAAAGAGAAAGGAGGATTACAACCAATTGTTATGACCCAGCATCATCCTCTCAGCAAGAAATCCCTTCTTCACCTCATGAAAAGCTTAGGTCACCCAACACTATGATATTGCACCAAGAAACCAACAGCACTTCCTTACAAGATACAAAATTCCAACCTCTGGATCTCTGGGATGAGGGATCCATATATAGATTTCTCCAAGGGAGGTGAGTCAACTTTTGAGATTTGATTAGTGTCTTCTCTCTGATAGTTCTTGATTCCACTTGGAGATTGATGATCTCTTACTCATCCCTGGTCGAATTCAGAGAGGCAAGTGTCACAGGAGAGGTTTCTGGAAGATTCCATGCTCCTCCACCTTGCGGATTGACCCTGCCATTTGTCCCTTCTCGTCCATCGCACCCCATAGAAGGGATTTTGGACATGCATCGCACCTACTGTGTGTATCCAGGTTGGATGCAACGCACTTTTCCTATGGAGTAGGTGAAATGGTCCAGTTTTGACCAGTTCTGAGTAGTTTTCATGGAGAACTTCTGGGAGATGCTGTAATCAGTTGACCTTGTTCTTTTAGGGGTTGGAACAACACCTTTAGGGACTTAAAAGCCCTTGGTTTGTGGACATTTATGCTTGGGGTTGCAGTGCCCAAAAATTTCTATAACAGTTGACCCCTAAAGCATGAGGTCGTTAATCTTTTTGATGTCGGGCGAAATGCTTTATCATGAGGATCCAAAGTTTTTTCGAGCTGGACAGCGACCTGTAATAAGATACAATACAATAAATTATATTCATATTATTTTCATGATCTAGTTGAGGCGGGCATTCCCATGCTCAGCTTTATAAATTCATTTTCATGTACATAGGACAGACAACCGTCTGAGTGTAGACTAATGATTCTGGTAGAGCCATCATCCCTTAGATTGGATGATTATCTGTGCAGCAATGATGTACATTTGATGTCTTTATTTTCCTGAGTATATATCGCAGCTAGGATGGATGAAACTAGATCCGGGGTCTTCAATCTCGTTTGATCTTCACTCTAAGTACAAGTCGATCCATGTGAGAGATGTTCTGGAGTCGAACATGGAAAGACATCGCCTGATTACCAGCCAATGATGTAAGCTGTTAACAGGCGCGAGAGAAATCACCGATAATGATAATGATCCTCAAGGTACTGTAGTAAAATTCACGTGGTGTGAATAAGGGACTTGGCGTTGAACACCATACAAAATCTTTCGGTCGAAGGCCATTGATGTAAACCTATCGCCAGAAGTGAGAAACTTTCCATTGAGGCATGCAAGCTTCAAAGTACTGAAAGGGTTGTTCCTAGATCGACTTCTCAGATAATGAGCTGATGTCGACAAGAAGCGATCTGTCATAGGAGGGCCTTAGTGAATCCCACATCAATGACACGGAACGGAGCAAATGATTTTAATGGAGGTGAAAATGATCTGGTGATATATGGTTCAGGGTGGCGGTCATGAAAGAATGGAGCGAAAATGTATTATAGTGGGTGAGACACAGGTGAATTCTCTGAGCGACTTCTCTTGAACATATCGGCGACACTGACATGATGGATTGGTAGCATTAACCCCAAATGTGGATGGTGTGGTGGAACCATGGTGATGTGACCAATGAATGGATACAACCCAACCCGACTCGGATGCGGAGTGAAAGTGTCATGTTCAAGAGCGACTTGCTACCAACAAAGTTTCTTCAAGTTTTCTTCCCAATTTTTCCCCAGTCATTGGTAACCAGTACCTCTTTATTTTTGTCAAGCTTGAGGAGGATAACATATGTTTGTTCTATAATTTTCCCTTCGTGCAAACCCATCGCTATGTTTTAACGAGCCTAGCGATAATGAAACTCGTTCTTGTCTGTTATGGACAAGTTTGTCGCTATTAGGTTTTAACGATTTTAACGACAAACATAACTCGGTCCTTTTCAATTTTAGAGAATCTGAAAAGGAACGTAAAGGAAACTCCAAAAATCATTTTTCGTCATCTAATCCCTTAAGTCCGAAAAAGTATAAAATAATACGAAAGGGATGAATTTTCGGTAATTTTAATGAGCCGAACAAAACAAGCGCTCGAACTTTTTGTGTAATAATCCCTCAGGTCCAAAAAGATTAAAATCTAAAGGAGGGATAGCACTTTTGGTCACTTTAACGAGCTGGAGAGGCCAATGGCTCGACAATCTTTTCATATTTTACGAGTCAGTTGAAAAGAGCTTAAAGGAGACTCGTTTTTTGAGGAAAGAGTGACAGATTCGGGTAGCAGCTGATTCCAGGTAAGGTTTGGAATTTGCAATCACGGCAGTGTCACAAGGATGGCTAACAAGATCACTCTTCGCAGTTGTTCCTCAAAAGGGGTAAACAATCAAGTGGAGGTGAATGATCGGCCAATACAGAGTGGAGGTGATGATGAGAACACGACCAAGGCTTCAAAGGCTGAAGTAATACATTCACGATGGTTATTTACTGGAAATTGGTTCATTTTTTAATGAGCTTAAACACTGGGGGAAACACTTGCTCATTACTTATGTTTATTTTTTAACTAGCTTGAATTCCACGTTAAAACTGCTCGATTAATCAAGTCGCATAATAAGGATGTCTCATATATAAAAACGACATTATTTCAAAGCTTTGCCCCACATCCTTTCTTTATGCAAGTTAGGAAATGACCAATCCTATGAGTTTAAAGGGTTAGAGGGCCTATAAATTTAAAAAATAAATGGTCGCTCTTCGCTTGCATGCCAAAAGGTTTGCATGCCCCCAGGTATAGTGAAATAGAGTTTCGAGGTTACCCCTCAATTTGCAGACAAAACATTTGTTTTATCGGGAAAGGCCTACCTTTTCAGGTTACCCCTCAATTTGCAGAAAAAACATTTGTTTTATCGGGAAAGGCCTACCTTTTTCAGGTTACCAAAGATTGCTCTATCCATACCACAACAAAACACTTCTTCGGTGATGTCTACCGAAATAGACAAAGGTGAGTGGCGCAAACGCCTCCACTCACATAACTTTGACGAGGGAATCTTATTCCATCCTAATCTCATTTTCCTAAACGGACGGGTGTGTCAGACTATTCATATATCCTTCACGGAAACCTACCCTATACCTGAAGTTTTCCTGTCGAAACAGGCCAGGTTTCATGCCCCCTAGGTTTCAGTCATGCCCTCCGAATCACTCGCGCTCATCAAGAGGATGGATTGGGGATTGATGAGACATTACTTGCGTGAAAAGACCATTCAGGGTTGGTATATGACTATTTGCTATGTGTGAACCGGGGAATGAAAGCTGGTCTACGAGCTTGACCACTCTTCCTTTGTGCGGAAAACACATTACTCTAAAGAGTGAGGAGACAACGGCTCCCATGCAATAAATATAGTCTCATCCAAGGAGTAGATTATAATCCAGGGGTCCTTGGACTACCATTATGTTCATGTGAATAGTTTTCCTTCTCAATGTTATCAGCACATCGGGAAGGATCCCTAACGGTCGACTAGTTCCTTTGTCAAAGCCTGTTAGATTTCTCATCTCAGGCAAAAGCGATGGCGAACCAAGCGCTTTCCAAGCAGTTGAGGAAAGGATACTCACAAAAGCCCCCTCATCTATGATGGTACCCGCCATAACCATTCTATATACTTGAGCAATGATTCAGAATGGTACACTAGCCGGTAAACGGGGTTTTCCTAGTAGATTCCAGTCAAAGGAAACAACCAGGTTGCTTGGAGGTGGGACCGAATAGACGACCGGGTATGACTCTGATGAACTTCCGTCCTGCGGTAAAGGAACGGGTAGACTGTCCCCATGTTCATCGGAGTCTGTGTTTATGAAGAGAATTTGAACGGTGTCGTTCTTGTTCTCTTCGGTGACTGTATCATCTGAAGATTGATCCTCTGAAGGCACGACCGGGTCAACTGCCGCCTCGACCTTTTGACTTTCATCTGGTATGGATTCAGATGGTTTATCTTCAATAATAGACGCTTCGACCGACCACAAGGGCGTGTCAGCCGGATTTTCAACTAGTGACGGACTCGGCAAGAGTTTCTTGTATCCAGGAGGAAGTCGTAACGGTGAAACCGGACGGTCGTCCAAAACTCTTTTAGCTTCATCTAAGAAGGGACAACGGTGGACGGCATGATTGCCTTCACACAATTTACAAGGAAATTTATATTTTCCTTTTTGTCCAGGGGCTTCACTTTCACTAGTTGACGGTGTATGCTCAACATGATCGTCAGAGGTTGATGACACCAGATTGTGCAAATGAGGAGACCAGTCCCTTAAGATCCGAGGGATGCAAGGACAATCTCGATGATAGTGGTCTCCTTTGCAAATGACACATGGCGATTTAGGCCTGGTCGGTGCAGTGTGTGGATTTTCGCTAGACGATGCTTGGTTGCCCCTTTCGCCTTTGGCTCCTTCTTCTTCTTCTCTTTCTTCTTCTCAGTTACTTGATTTTGGGCTTTACCAGTTTCATCAAGCGAAGAGGAAGGAGGAGAGAAAGAATTGGACGAAGTAGAGGGTTGGGGGGTAACCCTAATATCATTTAGTTGCTGACTTGATTGTTCAGGAATTACGGTGTTCTGAACGGCAGAAGTTGAGAAGAGCCATACGGAAAGCCGATTGTCAATCCTGGAAGAGACAATGTGGCCATATGGGGTGCACCAAAATCTCCACAAGAGGAGAAGGGACTAGGATTTCCTCCAAGGGGAACTCCTTGGTTGGTGGACTCCATTTTTCTCAACTTAAGATCAACGTAGGAAAGGTGATGATTATTCCGTTTAAAATAAATTTTTAGACGCTTTGACACAACTTGTTTTTTCAATTTTTAAGAGTCTAGAAAAAACAAAAGATGACTCTAGTCGCCTTCGATTTTTAATGAGCCTGAAGTGACAAGTGCTCAGATGGACCTTTTTTGTAAGGAGTCTGAAAAGGAACAAAAGGGATTGCTCTGGAAATCTAAACAGAGGGACTACCAAACCAATCGCAAAACTGCAAAATACTTTTTACGGTACAGCAGTAAATCTTCCTGAATGCTGTGTTCAGTGCATTGCGATCGATAGGGCGGCAGACACGGCTTCCTATGGATAAAGGATAAAGCCTATTGTGGTCTCCCAAAATATACTAGACGGTGGGATTACAAGTCCGTAATGGCACTTATCATCTCAAAGTGGAGGAATCACCCAACCAACAGTGAAAACAACAGTTACCAGGCTTTACGACGCCGGAATACGTATCTAGCCTAGACTTCTAGATGTTGTGCATTAGGTTCCAAAGCGTTTTTAGATTCATTAAATTTATTTTATGGTTGATCTTGCTTAAGAAATTTTCCTTTCAAGTTCACTGCATGATGTAGATGTACAATTCCTAAAATGCAATCTAAGATGATAAACAGTCGTTTAATCTTCTTTTTGAAATGAAAATCCTAGCTACTAAGGAAAGAGAGATGGCGTTCTTTCAACAAAGATCACAGAGCACACACTATATGCACTGTCCTAAATCAAACCAACAAACAGTCTAAATGCAAATGCACATGCATGTATTTGTTTTCAGCCTTCTTAATATGTGAATGATAAAAAGAAAGCTAAGCGCAAATCTGAATTATTTTCCAAAGCGACAATTACTAACAAGTTTCTTTTCAAAACAAAATGAGGACAATGACAACACTTTGTGATTTGGAATTGAAAACTTGCTTTTGACACTAGAAAAAACTACTAATTCAGATCAAATACAAGAGTAACAGTGTAATCGACTATCAAGAACAATTAGATTCTCTTCTATGATTGAAAACGACACTTGAGACACTTTCAAATCAAGAAACGACAGTACAATTACGCTACTTATTTGTAAAGGAGAACTGAAAATGACTCAAAAAATACATAAAAACATTTACAGTTCTTTGCACAATGGAGGCGGAATAATAGCAAGGAAAGGGGTTTCAAACAGAGGTGTACTGACTACAGGTAGCAAAACTCCTGAATAGAGCTGAAAAGAATGAACATAGAAACCAAAATTTAGGAACAAGGTCATGTCTGATCAGCGCACCTGTAACATAGTGAAACTGAAATGCAACGCACTTACTACACTCGGGAAGTGCACTGCATTTGAAGTTCACAGAGTAGACAATGCGCTAGACCAGGGATGAGACTTTGATTGGGTTCCGGGTCACAGTTTGCAGTTCAGTTCAGGGATTTAGGCCGAGCAAGTGGTAATCAGTAAATCAATCACAGGGGTGGATCTAACGAGGTTACTAGAGCCACCACGAGGGCAATTAGAAAGCTTGTAAATCAATCATTTAATTCATAAACAAAACCCAGAGATCGACTGAAGCAGCGTTGATCTACTTTGCACTTGCATAGCAAATGCAGTTCGAAGGCTAGCTGGCTTGACTTCAGGCTCCGTTTGTAAGTTTATAAAGTAAACAAATGTAGATGAACAAACAATCTACTCGCTCCCCAGCGGAGTCGCCATTTTGTTATCGAGAAAACTAGTGTCTATGCAGAGCTTCTAGTCCCACTAAGGCTGGTAGCTACCTTAGAAACAAACACACTAAAAACTACTTTCGTTTTCCTTTATGAGAAATAGATAAGAGAAGAATAAGGAGACCAACCTTTGTCTTGCGCTTGGTTCCTTGCTTGATTCCTCTCTCTTCTGGTAGGTCTTTGCCACTTGCTTCCTTGTCTACCTAGCTTCAAAGAGTACCTGTAGAATCAAAGCAGAATAACACTATCCAAGAACATAGATCTATTATCATAAACAATATAGGATCAGATGTACATTGACCACACAAATTCATAAATCATTAATCATACAAGAATGTGGAGGAAAACTTGAATAGCTTTATTGATAATCAAGAAAGAGCAAAGAGGATTACAACCAATTGTTCTGACCCAACATCATCCTCTGAGCAAGAAAGCCCTTCTTCACCTCATGAAAAGCTTAGGTCACCCAATACTATGATATTGCATGAAGAAACCAACAACACTTCCTTACAAGATACAAAATTCCAGCCTCTGGATCTCTGGGATGAGGGATCCATATATAGATTTCTCTAAGGGAGGTGAGTCAGCTTTTGAGATTTGATTAGTGTCTTCTCTCTGATAGTTCTTGATTCCACTTGGAGATTGATGATCTCTTACTCATCCCTGGTCGAATTCAGAGAGGCAAGTGTCACAGGAGAGTTTTCTGGAAGATTCCATGCTCCTCCACCTTGCGGATTGACCCTGCCATTTGTCCCTTCTCGCCCATCGCACCCCATAGAAGGGATTTTTGACATGCATCGCACCTACTGTGTGTATCCAGGTTGGATGCAATGCACTTTGCCTATGGAGTAGGTGAAATGGTCCAGTTTTGACCAGTTCTGAGTGGTTTTTCATGGAGAACTTCTGGGAGATGCTGTAATCAGTTGACCTTGTTCTTTTAGGGGTTGGAACAACACCTTTAGGGACTTAGGAGCCCTTGGTTTGTGGACATTTATGCTTGGGGTTGCAGTGCCAAAAAATGTCTATAACAATTTCGAAGCATCCAATACCATGGACCGAAAGCCATCACGTCCAAAACCATGGACCGAAAACCATCGCGTCCAAAACCATGTGCGAAAATCATGCACAAAACCATAGGTAGGTCCGCCCAACCTAATATAGGGTCCAAAACACAAAAATTTCTGGGGCTTTGCCCCGAACCCCATAGATGGGGTTACCTGCACCCCTCAAACCCCCTATGACCCCCCCACTACGCAATCAGCGCAATGAAGGGAGGGCTTTGCCCCCCCCCCCCCCCCCCCCCTCTAACCCCCTGGTTAACTACGTGGGCTAGTCATGGAAAGAATATAACACAACCCAAGAGTAGTATCAAGATTAATGTTTTCTAACAATCTCTATGACTAGCATACTTATTAAATGAATGACATGTAGTGCAGTGACCCTTGGCTTGAGAGCCATGCTCTCCACCTAACATCGCATGCTCCTTGTGTGGCATCCTCACCGTTTACAACATATGTATCACCTACTTCGGTCATGTCAACTTAAATGCATCCAGGTGGGAGTTTTTGGATCTAGGTATGAGTTTTTTTTTGGCAATAGAATTCATTCCTTAATACCTGTGATGGATCATCTCTCTCATGGGGGATTGGCGTGGGTAGAGAATTCCCTGACATACAGGAAGATCTCATACATGAGCATATAATTCTTACGTTTCTTGGGCTAGTTGAAGATTGTGCTCTATTGTACACTTGTATTTCCATGTCGGTCATTCCCATTGTTTACCTCGCGCAACGATTATGGCCTCCCACATCCTCGCCCTACTATGTATGCATGGGTAAGTTCCTAGGGTGGTGGCATGTCTATATGATGGATTTTGCTGCTGAAAGACCCCAGTCGTTAATTTATGTATGGTGGATAAGCGTGGTCTACTTTTTACTATAGGGAGGTTCATTTTCTTATCACTCTCCTTTTAGTATTATTGTTTGGATGTTGTTTAATCCCCTAGTGGTTAGGATATTACGTGGTTATTTGTTGATTTATTATAAGATTCAATGCTATTTATGTTATTTTAACAAAACTTGAGGTTTGGTCCTTCATTCGAGCTGGTGCCCATGTTACCCTCTGCATCATCCCAAAGTTTTGACCCTACTGAAATTTTGTTTAGATGCCATGTGCTATCTTGCAAAGTGTGGTACCCTTGTACCCTCTCCATTTGGTTTTAAGAATTATTATTACTCAGATAAAACTTCATTCAGTCTAAAATTTCAACTTTGTCTTGCTCTTTATCCACTCAATTTTTTGGGTTTTAAAAATTTAGGGCTATTTCTTGTTTGCAAACGTAGTGGGTTCCTCATTTGCCCTCTTTAGTCACTAAATTTGAACTCTCTTGTTAATTTACTATCTGGTGATTTCCTTGTGTCGTGGTCCTACCCTTGCTTGGCATTGATCTCTGTCCTTCTTCTTTCGAGAGTTGTCTTTTCCCTTCATGTTTGGAATTCATATGCATCTATGGCCCCTTTAAAGAGACTACCTAGTCATCGTGGTGGTGCAACTAGGTCATCTTCTTCACGATGCCGAAGTTTGTTAAGTTGGGAGTTTGTGGCCAATTATTTTGACTTTTTTCATCTCAAAATGAGGAAGAAAATTATTCACTTGGAATCCAAGGAGTTTGGGGATTGTATATATTTCTCTGATTCCAAGATTAGACGTAGTAGCCTCAAGTGGGTTCCTGATCTATGGAAATTCTGCAAGTGAAGGTTCCATTTCCTCAATTTTATTAGTTCACACCATCAATCATAAACATTGTTGAGTGTGGTTATTCGGGATAAGCAGGTAAAATGTTACAAGTTGTTTTCACGTCAAGAGGAGATCAAGAGAATTCTAAGGGACATATGTTACAACTTGGATGACATTGTGGTCAGACTAACTCAGGTGGAGCAGTTTGTGGTATCTGAATAAGATATTGACTCTAATGCAGCAAGAGGTGCCCACAATCATTAAATCTCCAGTTGGGACCTCTCCTCACATTATTCTTCTCCCCTCTCTCTCATACTCATCTTGAACTAACATGTCCACTAAGCACATTGCTTAGTTTTTCCTATTGGATAGTATATATTTTTTGTAAGTTTTATGATGCTTTATCGTCAATTCCAATGATTGGAAAATATGTATCTCTGGAGCATGTTTGTGCACTTTTTTGTGGGTTTTTTTCAGAGCCAAAGGGAGGTTATTGGTTAGTAAATTTTTTTGTGTGGTTATCTTATTCTTGCATTGGCATAGGGTAGGTTTCTCCTCGTAATTTTTCCCTCTGGTAGTAATGTTGTGTCTATGGTTATCCTTGGTTGAAGATAAGCTCTCTCAAATTTCTCTTTTGGTGTATGAAGCACTCTCAATGTAATAACTTTTGTTATTAATGGAAATATATAGACGAAATTTATAAAAGCAAAAAAAAAATGAAATGCAATTGATATTTGAGACCAATTTTACGAGGGTATGCATATTTTTGGGGAAATGAGTTTGTATGTATTAATGAGAAATATTTAAAGAATGCATAAAATATGATGACTATGTGTGTAGCTATCAAATTCAGAGAAACAAAAGTTCCATATAAGAGCCAAACTTTAGCATTTGAAGCATGTTCATGAATATTTGTGTTGTCTACTCAATTTGAATATGGGAATTCTCAAATGTAAGAGGATAGTGTTGTTTTTTTCCCCATATATATATATATATATATATATATATATATATATATATATATATGATTTTAAAAAGTATTAAGGTGAAAGTAGATTAGGGTATATGACAACTTTCTATAAGGTTTACTGTCTCATTTACACCTTACTTCTAAGAAGGAAATATCACAAGATAGGTGGGTAAATATTAAGCTTACATTAAGCAATTTATTTATTTATTTTGAGTATTATTCATAAGCTTAGGGATCCTAGATCAATGTAATCCCTTGATCATGAAAATTTATTGTCCAATAGTGGGATGAGATGATATGGGGTGTGTCAAGGTTTAGATAGCTTTCCATGGATGTTAATAACCTAGAGAAGCGACACAACAACCCATCAACACTTCAAACTAAACAATATGCATATGGGAAAAAAATGGGTTGTAGCTAAATCATTGAGAAATATATTTGAGCATCAAACAACAATTACATTTGGTTTTCACTAAAGTTTATTGGATAGAAGAAGAAAAAAGGTTTGACACCAATAGCTTGTTGGCTCTCCAATCCCACAATGTTCCCAAAGAATGAAAAATCATTAATTTTGGAGGTTTATTGGCCCTCTAACCCATGGGTTTCTCTTAAAGTGGGTGAACTTGACTAGTCTAAGTGATGAAAATGAAAAAAAAAATACTAATTTTAGTCATGAAGACCAAGAAAATACAAATGATTGACATGAGAGGCGTGTTGGCTCCCCAACTTATGATTTTCCTAAATAAGGCTAAATTGGAAACCTCAAAGGTAGCATTCTTAGGCCAATGATTTGGCCTTTTGACCCTTTGGCTAGAAATTTTCACTCTTTGGGAAAAATCATTGACCTCAAGGAATAGACTACATTTCCAACAAAACAACCTGTCTCTCAAAGTTCTCAACCTAGGGATTTGTTGTTTACAATCACAACAATTATTATTTATACTTGCAATGCTTATTTACTACCTTGCATATTGAGTTTCAACCTCATAAAGGCATTGGGTAGCCATTCCCTTCATTCTTTTCTTTCATTCGCCTTGGATGAGATCTCTCTTCAACTCTTAATTATAGGTGAGAATCCTTAATTGTTTTCCATTACTTTTCTTAGGTGTAAGATGTTTTGTTTCATTTTAACTTGTATGCATCAAGGTCAATCACCCTAGGTTGATGTGCAACAATGAAATCCCTAAGCAATATATATCCTTGTTAAAATTTATTCTTAACCTCTTTGTCATGTTTTGTGCATCCAAAGAAAAAATGGATACATTTTTATGGTAGTTAATAGTTAACATTGATCAACACAGTGGATGAATCTCTAGAGAAAACAATCTCATCCCCAAGAAAGGACATGGTGCTTCTTACTACTTGAGAGGTCCTTGTATACATAGATATCAATTTACAATTATTATAATCACCAATATCCAATAAAATAATAGAGAAATCAAGCTAGAGGGATCCATAGTGGTTTTTAATAACTGGAAAATACTATCAAAAATAAACTAGTGCTTATTTTCTGCAACTCATTCATTTGAGTGGAGATGATGGCTCTCAAAGTATAGCTTGCCTCTATTTATTTCATATTTATGGGAAAATTTCTTCTCGAAATTATTGTAACAAATTCCTTTCTTTATGAGAAGAGTGATAGGAGGATATTAATTATGAGAGAAATCAATGGTCTACAAAGAAAGGTTAGTAGACTTGTTGTGTTGTGTTATATTCTTTCCGCGACTAGCCCTCCTAGTTAACCGGGGGGTTAGAGGGGGGGCAGAGCCCCCCCTTTGTTGCACTAATTGCGTAGCCGGGGGGTCACAGGGGGTTTGAGGGGGGCAATTAGCCCCCCTCTATGCGGTCCAGGGTAGCGCCCCGGGGAAAACTTTTTTGGACCCAATATTAGGTTGGGCGAACCTAACTATGGTTTTGTGCATGGTTTTGGACGTGATGGTTTTTTGTCCATAGTATTGGATGCTTCAGCATGTATAAATATGTATTGTAATATTGAAAGTAACATAATGAAAAATCAAGCTAGTAGTCCCGGTTTTGGGATTCAGGGGAAAATCTCTGTGTCTATGTGTTTTATACATTGTTATGCTCTCGCATTGTTTATTTTCTGTTGTTAGAATTTGTATGCAGGTAATTTATTTATGGGGTTAAAACCTACATTTGGTATTAGAGTTGTTTTGGCTTTAAGGGGACGCCTTTGTTGCTAAGGGGTTTCGCTCGGGCCTATGGTAGACCCTGTTCAGTGGGATATCTGCGAGATCGATTCTGGTGGTGAAATAAGATTGCGAGCAGTGGAAAGATAAAGATTGAGAAATTTAATGGTCAGAGTTTTGAGTTATGGAAATTTAAGATGGAGGATCTGTTGGTGGATAAAGATCAGTGGATCGTGGTAGATCCGGGTACTAAACCAACGAAGGATAATTTTAGGGGCGAATGTTCGCCCTTTGGTGAAATTAAGGGGTTTTAAATTTTTAGTGGGCGAATAATTTGTATCATAGTACATTTTTACAAATCACCTCAAATAGCCCACCTTATTTTAAGGGAGAGGGTCAAAAAGGTAAATTTAGCCCTTGAAATTAGGACTTACAACCTTCCATTCGCCCATTTTCAAGAATAGGCTTTATTTAAGTGAATCCATTCGCCCATTTTCAAAAATAGGTTTTATTTAAGTAAATCCTATGGGCCAAATACCATATTTATAAAAGAGGTATGGTAAATTAATAAAAATATAAATAAATGAGAGGTATGGTAAATAAATAAAACATTTTTTATATTTACTCCATAAGTCACCTTATATACATGTAAGGGTGTAAACAAATAAAAATATAAGTAAAGTGGAGGTATGGTAAATAAATAAAAAGTCTTTTTATACTTACTCAAAAGGTATGGTAAATAAATAAAAATATAAATAAACTAGACGTATCGTAAATAAATAAAACCTCTTTTTATATTTATTCCATAACCCTCGTTCTATTTATGAAGCCTCAAGAAAGAGGTTTTATTTAAGTGAATCCTATGGGCCAAATACCATATTTGTAAAAGAGGTATGGTAAATTAATAAAAATATAAATAAACAAGAGGTATGGTAAACAAATAAAACATTTTTTTATATTTACTCCATAAGTCACCTTATATTTACGAACACTCAAAAAATGGGTTATATTTAGGTGAAACCTATGGCCAAAATACTATGGGACCAATACCATGGACTAGATTGTTATTAATATCATGCAAAAAACCATTATTAACCCTAATATTAGAATTAATAAAAACAAAAATGGCACATGGTATTGACCCATGGTATTCACTGGAATGTAGCCTATTTAAATGGGGGAATTAAACCAACATGTAGCCTATGCTAAGATTCACTAGGACTTTACAAAGTTTTATTATTTAGTGAAAGACTCGCCAAGATCTTACAAGATTTTATAATTGAGTAAAATATTCGCCATGCCTGGTGAGAGATTCCCCAAAAAATTATATATACATATTATATTATTGATAAAATCGCCTTCCATTTTTCTTATATACCATGGAGATTCGCCCATTTATTATATTTATAAATTTAGGGGGGGTTCTTAAAATTTTCCCTGAAACCAACGGGAGTGTCCGATGAAGAATGGAATAAGTTGGATCAGAAGGCAAAGAGCACAATATGATTGTGTGTCTTAGATTCAGTATTGTTGAATGTATCAGGGAAGCTATGGCGAAGGCTTTGTGGGACAAGTTAGGGACTTTGTACCAATCTAAGTCTCTGGTGAATAAACTATTCCCGCGGAAAATGTTGTATAACCTAAGGATGAAAGATGGAGACTCGGTGATAGAGCATCTGAACGCATTTAATATTGTGTTAAGTCAGTTATTATCTGTTTATATTAAAATTTCAGATGAAGATAAGTGCATCAGTTTGTTGTGTTCTCTACCAGATTTGTGGGATAGTCTGGTTATTGCAATAGGTAGCAATGCAACTGCCTTGCAATTTGATGAAATAGTCTCATCCTTGTTGAAGGAGGAGATGAGACGGAAAAATATGGAGAGCCAGAATGGTGATGCCTTTTCTATACGAGGAAAATCCCAGAATAGAAACAAAAATAAGTCATCGAGTGGTAGATCTAAATCTAGAGGGAGATCTAAATCTCCAGGAAAAGCTGTAAAGGTGGTTTGTTGGAAATGTGGAAAGGAAGGGCACTACAAAAGGGACTATAAATCTAAAGCTACTGACAAAAGAAATGGATCTAATGATGCTCCTTCTGCAGAGGCGAAAACCACCTCAGATGAAGGTGGGGATGTGTATTTGGCTTCTTAAAGTACACATGTAGATCATGAGGCATGGTTGATTGACTCAGGTGCATATTTTCGTTTCACTCCCCATAGATAGTGGTTCTGTGAGTATGAGAAATACGATGGTGGTTATGTCTTCATAAGGGATGATAGGAAGGCTATAATCGTTCGTCGCGAAAAAGTAAAGTTGAAGTTGTAAGGTGGAAGGGTTAGAGCACTTTCAGATGTTCTGCATATTCCTGCATTGGCCAGAAATCTGATTTATGTAAGCAAGCTGGATGATGTAGGTGTAAAAACAGTTTTTGAGAAGGATACTACAAGATGGTTCGAGGAGCACTGGTATTAATGTGGGGATTTCTGTTGAAATACGGAAACGAGAATATTCCAATTTAATTTGTCCTTGAATTAAATTGTGAATTAAAATCGAATTTAGCCTTAACAGCTACTTGGAAATAATTAATTAATTTATTTTGAATTAATTATTTGGAGAAATTCAAGTTAGAAGTCTTTCTGAAGTCATGTAAGAGTTATCCCTTAAATTAAGGAGATAAGATTGAGTTATATTTGAGTTGTAATTAGTTAACTCAATTTACTGAGTTAAGTCTAGTTAAATTAGTTCCAAACTATTTGAGGAACTAATAGTGAATTAACAGTCAGTTGACGCATTAATGCACTCAACTAGTGCTACTCCAGTTAACTGAAGATTCCCTCATCAGAAACTCATGCATGTCTATTCTAAGAAAGACCTAGTTGAGATTAATGTTCAAGGACAGTGTACTATTAGTTGAATGTGTTTTCTCATGGAGAAAAATCATGCATTAAATCAAGGATTCATCCTTAAGGATTACGCAGTTTTGGAGGATTTGTTTTCCACTTGATAAAGGCTAATTATCCACAAGGAACATTGCAAGGTAATAGGAGCTTGGAGGGTAGAGAAGAAGGCTAGACAGAAGCCAAGATTACCTATGAGCATTTGTGAGGATTGTACTGAGAGTTGGCTAGCTGTGAAAGGTAAGGCTTTGTATAATTCCTATGTATTTCCACCATGTATGATAATACAATAGTGTGGGATTTTTAGCTAAGGCTTTCCCCAAAGTATTTTCATGTGTATTGTGTCATTGATTCTTCTTCTTGTTGTTATATTTTTCAGCTCAATCTTTAAGCTTCCACGAATCGATACTTGAAGTAGGTTATAGTATTCTGCTTTGGTTTATATTACATTATTGGGTTAACCTACATAGAATTTCTACATGGTATCGGAGCTATGAACAGTATACTGAGAATAGAATTCAAAGTTTGAAGTTCGGGGTTGTAGGTTCAAATCGAATTCATATCATACTTCAAGGTTGGCCAATGGCATTCTATGGCTTGAGACATGTGTATGCCTTAGAAGGTAGCTCAAATTACATAGCATGGAAAGATAGAATGGAGGTTATATTAGAATACAATGGTTTGAAGCAATTCATTGATCAAGAAATCCCAAAGCCAGCTTCAACTAATGAACAAGAGTTGGTTGAGTGGAAGAAGTGTGTGGCGAAGGCGAGACAGATCATCCTTGAGGGAGTTCGAGATCATATGGTCTCGAGTCTCCATGGGAAGGATACTCCATTTTCAATGTGGAAGACATTGAAGGACCTCTACCATAAAAATAGCGACTAGAGGAAATTGGTGCTCAAGGATAAGCTTCGAAAAATCAAGATGGAGAAGGGAAATATTATTTCCACATATCTGAACAAGCTCGCCACCTATAGAGATGAGCTTGTTAGGGTGGGAATAACTACTGCCGGTGATGATATGGTGAGCCTTGCTCTCCTTGGCCTTCCAAAAGAGTTGGAATAGCTACCAGGACTCTGTGAATGGAAGGGAGAAATTATCGAATTGGGAACGACTATGGTTGGATATTATGCAGGAGGAGATCAGGAGGAGCACACGAGATGGTTCTTCATCCAAGAATGATGATGAATAAAATCTAGCCTTAGCAGGTAAGCAAGGAAAGGGAAAGGGAAGGCTTCCCATTTCAAATCAAATTCTTCTCATGGAGGGAAGAAGGTTGACATGTCTAAAGTAATATGCTTTAGTTGTCACAAGATGGGACATTATGGGCTAATTTCCCATCGAAGAAGTCCAAGAAGGGATCCTTGGAAGGATTAGAAGGTGAGGCATTAGCCTCTCAGTTCGAAATGGACTTTACCCTCATCGCATGCACAGTGTCATCGATGATGGGTTGTGTCTGGTATCTTGACAGTGGAGTCTCATTCCACATGATCGATGATAAAAATTTATTCATTGCCTTGGAGGAGAAATACCTCAAGATGCACAGAGAGATGGGTGAAGATGGAAGGTATAGTGTTTCAGGAGTGGGCATGGTTGCTTTTCAGACGGAACATGGAGCTCCTCTCACCTTGACAAATGTGATGTATGTGCTTGGACTGAAGAAGAACTTGGTATTGGTCACGATGTTGGATGGAAAAGGCTACGATGTTGTCTTCAGTAAAGGAAAGGTGTTCCTAAGACACATAGCCACGGGTTAGACCAAGAGGATAGGGATGCGGGTGAAGAATCTCTATAAACTATAGGTAGATGATTGTGCAGCATTGAGTACGAAAGAAAAATTGGTGCAAAGCCAAGACATTGGCGAGTTATGGCACAGGCGGTTGGGCCATTTGCATCATGGGGCTTTGAAGATAATGTAGCAGATATCTATTGTACTTCCCAAAGGTAAACTTGAGCAAGTTGACACATGCAAAGGTTGTACCTTGGGAAAGTACACCAATTCTTCCTTTCATGATCGAGACAGTCGAGCAGAGTCTATATTAGAGCGAGTTCATACTGATTTGTGTGGACCATTCTCGATGGCATCCATAGCGAAGCAAAGATATTCTGTGATTCTCATTGATGACTATTCTTGTAAATGCTGTATTTATTTCATGGAGAAGAAGGACCAAACTTTCACAAAGTTTTGTGAGTTCAAAGCTTTGGTCAAGAAAGAGTCAGGAAAGAAGATCAAGGCCTTGAGAAGTGACAACAGTGGAGAATATGTCTCTCAAGAGTTTAAGGACTTTTGTGCAGAGAAAGGAATTAAACGAGAGTTGACAACACCTCTTAACCCACAGCAGAAAGGGGTGGCCGAGAGGAAGAACAAAACTGTTGTAGGGGCAGCATGGGCAATGTTGCATGACCAAGGCCTACCACTTCACTTGTGGGCTGAGGCATGCAACACATTGGTCTATTTGTAGAATAGAATCCCGCATCGCATACTTGGGATGAAGACACCAGAGGAAGCTTTCTCCTGTAAGAGACCAGATGTGGGTCGCTTCAGGATCTTTGGCTCATTGGTATATTGCCATGTGAAAAAGGATGCACGAAAGAATCTTGAGCTGACAACAGAGTTGGGGATATTTGTGGGGTACACTGACACACCTCACAACTATCAGGTGTACTTGCCTACCAGTTGGAGGATAGTGGTTCGCAGAGTTCTCAAGTTTGATGAGCAGAAGGCCATGCGAGTTTCCCTTGAGAGGGAGCTCCAAATACAAGCTATGGAGGAACTGTTGGTTCCTAAGGAGGAGGAATCTCAAACTGATGCGGAGCAGCCACATGCAGAGGTTCCAAGAGTGGAGACATCCACTCGAGCAGAGTCTTCTAGAGATGGACGAAAGCGCACAAAAGAAGTTGACAAATTGTTGGAGGATGCGAGAGAGAATGTGGGAGCACCATCTTCTCAGTGCAGACAAAGGAGGTCACCTGAGAGGTACACTAGATACATGGCCCTTTTTGGAGAATGTGTTGAGACCGAGCCATCTTCCTTTGAGGAAGCAATGTAGCAGCCGATTTGGGTTGATGTTTTGGTGGAGTATGACTCCATAGTTTGTAATAGTGTTTGGGATGTGGTTCCAAGGCCGGAGAACAAGTCAGTTGTGAGTTCCCATTGGCTTTACAAGGTAAAGCAAGTTGCTAATGGTAGTGTGGAGAAGCATAAGGTAAGATTTGTTTCCCATGGCTTTTCGCAGGTCGAGAGGATCATGTTGCTACAATACATTTCGATAGAGGACCAAGATGCTAATATTTTGACAAAGGCATTGTCAAAGTGTAAATTCGAGTTCCATAGAGACAGGATTGGGGTGGCATATAATCCCTTTCTTGTTGAGAGGGAGTGTTGAAATATGGCAACAAGAATATTCCAATTTAATTTGCCCTTGAATTAAATTGTGAATTAAAATAGAATTTAGTCTTAACAACTACTTGGAAATAATTAATTAATTTATTTTGAATTAATTAGTTGGAGAAATTCAAGTTAGAAGTCTTTCTGAAGTCATCCAAGAGTTATCCCTTAAATTAAGGAGATAAGATTGAGTTATATTTGAGTTGTAATTAGTTAACTTAGTTTATTGAGTTAATTCTAGTTAAATTAGTTCCAAACTGTTTGAGGAACTAATAGTGAGTTAACAACCAGTTGATGCATTAATGCACTGAATTAGTGCTAATCCAGTTAACTGAAGATTCCCTCATCAGAAACTTATGCATGTCTATGCTGAGAAAGACCCAGTTGAGATTAATGTTCAAGGACAATGTACTATCAGTTGAATGTGTTTTCTCATGGAGAAAACACATGCATGCATTCAAGGATTCATCCTTGAGGATTGTGCAGTTTTGGAGGATTGGTTTTCCACTTGGTAAAGGCTAATCATCCATAAGGAACAGCGCAAGGAAATAGGAGCTTGGAGGGAAGAGAAGAAGGCTAGGGAGAAGCCAAGATTTCCTGTGAGCATTTGTGAGGATTGTACTGAGAGTTGGCTAGCTGTGAGAGCTAATGCTTTGCATAATTCCACCATGTATGATAATATAATTGTGTGGGGTTTTTAGCTAAGTCTTTCCCCAAAGTATTTTCATGTGTATTGTGCCATTGATTCTTCCTCTTCTGGTTATATTGTTCAGCTTGATCTTTAAGCTTCCGCAAATTGATAGTAGAAGTAGGTTATAGTATTTTGATTTGATTTATATTGCATTATCGGGTTAACCTACACAGATTTTCTACAAGTTTAGATTAGAACTCTGTACAAGTTGCAAGATAGCATTGTTGTTGATGGGTTGAACAATTTTGTGGTTCCTGAAAGTAGAACAGAAAATCTAGTGATCTCTAGAGAGAAGACCATGCTATGGCATCAAAGGCTTGGATATATTGGATAAAAGGGCCTTCAAATACTTCATGGTAAAGGTATGGTGGAAGGTATGAGTAATAGCTCTTTGGATTTTGATTTCTGTGAAAAATGTGTACATGGTAAGAAAAATCGATGAGTTTCCCCTCTGGTGGTAAGAGGGTGAAACATATATTAGAGCTTGTGCACAGTGATGTGTTTGGACCTGTGAAGGTTCCATCATTGGGTAAGTCTATGTACTATGTATCATTTATAGATGACTTCTCAAAGAATACATGGATATATTTCCTTAAGAAGAAATCTGAAGTCTTTGAAAGGTTTAAAGAATTTAAGGCTTTGGTGGAAAACGAGACAGTGAAGAAGATAAAGGTGTTGAGGACAGATAACGGTGGAGATTTTTACAATAAGGAATTTGAAGAATTCTGTAAGAAGTGCGGTATAGGATAGCAGAAGACTACTCCAATACACCTTAGCAAAATGGAGTTGTAGAAAGAATGAACAAGACGTTGATAGAAATGTCAAGAAGCATGCTTAGTGGTGCCGTGTTAAGACAGGAATTCTAGGCAGAGGCAGTGGAGACAACATGTTACCTGGTCAACAGATCACCTGCATCAACGTTGGAGGATAAGACTCCACAAGAGGTATGGACTGGTAAGAAACCCTCTCTTTCACATCTGAGGGTATTTGGATGTGATGCATATGTACATGTTCCAAAGGAGAAAAGAACCAAATTAGATAGTAAATTTGAAAAGTGCATCTTTATTGGGTATAAGGATGGTTTAAAGGTCTATAAGCTTTGGAACCTAGTAACAAGGAAGGTTGTGTACAGTCGAGATGTGGTGTTCAGAGAGGTGAAAGATGTTATTAAACATGAAGTCCAACCCAAGGAACCTGAGAAGATAGAGTTTGAGCTTAAGGAGGAAGAATCATACTCTACAGCAGAAGAGGAATCAGAAGATGAAGAGCGACAAAATCTGGGTGTGAGAAGCTCAGTTCGAGAAAGAAGGCAGCTAGAAAGGTATAATCCATCTGCTTTCTATTCAATTTTTTCTTTATCTATTACTAATGATGATCCCATAACTATGAAGGAAGCAATAGATTTAGAGGATGGAAAACTCTGGAAAGAGGCCATGGTTGATGAAATGGAATCTTTGCACAAAAATGAGGCTTGGGATCTGGTGGAGTTGCCGACTGGAAGGAAACCCATTGGAAGCAAATGGGTGTTCAAGAAGAAGACAAATGCAAAAGGAAAGGTGGAGAAATACAAAGCTCGGTTGGTAGCAAAAGGTTATTCCTAGGTGCCGGGAATTGATTTTGGTGATATTTTTTCTCCTGTTTCCAAGGTAGCTTCTATTAGATTACTTTTATATGTTGTTGTTGCTTTTGATTTTGAGGTAGAATAGATGGACGTGAAGACAACATTTCTTCACGGGGATCTAAAAGAGGAGATCTACATGAAGAAACTTGGAGGTTTTACGGTGAAGGGTAAGAAATAACTGGTATGAAAGTTAAAGAAGTCTTTGTATGGGTTAAAACAGTCGCAAACGATGTGGTATCAAAAATTTGATACATTTATACAGGGACTTGGCTTCATCAAAAGAAAAGTAGATCACTGTGTGTATTTTAAATTAATTGGTGACCATTTTATTTATCTGATCTTGTATGTGGATGATATGTTGCTGGTTGGAAATGACAAAGAAATTATCCAGGATTTGAAGACCCAATTGTCCTCCAAATTTGACATGAAAGATCTTGGTGTTGCAAACTTTATTTTGGGCATGGAAATTAAAAGGGATCAAACAAAGAGGAAGCTCTGGTTAAACCAAAGGAATTATTTCGAGATAATACTGCAGAGCTTTAATATGTAGGATAGTAAACCGGTGAAGGTTCCTATTCCTGTAGGTGTAAAGTTAACTGTCGAACAGTGTCCCAAGACATAAGAAGAGGAAGAGGACATGTCTCGTGTTCCATATGCAAGTGCAGTCGGTAGCCTGATGTATGAAATGGTCTGTGCTAGACCAAACATTGCACATGCAGTGGGAGTATTGAGCAGGTTTATGTCAAAACTAGGGAAGGAGGAATGGACAACAATGAAGCATGTTTTCATATATTTGCGTGGCACTAGTGATTATGGTTTGTGCTGCCAAGGAAGACCAGGATTGGACAAAGTTTTGGATATTTGTGGCTTTATTGATGTAGACTGGGCTGGAGATATGGATCAAAGATCTACAAGTGGGTATGTGTTTAACCTATTTGGAGGTGACGTCAGTTGGATGAGTAAGAAACAATCTGTAGTGGCACTATCAACTACAGAGGCAGAATACATGGCAGCCACTCATGCAAGCAAGGAAGCAGTTTGGTTGCAGAGATTATGTTCAAGTATGGGGTTAGTACATGGAGCTATAAGGATAGACTGTGACAACCAAAGTGCAATTTTCTTGGCAAAGAACCCTGTTTATCATTCAAAGACAAAGCACATTGATGTTGAATATCACTTTGTGAGGGATATGATGGAAGACAAAAAGGTGTTGCTAGTAACGGTGGATACTTTGAAGAATGCTACAGATGCTTTGACAAAATATGTGAGCTCTGAGAAGTTCACTTGGTGTAGAGAAACAATGGGTGTTTCAGGGCTGGATAAATGACTAAGCTCTCTTGTGGTCCCCTGTGGAAAGAAACAAAAAGTGGGAGAATGTTGGGTTGTGTTATATTCTTTCCACAACTAGCCCCCCTAGTTAACCAAGAGGTTAGAGGGGGGCGAAGCCCCCCCTTCTTTGCACCGATTGCGCAGCGGGGGGTCACAGGGTGTTTGAGGGGGGCAGTGAGCCCCCCTCTATGGGGTCCAGGGCAACGGCCTGGGGAAATTTTTTTTGGACCCCATATTAGGTTGGGCAGACGTACCTATTGTTTTATACATGGATTTGGATGCAATGGTTTTCGGTCCATGGTATTGGATGCTTTAGCATGTATAGATATGTATTATAACATTGAATTGAACATAATGAAAAATCAAGCTGGTAGTCCCGGTTTTGGGATCCAAGGGAAAATCTTTGTGTATATGTGTTTTATATGTTATGCTCTCGCATTGTTGATTTTTTGTTGTTAGAATTCGTATGCAGGTAATTTTTGTATGGGGTTAAAACCTACAAGACTATCCATTTGATATTAATAAGTAGCTATATACCTATTTTAATTCACAAGCTTAATAACCTAAATCATAACCATTTGAGATGTTGCATTGAATAGAGTAATACATGTTCATGTGCATATTTATTTCCAAAATTGAATGAAGATTTTATAAAGGATTGGTTTCTTCTTCTATGCATGTTAAATAAGTTTATGATTCGTAGTAATAGCCATAGGCATGGATAATTGACAATTGATAAGCCTAATAAGGAAGGACTTGGAATTGGTCAAGTGGGTTTCACTAAGGGAGCAATATCATACCACGTGGGTTCATATTTGGGGATATATATTGAAGAAAAAATGACATAATATATTGATCATATATTAGGGGGTAAAGAGTTTTTATATTAGCGGGTATAAAAAAATAGAGCTTAAAATTAGTGAAAAAATATAAAGGGTTATAAAAAATGTTAATGAAAAAATGGATACCTATATTATCTAGAGAAAGTAAAGGTTTTTTAAATTGGGAAAGTGTATTGATAAAGGGTTAAATAATGTGATTTTTATACGTACTTTCCAATATATAGTCAAATTAGAAATATTGTTTAGTATATCATAAACACACATGTGATATGTCACAAGTTCATTAACTAAAACCCCGTAAAATAGTTATTAACTTGAAAAACATTATTGTACAAAATATAATACAAAATTTGATGAAAAAAATTAATGTTTAAAATTTATATTATTAGTTCTTTGACAAAATAATAAAGAAACATGCCTTTACATTTTCTAGTTTCAATAAACCACTTAAATAGAGTCTTTGGATTCCTTAAATAAAATCCTAATACATATATTTTGAATTATTTATTGCCTTGTAAAACCTTTTCAATAGCTCGAAATAAATTAATCCCATAAAACAATGTCTTCTATTCCATTGTGTGAGATATAGTAGTATAATTATATTTATACTTTAATATGGAAATAATAAATTTTATTCCATAAATCAAAATAAATTAATCTTTTTATATCTTTTATTCCATTGTGTAAAATATAATAGTATAATTATATTTATAATTTAATATGTGAAGGATAAATTTTGTAACATTTAGTTAATTAACATATTATGATTAGTTTACATAAAATAGAGAAATAAATATTATCATAAAATAGAAATTTTCATGGATCCTCCTCTTAATTAATCCAATGAATGCTATATTATTTACTCATATATATAAATAAAACAAAAAAATAAGTGCCACATTATATTGTTAATGATAAATAATTAATTAAAAAAATAAAAAATATATACAAAATGAATAATTATATATAATAATAAAGTATAAAAGTAAACATTAAACTCATAATTAAAAAACAACCTTGTCAAAATCACCAGGAACAAAACTATTCTGCTCAAACAAAGAGTAGCCTTGTTATCTTCTCATCGGTCCTTCCCATATCACACGGGCAGGTTTGACCTGCTTGGACCTTCTTTAATGTTGCATATCATCTCAAATGGCTGCTTGGATTTTTTCCCACCACCTTTGGATTTTCTTCCAAATAAAACAATTCACCTTACTTCTGCATCATGTGAACTTGAACGACCGAGGTGATAGCTTGGATGGTCGATAATAAATGCTCGGTAGAATACTAAAACAGAAATGTATTGGCGTAAGATGGAAGCAAATATAAAGTAAGTATGAGAAAATATAAAAGTAGTATGAGTTGTTTAATTTAATTATATTTAGAGATGTTCTATTACTTAGTTTAGGAGAGATGTTGTAGGTTCTATAAATAAGTGTAAACATATAAATGTTGGTTTAATATGGAATAGATGTTGTTGTGTTAATAAATGAGTGTAAATATTTAAATGTCATTCAATATGAAAGACAATGCTATAGCTTCAGTAAAATGAAGCATCAAATAAAAAGTTAATTAAAAAAAAAACATAATGTTGCCTCAATTTAAAAAGTAATACCCCGAGTTCATACGCTTCGAGGGGCATTTAAGAGTCCAAATGAGCATACAGTGAATCCATGAAGTTGGCATGGCGATATCCACCCATGCAGCAACACCGTGGGAGCTCCTACATCACGAAGGGTGGCATTTATTAGGCATAATAAGGATGGTATTCACTCTCTATGTAATGGCGTCGATGTATTTGGCAAGGAGCAAGTTTGGAATGGGAGCCTCGTGCTCTGCATAGGGAGGGTTGGCATCTTGGTTGGTGTGCGGGGTTTAAGAGTCATTGAATATTATCCTTGCGCCTTTGTTCATCTTGGAGAATGGAGGGACTATTCCGATGTTAATGGTCTTTGGGTGTACTCTGCGCAAGGAACATCTTGTAAAATTATCCTGGTGCTCGTGGGTTAAACCACAAATTTTATGCGGATTCTTCCAGGTAACTTTAGTGTTATCGTTCATTTGGACGTTATGTGGCTTCTTTTTTGGGTAATTCATGTGAAATTTAAAATTTGGGAGTGTTCTGGTTAGGTGTCAATTTCTTTTACTTTATTTGTTCTAATTCTATGGAACTTCAAATCCCAAGATGGTTTTCAGCTTGTAAGTGTGTCCTGATACTGTTTGTGGTGGTGCAATTGGGTTCCAGGACAATGTTGGCTTGTTTAGTTTCATCTCTTGGGTCCCCTGGGTCTATCCTATTGGCGACCCAACCCTTTGTTCCTATGGGTTTCCACTTTCTTCACCTTTTGGTTTTGATGGGAAGTTGGGCTCCTTGGCTCAAAGTTCTGGTCCTTGTTTGTGTGTTTCCTTGAGTCTTGTTTATCGTGGAGGGTTGATGTGTTGTGGCTAGTAGTTTGAGGAGTTGTGAGGAGTCGTGTTGTGCCCTGAATTTCTACTAGTAGCAAGTCTTTGGAGGTTGTTGTGTGTTCAGTGTGGTGTCAGGGCCTTTCATAGTTTTGTTGTGTTCTTCAATGTTTGTATGTCTCTTCTGCAGTGGGGAGGTAATCACAACACTGGCAATCGGGGAAGTAGGCGGGTCTCCTCTCGTTGGGGCCCTACAAGGTGACGAGATTATTTAGAGGTTCTTGCTCCCTGGGCTTCGTCTCTTACATAGGAGGACATTCAACCCCTCAAGGCACTATGGATTCGTTGATTCGGTCTCTTCTTTCAAATGTGCATTAGCTTAACATAGTCTGTTAGAAAGACCGAGTTGAGTTCCAGAAAATTATTGGTTACCTTCAACATACTCAATGGCACCTTCATGACCGATTCACAACCCTATGGCAAAGCCAATGACGCATATTGGAGAAAATAGAAAGATTGGATGAAAAACTAGACCACATGAGAGTCATGTGGATTGTGACTATAAACTGCCTCCATCTCCGAGGGCTGACCCAGAGAATCCGGGGCTAGTAAATTCAGCTGACTAGGAATGATTGTTGGAATTTTCTATACTATGCATGTATGTTGCCTTTTTTTCCGTGTTAATCTCTCATTGTCTTGGGATCTATGCATGTTATCTCAGTTTTTGGGTCTTTATCTGCTAGGCAATAAATCTGATAGGAATGAGGTAGGTAGGATTTTGAGGATGTATATGGAAATTTTTAACTTTCTGAGTTAATAAAAGACCGTGATTTACAAAAAAAAAAGTAATGCCGACGTAGATCCATCTTAACTTGGGATCTACTAAGTGGTGAGAGGATCAAATTTCTAAAGATACAAATCTCTTTTTAAATGAAAAACTTGAAGAAATGTTTAAACCTCGAGATTTAATTTCTCTATATGATTGATAGATATAGAGTTAAGATGAAAGTATGCTAGTTCCTAATAATACTATTTATATTTATTTTTCTATATATATTCATATTTCTTTATATAGAAAAATAAATATTTCTATTTTTTATTTTAGTAAAGCCTTTACATTTAACATTAATGAGATCATCAATATTAAGACATCTATCAACATATTAATTATTCAACATTTTTTTGATAAAAAAATAATAATAATAAAATTTATTGTATGTATATAAATTTTAATGGCTTAAAATAATTTTTTAAATATATAATTCAATTCAATATATTGAAAATTTTAAAAATACTAAAATATTAATATTAAAATTATACAAATTACACAACTCAAAATTAACATTCTGAAAATTCTTACCTAATTATAAAATATATTTAAATAAAAAATAAAAACTTAAAAAACTATTCTAATTCTAAGGCCGTAGTCCAACCGCAATGTGTAGTAATTTGGTCTACACAGTTCTTAAGATCCATTTCCAAACAAAACCATATACTTACCCTTTCTTAATTCCTACGAATATCAAAATATATATATATACTCTGTTCAGAACTATAATGTAAATTAGCGAATTAGTCGTGAAACAGTGTACGTGCTAACGGAAATGCAACCAGAGGTCTGAATTCGACTGAGATGGCGTCCGTCGAAACACAATCTATTGGATTGGCTACATCTGTTTTAAAGTGATTCAGACAAATGACACCTGTCTCGGTCAACATGCACGTGTAGTAATCACGCTTCATTTGTCCTATATCTTCACCATATGAATTATATATCATGCAAACATTATTATTGGAATTTAAAATTTAATTGATTAATTGAATTTATTTCGTCAATATAATCAATATAAATTTTTAAAGAATATTGTTAAAAGGAAAGGCAATACAATATGTTATCTCTCTCTATACAATGAAATAACAAATTTTGACATTTTAAATGACCACGAGCCTGACACTGATCATAGGCTTTTACTTATAACTCTCAATTTTGTCATGCATAGAGATCTCATAGAAGATAATCCTTATAGCCAAAAGAAGTTAATCTTTGATAGAAATAAAAAGATCTCTTTCTAAATGAGTTAAAAACTAATTTGCTTCCTTTATCTAGTATAGACAACATAGAAGATCTCTATCATAATTTTACTATAACCCTCTCATATTCTATTAACAAGTTCTCAGTTGAAGTTTCAAGTAATAAAAGAAATAGCAAAACCAACCCATGGTACGACAAAGATTATAAAAGTGTGAGAAGAGCAATTAAGGAAGTTGTTGATCAATCTCTTAAAATTAGCAAGATAAAAATATTAAAATCCCTAACTAAAAGGAAAAAAAGGCAATATATTCGTAAAAGACAAGAGAATCTCTTACACCTCTCTAAGATAGCTCCTAAGAAATTTTGGAGGCAGATTCTAACTAGGAAAACTAAAGATAATAATAAAATTGCTTTACACGACTGGAATTCCTATCTTAAAAAGCTCTATGAATCTCCAAATGTCATGGATAACTTTGAAACCCTGTTCACAACAAAAGAAGTTTTCTCATTAGAAGACACTGATTTTTGGGTTAATCGCTTGGCTAATGGGAAAGCTAAGGACATTGAAGGTTACCAGGCGGAAATCTTAAAAATTGGAGGTCATGTCCTTATCCCCCACATTCACAAGCTTTTCAATCAAGTGGTCAAGCAAGGGTTCCCTAAACATGGACACAAAGCCTCATTATCCCTATTTTTAAAAACGGGGATACAAATAACCCCTCTAATTATTGGACAATTATGATTAGCCCTCTCCTAGCCAAGTTATATGGTATTATTTTGGAAAGGAAGTTGAGCATTTGGCTTGAAAGTGAAGGTAAGCGGGTTAAAGGCCAAGCAGGTTTTAGAAAGCAGCACTCAACAACAGACCACCTCGTTACACTTAGGATCATTATGGAGGAATACTGCAATTATAAATCCAATCTATCTTGTTGTTTTGTGGACTTTAGAAAGGATTTCGATATGGTTCCTAGAAACAACCTTTGGAACAGATTAGAAGAGCTAAAGGTTCCTTTTGAGTTGAGAGTTGTCGCTATAAGGTTATACGAGAATGTAATTGCCGAGTTAAAGAGAAATGAGGGGTGGTCGAAAGATATTAATTGTAATATCAGAGTTAAACAAGGTTGCACCCTCTCCCCTACCCTATTTGGCATTTACATCAACAAGCTAGAAGGTTGTTTAGAGGAAGTAAGATGTGCTGGCATGATCTTAGCTGGGATAGTCATCATCCTTCTTCTCTACGCTGATGATATTGTTCTTCTCGCAAGGTGTCCATCTGATCTTGATAAGCAACTTATACTTCTTAAGCATTTCTGCTCTACCATGGGTATGATTGTTAACACTGACAAAACAAAAGTTATGATTATCAAATCCAAGAAGGACACTTATGCTAATTTTATGTATGACAATAGTAACTTGGAGGAAGTGTCTTCCTACAAGTACCTAGGAATTGATATTCATCACAAGCTCAACTGGAACTATAGCATTGAGAAAATGATTAATGGGGGGTGGAAAGCTTATTTTGGTCTTGAAAATAATTGTAAAATGGAAAACCTCGTAATGTGGGATAGAAAGAAGTTCCTCTTTGAAACTTTAGTCACTCCGGTTATCTTATATGGATGTGAGGTTTGGGGTTGTAGCATCTCTAGAGAATCCTGGAGAATATTGAGCAAATCCAGAAGCGTTTTATAACGTATAACCTCGAAATTAAAAGCAACATACTCTATCCTATTCTCCTTATAGAAGTGAGTCTTTCCCCGATTGAGAGCCTAGATATGACTAGGCTTTTGTTGTACAAGCACAAACTCAATAACATAGGAGACCATAGCCTTCCTAAGCTAGCTTTGAATTCCAGCCAAAACCACCTAAGGCTCAAACGAGGTTGGTATAAAGACACCAGGGCTTGGTTAAACCATTGGGACATCGACGAGAATGTTGCAATGCAAAACATTAATAACATTAAAAATATTGTTACTTCTAAGTTCAAAGAAAAAATGTGGTGTGAGAAAGATTTAGAAACTAAAAGAAAATTAAGATATTATAAGGAGGTCATCAACCCCACCCTAGAAGATCAAAAGTATCTGTCTATTTTAACTAGCTCAAAGAAGAAAATTAATATAGCCAAGATTAGAATGAACTCTCATGAGCTCCATAGTGAAACGGGTCGTTGGGCAGTTTCTAAAACACCATGGATGGAAAGGTTTTGCCATCTCTGTGAGAATACAGACATCGAGGATGAAAATCACTTCCTCTTAGAGTGCCCTACGTACAACCAAATTAGATCTCAGTTTTAAAATCTTTGTTGTAATACTGACCTTCCTAGCCTTTTACGTTGTCAAAATTACAGTGAGCTCGGGAGGCTTCTCTCGAAGCTTTTTGAACATAGGAATAAAATCTTAAATCAAACTAAATAATTCATTTCTTTAGGTCCGATAGACCAAAGTTTGGTCTCAATGGACGTTAACCATCATCATCACCATCATCAGAAAAACTATATCAACTAGAATAATTGATACTCCCAACCTTTTTCTTAATAATATTGCATATAATTTTACTTATTTTTATTATTTTATTATTTTAAAATTAAACTATAAAAATATTTTATTTATTTAAATTATAATAATTTTATATTTTATATCAGCGGTTGGAATACAGGTAGATCTGGCCAAAATTCAAATAATTTTGTCAATAACTACTCCTACCACACAGACAGAGGTACGCATTTTTCTTGGATTTTCTGGTTATTATAGGAGATTCATAGAACATTTTTCTCAAATAGTTGCACCTCTATACGCATTGACAGGGAATGTTGATTTTGTTTGGACAGATAAATGTGACCGTGCTTTTGAGGATCTGAAAAAGCTTGTGTCAACAGCCCCAGTGCTTAGAGGCCTAAATTGGGACGTGCCATTTCAAATTTCATCAGATGCTTCAGACACAGCTATTGGAGCAGTCCTTGGGTAGGAAGAAGACAAAAAACCATATGCAATCTATTATATTAGCAAGAATTTGTCTCTTGCTTAGCTAAACTATACCGTTATTGAAAAAGAGTTTTTAGCTGTAATACATGCTGTAAATAAATTTAGGCATTATATCACTGTATATCTTGTTTTTTTATATACAGATTACTCTGCCATAAAATATTTAGCGAACAAACCTATTACAAACGGTAGAGTAACCAGATGGTTGATCTGATTGTAGGAATTTGACATCACAACAAAAGATTGACCTGGGAAAGAGAATCTTGTAGTTGATTTCCTCTTACGAATTCCGAAGCCAGCGGACGCAGCAGCAGTCGAAGATCAATTCCCAGATGAACATTTATTTGTTGTTACTATCAAGACACCCTGGTATGCTGATGTTGCAAATTATTTAGCAGTAGGCAAATTACCAAAGCATCTGACCCCAATGAACGAAAATAGATTGTGCAGCATAGTACCCGATTTTCTTGGATTGGGGGCTACCTATTTCATACAGGGGTAGATATGCACATCAGAAGATGCGTCTGTGAAGACGAAATATTTGAAATTTTGAAAGCCTGTCATGACAGACCATGTGGCAAACATTTTTCAGATCGAAGGACTGGTCACAAGGTTTTGCAAACAGGTTATTACTAGCCCACAATCTTTAGAGACGCTAAGAAATTTGTTCAAGCCTGTGACAGTTGCCAAAGAGCAGGACGCCCTGGACAGTCCGATGAAATGCCTTTAAAACCAGAGTTAGTAATCAAACCATTTGAGTGTTGGGCACTCGATTTTGTTGGTCCAATCAACCCATCATCAAATCAGAAAACATATATTCTAGTAGCAACATAATATGTTACCAAATAGGTTGAAGCAGAGGCACTTCCAAGAACTACATAGGACCCTGTGATTCATTTCATGTTTCAAATATTTGTGCGATATGTCCTCCCAAGGGACATAATCACTGATGGAGGACCACAGTTTGTAGGTAATAAAATCACTACAACATTAAGAAATTATCACATTCAACACAAAATTACCACTCCGTATCACCCACAGCCAAATGGCCAAGTAGAGAGCACGAATAAAGTGATAGAAGCAATATTGACAAAAACCATTGCATCACACAGGTGTGATTGGGCTTCAAGATTTCCGAAAGCCTTGTGGGCATACCGAACAATGTGGAGAAACACCACCAGTTATTCACCATATCAGCTAGTATTTGGAAAGGAACCCATCCTTCTAATAGAGTTCGAAATACAAACGTTAAGAACAGCACAGGAGATCGGTCTGAATTTAAATGAGACCCAGACTAATAGATTACAAAAAATTAACAAGCTAGATGAAATTAGGCTCTCGGCTCTTCAACACACTGCATTAATCCAACAACAGAGAGAAAAATGGCACAACACCCTGATCAAAAACAAAATCTTCCATGAAGGAGACTGGGCACTCCTATATGACTCCAGATTTCAAGATTTTCTGGGAAAACTTCAGACTCGATGGCTTGGACCGTATGAAATCCAGAAAGTCCATGAAAATGACACCATTACTTTGACTACCATTGAGGGATCTGGAAATACCTTTAAAGCAAATGGCCACCGAGTGCGACTGTACCATAAACTGCTTACTTGGGAATCCTTTTACCAATAGCTCTGGGAAGATTCAGATATGTAGATTCTTGCTGAGGAAAATAATTCTTCCTCGGTATTGGTTCACTAAGTAATTTTATTGTTCTTAAATTTTGTACATAAATTTTTCTATTTTTGCTTGTATAAATTACTTTCTGTACAGATTTTTGCATTTCTGCATTTTTTGCATTTTTTTGTTCCTTCAGAAAGGAACAACATTTCCATTTTTTTGTTGTTCCTTTTCGAAGGAACAACACTTTTGCATTCTACTATTCCTTTCCGAAGGAATGGCACTTCCACCTTTTTGCTGTTCCTTTTTGAAGGAACAACACTTTTGCATTCTGTTGTTCCTTTCCGAAGGAACAGTAATTCCACCTTTTTGTTGTTCCTTTTCGAAGGAACAACACTTTTGCATTTTGTTGTTCCTTTCCGAAGGAACAAAATTTCTACCTTTTTGCTGTCCCTTTTCGAAGGAACAACACTTTTGAATTTTGTTGTTCCTTTCCGAAGGAACAACATTTCCGTTTTTTTTGTTGTTCCTTTTCGAAAGAACAACACTTTTGCATTCTGCTGTTCCTTTCCGAAGGAACAGCACTTCCGCCTTTTTGCTATTCCTTTTCGAAGGAACAACACTTTTGCATTTTTTTGTTCCTTTCCGAAGGAACAACATTTCCGCCTTTTTGTTGTCCCTTTTCGAAGGAACAACACTTTCGCATTTTGTTGTTCCTTTCCGAAGGAACAGCGTTTCCGCCATTTTGCTATTCCTTTCCGAAGGAACAACACTTTCATTTTTTGTTGTTCCTTACTGAAGGAGCAGCATCTCTACATTTTTGTCGTTCCTTTCCGAAGGAACAACACCTTCGTTTTTCGTTGTTCCTTTCTGAAGGAACAGTACTTTCGCATTTTGCTGTTCCTTTCTGAAGGAACAACATTTCCACATTTTTTGTCGTTCCTTTCCAAAGGAACAACACTTCCACTAGATTGTTTTGTCGTTCCTTTTAAAGGAACACCCTCCTTCGCACTTTTTTCCTTTCTGCCATCCCTTCTGAAGGAACAGCAGTTTCGATTTCAGATGATCTTAGGTTGTTCCTCTAAAGGAGCGGTATTTTATTTCGCGCTTGATTTATTTGTTCTTCCTCTTAAGGAACAACAGTTTTGATTATGTTTTTTTCTTTTGCTTGTTGTTCCTCTTAAAGGAACCACGGTTTTTGTGTGTAGATGTTCTTTTGTTGTCCCTCTTAAAGAACAACAGTAGTTCCATCTAAGGAACAACACTTTTTGAGTGCATTTTTTTTTGTTTATTTTGTGTGTGTGTGTGTTTCATCATTTAGAGGATTTTTGTGAATGATGGTTCATTTAAGGCACAGCTATACATTTATGCAAGAACACAAAAACTAGAGGATACTAAAATCAGTAAACCAAAGAAAAATCGTTATCTCTAGAGAAATTGCTTTGAATCGATAAGAGAAAAGAGGAAAGGACACAACTATTTATATCACTTTGCTGTCTTTATTTTCACTAAAACCAATTTGATTAATTATTTTTATCATGTTGGTTCCTTACAAATCTTCATAATTCTCTTTGATCATTATTATTGAATAAGAATAAGGGCATAATTTCCTCTATTGAGATGTTCAAACTTCTTCCACCATCCCTACTCTTAAGGAGTGTTGAGCCACCCTTTGTATATAAATAGGAAAGTGCTACATAAAATAAAATAAAAAAAGAAAAAAACATATATCTATATGATTACTAATATGATTTGTCAGATGAAGGATAGGGGGTCTCATCAAGAGCCAGCCTACCATGATCATAAGGAAGCAAGTGAAGTGGCATTCCCACTATGGCCACCACACCAAGGAGATGATCCAAGAGGCATATCAGCAAAAAAATTTAAAAAGTCCTTGGAATAGGAGGTCTCATCATGAGTCGGCCTATCCGCCTTTCACTCCTTCCTGGTGAATGGCATTGTGATTCATCTGGTTACCAAGCCAGCACAATGGCCTCCATTCTGACATCGCACATCACTTTCCTAGGCATACACAAAGGATTATTGTTCCAAGGGTGAAACAAGCAACTCTGTCAAGGTTATGGACACCTGTGGTCAACAGAGCTCTGCTGATAGTATTGAAGTCATATTTTTCATACACCAATAGTCATTATAAACCCTTCTTCTTATATCGTTATATTTATTTCAAATGAGATTATGTTATATAACCATTTCGAACCTTTTATACATGAAAATCATTTATAAATCAATCATAATGGTTAAAGTGGATAATGACCGCATAAGAACTTTTACTTACGTCAAGCTGTCCTATCCTCTACTTTTCGCATCATATCATGGCATTTCCATATTTATTCGTGATTTCCATCGTAAGCCTCAATTTCAGTAATCCGCTGATTTTTGTAAACATGTCATGGATCTATACGTCGTTCCTTTATTTTCCTGTACGACTACAAGTCCAACATGTTTCTCCTTTATTTTCCAGCCTAGGATGGCCTATCACATTTCAAGGGAGCGCGGGTGATCTCCATAATACACTAGTATACGTGTCAACTCCTTAATTGGAGGTATTATGACTCCATCGAAACTCTGGAATAGCAAGTTTAACGGTATTGTATTTCCCAATATGCAAAGCTTGTTGTTCCATCACCATTTCTGTGTTTTTGCTCTGTAAAAATTAACAGTGAGCTAAATCCTGAACAACTTACTGTTCCATCGTCGTCTCTGTGTTTTTGCACTAAAAACTAATAGTGTGCTAAGCTTGAACAAAATGGGAGGCAGATCAATACGCAGCGAACAACAAGTGTTAATAGTCTCCGACGCTGCACGTGAAATTTTAGCAAGAGCAGGATGGATTTTCTACCTTAACTGACTACAACAATCTAATGAGACGGTGGCCATTGAATTTCCGCAGAATTTGCAAGAAGATCATTCCATTATGAGGGAGAGGCAAATAACAGTAACAGATGTGATAATTCTTGAAGCTTCGGGACTGCCAGCTGTTGGACCAGTATGGACCTTGAAAAAAATGAGACTTCAAGACATTATAACCATCTTCCGGGATGAAGGACAGAGCCTAACTGTCAAAGGAAAAGGAGTCATGCCTGCAACCCTAGGAGAACCTTGGGCAGAATTGGCCAGAATTGTCCAAAGCTACATCACTTGCGATGGTAGAAAAGACGTGGTAAGACCACGCCATCTCAAACTGTTAGCTGTGTTAAAACAAAAATGTGTTGTGAATTTGCTCGCGTACTTAAATTTTTTATTGCATGATTTCGCCCGAAGTATAAGAAAATATCGTTATGTAGAATCAGTAGTAAGTCATCACGGTTTAATTTGGCTAATAGTCAGTTACAGTCTCACCCAACAACAGAGTAGTTGGGAAGAATTGGTTTTCTCAATAGATGGGGGATTGGCCTTGCCAGCCCCAAAATGAAAAAGCATTGCTAGCACATCAATTAGACCACAAAAACGAAGACAATCTGTCAGATTGGGGAGAAGCATAGGGATGTTGGGAAATCCCCAAGAAAACAGTAGCCAGCCATTAGAGATATATGACTTAGAGGACAAGCGACCCCCACAACTTGAAGGAGGGGAAAATGAAGAATACGAATTAGAAGAAATTGAAGAAGAGGAACCGGAAGAGGAAACTAAGCACTTCGGCCAGGAAGAAGGGGAGGAAGTAGAACCACCTAGTGAAAGCCCATTACAAAACCCTCTGCAAGAAGACAAATTGGCCCAAATTTTGGCCAATATGGATGAGTACGTCTAGCCCCATAGCCCACTCAATCTCGATATTGAGGCAGGACAATCACAAGAACACTCTGCTCATAACAAGAGTGCATCTGAGGGGATGTGTGATGAAGAAGCAGAAGAAGAACAATCACAGGAACACTCTGCTCATAGTAAGAGTGCATCTGGGGAGATGAGTGATAAGGAGGAAGAAGAAGAACAATCTTAGGAACACTCTGCTCACAATAAGAGTGTATCCGAAGAAATGAATGACGAAGAAGAAGTAAAAACAGAAATCACCTGGGAAACAACAGATCAAACCAGGGTTTCCTCCCCTGAAAAACCTAATCAGGAGAACAAGAACACTGAAGAAGTATTCCAAGAAGAAAACTTGGAAATAAGCCAGGGCGAGGGTACAATCCCTAAAGAAAAAAGCCCAAGCCCAAGAAAAGAAACAACTATTCCTTCGAATAAAACAAATGAAATCAAAAAGTTGCAAAAGGAATAGCAGAGACTGCTAAATGTGATTAAACAACTCAGACAACAAATAAGGGTCCTAAAAATGGGGAAGATCTCAAAAAGAACCCCTGGAGCAAAGCATGCAGCCACCCAGGCGAAACCCCATAAAGTGAAGACCAGAAGGACTCAAATCAAACCCATTATTATTCAGGACCGCAAGGAACAAGATGCGGTTGTTACAAATGTAGGTGCCCAAACAGAAAACACACTAGTCTGTAACAAGGAAATCTAGACAGAGGCATTGTCCTCTAGCATCACGACCAATCAGACATTTCATGAGAAGGAAACACAGGATATAGGAACTAGATGTCGCAATAAGGAGATCCAGGTAGATCTCCAGCCCAAAAATGTTATGATGGGAATGATCCGAGGATAGTGAAACTTCAAAAGGATTTGGCACAGGCCCAAAAAACAATAGAGAAGCTCACAAAGGAAACTATTCCTTAGGAGAAATATTAGAAGTTACAGTAGCAGGTAAAGAACATCAATGCATCGGAGAGCTAGGCCTTCAATAGATGGCGAAGGGAAGAGGAAAAAGTTAAAAAGGTAGCCAATAGACTAGACATAGTTATGAGTCAAATGGATACCTTATGTTCTCTATATACTGATGTTCTAGCATGTAGGGCACCTGCCAAAAACTATGCTTTGCTTTTAATTGAAAGGTATTTACAATTGAAAATTAAGGCTATCAAGGCAGGGGTGCCTATAGAGTTAAAAACTATTGATTATTTCATAAAATGCTGTAAGCATTATGGGGTGAAAATCCAGCGATTGCTATGTGAGTTTTATTTGCATAATCTTGTGTTGGACGATGAAACGAAAGAGAACCCTAGCCCTTTTGTGGGTGATATCTAGCTTCAGGCATTCATCTCTTTTGTTGTTAACTAGATAAAGTGGCTTAAAGCCCACAATACCTTCCAGAGACAAGAGAACGGGTTAGATCTGTGGGTAAGGGGTGAACTTAGAAACCCATTGCAACTGTGGAATAAGCATAGAAGCTTAATGAGAAAGAAGGGTGTTATCCAGACACTGGAACCAATTCACAAATCAATTGTCTAGAAAGGGTAGAATACTTCCTAGCTATCAAAGACCTTGCCATAGCAGTAGCCAAACTCCGATACAAGACATCCAATCAAAATGTCCAAGACAGGGAGCCATTCAATTACGGAAATTTTAAGCTAGTTGATGATCGCCTGGCTACCTATGGTAACCTCATCTTGAGAGAAGGCCCGTATTGTTTAGGTTGTATGTTTCGAACTCCAATCATCTGGTATCCTACACCAGGGTATAAGGCCCTATATGAATTGCCTGAAGGCCAGACAGGGCGTAGTTTTGAAGTTTTAGCTAGAAATCATGGCTTTAGACCACTGCATGAAAATCCTTCTCCAGCCATGAAAATCCTTGCATGTCAATTACAATGTTTTCATGAGGGCATGAAAAAGGGTAAGCAAGGGGGTGTGTTGAGCATTGGAAGAGGTATGTATTTATCATCTATTTCTTTATCTTTTCCTTTAAATCATAACTTCTTTACGTTCTAATATGGTAATATGTTAAAGGATTATGATAGAATTAAGGAGATTTGTGATTGATGTAAAATGATTAATTATTGTCTTTTTCTATGCAGAAAGTGAAGAAAATGGAAAATCACTATTCTAGAGGAAAAGACAATGCAGAACCAATTGTTGTCCCTTTGACAGGAAACCAGAACCAAACGAGGAAATCAAGATCAAAGCACATGGACTAGGAAAATGAAGAGAAACGCAGTATCGATGCAAGAGGAAAAAATGATAATTGAAGATTAAAGATATGGCAAATCCCTCAGGATCTTTTGATCCTGAGGGATCGCTACCTCAAGACTTATCTGTATTTTTTATACTTCTCCCTGGCCATTATAAAAAGAGATAGCGCTGCTAGCCCAAGGGATGGATATTATTGTTGATTTGTAGAATTTATTGTTGTAATCTGAACTTTGATCATCGACTCTCTTTAAAGAGTGATAGCTGCAACTCTACGTTAATGATTAATATATAACTCAGTTGTTGTTCCATTATCTGATCCTGGAGTAACCATAGTAGTGCTTCCCTGGTGGCTAAGGGCCCGACCCTAGTGGATCACTTGCTTCTTGTACCATTATTTTCTAATTACAGGCAAGTGTGGTTTGATTTCCTTTGCATTCCTTTAAATTCGCTTTATTCAGTAATATTTTGTTCCTGAACATTTCATTGACTCACTCTGTTATATCGAATTTGTAATTGAAATAGCAAGATTATTATTTGCAACTGAAAATGTTATGGTGTTCATTCTGAAATAATATCACACTGTCTAATTCGGATATTGTTGTTCATTTACAGATTGATATTGTTGTTCATTTAACTACGGTTCACTTAAAATTGTGATTGTTGTTCATTTAATTGTTGTTCAGTTATAATTGCAATTGCCATTCCCTTATATCTGTGGTTAATGTCCTGCATTCTAGAATAAGATTACTGATTCTATAGTCGTTGTGTGTTCGCACTTAATTAAGTTTGTTGTTCAATTTCTGTTTTGGTTTGTTATTCCTTTCTTAGATTGTTGTTCAACCCCTTTATTAGTTCAAATTGCTGTTCAATTCCTTTATTAGTTAAAGATTGCTTTCGGTTAAGATTGCTGCTTAAATTAGTTCTGTAGATTAAGCTTTGTTGTTTGATCTTTTCAATAGGTTAGTTGTTGTTCCATTACTGCAAATTTAATTGTCATTTCCAGCATTTTCTTTGGTGTGAATAGAAAGATCTACAATTGTAGCGAACATTGACTACTACTATCTAAGTTATCAGATTGGAGGTCTTGTCCATAATTGATTTACATTTACATCATTTTACAGGGGAAAGAGTTACCATTACTGCATCCTTGACTGATGATTGTTGTAGTTTCTTGAGTGAATGATTTAGTTACAAAGTATTTAAGTTTCTTGCCATTACAATTAGAGTTTGTTTCTAGCATTCAGTTACTTTTGTAAGCACTATATTGCAAACATTACTCTTGAACAAGTGACCGCCTTAGACTGAGTACACTCTTGAGATAAAAAATCATACCTGGATTGATAATTAATGTGAAGGTAAATAGAGGTTAAAAAGACCCTTTTTACAGCTCAACATTTTGGCACAGTTGCCGGGGAGAGTGTAGCAATTTGTTTCTTTTGAAAAGAGAGTAGTGTAAGTACCTACTAGGAGAGAGTTAGGTTTTAAAAACAGAAGGTAAGAACCTGCGTACGGAGCATGTAATAGCCCTGGCCCCCTGCCCACTTTCCTGCATATTTGTTGTTATTTTGGGTAGAAATAAGTATTTGATTTGTGTGCATGACTCAGCAGAAAAAGCCTGAAAAGAATCTTAAACCACTACCCAAAACTGATAAAGCTAAGGGGCCGGTGACCCTTGGCCGATCGACCTTTATAGACGAAATCCTTAAAAAAGCAGAATTTCAGCCGTCAGTAGGACCTAGAAAAGTTGTTTCTAGACAACCTACCAGTTCCCTTCGAGCCATAGAATCACCATCTATAGCCTTTCCTGAGGTGCACAGCCAAACAGGGGAGCAATATTTTCAAGAAATTGAGAATTCTAGCCCAAAATCGTTACAAGAAGGGAACCTTAGTAATCTCTATGAAGGAGGAGGAGAAACAGGGGAAACCGAAGAACCAAGATCTCCTCTTGGAATAGTTCAGCCATTGAGTGGCCCAAATAAGGGAAGTGCCATCAAAATCATCCAGAACAAAGCTGAAGAACCTGAAGAGCTAAGATCCCCCCAGACATTAGTTCAGCAAGGAACTCTCATCATCCCAGACAAAGGAAGTGTTTTTAAGGCCATTCCTGCTCCTTCTAACGAGCCTAGGAATACCCTCCTAGAAATCCCAAAAGGATATTGGCACATATTCGACCAAATGGCCCAGACCCAGCAAACACCCCAAACCTCCACACTGCAATATCCCATTGTAGATACTGCAGCTAATGCACCTATGAAGGTCATTCCTCTTCAACATATTCCTACATTCCATGGCCTAACATCGGAAGATCCAGATGCATTTTTGTTTGAATTTGATGTACTGTGCAGGGGATATGACTATACCACCGATCCCCAAAAGCTAAAATTGTTTCCCTCTACATTAAAAGGGGTTGCTTTACGATGCTTTATGGGGTTAGGTGGAGGTGTCATAAACAACTGGGATCAGATGAAAGAAGCCTTCCTGAAGAAATATCAGGATTATTGTAGGTCTAGAGAGTTAAAGGATGAAATATTTCAAATGGTATCTAGACCTAATGAGACACTAGAAGAATATGTTGAACGTTTTCAGTATAATCTTCAGAGATCACCTTATGCAACATTACCCTTACCTGACAATGTATTAAAAACATCATTAATTAAAGAAATGAAGGAACAATGGGTTGAAACATTGAATATTATGGGAAAATGTGACATCTATCAAGAAAATTTTGTTGACATTATTGATTTATGTATCAGGAGTTCACGAGGCAACACAAGTCTAAAACCAGTGGAACGTGACAGGTTCACAAGGGACAACAAGATTTCCGGTGAAGGAGTAACCCGCGCAGAAATCAGTAATTTACTGGAGAATTTCAAAATGATATATTTGGGACTCTGACAACGCAACTCGATATTATGCAAGCGAAAAAGAAACAAGCAGAAGCAGAGCAAAATTTAGCAATATTCTGCCCCAGATGCAGAAAGAAACACAGCCATAAAGAGTGCCCACTAGATGCAGTTAAAGTCTGCGCTATCTGTACAAAAGATCACTCCATAGAGAACTTCCCCTCACTTTTGGGTTTGAAAGTAGTGTACAAGGAAGCGGAGGAAGAATCATAACCAGTGTACCTACTCAATCAGCGCCATCAACAACAGCCACGACATCTAGGTATGCCCTTTGATCCATCTTCTTCTTTCCAACCTCCGCAATATCATGCTCAGCAATATAATACAATGTGGCAAAACCAGCCACCCTTTTCAAACTGGTCACAACAACCATTCCCTTCATCACCATGGCTGAATCAAACATGCCAACCTAATTGGCCAAAATTTCCCTACTTTCCACCATATTGGCAAAATAATGCATATCCAACACAACAGTCCCCTCCCATTTCATAGAGTCAAGCCTGGCAAACAAACTGGCAGAGACCGACGAATCAACCAGCTGGAACCATCCCCCTCCCTCAACCTACACTGCCAGTGCCATATACACTACAAAAAATCCCTAGTCCAACTTGAGACTGCAACTCCCAGCCCAACCCAACCCGAACCCAAATAATAGACCGGTTCAATATGTTCAAATAATCGAAACACTAGAACTAGAAACCGATCTAAGGGAGTGCAATGACCTTCAATTAAGGTCTGGGCATATTATAGAAACTGAGGGAGATAAAAATGTTCAAGTTGAAAATCAGTTACCCGCAGAACAACCACTAAAAGAAGAGGATGTGGTCAGACAAAAAACTCATGACCAAGCAACCACATCTTCTCCCCCATTCCCAAAACGATTAATCATACTGTGCCCTATAGAACATCCTGACTTTGATATTCTAGGAGAACTTAGAAACTTGTGTATAAAAATCCCACTCCTCCAAGCTATCTAAGATATCCCAATATATGCAAAAACCATCAAAGAGTTATGTATAAGCAAGCCAAAGAGGAGAGTAACAACTAACCCAACAGTCCAAGTAGTTGGCACCCTATCTAATCTGTTATCAGGAAGAGAAGCACCTATCAAATATAATCAATCCAAAAACCGACTTGATGAACACTCATTAATCTTAGGTAGACCTTGGCTTGTGACTGCTGATGCTTACAATGGCTGCCAACAAGGCAATATGACCATAAATAGAGGGAGTAACATCAAGAATATAGCTCTATACCCTCCAGCCCAGCTAAGTTTAACAATAATAAAAACTAGCAAACAACCTATATCATACCTCACAGAAAACATTAGGTCCCCATTAACCATAGAAGATTCCCTCGATTTCAAAGATCAAACAGAGGATGATGTTATTAACAACTTCATTAACCAATCTGAATCTAGATCTCATGTACAATGTCACATGATAGAGGCGGCATTTGACAATGAACTAGAAGAAGATCCTCTCAAAGACACTCATGATCAAACAATACCCACTACCTCTGTTTCAAACAGAAAAACTATAGAGATTGAGCCAGGAAAAACCCTAAACATCAACAATAACCTGACTCGTAAACAAGAAGAAAAGCTGGTCCAACTACTGAGAAAATATAAAGAAGCTTTTGCATGGGATTATCCGGACATGAAGGGAATTGATTCCCAACTGTGTACGCACCACATTTATATAGAAAAGGATGTTAGATCCGTTCGCCAACCCCAACAGAGACTCAACCCTCACCTGAAAGATATTGTGAAAGCTAAATTACAAAACTTTTGGATGTAAACTTTATTTATCCCATCTCCGATAGCAAGTGGGTCTCTCCACTAGTAGTGGTTCCAAAGAAGAATTGAAAGTGGAGGATTTGTGTAGATTACAGAGAATTAAACAAAGCAACCCAGAAAGACCACTTTCCCCTTCCATTCATTGATCAGGTATTAGACACATTAGCAAGAAAGACATTCTTTTCTTTCTTGGATGGCTTCAGTGGATACAATCAGATTTAGATTGCCCCTGAAGACCAGGGAAAAACTACTTTTACCTTTCCTTGGGTAACATTTGCTTAGAGAGTCCTACCCTTTGGCTTATGCAATGCCCCTACCACATTTCAAAGGGCCATCCTCAGCATCTTTTTAGATTTAATAAATGAAGGTCTCGAAGTATACATGGATGATTTCACACCATACAGAGATGATTTTGAGCCAGCACTAGACACATTGAAAAAGGTGCTGCAACGATGTATTGCCACCAGGCTCTACTTGAGCCATGAAAAGTGTTATATGATGATGACCGAAGGGTTCATCCTAGGTCATTATATCTCAGCGGCTAGAATATAGGTAGATCTGGCCAAAATTCAAATAATTTTGTTAATAACTACTCCTACCACACAGAGAGAGGTACACAGTTTTCTTGGATTTTTTGGTTATTATAGGAGATTCATATAACATTTTTCTCAAATAGCTGCACCTCTATACGCACTGATAGGGAATGTTGATTTTGTTTGGATAGATAAATGCGACGGTGCTTTTGAGGATCTAAAAAAGCTTGTGTCAAAAGCCCCAGTACTCAGAGGCCTAAATTGGGGCCTGCCATTTCAAATTTCATCAGATGCTTCAGACATAGCTATTGGAGCAGTCCTTGGGCAAGAAGAAGACAAAAAACCATATGCAATCTATTATATTAGCAAGAATTTGTCTCCTGCTGAGCTAAGCTATACCGTTATTGAAAAAGAGTTTTTAGTTGTATTACATGCTGTAAATAAATTTAGGGATTATATCACTGGATATCTTGTTGTTTTATATACAAATCACTCTTCTATAAAATATTTAGCAAACAAACCTATTACAAATGGTAGAGTAACCAAATGGTTGATCTTATTGTAGGAATTTGACATCACAATAAAAGATCGACCTGGGAAAGAGAATCCTGTAGTTGATTTCCTCTGACGAATGTCGAAGCCAACAGACGCAGCAGCAGTTGTAAATTATTTAGTAGTAGGCAAATTACCAAGCATCTGACCCCTAATGAACGAAATCAGATTGTGCAGCGTAGTACCTGATTTTCTTGGATTGGGCACTACCTATTTCATACAAGGGCAGATATGCACATTAGAGGATGCGTTTGTGAAGACGAAATATTTGACATTTTGAAAGCCTGTCATGACTGATCGTGTGGTGGACATTTCGCAGATCAAAGGACTGGTCACAAGGTTTTGCAAACAGGTTATTACTAGCCCACAATCTTTAGAGACGCTAAGAAATTTGTTCAAGCCCGTGACAGTTGCCAAAGAGCAGGACGCCCTGGACAGTCCGATGAAATGCCTTTAAACCCAAAGTTAGTAATCAAACCATTTGAGCGTTGGACACTCGATTTTGTTGGTCCAATCAACCCATCATCGAATCAGAAAACATATATTATAGTAGCAACAGAATATGTTACCAAATGGGTTGAAGCAGAGGCACTTCCAAGAGCTACAGAGGACTCTGTGATTCATTTCTTGTTTCAAATATTTGTGCGATATGGCCTCCCAAGGGACATAATCACGAATGGAGGACCACAATTTGTAGGTAATAAAATCGCTGCAACATTAAGAAATTATCACATTCAGCACAAAATTACCACTCCGTATCACCCACAGGCAAATGGCCAAGTAGAGAGCATGAATAAAGTGATAGAGGCAATATTGACAAAAACCGTTGCATCACACAGGCGTGATTGGGCTTCAAGATTGCTGGAAGCCTTGTGGGCATACCGAACAATTTGGAGAAACACCACCGGTTATTCACCATATCAGCTAGTATTTGGAAATGAACCCATCTTTCTAATAGAGTTCGAAATACAAACGTTAAGAACAGCACATGAGGTCGATCTGAATTTAAATGAGGCCCAGACTAATAGATTACAACAAATTAACAAGCTCGATGAAATTAGGTTCTCGGCTCTTCAACACACTGCATTAATCCAACATCAGAGAGAAAAATGGCATGACGCCCTAATCAAAAAGAAAATCTTCCACGAAGGACACTGGGCACTCCTATATGACTTTAGATTTCAGGATTTTCCAGGAAAACTTTAGACTCGATGGCTTAGACCGTATGAAATCCAGAAAGTGCATGACAATGGCACCATTACTTTGACTAATATTGATGGATCTGGACATACCTTTAAAGCAAATGGCCACTGAGTTCGACTGTACCATAAACCGCTTACTCGGGAATCCTTCTACCAGCAGCTCCAGGAAGATTCAGGTATGTAGATTCTTGCTGAGGAAAATATTTCTTCCTCGATATTGGTTCACTAAGTAATTTCATTGTTCTTAAATTTTGTACATAACTTTTTCTTTTGTTGCTTGTATAAATTACTTTCTGTACAGATTTTTGCATTTCTGCATTTTTTGCATTTCTGCATTTTTTTCATTTTGCTGTTCCTTTGAAAGGAATAGTATGTCTATTTTTTTGTTGTTCCTTTTCAAAGGAATTACACTTTTGCATTCTGTTGTTCCTTTCTGAAGGAACAACAATTCCACATTTTTGTTGTTCCTTTTCGAAGGAACAACACTTTTGCACTTTGCTGTTCCTTTCGAAGGAACAACATTTCCACCTTTTTGTTGTCCCTTTTCGAAGGAACAACACTTTTGCATTTTGTTGTTCCTTTCCGAAGGAACAACATTTCCGTTTTTTTGTTGTTCCTTTTCGAAGGAACAACACTTTTGCATTCTGTTGTTCCTTTCCTAAGGAACAACACTTCCGCCTTTTCGTTGTTCTGCATTTTGTTGTTCCTTTCCGAAGAAACAACATTTCCGCCTTTTTGCTGTCCCTTTTCGAAGGAACAACACTTTCTCATTTTGTTGTTCCTTTCCGAAGGAACAACATTTCCGCTTTTTTGTTGTTCCTTTCTGAAGGAACAACACTTTTTTTTTCGTTGTTCCTTTCCAAAGGAAATACATCTCCGCATTTTTGATGTTCCTTTCCGAAGGAACAACACCTTCGTTTTTCACTGTTCCTTCCCGAAGGAACAACACTTTCTCATTTTGTTGTTCCTTTCCGAAGGAACAACATTTCCACATTTTTTGTCGTTCCTTTCTGAATGAACAAAACTTCCGTAGATTGTTTTGCCGTTCCTTTTAAAGGAACAACCCTCCTTCGCATTTTTTTCCTTTTTGCCATCCCTTCCGAAGGAACAACAGTTTTGATTTCAGATGATCTTAGGTTGTTCCACTAAAGGAGCGGTATTTTATTTCGTGCTTGATTTATTTGTTGTTCCTCTTAAGGAACAACAGTTTCGAGTATGTTTTTTTCTTTTGCTTGCTGTTCCTCTTAAAGGAACCACGGTTTTTGCGTGCAGATGTTCTTTTGCTATCCCTCTTAAAGAACAGTAGTTGTTCCATCTAAGGAACAACACTTTTTTAGTGCATTTTTTTTGTTTGTTTTTTATGTGTGTGTGTCTCTTTCATCATTTAGAGGATTTTTGGGAATGATGGTTCATTTAAGGCACAACTATACATTTATGCAAGAATACAAAAACTAGAGGATACTGAAATTAGCAAAGCAAAGAAAAATTGTTATCTCTAGAGAAATTGCTTTGAATCGATAAGAGAAAATACGAAAGGACACAACTATTTATATCACTTCGCTGTCTTTATTTTCACTAAAACCAATTTGATTGATTATTTTTATCATATTGGTTCTTTCCAAATCTTCATAATTCTCTTTGCTCATTATTATTGAATAAGAGTAAGGGCATAATTTCCTCTATTGAGATGTTCAGACTTCTTCCACCATCCCTACTCTTAAGGAGTGTTGAGCCACCCTCTGTATATAAATAGGAAAGTGCTATATAAAAGAAAAGAAAAAATATATATCTATATGATTAATAATATGATTTGTTAGATGAAGGATAGGGGGTCTCATCAAGAGCCAACCTACCATGATCATAAGGAAGCAAGTGAAGTGGCATCCCCACTATGGCCACAACACCAAGGAGATGATCCAAGAGGAATATCAACAAAAAAAAAATTCCTTGGAATGGGAGGTTTCATCACGAGCCGACCTGCCCACCTTTCACCCCTTCCTGGTGAATGCCATTGTGATTCATCTAGTTACCAAATCAGCAAAATGGCCTCCATTCTGACATCACACAGCACTTTCCTAGGCATACACAAAGGATTATGGTTCCAAGGGTGAAACAAGCAACTCTATCAAGGTTATGGATACCTGTGGGAAACAGAGCTCTGCTAATGGTATTGAAGTCATATTTTTCATACACCAATAGTCATTATAAACCCTTCTTCTTATATCGTTATATTGATTTCAAATGAGATTATGTTATATAACCCTTTCAAACCTTTTATACATGAAAATCATTTATAAATCAATCATAATGGTTAAAGTGGATAATGACTGCATAAGAACTTTTACTTACGTAAAGCTGTCCTATCCTCTATTTTTCACATCATATCACGGCATTTCCATATTTATTCGTGATTTCCATCATAAGCCTCGATTTCAGTAATCCGCTGATTTTTTAAACATGTCATGGATCTATACATTGTTCCTTTAGTTTCCTGTACAACTGCAAGTCCAACATGCTGCTCCTTTATTTGCCAGCCGAGGACAGCCTATCACATTTCAGGGGGCGCAAGTGATCTCCATAATACACTAGCATACGTGTCAACTCCTTAATTGGAGGTATTATGACTCCATCAAAACTCAGGAATAGCAATTTTAACAGTATTGTATTTCCCAATATGCACAGTTTGCTATTCCATCGCCATTTCTGTGTTTTTTCTCTGTAAAAATTAACAGTGAACTAAAGCCTGGACAACTTTCTGTTCCATCGTTGTCTTTGTGTTTTTGCACTAAAAATTAACAGTGTGCTAAGCTTGAACAAAATGGGAGGCAGATCAATACACAACGAACCGCAGGTGTTAATAGTCTCTGACACTACATGCGAAATTTTAGCAAGAGCAGGATGGATTTTCTACCTTAACCGACTACAACAATCTAATGAGATGGTGGCCATTGAATTTCTACAGAATTTGCAAGAATATCATTCCATGATGAGGGGGAGGCAAACAACAGTAACAGATGTGATAATTGCTGAAGTTTCAGGACTGCCAGCTGTTGGACCAGTATGGCCCTAAAAAAAATGAGACTTCAAGACGCTATAACCATCTGTCGGGACGAAGGATAGATCCTTACTGTCAAAGGAAAAGGAGTCCTGCCTGCAACCCTGAGAGAACCTTGGGTAGAATTGGCCAGAATTTTCCAAAGCTACATCACTTATGATGGCAAAAAAGACGTGGTAAGACCATGCCATCTCAAACTGTTAGTTGTGTTAAAACAAAAATGTGTTGTGAATTTGCCCGCATACTTAAATTTTTTATTGCATGATGCTTCTCAAAGTATAAGAAAATATCGTCATGTAGAATCAATAGTAAGTCATCATGGTTTAATTCAGCTAATAGCCAGTTACAGTCTCACCCAACAGTAGAGTAGTTGGGAAGAATTGTTTTTCTCAATAGATGGGGGATTGGCCTTGCCAGCCCCAAAACAAAAAAGCACTGCTAGCACATCAATTAGACCACAGAAATGAAGACAATCCGTCAAATTGGGGAGAAGCAGAGGGATGTTGGGAAATCCCCAAGAAAATAGTAGCCAATCATTAGAGATATATGACTCAGAGGACGAGCAACCCCCACAACTTGAAGGAGGGGAAAATGAAGAAGAAGAATTAGAAGAAAATGAAGAAGAGGAACCGAAAGAGGAAACTGAGCACTCCGGCCAGGAAGAAGGGGAGGAAGTAGAACCACCCAGCGAAAGCCCATTACAAAACCCTCTGCAAGAAAATGAATTGGCCCAAATTTTGGCCAATATGGGTGAGTATGTCCAGCCCCATAGCCCACTCAATCCCGATATCGAGGCAGGACAATCACAGGAACACTCTGCTCATAATAAGAGTGCATTTGAGGAGATGAGTGATGAAAAAGAAGAAGAACAATCGCAGGAACACCCTGCTCATAGTAAGAGTGCATCTGGGGAGATGAGTGATAAGGAGGAAGAAGAAGAACAATCTCAGGAACACTCTACTCACAATAAGAGTGTATCTGAAGAAATGAATGACGAAGAAGAAGTAGAAGCAGAAATCCGGGAAACAGCAGATCAAACCAGGGTTTCCTCCCTTGAAAAACCTAATCAGGAGGACAAGAACACTGAAGAAGTATTCCAAGCAAAAAACATGGAAAAAATCCAGGGAGAGGGTACAATCCTTGAAGAACAAAGCCTAGGCCCAAGAAAAGAAACAACTATTCCTTCAAAGAAAACAAATGAAATCAAAAAGTTGCGAAAGGAACAGCAGAGACTGCTAAATGTAATTAAACAACTCAGACAACAAATAAGGGTCCTACAAATGGGGAAGATCTCAAAAAGAACCCCTGGAGCAAAGCATGCAGCCACTCAGGTGAAACCCCATTAAGTAAAGACCAGAAGGACTCAAATCAAACCCATTATTATTTAGGACCGCAAGGAACAACATGCGGCTGTTACAAATGCAGAAGCCAAAACAGAGAACACACTAGTCTGTAACAAGGACGCCCAGACAGAGGCATTGTCCTCTAGCATCACGACCGATCAGACAGTTCATGAGAAGGAAACGCAGGCTATAGGAACCAGATGTCACAATAAGGAGATCCAGGTATATCTCCAGCCCAAAAATGCTATGATGGACAATGATCTGAGGATAGTGAAACTTCAAAAGGATTCGGCACAGGCCCTAAAACAATAGAGAAGCTCATAGAGGAAACTATTCCTTAGGAGAAATATCAAAAGTTACAGCAGCAGGTAAAGAACATCAATGCATCAGAGAGTGAGGCCTTCGATAGATGGCGAAGGGCATAGGAAAAAGTTAAAAAGGTAACCAATAGACTAGACACAGTTATGAGTCAAATGGATACCTTATGTTCTCTATATACTAATGTTCTAGCATGTAGGGCACCTGCCAAAAACTATGCTTTGTTTTTTATGGAAAGGTATTTACAATTGAAAATTAAGGCTGTCAAGGTAGGGGTGCCTATAGAGTTAAAAACTTTTGATGATTTCATAAAATGCTATAAGCATTATGGGGTGAAAGTCTAGTGATTGCTATGTGAGTTTTATTTGCATAATCTTGTGTTGGATGGTGAAACGGAAGAGAACCCTAGCCCTTTTGTGGGTGATATCCAGCTTCAGGCATTCATCTCTTTTGCTGTTAACTAGATAAAGTGGCTTAAAGCCCACAATACCTTCCAGAGACAGGATAACGGGTTAGATTTGTGGGTAAGGGGTGAACCTAGAAGGCCATTGCAACTGTGGAATAAGCATAGAAGCTTAATGAGAAAGAAGGGTGTGATCCAGACACTGGAACCCATTCACAAAGCAGTTGTCTAGCAAGGGGTAGAATACTTCCTAGCTATCAAAGACCTTGCCATAGCAATAGCCAAACTCTGATACAAGACTTCCAATCAAAATTTCCAAGATAGAGAGCCATTCAATTATGAAAATTTTAAGCTAGCTGCTGATCGCCTGACTACCTATGGTAACCTCATCTTGAGAGAAGGCCCGTATTGGTTAGGCTGTAGGTTTCAAATTCCAATCATCTGGTATCCTGCACCAGGGTATAAGGCCCTATATGAATTGCCTGAAGCCCAAACAAGGTATATTTTTGAAGTTTTAGCTAGAAATCATGGCTTTAGACCACTGCATGAAAATCCTTCTCCAGCCTATTCCCTAACTTCCTTGCATGTCAATTACAATGCTTTCATGAGGGCATGAAAAAGGGTAAGCAGGGAGGTCTATTGAGCATTCAAAGAGGTATGTGTTTACCATCTATTTCTTTATCTTTTCCTTTAAATCATAACTTCTTTACATTTTAAGATGATAATATGTTAAAGGATTATGATAGAATTAAGGAGATTTGTGATTGATGTAAAATGATTAATTATTGTCTCTTTCTATGCAGAAAGTGAAGAAAATGGAAAATCGATATTCCAAAGGAAAAGACAAAGTAGAACCAACTGTTGTCCCTTTGACAGGAAACCACATCCAGATGAGGAAATCAAGATCGGAGTGCATGGACCAGGAAAAGGAAGAAGAAACACGGTATCAGCGCAAGAGGACAAAACGATAACTGAAGATTAAAGATATGGCGAATCCCTTAGGATCCTTTGATCCTGAGGGATCGCTACCTCAATACTTATCTGTATTTTTGATACTTCTGCCTGGCCATTATAAAAAGAGACAGCGCTGCTAGCCCAGGGGATGGATATTATTGTTGATTTGTAGAATTTACTGTTGTAATCTGAACTTTGATCATTCACTCTCTTTAGAGAGGGATAGCTATAACTTTACCTTTATGATTAATATATAACTTAGTTGTTTTTCCATTATCTGATCTTGGAGTAACCGTAGTAGTGCTTCCGTGGTGGCTAAGGGCCTGGCCCTAGTGGAACACTTGTTTCTTGTACCATTATTTTCCGATTACAGTCGTGTGTGGTTTGATTTCCTTTGCATTCCTTTAAATTCGTTGTATTTAGTAATCTTTTGTTCCTGAACATTTCATTGACTCTCTCTGTTATATCGAATTCATAATTGAAATAACAAGATTATTATTTGCAACTGAAAATGTTATGTTGTTCATTCTGAAATAATATCGCACTGTCTAATTCGGATATTGTTGTTCATTTACAGATTGATATTTCCTTTCATTTACAGATTGATATTGTTATTCATTTACAAATTGATATTGTTGTTCATTTAACTATGGTTCACTTACAATTGCGATTTTTGTTCATTTAATTGTTGTTCAGTTATAATTGCAATTGTCGTTCCCTTATATTTGTGGTTAATGTCCCGCATGGTAGAATAAGATTACTGATTCTATAGTCGCTATGTGTTCACACTTAATTAAGTTTTTTGTTCAATTTCTATTTTGGTTTGTTGTTCCTTTCTTAGATTTTTGTTCAAACCCTTTATTAGTTTAGATTGTTGTTCAATTCCTTTATTAGTTAAATATTGCTTTCGGTTAAGATTGTTGCTTAAATTAGTTCTGTAGATTAAGCTTTGTTGTTTGATCTTTTCAATAGGTTAGTTTTTGTTCCTTTTCTGCAAATTGAATTGTCATTTCCAACATTTGCTTTGGTGTGGATAGAAAGATCTACAACTGTAGCGAACATTGACTACTGCTATCTAAGTTATCAGATTGGAGGTCTTGTCCATAACTGATTTACATTTACATCAGTTTACAGGGGAAAGAGTTATCATTATTGCATCCTTGACTGATGATTGTTGTCATTTCTTGAGTGAATGATTTAGTTACAAAGTATTTAAGTTTCTTGCCATTACAATTAGAGTTTGTTTCTAGCATTCAGTTACTTTTGTAAGCACTATATTGCAAACATTACTCTTGAACAAGTGACCGCCTCAGACTGAGTACACTTTTGAGATAAAAAATCATACCTAGATTGATAATTAATGTGAAGGTAAATAGAGGTTAAAAAGACCCTTTTTACAGCTCAACATACCCTACGACATATTATTAGATAGCTATAATGAAGATTTTAACTATGTACAGAAATTACCTGCAAACGAAATCTAAAAACAGAAAATAAACATGACGAGAATATAAAACAAATACACAGATATTTTCGCCTGGATACCACATTGATTTTTCATTTTGTTCCTTTCAATGTTACAATACATATATATACATGTCCAAGTATTCATAAATCCCAATCCATTAACCCTGTATTAGAACATAACCATAGTTCCCTTGACCGGATCTACAAAATACCATGGACAGAAAACCATCATGCCCAAAACCACATGCAAAACTCATGGAAAAAACCATAGGTAGGTTCCCCCACCTAATATGCGGTCCAAAAAAAAATTCCCGAGGTGTTGCCCTGAACCCTGTGCAAGGGGGCTACTTGTGGAAAGAATATAACACACACTCAACATTCTCCCGCTCGTTGTTTTCTTTTCCACATAGGGGGTCACAGGAGAGCTTAATCATTGGTCCAGCCTTGCAACGCCCATTATTTCTTTACACCATGAAAACTTCTCAGTACTCACAGACTTCATCAATGCATCTGCAACATTCTTCAAAGTGTCCACCTTTACTAGTAACACCTTTTTTCCCTCAACCATATCCCTCACAAAGTGGTACTGAACATCAATGTGCTTTGTCTTTGAGTGATAAACAAGCTTCTTTACCAAGAAACTTGCACTTTGTTTGTCACGGTCTATCCTTATAACTCAATGTACTAACCCCTACTTAAACACAATCTTTACAACAAAACTATTTTCTTTCTTTCATGAGTGTCTGCCATGTATTCTATCTCTATAGTTGAAAGTGTCACTACAGATTGTCTCTTGCTCATCCAACTAACTACTCCTCCAAATAGGTTAAATACATACCCACTCGTAGATATTATTTGATCTAGATATCTAGCCCAGTCTACGTCAACAAAGCCACAAATGTCCAAAAATCACTAGTGCCATGCAAATACCTGAAAACCCGCTTCATTGTTGTCCAATGCTCCTTCCCTGGTTTTGACAGAAACCTGCTCAATACTCCCATTGCATGTGCAATGTTTGGTCTAGTATAGACCATTTCATACATCACGCTACCAAATGAACTTGCATATGGAACATGGGACACATCCTCTTCCTCTTTTTGTGTCTTGGGACACTGTTCAGTAGATAACTTCACACCTACAGGAATATGAGCCTTCAATGGTTTACTATCTTGCATATTAAACCTTTGTAGTATTGTCTCGACATACTTCCTATGGTTTAACTAGAGCTTCCTCTTTGCCTGATCTTGTCTAATTTCCATGCCAAAATATATTTTGAAACACCAAGATCCTTCATGTCAAATTTGGAGGACAATTGGGTCTTCAAATCTTGGACAATTTCTTTGTCATTTCCAATTAGCAACATATCATCCACATAGAAGACTAGATAAATAACACGGTCGCTAATTAATTCAAAATACACAATGATCCGCTTTGCTACTGGTGAATCCAAGTCCCTGTATATATGTATCAAATTTATGATACCACATCCTTAGTGATTGTTGTAACCCATACAGAGACTTTTTTAACCTACATACCAACTCTTTCTTTCCCCTCACCACAAAGCCTTCATGTTGCTTCATGTAAATATCTTCTTCCATATTCCTGTGAAGAAATGTTTTCTTCACATCCATCTCTTCTACCTCAAAATCAAAAGCAACAATAATAGATAAAGGTAATATAATAGAAGATACCTTGGAAATATGAGAAAAAATATCACCAAAATCAATTCTTGGCACTTGGGAATAACCTTTTTCTACCAACCGAGCTTTGTATTTCTCCACCTTTCCTTCTGCAATCATCTTCTTCTTAAACACCCATTTTCTTCCAATGGGTTTCCTTCCATCTAGAAACTCCACCAGATCGCAAGCCTTATTTTTGTCCAAAGATGTCATTTCATCAACCATAACCTCTTTCCAGAGTTTGTCATCCTCTGAATCTACTGCCTTCCTGACAGTTCTGGAATCATCATTAGTAATAGATAAATCAAAATTTGAACAGAAAGCAGATGGAATGTACCTTTCTAGATCCCTTCTTTCTTGAATTGATCTTCTCACAGTTGGAGTTTGTGTCTCTTCTTCTTCTGATTCATGTTCTGTTGTAGAGTTCGATTCTTCCTCCTTTAGCTCAAACTCTATCTTCTCAGGTTCCTTTTGTAGGACTTCATGTTTAATAACATCTTTCACCTCTCTAAACACCACATCTCGGATGTACACAACCTTCCTTGTTTCTGGGTTCCAAAGCTTATAACCTTTTAAACCATCCTTTATACCTAATAAAGATGCCCCTTTCATATTTACTATCCAACTTCGTTCTTTTCTCCTTTGGAACATGTACATATGCATCACAACTAAATACCCTCATATGTGAAAGACAGGGTTTCTTACCAGTCCATACCTCATTCACAGTCTTATCCTCCAGTGTTTATGAAGGTGATGTATTAACCAGGTGACACACTGTGTCCATCGCCTCTGCCTAGAATTCTTGTCCTAACCCGACACCACTAAGCATGCTTCTTGCCTTTTCCATCAATGTCTTGTTCATTCTTTATGCAACTTTGTTTTTATACGTTGTGAATGGAGAAGTATTTTTCCATGCTATACCACACTTCTTACAGAACTCTTAAATTCCTTCTTGCATAACTCTCCACCATTATTTGTCCTCAACACCTTTATGTTCTTCCCAGTCTGGGTTTCCACCAAAGCCTTAAATTATTTAAACTTGTCAAAGACTTCAACTTTCTTCCTAAGGAAATATATTCATGCCCTGGGCCCCAGATATGTTATCATATTTTCTATGCAAACCTTTCATTTACAAGCTATATTCATACCCTTACAACATAATTTGTAACTATCATATTACCAATTTTCCCTAAATGCATTCATTTTACCTTGTGGTTAATTATTAATGATTTCTTGTATTTTTAATGATTAAATGAGTTTTTAATGTGGTTTTATCAATGATGGTTCACTAATATGGTTATGTGGCCAAGGATCATGTTTGAATATGAAAAAATCTATCTCTGTATCAGTTCAACAGTCTAGTACTTAATTCTGCACTTGCACAAATGGAGGAAAAATAATTCAAAATTATAAAATATGTTTTTATTTTTTCTAGCATGGCAAATTAAGTGTCACATGGACCTAATATGATGGCACAGGCCTTGGAATATACCAAGCTCACACATTGGATCCTAGCACATGATTTAAGTTACAACCAAAAATAGGTGACAGTTTTGGAACTGCCATGCTTTTCCTCGATTTCCGTCCAAATTGTGGAGAATCAAAAGAATATGGAAAATGGGTTTCTATAAAACATAGAAATTTAATTGGATCTCAAACCATTTCTAAAAATGAAATACGATTTAAAAATTATAGCTAGTTCTTCGAAGAAGTTTGGTATAAAATTTATGCAAAACCCAGATTGGAAAAAGATTCAAACAATCATCTTTGGGTGCAATTTACGAGGCCATGGAAGTGAATTAGGAAATTCCAAGATAAATTTTTGTTCATAGTATAACAAATTAGACTCCATATAAATATATTTCAAAAATACACCATGGTCAAGAAGAAATGGTTAGTTATTTAACACCAATTTGTATGAAATTGCAAAAAAACCAGAATGATGAGATTTTCCTCGAAAATTATAAATTCGTTTTCTGAGTTAAGGGAATTGGATCTTATCTTTCCCTAATGATTTTTATGTATAAATAAGGTATCAAATGACAGAGATAAGCAGGAGTTTGTTCATTATTGTAATAGAGGAGATCAATGATTAGTTTTTGGAGAGATTTAGAGAGTTGATTTGTAATAGAGATTTTTGATGTGAATAAAGAATTGATGGTTGTTGAATTGTGGTACATCTTCTTAGCTTGATCTGAGATTTTATTAGAAACAATAACTTCCTGGGAAGGGCCCCACAGTGTGAGTAAGTGTTGTTATGCTTCATGTGTTTGGTAGATTAGTTTTACATCTAGCAATTTAGTTTTATTTTGCAATGCACTTATGTTAGATAAAACTTAAATCTATTCACTTTCATGATCTCAATTTAGTGTTTAGTACTTCCATTTAGGTTTAAGAAGTGAATTACATTTGATTGCATATTTTATTTGATGTTTTCTTTCAATTTTCATTAGATGTGTATTTCACATAGTATTAGTATTAGATTTGTTTGTTTTTTCTTATAGTTGTCGGCATTTACTTTTATGTAGTGTGTTTAATGGGTTTTCATCACTATAGAATTAAAACCACTGAAGTCTCAAGAGATAATAAGTTACATATATATGAAACCACATGAACATTGTTAATGAAAGATTGTGGTTCAAAACCTGATAAGCATTAGAGTCTCATAATCCAGTGGCAAGTGATAATCCTTAGTGATTAGTTCTTTCTAATGTTAGTTGTTAGCATAGGTTAGAATAGGCTCTAATATTGCATTTCTTATGATTGCATCTCTAAGTCATACGATCCAAGATTAAATAATTAAATGTTGGAATTAGAATACATATAATTCCACCAAAATTTTGGCGTCGTTGTTGGGGAGATGCTAAAGGGATTAGAGCATACGGTTTCTTTCACAAGTTTTCTATGTGATCTTAGTTGCAGGGCAACCAGCGGGTGGAGAAAGATGGTAAGTCGTGAGTGAAGAGCTACACATCCACTTTGGTTGGGGGTCGATCCAAAGTATGGTTGTCTCTAATTGATTTTCTAGTTTCTTTTTCATATGCATAGAATTAAAGGTAGGATCTAAAGCCTCCTTTTTCTTTGCAAGTGTGTTTTAATTTAGATTGATTCATGGAAAGAAGAGAAGCCTAACTTGTGTGAAAAAATAACTTGGTGAAAACGGAGTCTTGGTAATTAACAACCAACAAATAAATATTCAAGGATGATCAAGAGTTTGGAAGAACTCTCTCAAATCCTAGCAACAACTGGGGTCTCTTCTTCTCAGGAAGAACAAATCTTGACAGTAGCCAAGAAATTGTCTACCTTCCTAGAATCGATAGAAGAACAACAACTCCATGAATGGCATCCACATGAAGATCTTTACTCTTGAAAACTTGTTGAGGAAACTGAAGAATCATGGACCGCGGCTGATGGAGAGCAAGAATTATATCCTGAGATTGAAGAATTTTTGACATGCCTATCTACAGATCCTCTAAGCACACAAGAGGATAATCACCTAATGCTAGAATATCTGCATGGCATGGTAAAGGAGGATATGCCAAATGAGTGAAATAAAGAGGTAAACCAAGAGCATTTTGATTTTATTGAAAGTTTGTTTCAAGAAACTATAAGGCCATACCACTCCTTCATTCTTCCTTACTTCTTGACATCAACATTAAAAAAAATGGTTCTTCATGCTCAGGTATCCATTGAAGATTAAATTCTAAACTTGAGTATAAATGCATTTTTATACTTGTTACATACATGGTTACATTGGAAATACTCCTATAGTTGAGGAGAGGGATTTATTTTTCTCAAGTAGAGTAGGATAATAAATAAATAAATAAATTTTGCATATAATAGTTAGTTTAGTTCTAAAATATAATGCAACATCTTTCTCATTTATTTTGTATAAGTGGGGATGTTAACAAATAAAAAGAAATTAGTTGCAAATGGGAGATATATGTTCATATTGCATATTTTGTTGGGGTCTCTTTTAGATGCATATTGTTTTAATGAATATTGTCACTCAGTCTTATTTCAAATAGTGGCCTGGTTCAACTATTAATTTTCTTTCCCACTTATTATTTCTTTTTGATAGTTAGATTTGTTTCTAGTTTTTCCTTTTAATAAAGTAAGCTATGAGCATTATGTTTGGAATATTATGTGAAGTTGGAAATGATTGCATTGCAACATTGTCTAGTATTGCATACCAATTTTTTAGTATCATATTTTATCTAACTAGTATCGAGAATTCCGATACCAAATTGATATTTTGCAAGGAAAAATAGGATTCAAGGATATTGTTCATTTGGGATGATTAAATGCTGGAAGAATATTTCAAAAGCAGAAAAGACATTGCCATCAACACTTAGGGGAGTAGTTGATGATATCTTTATTTTTTTCCTTAAGTTGTTAAAAATGTTGTATTCATGCTTTATCATTAAGACATCTATTTCATGAAGATGATTGAATAAGCAATCATTTTCATAAAAGTTGAATTAAATGATAATTCCAAACCATTCATAGTTGATATACCTTTTCTTTTTTTGGAATTTCATTTCTCTTATTCATATAGATTTCTAATTATCAATACAAAATAGTTTCTCAAAATATAGTTACCAAAACATATTAAGGGGATTAAAACAAAGTTAAGAGGTCCATACAATGATACCGATGAAAAATAAACTTGAATACTATAACCATAACGTCAAAGCATGACATCTGAAGCATCTTTATTAAGACTTGCAAGAGAGTTATTGAAGTCTCTACTCATAGTGGGACACTGCTTTAAAGGCAAAAGCATACATAGAAACTATTTTTAGTAGGGATTTAGGTTTCTTTTGGTTATTCTTTGGCAGCCTCATCCATCTCACATTAAAATGACTCATTCATGATATGTCCTTTGAGTACCTATAAGTACCTTATGCGTCTAAGATGTTATGCAGGTAATCTAGGCCACTCTGAAAGGTATCATCCTGTGTCTTTAAGAGGCTTTCTGAAGTCTCTCCCTCATCTACCAATTTCAAAATTAATATCCATAATCTAAACTTAAAATGGTAGGAAGCATGGAACTAGATCCTTCATTGTAAAATAGGTTTAAGAGGTTAACCCTTCGAGGCTATGGACGCCTGCTGGCAGCGGGTATTGCACTGTGATACCACTATGAAAACCCATCGGAGCTATGGATTCTCGTGGGAAATGGGGCATTTTTCCTAAAGAATTTTCAACCAAACCAAGGCCTTTGTCTACACGTATGATGGTTACTTTATAGTGTTAAAATAAAAAGGAAGCATGCATGGATAAAGTCAAGGATAAAAATGAACTCTATAAATTTTCTACTAAAGATTGGATTTAAGGTAACCTTGAGTCCTCTATCATTGGTTTTTCATCTATATCTAAGATTTAATTATCTTAGAAGTGGGACCTATGATCACAGAGAATTAATATAATTCAACTGCAAAGCTTATCTGTAATACTTGGATAACTATAAGACTTTGGGATTTGATTAGTAATAACTAAGTTTTCATTAGTTCATCATTCATTGTGATCCTAAAAAGCCTCCTACTTACAAAGAAGGAGAGCACCTTAAATTTATAAAAGGTTTCTTTTTCTTGAGCATTAAAATGTTAATAATTGATGAAATCATATGTAATGAGTGTTTTGGAATTTATTTTATGATTAATGTTATTTTTACATCATTTTAATAAATCTGAGATGATTTATTTTTGTTCAGTATTCATCTCATTAGTTCCATTATTTATTTATTTTTCCTTTATACTAGATCCATTTCAACAACCCTCCTCACTTCTCAGTACCTCACTTTATTGCACGAGGACACGCAAAACCTCAGGCATGGGGGAATGGTTGTTGGGGCCTTTTCAACATCTTCATTTCATTCTCTTTAGCTTCCTTAAACATATCAGATTGGAACTCATCAATTCCAGCTATTTCCACTTCATTCCAGACTCTCAGCTTTACTCTACCTCATCTTTCACTTCATACAACTTCCATTGCAGCCTGTAGTACAAATCAAAGTTCAAAAGATATACTTGAGGTAAAACATGTTTAAAGGATCTTTAGCTCACTAAAATTTAAGCAATCTTGGTGATTAACCACTTATTATTTATTCACCTTTCTTAAGCCACAATTTCCAAATCCATTAATGCATATTCTAGTTCCAATTCCATATTTATTTAGTCATTATCTTCATTTGTCACCGTATATCATCCATCATTCCTTCCTAGTCCATATTTTGTTTGCATGAGGAAATGCAAAGTCTTAGGTATGGGGGGGATGTTGGGCCCCATATATGTTATCATATTGGCCATCTAAACCTTTCATTTTCAAGCCATATTCATATCCTTATAACATATTTTGTAACTATCATATTACCATTTTTCCCTAAATGTATTCATTTTACCTTGTGGTTAATTATTAATGATTTATTGTATTTTTAATGATTAAATGATTTTTTAATGTGGTTTTATCAATGACTATTTAATAATGTGGTTATGTGGCCAAGGAGCATGTTCTAATATGAAAAATTCTATCTTTGTATCAGTTTAGCAGTCCGGTATTTAATTTTGCACTTGCACAAATTGAGGGATGTTGGGATCACGATCGCCGTTACACCAAAACCCACTGGTGTTAGTAAACGGACGCATCACCAGAGTTAACGGATCCTCGAGAGGTGGTTAGTCCATGTCACGAAAAACATGGGGAGTTCTGGATTATCCAATGCCCAACAATCTCCCCCCCAGCGTGAGCCGGATGTGATTCGAACTCGAGACCTTTGGCTCTGATACCACTTGTTGGGATCATGATTGCCATTACATCAAAACCTGCAGTCGTTAGTAAATGGATGCATCGCCAAAGTTAACGGATCCTCGAGAGGCGGTTAGTCCATGTCACGAAACACACGGGGAGTGCTGGATTATCCAATGCCCAACAATAATGTTGACACCTAATCCTTGTGATTGGGTGAATATATGTAAATAGATAAATAAGAAATATGAACAATCATCAGGATATGAACTGAACAGTCTCTCCCTCATGTATATAATGAAGACCTACCTGATGGAATAATACACGAATCATTTTTGCCTTATGGAGTTACTGCCTGGCCTGACATGGTATCAGAGCCAGCGCCTTTTTTTAGCTTTTATGCCCTTTTTAACTCCCTATTCTTCTCCTTCACTCCTCTGCTCTCCATTCAAAATAGCCTTCCATACAAAGCGTTGTCTCTCCATTCAAAAACACTTCATGTTCATAAATGTTGGTAGCCTGCTCCATGCAGTCACCTGAACGTTGTTGCCACAGTCACCTGAACGCTGCTCCACGCAGGTTATCAGGTTCCTCTGCTGAATATTCCAAAACCAATTTTAGTTCCAATGCTGAGACGGTTTCGATTTCTCTGTCATTTTTCTCTGTCACGACATCTTCCACCTTTTTCCATTGATGTCCGATGAACCTTCTCCTGTAAACTCTGGAAACTCTGTGTTAATTCTTTGAAAGAAAATTTCTGAAATGTATGAAGTTGATTGTTGCCCTGAGTAATGAGTTGAAGCTGCCATAACAATCGTGCACAGTCGTGGGGGTGAAGATCATTTTATTTTATTGAATGAATGCTGGTTGAAACTCCTGCTTTGGTTCATATGTGCTGAAGAGAGCAGCGTATGATGGAATGCTTCTTCTTTGAAATGGAATAGTTCAATCAAATCACTGTGTGAATCCTGCGTTAATGTTATGTTGGGAAATTTTAAATGATATGCTGCATGAATCCTTGAAAGCCATATGATAGCTGCAATCCTTTTATACATGGTCATCATGTGCTGGTGTTCCTTTCTTTCTTGAAGGTCGTTCTGTGAGTGAAGTGGGTATGTTGTATGGTATTCGATATATATTGCAGCCAAACATATTCGATATATATTGTGCGTTGAATATTTTTAAAAGGGTCCATATGGTAGCTGCAATCTTCCACCTTTTTCTATTGCCCTTTCATGTAAAACAATTCAAGAACGTTGTAGAAAAATGATGAGGATGAAATTTGAAAATTTTCTGAGAATTCATAGCTGATCTATGTTTTATATTTTCATGAAAGACAAAGACTGTACATGGAGAAAATTCCCTTTTAAAATGTAAAAAAAAAAAATTACCGCCAGAAGTACAATTTTACTGTATATTGGCAGAAGTATTTTTTCTATCAGAAGAAGTTTTTTTTACAGAATGCATTCAATCATATCCATGGTGGGAATAGTTCTCACTGGCAAGGAGAACTATCCTGAATGGTCCCAGATGATAAAACACACCCTCATTTTCAATGAGTTGTGGAAAGGAGTGTGTATTGGACATGGAGACAATGAACCAGTACAGCCTACCTCAGACAAAGAGCTCGTCATTTGGGAAAACAAGAACAACAAATCTTATGCATTAATCGCAGCATCTGTAAATGAAGAGGTGAGTCACCATATTTCGTCATATTCAACTGCCTTTGAAGCCTTACAAAAGATGAAAGAACTCTATGACTCACATTCTGCACTTGAAGTTGTTCAACTCATGATTAAACTCTTCACTCTTGAACTGCAAAATAATGATCCTCTTGCTCTTGCTTCTGAAGTAAAGTCTATAATGCATGATATAAAATCCACTAAGGTTGAATTGGATATTCCACTTATTGTTTTTCTCAAGGCACTTTATCCTACTTACTCCAATTATCTTGAGTCATTGCAAGCAAATGGAAATCTCAAAGATATAACCTTTGACTCTCTTGTGAAAAATTTTGCTGAAAGAGAGAAAGCTTTTGGAAAGAAGACAACCCCTGAATCTTCTGAAGAGGCTGTGTGCCTTGCTCATAAAGAAAAGCATCCTGCTCAAGATTCTATAAGAGGAAGAGGTGGTCGAAGAGGAAGAGGAAGATATTTTAGAGGCAGGGGGCAGACATTCTCAAGGAGAAAAGGCAGATTTGCACTACATACGTTGCAAAAGAAATGGATCACATGATGCCTCTACATGCAAGCTACCATGGGACAAAATTGAGCAAAAAAGAAACCAACAGAAAGGTAAAACTGATGATACAAACAAAGGTAAAGCACCTGAATCCACTCACTATGTTGTGGCACAATGTAACATTGGAGTAAACGAAGATTTATTTAATGCTTCACTTGCTTCTTCGAAAAATGATTGGTTGCTTGATTGAGGAGCAACTTGCCACATGACTCATAGAAAATATTTTTTTGAAGATTTCACTGATAATGTTGATGGAGCAGTATACTTTACAAACCAATTAAAAATCAAGCCATCAAGGCTTGGCACAATCAGGCTTAAACTGCCTGGTCTTCCAGACTTTCTTCTGCATCATGTTCTATATCTCCCACAGCTCTAGAGAAACTTGTTGTCCTTGGTCCACATCCACCAGCAAGGTCACTCCATTCATATGTTTGATGGAATTCTTGAGGTAAGAAAAGCATCTGACCACTCACTTGTCAGGAGGTGAATAGAAGAAGAAAGGTATCTCAAGATGCAAGGAACCTCTACTCATACACAAAATTTCTCATACAATTCTCATCATGAAGAAGCTACACTTCCATCGAGTTTATTATGGCATGCTATATTTGGACATTTTAACTATGACAGTCTCCACTTATTGAAGAAAAATGGTGTTGCTGGTTTGCCTACAATTCCTAGGAAACTTAAGCAATGTGATGCTTGCATTCTAGGAAAGCATAGCAAACAATATTTTCATGATTCACATTCAAGAGCACATAGAAAACTTGAAATCATTCATTCAGATTTATGTGGTCCAATGCCTGTTCCTTCTGAAAATGGAAATAAATATATCATGACATTTATTGATGAATACACCAGAATGTGTTGGGTTTATTTATTGAAGAACAAATCTGATGCTTTTCAAACATTCAAGAATTTTCATAAATGTATTGAAAATGATGCACAATCTCATATTAGGTCTATTCGCACTAATAATGGAAAATAATACACATCAAATGAATTTGAAAACTATCTTCACCAACATGGGATCAAACATCAAACAACTGTGCCTTATAATCCCCAACAGAATGGTGTAGCTGAAAGAATGAATAGGACAATCTTAAATATGGTACGATCCATGCTCTTCTTCAAAAATGTAAAGATAATGTTTTAGGCTGATGTTGTTCTATGTGCTGCATATATAAAGAATAGATGTCCATCTAATGCTATAAGAAACAAGACTCCATATTAAATGTGGTATGGACATGTTCCTTCGGTAAAGCATCTCAGGGTCTTTGGTTCCACCTGTTATGCCTTGATACCAAAGGTACATAGAAACAAACTTGGTGCTAGCATTTGTAAGTGTATCTTTCTGGGGTATTCAAACACCTCCAAAGCATACCGCCTCTATGATGAAGTAAATAAGAAGTTTGTTGTATCTGGAGATGTAATTTTTCTTGAATCATCCAAAACTTACAATGTTGTTGAGCAGAAACTTGATCACTTGGATAGATTCGTAAAAGCAAAATCATTTCAAGAATTTGATAATCAGATTCCACATCTTGAAGGGGGGGTTCCTATACTAGATCAACATGTGGAATCTTCTTCTGAAGAACACTCTTTCCTGCCTGAAACTCCAACAACGGATGCTTTAAGTGATGTGATTTATAAAATTGGGAGACTCAATCTTGATTCAGCCCCAACTCAATCAACGGAGCGGCCTGGACCATCTGAAAAAGGTCCCCCAAAGTGGCTGACAAAGACACTTGAAAGTGTTCATCCTGATGAGGTTGGAAAGACAGGAACTAGAAATTCAAACCGGCAAAATGGAGGTTATGTGGATGACTCTAATTCACCTGTTGATATGGATGTTTCTTATGATTGTGAATTGAAATTGTCTCCATATTTTGAACCAACTTCCTTCAAAGAAGCTGCTTCTCATGATGAATGGAAAGAAGCAATGTAAAATGAGTATGATGCCCTCATAAAGAACGACACTTGGAAGCTGGTTGATCCTCCATTAGGAATCAAACCAATTGGATGCAAGTGGGTCTACAAGAACAAGTATAAAGCTGATGGCTCACTTGACAAGCACAAAGCTAGGCTTCTGGCAAAAGGTTTTGCACAGAAGGAAGGGGTCGATTATGAGGAGACTTTTGCCCCCACAGCAAAATGGGCTACCATCCGGACCCTCTTTGCACTAGCAGCTCAGAACGGTTGGAAAATCCACCAAATGGATGTAAAAACTACTTTTTTAAATGGAGATCTAAAAGAGAATGTTTTTATGTCCCAACCTGAAGGATTTGCTGTAAAAGGACATGAACATAAAGTATGCAAACTGGTGAAGTCCTTGTATGGCCTCAAACAAGCACCGCGATCCTGGTATGAAAATCTAACTGAGCATCTTCTAAAACTCAATTTCAAACATTAAGATCTTGATGATGCAACTTTATTTGTCAAGAAAGTTGGAAAAACAGTTATATATCTTGTGCTATATGTAGATGATCTTTTGATGACAGGGAACAATGAAAGCTACATTGCATCCATAAAGAAGGAATTGGGGAAAAGTTTTGAAATGACTGATTTGGGCTATGTTCATTACTATCTTAGCATTGAAGTAACCCAACATCCGAAGTCCATATTTATTTCTCAAAAGAAATACATTGGAGATCTGTTGAATAGGTTTGGCATGACAGAATGCAATCCTCTTACTACTCCAATGGAACAAAACTTAAAGCTCACATCTATTGAAGGAAAAGAATTTGAGGATGCAACAAAGTATAGACAACTTGTAGGAAGTCTCAACTACCTAACTACTACCAGACCAGACATTACATTTGCTATTGGAATCCTCTCCAGGTATATGCAAAATCCTTGTGAGGGACATTGGTCTGCTGCAAAAAGAGTTCTAAGGTGCTTGAAGGGAACTCAAGACTTTGGAATCAAGTATACACAGGTGGATGACTTTAGCTTGATTGGACACTCTGATTCAGACATCAATGGAGACAAAGAAACTGGGGTATCTACTTCAAGATATGCTATGAGTCTTGGATCAGGAGCTGTCTCCTGTAGATCACGCAAACAATCAGTTCCAGCAGATTCCACAACAGAAGAAGAATACATTGCAGCAACTGAAGCAACAAAATAAATTTTGTGGCTCAGGAAAATTATTGAAGATTTGCAGGTAAAACAAATACAATCAACTCCACTCATGATTGAAAATACCTCTGCAATAAAGTTGGCCAAGAAATCAAAGTTCCATGATCGAACGAAGCACATCAATACTAAATATCATCTGATGCGACATCATGTTGAGGCCAAAACAATCCATCTCCGTCATTGTTCCACAAATGAGCAAATTGTAGACATCTTCACCAAAGCACTTGGAAGAGAAAAGCTTGAATGATTCATAATGATGCTTGGACTCACCAACATCCCTTCAAATTAGGGGGGAATGTTGACACCTAATCCTTGTGATTGGGTGAATATATGTAAATAGATAAATAAGAAATATGAACAGTCATCGAGAGATGAACTAAACAGTCTCTCCCTCATGTATATAATGAAGGCCTACCTGATGGAATAATACACGAATCATTTTTGCCTTATGGAGTTACTGCCTGGCTTGACAAGGGAAAATAATTCAAAATTATTAAATATGTTTTTATTTTCTCTAGCATGGTAAATTAGCTACCACATGGACCTAATATAATGGTAAAAAAATTGGGATACCCATCTCACACATGGGATCCTAACACATGATTTAAGTTACAACCAAATATAGGTGACAGTTTTAGAATTGCCATGTTTTGCCTTAATTTCCGTGCAAATGGTGGAGAATCACAAGAATCTGGAAAATGGGTTTCTATAAAACATAGAAATTTATTTTGAAATAAAATTGTTTCCAAAAATTAAATACGATTTAATAGTTATAGCGGGTTCTTCGAAGAAGTTTGGTATAAAATTTTTGCAAAACCCAAATTGGAAAACGATTCAAACAATCATATTTGGCCGTTATTTCTGAGGCCATGGAAGCGAATCAGGAAATTAAAAGAGAATTTTTTATTAATAGTATAAAAAATTAGACTCCATATAAAAAACTTTCCAAAATACATCATGCTCAAGAAGATATGGTTAGTTCTTTAACACCAATTTGTAGAAAATTGCAAAAAATCTAGAATTATGAAATTTTCCTCTAAAATTGTAAATTCATTTTCTGAGTTAAGGGGATTGGATCTTATCTTTCCCTAATGAATTTTATATATAAATAAGGTCTCAAATGACAAATACCAAAAGGAGTTTGTTCATTATTGTAATAGAGGAGATCAATTATTAGTTTTTGGAGAGATTTGGAGAGTTGATTTGTTACAAAGATTTTTGATGTGAATAAAGAATTGATGGTTGCTAAATTATGGTACATCTTCTTAGCTTAATTTGAAAGTTAATAGCAGAACTAACTTCCTAGGAAGGTCCCCTAAGTGTGGGTAAGTGTTTTTATGATTCATGAGTTTTGTAGATTAGTTTACATCTATCAATTTAGTTTTATTTTGCAATGAATTTATGTTAGATAAAACTTGGATCTATTCGCTTTCATGCTCTCAATTTAGTGTTTACTACTTCCCTTTAGGTTTAAGAAGTGAATTCCATTTGATTGCATTTTTTATTTGATGTTTCTTTCAATTTTCATTAGATTTGTATTTACATAGTATTAGTATTAGATTTGTTTGTTTTTTGCTTATAGCTCCTGACATTTACTTTTATGTAGTGTGTTTAATGGGTTTTCATCACTATAGGATTAAAACCACTGAAGTCTCAAGAACTAATAAGCTACATATATGAAACCACATGAACATTGTTAATGAAAGATTATGGTTCAAAACCTGATAAGCATTAGAGTCCCATAGTCCAGTGATAAGTGATAGTCCTTATTGATTAGTTATTTCTAGTGTTAGTTGTTAACATAAGCTAGAATAAGCTCTGATCCTGCATTTCTTGTGCTTGCATCTCTAAGTCTTACGATCCCAGATCCGATAAATAAATGTTGGAATTATAATACATATAATTCCACCAACACAATGTATTCCTTGAGAACTCATCTATAAATGATACATGGTACACAAACTTACCCAATGATGGAACCGACACAGGTCCAAACACATCAATGTGCACAAGATCTAATACCCCTTTCACCCTCTTAGCACCAAAGGGGAAACTCACCTGATTCTGCTTCCCATATACACAATGTTCATAGAAATTGAAATATAGAGAGAAATTAGACATGCCTTCTACCATACTATTACCATGAAGTATTTGAAATCCCTTCTCTCCAATATGGTCTTTTCTCCAGAGACCACTAGATTTTCTGCTCCACTTGTTGGAACCACAGAATTTTTGCACTCATCAATAACAATACTACCCATAACCTTGTACAAAGTTCCAATCCAAACTCCCCGCATCAATACCAGTGCTCCCTAAACCATCTTGCAGGTATCTTTCTCGAACATTGTTTTTACACCTGCATCATCCATCTTTCTTACATAAATCATATTTTTGGCCAATGCAGGAATATGCAAAACACCCAAAACCAAGACTACCAGATTGATTTTTCATTATATTCCTTTCAATGTTACAATACAGGTATATACATATAAAAGAATTTATAAACCCCAATCCATTAACCTTGCATTAGAACATAACCATAGTTCCCTTGACCAAATCTACAAAATTCCATGGGTAGAAAACCATCAAGCCCAAAAGCATGTGCAAAACCCATGAAAAAAACCATAGGTAGGTTTTCCCACCTAATATAAGATCCAAAAAATGATTCCAAGGGCGCTGCCCCGAACCCCATTCAGGGGGCTACCACCCCCCGGAAACCTCTTTGTTGCACGTGTGACTAGTCGTGGAAAGAATATAACACACACCCAACATATAAATCATGAATACCAATGCATTACAAATTTGTCCTATTAATAATTTTACATGTAATTGCTCATACTAAGTATGCAGGAGATATTTCTTTTTAATACTATGAAAGATTGTTATTTGAATGAAATAATAAGGATTGGAAACTTACCAGTTTCGTTGCTCTATTTATTTTTACATTTGTGCAAGGTGTTGATGCAGTTTCTCTACAATAATCAACTTTGTCATCGGATGCATCGTGGAGATTAACCAATGCGCAAATTGATGTCTGACGTAATGTATAATCCATTGATCAGTTAATATTTTAATTGTTCCATGGTTTGAGGTGGCAAGGGGGTCATTAACAAGGCCCCACTTTGACACTCGACGTGATGTCAGTGATTAGGTTAAAATTCCCACCATCGTTCGATCATTTTGGGTTGTAGACATGAGGTTAAATCTTGTGCTAGTTATGACCTGAGAAATTTTCAACCATCAAATGGAAACCCTAATGGATGTTGGATAGTATTGAATGGTGAGGGTCCCATTAACACTTCCCTATGTTTCCATTTGATACAACATGTTGTTCGTCAGATTACAAGGCTAGTGATAGTTGGATCAAAACATATTTAATCGTTCGATCATATAGGTAGATGATTCCACGTTTCCAACCAATCTACAAAAAAATTCCCCGAGTTTAGCACAAATTTTATCAAGATTCGAGTAGACATAATCAACTTTCGATGAATATATACTAAAAAATTCAAAAGGAATAAATAAGTAGTACCGTTTGTTTTTTTATTTCTGCAGGAAAATAGCATCAGTTTAGAGAAATAATACATTCTTATATTTCAAACCATTTACTTGTTAACTAGGAGGAGGAGAGGAAGTTTCTAATGTAAGAAAATATAAACACTAATCTATCTTGGAAGAGAGAATGAAAATCCTTTTCATACTAATGTTCTGTATGACCAACAACAAGGATGACATTATTGTTAATCATATAATATTCCAGTATAAAAATTGATGAGCTCGTTTGTTATTAATAACTAAGACATTCATTCATACCCTTTATTATACTAGTGTCATTATGGTAATGAATTAGGTCTCAACAATCACAATTTGATTTATGTCTCATCCTTCATTGAGGCATTCCAAAACCATATATAAATGATTTCATTATTACAATTACTGATTAAGAGATTGTAAAAATTATGGTACTAGTTTAGAAGCACAAGTATGACATTCATCTCAAAGTAAAGTTCAACTAAGACTATTGGGACCATTTATTAGGGATTTTATTTCCCCTTTTATTTCCGCTACATGAGTTTTTAAAATCATACATTTCTCCGCTGCTAGTGAGTGTTGATAGCCCCAATTAATTCATCCACTATCCTGACTAAATAATTTTTTTCACTTTTTCATTCATATATAAGCATGTATTGCAAAAGCTTCATTTTTATTTCATTAAATAATTATGGGATGATTTCACACTAGTATTAGACCCAATACCATTGACGTTGCTCTACTGCCAATAAACATCCATAGCATTGAAAGAGATACCAACATTCCCCATTTTGAAGCAACTTAAAAGATTATGGTATGATTATGCAATGGGATAACTAGTACCACAAATATTGCTTCGCTTCCAGTGAGCATCCATAACTGCGATGGTGTTATCTGCATCCCCCATTTTGAAAAAGGATTAGTTTCCATTAGTCAAGAATATCATGGTTATTAAGGAAGGTCACATGCATAGAGTATATTTATAAATAACCAGTACAACAAATATCCTTAGTATCATTAGATTTTGTGAAGGTCAAATATCGTGTTTATAAATTTAGTACTCATAAGGTAATATAATCTCTCATGATATTCACGTGTAAGAAGTACAAATAAAATAGAGGCATGGTTAAAATCAATGCTCAACATGAACTTTGATGCTAGTGTAGGTATGATGTATGATCCTTTTAGCAAAATTAATTACCCTTCAACCTACTAGTATGAACAAAGTCTTGACTAATATTTTCCAAACTCATGGATATGATATATACTATGGAAAGATTTATAACTCATTCTTGCAATAATCATCTAACATCTTTAATATGTGAGGATTTCATATATATTTCATTCTATGTTTAATATCATAAATCATATGTAGTTTATTTATGTACATGATTTACATACATATGTGTTTTTAATAGCTGAACTTCTCAAAGAAATCATAAAGCCAATGCAACCAAGTTAAAAGCTTATGAGATGCATAGTTCCTATGCTTCATACCTATCAAAAATAGTAATATGTTCAATTGTTGAAAGAAGCAGGGAATTGTTTTTTACGAGGCCTTCATGAAATATGATTGATCGATAACATGAGGAAAAAATTTCAAAATATTTTCTATCCATAACTCAACAAAATCGTGTAGCAATATATGAACTTATGATGGATAAACCCCTTAAATGTTAGTAACATGTTCATGAGAAAAAAATTGGTATGTTTCTATCTCATGGCTATCCTTTTCCTTTGTTTGAAAAATGTCTTCCACAATTGATGGTTGATTGATTAGATTTAGAATATTAGATTGTTGTGCTAAGATCCTCCAGATTAGAAACAAAATGGTTTCATTGTGCTTCAAGATTCATGAATTTTTGCAAGTGAAATGATGAGATTTTATGTTAATTTTATGAGCAATTTAGCATAAATAAGAGACTGAAAAACAACATAAACATGTACAGAACATCATAAAAAACACATTACAATAGGAACATGATAAAGGACTTCACCCCTCCTAGGCTACGTCTCCTTGGTCTAACTTCTAATGGCTTGGGCCTCTCTATTATGCTCAAAGGTGTAAAAATATGTGTTTATAATGCTCAAATGTTTCTAAAACCTGCTCCAATGGCTCCAACATCTCCAAAAATGGCTACTGATCAGGTGCTCAAAATTAGGCTCAAAAATAAAAGTGTTAGAATCTTGATAAACTTAGCTTCATATCGAAGAGCTCGTCATTCTAATTCCAACAATGCGAACGACACTCAAATCCGAGCTCATATGAAGAAGTTAGAGCAAGTCAAAGTTGATGTTGACTTGGACAAATGGCAGGATTGGATGATGGGGCAAGGTCCTTCAGCAAATGAGGAGGCACCAAGTACCAAGCTTCCATTGGCCCTCGTATGTCACAAATCGAATTCGTAGGTAGGTCGACATTAAAAATCGGCCCCTGAGAAGGGAAGGGTTGCAATGCAATAAAGCAGGTGGGAAGGCATTCAAGGATCGGCTGGAAGCGCGATGCGATGGATCAAAATCGTACATCGGTGAAGGGAGGTGTTGCAGAATCGGCCTCGGGAAGGTTTGGGTTGAGATGTGATATCGAAATCACAAATCAGAACACGGTGCAAAGTCTCACATATATAAGACCCCGATACTTCGTCGATTGCAAAAAATGATAGGTTCCTCAGATGCGATGCAACTATAGGATGCAGTATAATGGTCTATCAGGTCTATCGTATCGTAATCGCACATTTCCCGCCTTGTTCATAGAGCATAACCCCGCAGGACTTCGTCAATTGCAATTTGTGATGGATAGTCGGTGCCGACAGATTATGGCTTGCCACACAGCAAAATTCTTGCTCGGTTAGCAAATTTTTGGATTGAAATTGTGGGTTCATGTCAGATGTGGACAAATTTGTGGAATGAATAATGGGAAAACAAGGGGAAGTGATAACTTCTTCAGTTTTTCACCAAATTGGATGTAAAAAGAGGCTACATAGTCATTTTTGGACATTTTGGACTGATTGGAGTAGGTTTCAGAAGCATTTGAACATTGTAAACACATATTTTTACACCTTTTGAGCATAATAGAGAACCCCAAACCATTGGAAGCTCGACCAAGGAGACGTAGCCCAGGAAGGGTGAACTGCTTTATCATGTGCTTATTGTAATGTGTTTTCGATGATGTTCTGTACATGTTTATGTTATTGTTCAATTTCTTTTATGTTAAATTTCTCATAGAAATAAACATAAAAACTCTTCATTTCACTTGCAAAAATTGATGAATCCTTACGCATAATGAAAGCATTTTTTTTATAATCTGAGGAAGATCTTAGCACTACAAACTAATATTCAAAATCATATTAGCCACCTAGCCTCTTTTTGCATCCCATTTGGTCGAAAACTAAAGAATTTATGACCTCTCCTAGTTAGCCCACTATTGACTCCACAATTTGCACCAAATCCAAAATGATCCTACAATTTCGCCCCAAAAAACGCTAAATGGGAAAAAATTTTGCCATGTAGTGGGCCATAAACTATCAACACTGACATCTCCATCACAAATCACAATCAGTGGGAACCGATGGGTCTTATGGTTTTTTAATGCGGCGTGAGTGATATGTGATTGTGATAAACAACGGACCCGACGAAACTATCAACTGAACCCATAATCTTATTATCTCGATCACAAATCGTAATCGGCAGATTCAGGGGTAACATATATACAGGACTCTGCACTCTGTGATCTGCGATTGGGATTATCGCATTGCAACCTGGTACATTGGGGGCTGATTTATGTAGTACCTCCCTTCTGCGATGTGCGATTGTGATTATCACATCACACACTTGCTTGTTATGGGGTCAATTCTTTAACGTCGACCCACCTGCAATATGTTATTTAAGAACCAGCCTGCGGGCATTCCAGTAAAACTTGGTGTTATTGTGGGTGAGGCCGCAGGTTCGACCCCAGCCTCCCCACTTAAAATTATATTCAACCTTTGAGAGGGCATGTGGCAGCCTCTGGGTTTGCCATGTGTCACCTTCTCATTGTTCCACCTGTATAGCCTTCAACCAATAACATCCTACCAACTCATGCCTGTATGAATGTGCCACATGGCACTCAACCATTCGTTTCAGCTTCACAGTCAATGCCAACTGGGCAACCTAGTCAGAACTAGGGACTGCTGACTGGATTTTTCCCTTTTTTTCAAAAATTTAGCTATTTGCCAAAGTGAATAGAATGTATTTCTGAAGCCATACTGTGTCAGTTTCGCGCGAAATGACTTGTGCCGGATTTAGGATGACGAGCACTACGTGTTCGTTTAGGTTCCACACCATTCTAACAACTTTGATTTTTGAGCACCTGATCACTCCTCCCCATTAGAAGCCTTTTGGACCCCAAAAGATCACTTTCAGTTATCCAGCAAGTGAGGGTACAGTTCCCTCACCTTTCCAATCTCAATCCATTTATCACTGACTTAGAAATTTTGATCTACACGATGCTTGTCATGTGTTGATGTGTACTTGCCTTTTCCCTTTTCAAGTTGTTCTTGCATTGTTTGATGTACCATTCGGAGTTGTTCAATGAACTCTTTGGCTTTGTCTATGTTACTATTAGCAAAAACATCCTCTTACCAATATGATACAATACATTATGATGCAAATGGTAAACAAATTCCTCTACTTGATTCCTTTGACTCAAGCTTGAATGTACATCTTGAAAGCATGTATTTTTATTAACATAAATTTCATGTAAAACAAAATGATGCTTGAGGAAAGTAGTTATACAAACTATAGGTCGAGAAATTACATAAACAAATTTTCGCTTATACCTTTTGACCAAGTGGAATAGTAGAAGAAAACCCATCCAATGAAAGTGCCTTTATCGTTGCAACTTAAACACTACACCATTGAAAATTTATGAATGAAAAGAAATGGGCTTACCACATTGCATAAAGACTGCGCCCATGGCATAGTCACATACATCAACCTCAAACTCAAATGACTTTTTCAAGTTTAGAAGAGAAACTATAAAGTTTGAACTGATCTTTTGTCTTAAAGCATCAAATGCCTCTTGTTGTTTGCCTCCGCACTAGAAGACCTTTAGCACAACTGCCAAAGAATGAAAATGAGCTACAATAGAAGAAAAATTAACAAAATCTCTCCTCCAACATTGGGCTGCTCCCAAAAAACCTCTTATCCAAATGACTATCTTGAGCATTGACCAATCCATAATGGCATCAATCTTGTAGAGGTCTAACTTCAGTTCACCTTCTCCAATATCATGGCCCAAGTACATCAAAGAAGTTCTATCCAACATATACTTTGAAATATTCAAAAAAAATGTTCTTGACATATGACATCAAGTATTTTTTTCTCACACATGACATGTTCATAATGAAATTTTCTAAAAATGAAAATGTCATCCAAGTAGACTATCATGTCTAGAAATGGCTTCAACACATCTTTCTTCATATGCATGAATGCAGTAGGAGCATGGAAAATACCAAAAATCATAACAGGCGATTCAAACAAACCTTGCTTGGTTTTTGGTTTCATCTTCCATGTATCTCTGCCAACAACTCTACTTTGATGAAAACCAATTCATGAATCCCATTCAATGAAATTCTTACCATTATTCTTGGGCGCAAAAACAAGAGGTGCACCACATGGTAAAGGAGAAGGTTGAATGATCCTTTTATTCAAGAATCCCTAGATTTGTTTTGTTATTTCTACACTTTCCCTTCTTGACATCTGATGCATTTCAATATTAGAAAGAAGACACTTTTGCTACAATGGTGTTTCATGTTGGATTCTCCTCTTGGAAGGAAATCCACTTTCTTTCTGAAACACCTCATCATCATGGTTAGCAACATAAACCAAATCAATTCTCGAATTTGAATTACAATCATCAAACGCTTCATAATCAACATCAACATTGAGTTTGATCATAAGAAGCAAAAAATTCATGCTTGAATTCACTAGTCCTTTCATTTGTCCTACATTAACTAATGAATGATTTAGTTTCTTGTGATGAGACCTCACAATATACTCCACACCATCCTTGAACAAGTGGTACTTGTTTTCATGACGATAGAAGATTGCTTTTCTATCATAGAGGTAAGGACTACCCAAAACAATTCCTGATATATCAAGCGGTACAACATCTAATTCAACTTCATCAATGAAGTTTGCCATGATTGCAAACTGAAGAATACATTTTCTTGTAACTTGTAAGTTTGTGCCCTTTCATATCAAACCCAATGGATATGGCTTGGGATTTAAAATGGTTTCAAGATTAAGTTTTTTGACTAAGTTATCAGATATCAAGTTGGCTTGAGACCCACCATCAAAAAGTGTGTCGATTTTTGTATGTTTTGAGATTACTCTCACATGAAATAATTCAATCCTTGTTTCTTCATTTGGAGTACTAGTGTGATAATTTGATATAATAGTGTTAGCAATGGATTCTTTTCCTTTTATACCCATGGCTGTGATTTTAGTTTCATCACACGAATTGGATTCGAAATCCTCTTGAATGATGACAGTTGTCTTTTCTTTTCCCTTGTTGTTGAATTTTTTTTTGGTTCATTTTGGGATGAAGCTTCCAACAATGAGCTTCATCGTGACGCTCTATGGAACAATGTTTACATATTGTTTTCTCTTCTTCCTTTTTAATGGGTGCATTTTTATCTCCCTTGAAACCCTTTTCTTTCTCTTTACCCTTAAATGGCTTTTTACTACTTTCTTTTGGAGATTTTTTCCCTCTTGCCTCAAGATGAGTGGCTTGCACACACGCATCATCTAGATTATTGGGATTAAATATTAAGATAGTATGCCTAAGGTAATTGTGTAAATCCCCTATTTACTTCAAATATGTGTCCTGTGATTGCAAATCTATGCCTAACATCAAAGACCTTTTTCTGAATTCTTGGGTGTAATCTTGCACATTTTGACCTTTAAGCGGTCTAAAGTTCTACCAATTTGTGATGGCTTTCTACATATAAGCTAGAGGGTGGAATTGTATTTTGATTGCAACAATGAAATCAATCCAAGAAATTGAGATCTTACTGTGTTTTTTAATCTCCTCTTGGGTCTTTTATTCCCACCATACTAGTTTTGCACCCTCCATTCTCAAGGAAGCTAATTGAATTTTTATGTCATCCTCTTGAAGGTTTTGAATCCTATAATATACCTCCAACTGACGAATCCAACTATCAAGATTGTTCGCAGTCACTTCACCATTAGAAATGGGCAACTCAAATTTAACATAAAGTTTTAAAAAAGGTGATTTACCAGTTCCTTTTGAAGTATGATGATGAGTATAAGGTTTTCTTAGTGGAAGAGGGTGAAGATGTTTATGAAGAAGAAGATGAAGAAGATGTTGGAGAGGGTGGAGGTTTGTCTCCATTTCCATTACCTCCTCCTGAAGGACCTTCTCCTTTGGGAGGTTTGGAACTTTCCCCTTGCAACGTGGTATTCCTCTCTTCATAGAGGACCTTCACCATCTCTTCCATATCAAAGAAATCATTTATTAAGGTCTTCTCATATTTTGTCATATTTTTAGGTTATTATTCATGAGACATGATCTCTGGAGTGCCAACTGCAACTTGAGGCTGAACTGGTGTTGGAGATTGTGGCAAGCTTTCTCTCCTTCCCCTTGACCCAACTTCAGGGCTTCCAACCAGCTTCCCTTCTCCTCTTTTGAGTTTTAATCTTATAAGCATGACATAAACTTGCAAACAGTTAAATCCTTCTTTCACAAAGCCTAGTGCTCTGATACCAAAATGATCTAATTTAGAATATTATATTTTTGTGTTAAGATCCTCCTTAGATTAGAAACAAAATGCTTTCATTGTGCTTAAGGATTCATGAATTTTTGCAAGTGAAATGATGAGTTTTTATGTTAATTTTATGAGAAATTTAACATAAATAAGAGACTGAACATCAACATAAACATGTACAGAACATCATCAAAAACACATTACAACAAGAACATGATAAATGAGTTCACCCCTCCTGGGCTATGTCTCCCTAGTCCAGCTTCCAATGGCTTATGCCTCTCTATTATGCTCAAAAGTGTAAAAATATGTGTTTACAATGCTCAAATGCTTCTAAAACCTGCTCCAATAGGTCTAGGATATCCAAAAATGGCTACCTATCCTCTTTTTGCATCCCATTTGGTCAAAACTTGAAGAATTTATGGCCTCTCCTAGTTAGCCCACTATTCGTTCCACAATTTGCACCAAATTCGACATGATCCTACAATTTCGCCCCAAAAAATGCTAACTGGGCGAAAATTTTGCCACATGGCGAGCCATAAACTATCAGTACTGATAGCTCCATCGCAAATCGCAATCAGCGGGAACCAGCGGGTCTTATGGTTTGTGAATGCAGCATGGGTGATATGCGATTGTGATAAATGGCGGACCCAATGGAACTATCAATTGAAACCCATAATCTTATCACATCCAGGATCCATCGCAAATCGCAATTGGCGGAGTCAGGGGGTAACATATATATGGGACACTGCACTGTGCAATATGAGATTGTGATTATCACATTGAAACCTCACTGGGGGCTGATTTCTGTAGTACTTCCCTTCTGCAATGTGCGATTGTGATTATTACATCGCACCCTGGCTTGTTCTGGGGCCAATTCTTTAACGTCAACCCGTCTGCGATATGTTAGTTAAGAACCAACCTGCGGGCATGGTGGTAAAGCTTGGTGTTGTTGTGGGTGAGGTCACGGGTTTGACCCTAGCCTCCCCTCATAAAATTTTATTCGAACTTTGAGAGGGCACGTGGCAGCCTCCAGGTTTGCCACATGTCACCCTCTCATTGGTCTACCTGTATAGCCTTCAACCAATAACATCCTGCCAACTCATGCCTATACGAACATGCCACATGGAACTCAACCATTCACTGATGAGATTACGATGCCACATCAGCTGTACAGTCAGTGCCAACTGGGCAGCCTAGTCAGCAATACAGACTTCTGACTAGGCTGTCCCCTTTTTTTTTCAAAAATTTACATGTTTGCCAAAGTGAATAGAACATGTTTCTGAAGCCATACGGTGTTTATTTCGGGTGAAACGAGTTGCGTTAGATTCATGATGATGAGCACTGTTAGCTTTGCTGAACAAAAGAATCAAAAATGGATTCAAACACTCTCAAAGGCTGCAAATATACTTATAATCATGCCCAAGATCCATGTTTGTTGTTCAGATCCTCTTAAGGCCTCCACCGATCGAAATGGTTGTAAAGGGAAAGCCCTTGGAGGGGCAGAATTACACTATCGGGAGGAAAAAACACTCCAAAACATGTAAAAATCAAAGTTACAGGTTTAAGGATCCGCATTGATCTCAGTCGTTGGATCTGGCCGATCAACGGTCTAGATCGTGTCGGCATATCGCAATTGGAGGAGGCGGGCAGTGACAGTGACAAAGGAGTCTCCGATCCGATGGGCCGGACCCGACGGCCATACAACGCTGCATTTTATATTATTTCGGGTCCGCAGCGATCGCTGATATCGCATAGGCGCTTTCAAAGGGGGCAAGGCCTTTTCAATGTTTATGTTTGTGATGCGATAAGACCGGACCCGATGGCGCTTTAAGTTATTTTTGATGAATTATCGAGTCCAGGGTGATTTCGCTATTGACAATGGAAGGGGGCGGGGCTTTAATCATATGCATGCCTCCAACCCAATGGGCCGGACCCGATATGTTTCCATAGCAGAATGGCATAATATTTGAGGTCCGCCAAAGCTATTTTTATTGATTTTGGGGAATTTTTACATGTATTTTCAAATACAATGAAATAGAGGATTGGCTGGTTAAGATATGCATTGCGACCCAAAAGGGTGGACCCGATAGAAAAGATACATGTGTGTGGGCCTTTGATATTTAAAAAATAGCAAGGTGGGCGATATTTCTCAGTGGCGCGAAGATGATTAATGCAAGCATGCAGCAGTATAGCGCAGTAGGCAGCTGCCTTCAATTAACAGTATGGCCGAACAGGAAAAAGGACGTGCCTCAGACAGATCAACATTTATCAGTCACGATTGAGCCGTGGCTGAACCTTTTGAAGTCCAGGTGAAGCATTATGGGCGGGAATGAGCAGTTTGACAGTATTTCATTGTTTAATAAGCAAAACAGTCATGATGGAGCCATTTTAATGTTCAGGCGACTGCATTTAATCAACAGTATGGCCAAGGAGGAAGCAGGACACTGATTATCTGATCAGACCATTCAATGGTTATGGTTCCATTGGTATTTCACGCCATAAGAGGACTGCAGAGCAACAAAGAGGTCAAATCCATTTACAGCACAGCCAGATTTGTATCAGCGGCCCATTCCTAAATGTAAATATAGTTGGTGGCCATTTATGGGCTCCTCCACACATGGTTTGACAGAGATGATTTGTATTGTAATACTATATATACTGAGGACAAAAAATGTAACAGATTTGGATGAGTGCTTGATGAATGAGAGCTTATTGTAGCCTTTTAACTTCTGGAGACTGTTAATACTAAGAGACCTGCAGCTTCTGGTCTTGATTTTCACTAATACAAGCTTCTTTTGCTATCACCTGCTCGCTTTTCACTTCTTCTATGTTCTAGGTTGTGCCTGCTTGCATTTATTTGATGTGTTATGGATTTTAATATCAGAGGGGCTGTCATCCCACCTCTATGTTAAAGTTTAGTGGTTCATTGAAAATTTTTTGCAGGTTGCTGTTGTTCTAATAACAGAGAGCTGTCATCCTCACTGTCTATTGAATAATAGTCTTATAGATCCTCTAACTGGTAGCAGCTGGCCATCACAGAGCTTTGTGCATCTGCTGGTGCAATTAGTCTTCTCCATTATCACCTTTACCTTAAACCGTGAGTAGCTGGTGGTTGAAAGCCTTGTAGTTTGGGGGGTCTTCACCCATGTTTGGGGTAAATTATGGTAGGAGTGGTTATCCGGCTTAAAGGTGCTACAAATCTTCCATTTATCCATCATTTTATCCAACAAAACTGTTAAATTTTTAATGTTCCCGAGCATCACTGATTTACAACCTAGGTGAGTTTCTTGGGGTGATAACATTAATTGGCGCCGTTGCCGAGGAGAGGAGAATCGAAGCTCAGCTTCCCTGGGAGAAGACACAGCTTCAAGCTTTGATGACAGACAAGGTTTGAACATAGTATTGGTTGTAATTTTCTGTCTGGCGACTCCATTGGTGGAAGACCATCCTTTGGCGACTCCACTTTGAAGTTCTGGCTCAATTCGTGAGGCATACTAGAAGAAATCTGCAGAAGTCTCTAGCTTTTCCAGTGCCTGACCTTGAGAAGATTGTTAACCCGAAGAAAACATCACAGAAAGGAGCATCAGGATCAGGTAAACCCAAGAAATCTTATTTGTCTCTGCATGAGAATTTTTCAGTTGAGGATACACAGTTTGAAGATTTAGAGCCTAGTATTGCTAAGGAAGAAATACCTGCAGAGATTCATAAAGCTCCTTGTCCATTTAGTTCCCCTTTGAATCTCAGTCCAAAGAAAGCTTCCCATACTATCCAAAACATCCCAATATCTCTGCCATCCATTACATTATTTCCTACTGCTCCATCTGCTAGTGTTCTTCCACATATTCCAAACATGGCAGGACAGCAAGCACCTACTAGGATTGAGAGGATTTTTGCTGCAAGATATGGACCTTTGTTATTGCCTGTACCTCTAAATCCTATGCCTGTGGGAGAATATCAAAAATATATGCCTAAGTTTACTGGAACAGAGGGAGTGACAGCAGAAGAACATCTTGAAGCCTTTTACAGTTATGCTGATAATTTAGATATTAGTGAGAATGATGTATGGATGAGAGTGTTTGTCCAAAGCCTTGATGGTGAGGCTAGGAAGTGGTTCAGAGAATTACCCCAAGGATCCATAATAGATATTGAAGCATTAGATTATGCATTTTTGAAGCAATGGGGAGATAAGAAGGACCTGCTGTATTATCATACAGAGTTTGGAAACTTGAAGAGAGAAAAGGGTGAGTCTTTGCCTGACTTCAATAAAAGATTTAATAGAATGTATAGTAAAATACCAGCTGAGGTAAAGCCTACCCCCACTGCTACTAAACTCACATATGCCAATGCTTTTGACTCTGATTTTTGCTTATTGTTGAGAGAAAGACGATGTGCTACTCTGGGTGATATGCAAGAGGCAGCCCTGGAGGTCGAATCCAATATTTTGGAAGCACATAAGTTAAAGAGTCAAGTTGATAGAAGAAAGCCGAGAGGTGAGGCTTCCTCTTCCCTTGCATCAAATTCAGAGCCTAAATTAGACAAAATGACTAAGATGATTGAGTCATTGGCTGCTGAAATTTCTAAGCTAAAAGTGGAGCAGACTTCAGGCAAAATAAGGCAGCAAAACACGTTTGCTCCAAGAAATCCAAGCCCATTTAGAAAAGAAAATGAGCAGCTACAAATTATGCAAAGGGGTGAAGAATCAAAAGAAGATCATAAAGTAAAAGCTCCCTTTCAGAATGCAATCATGGAGGAGGAACAATTTGAAGAAGATGAGGATGAAATTCACTGCTTGGAGGATAAAGGCAGCGCTGCATTTTTAACATTGGCCGAATATGAAGAGTCACTGCTGCAAGAGAAAAACAGTCAGAGGTGGGACAGTGGTGCTCTTCTACAATCTGGTGAGCAGCAGCAAAGATATAATCTAAGATCCAATGCAAATAATGTCAAAGAAAATGTTGCACAAGAAGCAGTTTCTCAAACAATGCCACAGAATAGCAGGCAAAGAAGACCAGCAGCTGATCCTATCACCCTCAAAGCTCCAGTTCAAGAGGTAAAAACTACTGATAAAGTATCCTCCTCTTTTAGTTTTGAGTCAGAAATTCAGAAATTGAAAATATCCATGCCTCTGGCTGAATTGGTGAAGAGTGAATTATTCAGAAAACCCATCCTTGAGGCCCTTGAACTAGAGCCTAAACAAACCTCCATTGACTCTGTCAATTTGCAAGATGACAAGCCTGCTATTGTGCTTAGTCACATGATTGAACCTGCTGATAATAGTTCTCCATCTTTCTATGTTTCATTAACTATCCATGATAAAATCCTCCACAATTGCCTGCTAGACATAGGGGCCAGCCACAATCTAATGCCTAAAACTGTCATGGAAGGGTTAGGCCTTGATATCACTAGACCTTATCATGATTTGTTCTCTTTTGATTCAAGGAAGGTAAAATGCCTTGGATTAATTAAAGATTTGGCCATTACCTTAACCCAGTTGCCCATGAAATGTATGATGATGGATATAGTGGTGGCTGATGTTCCTCCTAAGTTTGGTATGTTGTTGTCTAGAGGGTGGATTAAGAGGCTAGGAGGGACATTGCAGAATGATTTATCTTATGCAACTGTTCCAGTGTTTGGAGGAGAAAGCAGGAGGTTATATAGAGAAGCACACCTGGAATATATCATTAGTGATGAGAATAATCCTACAAACCATCCCATATATGCAGTGGACACTGACTTTGGAGCTTGCATTCTCCAAATTGAAGAATCTCAGAAGGTTGCGTTGCAGATCAGGAAACCAACAGCTCAGGCTGAGCATGATACAGATGGTCAGATTTGGGAGATGTTCTTTGATGGAGCATGTACCAAGGAGACTGCAGGAGCATGGGTGGTGCTGGTGTCTCCACAGCAAGAAACAGTTCAATTGTCTCTAAAGCTGGTTTTTCAGGTGACAAACAACATAGCAGAATATGAAGCACTGTTGTTGGGCCTTCATGAAGCCAAAGATAGAGGAATAAAAAATCTGAAGGTGTTCGGAGATGCTGATCTGATAATTCAGCAAGTAAATAAAACATTCCAAGCAAAGAATCCAAGGCTGAGAGCTTATAGAGATGAGGTATGGAGAGTCAAAGAGCTCTTTGATTTTTTCTGCATTTCATACATTCTTAGAGCCCAAAATCAGCTTGCTGATTCCCTTGCTATCTCTGCTAGTTTGTTCATCCCTCCATCGCCTCCCAAACTAGTTTACGAAGTACAGATGAAGTATAAACCCTCTGTGCCTGATAATGTCCACCATTGGAAGGTTTTTCATGATGATGATGAGTTAAATAGGTTCCTTCAAGTCATTGATGAGTTCCCTGAAATGCAAATTGACCAAAATAATGATGCTTTGTTAGAAGATCCCAAGTCCCAGCTTAAAAATAAGATTGGCAAGAATAGCATAGTCCAGCTGTCTAGTAACCATATCCCTAAGGGTCTAATTCCTCTTGAGAGATTGTTTAACCACAATGATGTGCCTTACAAAGCTGCCCAAAAATAAGATCAGTCTGAAGTTTGCAAGCATGATATAGGAGGTCCAGGTCAGCCCAAATTCATAAATCTGTCAACTAATCTATCTGCTGATCAGAGTGTTGAATATTGCAAATTAATGAGGCAATTTGCTGATGTGTTTGATTGGGAGTACAGTGATCTGAAAACATATGACAGGAATATAATTCAGCACAAAATTCCACTTGAGAAATGCACTACTCCTTTCAAACAGAAGCTGAGGCCAATGAACCCTATGCTCCTTCCTCTGGTTGAGAAAGAAATTAAAAAGTTGTTGGCTACTAAGATTATAGTGCCTCTCAGATATTCTAAATGGGTGGCCAATTTGGTTGTTGTGAGGAAGAAGAATGGAGAAATCAGACTGTGTGTTGATTTTAGGAATCTGAATAAATGCTCCAAAAAGGATAATCATCCCCTGCCAAAAATGGAGCATTTGTTGCAGCAAGTCTCAGGTGCCAAAGTGATGTCTTTCATAGATGGGTTTTCAGGCTTTAATCAAATCGTTGTGTATCCAGATGATCAAGAAAAGACAACATTTACCACTCCTTGGGGCACGTTCATGTATGCAAAAATGCCATTTGGGCTAATGAATGTTGGAGCCACCTTTCAGCGTGCTATGGATATTGCTTTTGTGGGTGAAAAGGATAAATTCGTGCTGATATATCTTGATGACATAACTGTTTATTCTGGCAGCCATCATGATCATCTACAACATTTAAAAAGGGTGTTTTTAAAATGCAGGAAATTTGGAATTTCACTCAATCCCAAAAAGTCCCAATTTTCTTTGGAAGAAGGGAAACTGTTGGGGCATGTAGTGTCTGCTGCAGGTGTTCAGATTGACCCAGAAAGAGTCAAAGCGATTCAGGCCTTGACTCTTCCAAGATAAAAGAAAGATATACAGTCGTTTCTTGGCAAAATTAACTTTGTAAGGAGGTTCATTCCTAATTTTTCTAAGCTGGTTAAGCACATAACCTCCATGTTAAAAAAGGGAGCAGAGGTGAAGTGGACTGATGCGGCTAGAATATCTTTTGAGTGTATTAAGATGGCTATTGTGGAAGCTCCTACTTTAATAAGCCATGATTATAACAAGGAGTTCCATCTATTCTCTTTTGCCTCTAAGGATACCATTGCAGCTGTCCTGTTGCAGCAAGATGAAGCAGGTCAAGAGCATCCAATGGCCTTTTTCAGCAAGAATCTGAGGGATGCTGAACTAAGGTATGATATTATTGAAAAGCAGGCTTATGCTCTTATCCAATCTTTGAAAGCTTTCAGAGTATACATCTTGCATTCCAAAATAGTTGCATATGTGCCCTCTGCTGCTATAAAGGATGTCTTAACGTAGCTTGATGCTGATGGAAAAAGAGCGAAATGGATTGCAAAAATGATAGAATTCAACATAGAGCTGAAACCCACCAAGCTGGTAAGAGGTCAGGGGCTTGCTAAATTGTTGGCTGAAGAAAATTGCAGGTCTTTGGACATTGATTTCTTGTTCAATGTAGTAGAAAATGGTCAGACAGAAGAGCATGAAACAGATGAAACGCAGAGAGGACAGTCAGTGGCCGAGAACCTAGCTTCATGTAGCTGGTATGCTGCAATAATTAATTTCCTGCTAAAGCTAGAGGTTCCTTCAGAATTTTCTCAAATTCAAGCAAGAATGTTAAAGCTCAAGGCAACGAAATATTGCATCAATGGTAGCTTGCTTTATTGGAGGGATCCATATGGAGTGCTTTTAAGATGCCTGGATAAACAACAGTCAATAGAAGTTATACAGCAGTTCCTTGATAGCATGTGTGGAGGACATCACTATTGGAGAACTACAGCCCATAAGATTCTCAGAGCCGGGTACTATTGGCCCTCTTTATTTTCTGATGTATTTGCTTTTGTTAAATCTTGTGACAGGTGCCAAAGATTTGAAGGTAAGCAGCAGTTGAAATCCCTGCCCCTAAAGCCAATAATTGCAAAAGGACCTCTTCAGCAGTGGGGCTTGGATTTCATTGGTGAAATCAACCCACATTCCAGTGGCCAGCACAGGTGGATATTAGTTGCCACTGATTATTTTACAAAATGGATTGAAGCAATCCCAACAAGGAAGGCTGATCATAATGTGGTAATGAAATTTTTATCAGAAAACATTTTCAGCAGATTCGGTTGCCCACATAAGCTTATAACAGATAATGCAATAGCCTTCAAGGCAAAAGAGTTGGTGGAAATGTGTGATTCAATGGGCATTAAACTTGTCCATTCCACCTCCTATTAGCCCCAAGGGAATGGTCTAGCAGAATCCTCTAATAAAAGTCTGATCAAGATTATTAAGAAGCTATTAGAGGATAACAAGAAGAGTTGGGATGCTAAGCTGAAGTATGCACTTTGGGCAGACAGAGTGACCATTAAGAGATCTACAGGCTGCTCTCCCTTCAAGCTGGTATATGGTATTGATGCTGTTTTTCCCATTCAGCTTACCCTTCCTGTGGAAAAGCTGCTCCAGACAGCGCAGAATGAAGAAGATGATATGGCAAATAGAATCACTGATCTAACAGAATTATATTATATCAGGGAACAGCTGATTGAAAAAGCTACAGCACATCAACAAAAGGTCAAGGAAGCCTTTGACAAGAAGACAAAAAGAAACAATTTCTAGGTTGGGGATTTGGTCATGAAATGGGATGCTTTTAAAGAAAAGAAAGGAAATCATGGGAAATTCGATGCTCTCTGGACAGGCCCTTTCACCATTTCGCAGATTCAAGGGAACAATACCTTCATACTGAAAAGTATGGGAGGAGAACCAGTCTTTGATGGCCCAGTTAATGGGCGGTTTCTAAAGAACTATGTGATTTAAGGTCTTTTGGCCTTAAAAGCTGTAAATATTCTGCTTTTATCAGTTTTTAGTGTAGTTGTAGTAGACTCCATGCCCAATGGAACACTAGGAATTTTGGCTAATTTGTTTGTTGCTGGAAAGGCATTGATCTGCAGGTTCTTGAGACCTCACAGGGAGGATCTCATCCCCAGAACGAGCCAGTGTTAGCTTTGCTGAACAAAAGAATAAGAAATGGATTCAAACACTCTCAAAGGCTACAAATATACTTATAATCATGAACAAGATCCATGTTTTCTGTTCATATCCTCTTAAGGTCTCCACCAATCGGAATGGTTGTAAAGGGAAAGCCCTTGGAGGGGCAGAATTACACTATCGGGAGGCAAAAACACTCCAAAACATGTAAAAATCAAAGTTACAGGTTTAAGGATCCACATTGATCTCAGCCATTGGATCTGGCCGATCAACAGTCCAGTTCGCGTCGGCATATCGCAATCGGAGGAGGCGGGTAGTGGCAGCGACAAAGGAGTCTTCGATCCGATGGGTCGGACCCGACAACCATACAATGCTGCATTTTATATTATTTCGGGTCCGCAGCGATCGCTGATATCGCATCGGTGCTTTCAAAGGGGGCAAGGCCTTTTCAATTTTTATGTTTGCGATGCGATAAGACCGGACCCGATGGCGCTTTAAGTTATTTTTGATGAATTATCGGGTTCGGGGTGATTTTGCTATCGGCAATGGAAGGGGGCGGGGCTTTAATCATATGCATGCCTCCGACCCGATGGGCCGGACCCGATATGTTTCCATAGCAGAATGGCATAATATTTGAGGTCCGCCAAAGCTACTTTTATTGATTTTGGGGCATTTTTACATGTATTTTCAAATACAATGAAACAAAGGATTGGCTAGTTAAGATATGCATTGTGACCCAAAAGGGCGGACTCGATAGAAAAGATATATGTGTGTGGGCCTTTGATATTTAAAAAATAGCAAGGTGGGTGGTATTTCTCAGTGGCGCGAAGATGATTAATGCAAGCATGCAACAGTACAGAGCAGTAGGCAGCTGCCTTCAATTAACAGTATGGCCGAACAGGAAAAAGGACGTGCCTCAGACAGATCAACATTTATCAGTCACGATTGAGCCGTGGCTGAACCTTTTGAAGTCCAGGTGAAGCATTATGGGCGGGAATGAGTAGTTTGACAGTATTTCACTGTTTAATAAGCAAAACAGTCATGATGGAGTCATTTTAATGTTCAGGCGACTACATTTAATCAACAGTATGGCCGAGGAGGAAGCAGGACACCGCTTATCTGATCAGATCATTCAATGGTTATGGTTCCATTGGTATTTCACGCCATAAGAGGACTGCAGAGCAAAAGAGAGGTAAAATCCATTTACAACATAGCCAGATTTGTATCAGCGGCCCATTCTTGAATGTAAATATAGTTGGTGGCCATTTATGGGCTCCTCCACGCATGGTTTGATAGAGATGATTTGTATTGCAATACTATATATACTGAGGACAAAAAGTGTAACAGATTTGGATGAGTGCTTGATGAATGAGAGCTTATTGTAGCCTTTTAACTTCTGGAGACTGTTAATACTATGAGACCTGCAGCTTCTGGTCTTGATTTTCACTAATACAAGCTTCTTTTGCTATCACCTGCTCGCTTTTCACTTCTTCTATGTTCTAGGCTGTGCTTGGTTGCATTTATTTGATGTGCTGTGGATTTTAATATCAGAGGGGCTGTCATCCCACCTCTATGTTAAAGTTTAGTGGTTCATTGAAAATTGTTTGCAGGTTGCTGTTGTTCTAATAACAGAGAGCTGTCATCCTCACTGTCTATTGAATAATAGTCTTGCAGATCCTCTAACTGGTAGCAGTTGGCCATCACAGAGCTCTGTGCATCTGCTGGTGCAGTCAGTCTTCTCCATTATCACCTTTACCTTAAACCGTGAGTAGCTGGTGGTTGAAAGCCTTGTAGTTTGGGGGGTCTTCACCCATGTCTGGAGTAAATTATAGTAGGAGTGGTTATCCGGCTTAAAGGTGCTACACATCTTCCATTTATCCATCATTCTATCCAACAAAACTGTTGAATTTTTAATGTTCCTGAGCATCACTGATTTACAACCTAGGTGAGTTTCTTGGGGTGATAACAAGCACTACGCTATCGTTCAAGTTCCACACCATTCTGACAAATTTGATTTTTGAACATAATTTTGAGCACCTGATCATTGATATACATAATCATGAATATATACTGTTGATGTGGTCGTGGACATAATTTCTTCATCAACAATGCTTGCTTCACAAATTTTATTAGTACTATGATCAACATATTCAAATAAAGAAAAACTAAATTGAACATTGGTCATTAAATCATTAGATTCTTTGTGGTTCTCTTGGTAATCAAGGCTAGATATAATGCCTTGTTCAGTTTAACATTCACTATGTAAAGCAAGATAGGGTAAACATATTTCATTATAATCATAAAATTCATTCTTCCAACTTACAACTTCATCATTAATATAATATTATCTTTCTTGAAACCTTAAATCAGCGTCATAGACATGTTTATTACAATGTTCACTTGAATGGAAATAAAATTTAAGGAATAATTTAGAGGGATATGTAATTCTATAATGTTCATGAAAATCCTTCAAGGACGAAATAACACCAGGAGGAAGTGATATGTACCATCATCGGGGGCTTCCTTCCAAAGGCATCATGAACAATTTCACGAGTACATCCTCATGGTAAACCTGAATCCTGTGAATGCAACCATGGAATTCAAATAGTTGTTGAGTAAGATCGTCCTCTTCATCTTCTCGAAAGTAGGGAAGGTAGTTGTCCCATACATCTATATCAAGAGTTTCATTTAAAAAATTGGTATATTAGAGAAATCCAAAGCAACAAACTGTGTGGATACAAAAGCCAAAGAAAAATATATTTAAACAATCAAGGAGTCGCTAGGTGAAATATTAAACAATAAATATTTGCTTGAAACCTCTAAAGTGCATGTTGTTGTGATCCTATTCACCAACAAGTCACAGACTTCACCAATTATCTATTACCAAGGGAATGAAATCTTTACACTTCGCTCCCTGGCTATGGCACCAGAAGAATGTTGGTTCCCAAATTGTTCTAATGACTTAGAACAATTTAAGAAGACATTCACTGAGGATCTAATAATCTCACCATTCTAGGATAGAGACTGACCTTCTCTATCCATCGAGGGTATTCCCTATATTTAATGTTTTTAAATATATTTTCTAAGTTAGCAAATAGGTATGGCCATATTATACATAAGTGATAGTTTTATTTTAAAGAAAAGTGAGTGGTTAAGCTTCGTTAATAGGTGGGGACTTATACAAAATATGTGAATCATGAACCTAATGTAAACTTAAGGGATGTAATTAAGACAGATAGTATGAAGTAACAGATAGAAAATAACATAACATTATAAAACAAAATAAAAGATAAAGTAAAACAAAAGGACACAAATTTTATTTGTTGTTGGCCCTTAGTTTTGGTCTATTTTTGCTTAAGGAAACTTACTTAATCCTTATATTTTCCATCCATTTTCCATCACATCCATCTCATTTTGATGTATTTTATGCATATTCAGGTGTTTAATTTTTATTTTGCAATTTCTAGAAGTTTTTATGAAAATTGAGTTTCAAGTGCAACTTTGGACTGAATCAGAAATTCCCATAATAGCTATGTGGATGACATATTTGTAGGACACTTGGGCTCGAGCTGGATGCATGAATGGAAGGCTTGGGAACTAGGACTGAGCTAACTCCGCTTGGTTCAGTCAAAACAAGCTTTATTAGGCCCGATCAAGGCTGGTCAAACATGACTAGTCACTAGAAAATCCCTAGGAAATAGGGCAGTTTTGAGATTTTATGGGATTGACCATATTTTTTGGGATGAATTGGATGAGTTCGATTTAGATAGGTGGATATGAGTAGATATGATTGTTAGAAAGATTATAGATCAGTTTGTTTCACAAAACCTCTATTTAAAGCCAAGACTTTGATGGCTTATGTATATAACTTGTGTATAATTTTATGGTGAGACACTTTGGAGTTGGAAGCTAATTTGAAGAACCTGTTTCATTTCAATTTGTTGTTCATGCTTGGTTGATTTACTAAATTTGCTGTAGCTGAGATTTCTTCAAGTGTGCAAGGCAAGGGTGGAGGGCCCCACACCAAGCTAAGTGCACTTCTTGGTTCAATTTTCATAGTTTTCATAGATTAGTTCTTGTTTCAAATGTATTTAGATGTGTGATGATTGCTGAATGAATATTGGTTTAATTCTAATCTACATATGAAGGGACACACAGGAATTTAAGTTAAATTCCCCTTCTATTTGATCTTGAACTAAAACTGAATTTCATTCTCCATTTCTTATTTGAAGTTATTTCTGCATTTCTGGTTTGAAGCAATGGTGATTGTGATATAGTAGGATTGTGAAGAAGGACAATCTGGACCTCCTTAGTTAGGAGCCTCTTCTTTTACATCTTCTACATCATAAACCATTGTTAATTAGTGCTCTTAGATTTATCTTCATGAAAGTAGTATTGTAGGGAAGGACAACCTGGTTCTCCTAAGTTAGGAGCCTCTTCCCTCATATATTACATAAATGAATTAGAAATTGTTAAAATAGGTTTATATTTGTAATATGTACTTCTTTAAATCTTCAAATTTTATCTTCTAAACTTGATTATATCTGATGTCCATATACTGTGGATTTGCCTCCAAGTTTTACAAACCCGGATTGATAATTAAATACTTGTGTTAATTTATGTTAATAAATTAGCCCAACATTTGTAACAAATTTTATTTACAATAACCAGTGTGATGAAATAATTCAATATCACGTATTGTTATATTTATACCTTCAAAAAATTAGGTAAATATCTTGAATTAAGACCTTAGATAGTATATATCGAAAGGTAAATAAGTCAAGTAATTGTTGCAAAGAAATGATGTTAATCAAGTCAACTACCAGATCTTTAACCAACACCAAGATATGAACACAAAATAATTAAACACAATCTCTAATATGTATATATATTTGGCATGAAAGCTACAAATGAATCCACCAAAATCATGCATTAATAAATTAACGTGCAATTAATCAGTGAAATATCTCGATTTAAATCCTTCATATATATATATATATGAAAGGGAAACTAAACTAAGTAACTTTAAAATAACTTATCATGTAATCAAGTCCACATATTTAAATCATTCCATAACCAGAATTTAAAATATAATATTTCACAAAATAATAATAGAAAAAAAATACCATGTATGAAAACAACATGAATAAGTTACAGAGTTGAACAATTTAGTTCACTCAGCAAATGTGTAAGAACCATTCTAGCATAAGTCTTATTTTCCTCCAAAGCCACCAATATCCCTTCTCAAATAAGTTCACATGTTTTATATAGAAAAACCTAATAATCATTTATGTAACTATATAACATAAAATAAAATTATATTCGAAAATCGTTTTGGTTTAAAAACTTAATCTTCTTCTTAAACGTGATACCAAATAGTTTTCTCCTTAATGTAATATCATATATAATTCTCCATCAAATTATTTTGTCCAAATTTTAATCCGCTGCAATAAATTTACTCACTCTTTAATCCATTCATAATTCATAACCTTACATTATAAAAAAAAATTATAATTAGTTTCTACAAAACTGTTAAAAATAAAGTCAATGAATTAACTTTGCTTACCTCATCAATATTGTGTTAATATCTCTCTAAATATTCGTTTACATATCTCTGAATATTTGTTTACATATCTTGTGTTACTTTAATTTCTCCGCAATAAATCAAGGTAAACCCCTTCAAATTATAACAAAACCCTAAATTTTTAAATACATTCACATATCTTATGTTTTAGGAAAATTTATTTAATCGTTTTTTTTTATTTAATCCTTATGAGAAATCTTGGAAAATCCTTCAAAATTATAATGAAAACCTCATATTCTAAAATATATTTCGTGTATGAGAATTAAATTTTAAGACAAATTCCCAGTCACAAGAAATTAACGCGGTTAAGCAAACTTCTCGCAAGGCTAAACAACACTTGGAAGTAACAAATCATAGTTTTTGGGTGGCGAAAGGAGAGAAATTTTCTTCATGTTGGAACCCAAAGAGATAGAAGGGATCATGTTGTTCATTTCAGATGGGGATTAACCTTCTCATCTTAATCGAAGGCGGGACCTACATTATTTTAAGGTTTGATCCTCGGATTCATATTCATGATAAAGTAAGGTGTCCTATGTAGTTAAATATTTCATAAAGTAGGTTTAAAATTTAGGGGGGCAAAAATACAATTTAGGCAATCTGTCCGAAGGAGTTGCAAATGGATTTGCTAGTTCATAAGCCTTGGTAGAGAAGCGATCTGAGTGGAGGTGCTCCGCGATAGCAACCAATCACCATTTCCATCCCATGGCGGACCAATCAATCACTTGCAGGTGCGTAAGCCAGTCCATTTGACATTTTACAAGTATTAGAGGTTTCCATATATGAGCCTCTTCCCTTTTACATCCCTGCATGTCCCTTTCTATTTTTGCTCGCCACGTTCCTTCCTGGCTACACTTGCCACCATATCGAGTTTTATGCATGAACCTCAACCTCCCTGTTCTCTTGACGTCCTAACAGGTGACAGCTTAATTACTATATTCTCACTCTTTTTCTCATCCCCGCACACTCTAGTGCGGGGAGTCTATGTTTCCTACCTGTTTTGAACTTTCATTAGTTATACAAGGTACTCTGGATTTTCCTTGTCCCGGGATTGTTAATCGCAGAGTTTGTTCCCATCTCTACTCACTGGCTCTGGTCCTCAGTGCACTATCGGGGATTTTATCTCCCTCGGCTCTCGCTCGATAAGAAGGTTAGTGTATCTATTCCCTTTTTAAAAAAATGTAAAGATTTGGATGTGTGCTATTATAAATCCTGTTTGCAGTGAAGTTTTCAAGGAGGATATGAGATAACATAGAACATGAGTTACATATATTTTGCAGAAGACAGAAACTGTTATTTTTTTTAGCTTTATATACCCCAGGATTTTTGGTATGAAATAATCATGTAATGGACTATCAGAAAGGTTTCTATACGGGGTAACTAAAGAGATAGGGTTGTATTTCTTTCACCATCCATGTCCTGGTTTGTAATTTCTGAATGACTATGGTCGTCTTTTGAAATCATCAGAAAACACTTTATGGTATATAGACCATGCACTGACATTTGACTGAAGATCGGCCATTGGTGGTGCATTTTCGGGATTGTATGTTGCTGTATTGTCTGCCCGGAGGTTCCCTCTTGACTGTATCTTTTTCTTCATTTTGAATCTTAGCTGGCTTTTTCGTCGCCGGGCTTTCAATTTTCGTTCCTTTACCATCGATCTGATGAGGATACAAGTTTTCTATCCTCCGTAGGCATCCTTTACTCTTCCTGCCTACCCATCTGAGCGTAAGGACATCCTCGACTGCCACCCTCGACCTTCTATTTAACTATTTTTAGTCCTTGTCTTTGAATAGTTGCCTCTTTCTAATAAAGCCTGGAGAATTCTAGGCTTCCCAGTACAATCTCCTCGGATATTGTTGTACTTCTGGATTTCTATTTAGATTTTCCCATTATCGAAGCACTATCGAGATCCCAAGGTGGCTTTTTTCAAATATGGTTTTTATTTTGGCCTTCTTTGACTCGTGTCCATCCTCTCCCTATCGTCATCGCTGCAGAAGACCATTTCTTTTCTGAATGGACATCCTCCACATGGAATCTGACACGTCGGATCTGGTTAGAATGGGTATGGAAGCTGAAGCTAAATATGGTAGTTCTATTAAGGCTCTCGATTGGCACTCCAGGCTGGCAGAGCATATCCATTCATCCCATCTTGCTTCTGATCTGAATTCGGAATCTCCCTTTGCTCCCCGTCGCAGAAACAATCATCATCCTACTAAAATTACTCCCCCTCCCTCTGCAATATGTTTGGATGGTGTTAAGCTGGCGGATCGTATTGCTAGCTTGCAATCACGAGCCCTGATTGGGAAGTGGCATTTCCCTGATATGGACGATAACCAGATCCGGAAATGGTTGGGAGCTCGATGGAGCCCTCTCATTGGATACACGCCCACCATTGTCCGTCTAATGTGTGATTGTTACAAATTCCATTTTTTGAAGCTCAAAGATCTCAACATCATCTGGAAACTTCCATGGGTTCATGGGTGGAGTTATTTGGCTCTTCACAGATGGTACATAGGCTTCGACCCCCTCCGGAACAGCCCTCAGAACAATTTCATTTGGGTCAAATTACCTGTGCTGCCTATAGAACTGTGGACAAAGGAAACTCTTTCCTTCATTGGCAATGCTATCGGGAAATTTGTTTACGTTGATCCTGGATGTCTAGGAGCAAAAGACAAAAGGGTTGCTTGGCTTTTGATTGAAAAAGATTACAGGGGTGGTTTTTTGGACCACATCGATCTTCTTTGGGGCAATTTATCTGCCTGTCAAAGGCTGGACTATTGGGGCGTTCCTTTTAGGTGCGCTTAGTGTCATAGAACGGGTCATTTAAATGAAAAATGTCCTGAGGTGCCTCATGGTAAGGCATGGAAAAAGATCTATAAGGTGAAAAACAATGCCAATGTCTCTGCAGTGTCTCCCAATTTCGAAAACGGCGAAACACACAAATTCATCGATGTATCTCCTTCTGCTGATATTCTCTCACAGTCCTGTTATCATATATTTCCATCTTCACCTAAACTTCTGGGGAGCCTGTCCCACCGTCCTTTCCTCTCACCTAGGAATCATAAACCTTCCTTCATTCCTATATCGAGATCGAACTCCATGGGGAATATTAATGCGATATGTGATCCTATCTTTTCTCCCCAGCCTCCCCTTCCTGAACCATCTCATGATGTCTTGAGAGACTCTCTCCCTCCAATGCCCATAGATTGCTACACATCCCTAAAGGAAGACATCCACATCATCCCCTAATCTTCCCCGTCACCTATCAGACCTGATCATTCCCCTATTAATCTATACCATTCCCCCCCCCATGCACTCCTCACCGAAGCGCTCGGTGTCCAAAGGTAAAGCTCCCTTGACCCACATTTCTCCCCCATTCTCTCCTCTTCCATCCCCTACCAACTCCATTGGAAGCGACCTGGAAATGTTGCTTCAAAAGAATTTGCTCCACCTACTCCCCCTGACTATTCATAAACCCCAAAGATCTATTTCTCCTATCATCAGTCCAAATTCTGCCAAAAATATCACTGTTCGCCGGAAAAACAATAGGGGCAGTAGACATTTTAGGGGCCGCAAAGGATCTCGGAACCTGAACTTTCAAGATTCCTCACTTATTGATATTCCCATTTCTCATTTCTCTGAAACCAGGTCTCTTAGAGTAGAATTGCCCAAGAACATTATCAAATGATGAATATGCTATCTATCAACATAAGGGGTTTAGGAGCAAACCCCAAATATATTGCTCTAAAAAAATTATTTTTCTCATCTTCATACAGGTTGATTTTAATACAGGAAACAATGCATAACAGTTAGGACACTATCTCATTCTTCAGAAGAATGTTCCCATCATGGTATATAGCAGCAACGGAGGCGTCGGGACTCTCTGGAGGACTAGCGGTGCTATGGGATCCGAGGTGGATCTCTGCTAAAACTTTCAGATGCCTTGGGGGAATCTTGATCACTGTTAAATATAGAGGATGTGCTGACAGGTTTCATATATTGAATGTCTATGCACCCTACAAGGACAGAGCCTCCTTTTGGAACTATTTTATTGCCTCTGGTATCTTAGAGAATGAATCGCTCCTCATCGCGGGAGATCTAAATTGTACATTGGGACTAGATGAAGTTTGGGGGAAGGGGAAAAAAGCTGACTCTATTGGGGAGAAAATTAGAGAAGCAATGCTGCAATACAACTATGTAGACATCTGCCCGAAATCTTTGTCCCCCACTTGGCAAAACGGTCGTACAGGGGAATCCTATATTGCAAAAAGAATGGACAGATACATCATGCATGAAAAACTATTGGAGAAACATGGTATCCCAAGCTCTCACACTCTCCCTGTTTTTATATTGGACCATTGGCCGGTTACTTTACAATAGATGAATCCAAAATTGCGGAAAAGTTATCCATTCAAATTCAATAGGTATTGGCTAGAAGAGGAAGCATTTAACATCATGGTCCGCGAGTTTTGGATGGCTAACAGTTGTACAATAGAAGCCTCTCCATCAGAAAACCTGATTGGCAAAATGAGCAATCTTAAATCCAAAGTGAAAGAATGGCAAATTCAGAAAAAACAATCAAATTGTATAGAACTGAAGAAGATTGAAAAAGAACTAACTGAAATAGCCGATGGTATGACTTCCCATTCCATTCCATGGAGCACTCGGGCACGGATTTGGGAACTTGGAAAAAGGAAACAAAATATATTAAAGATTGAAGAAATCTCTTGGTAGCTCAAAAGTCGAGCCACTTGGCTGAAGGAGGGTGATAAAAACACCAAGTTCTTTCACCATTTTGCTAGCAAAAGACGAGCTTCAAATTCTATTTGGCAAATCAAGAATGAAGAGGGAAAACATCTGTACTCCCAAGAAGACATTTCCAAAGAGGCTGTCAATCATTTTAAAAAAACATTCAAACGAGAGACTAACAGGGAGATAAAAGATATCTTATGGGGCATAGATCCTTTTCCAAATATGTTTGATGATGAAAATAATGAAAGACTATTTGCTGCTGTAATGGAGGAAGAATTACTCTCTATAATGAAATCATTTAAAAAGGACAAATGTCCCAGCCCAGATGGCTGGACCATAGACATTTTCATCCACTTCTTTGATATAATGAAAAGAGACATCTTGGGGATGGTGGAAGAAACCAAATTACAAGGGAGAATTCATCAAAATATTTCATCCACCTACATAGCTCTGATTCCAAAAAGAAAGGACTCCTTTTCTTTTGCAGACTACAGGCCGATTTCCTTATGCAATGTCATCTATAAAATCATTTCTAAAATTATAGCAGAGAGAAACCGTGGCAATTTATCATTTCATATCATAAAAGAACAACATGGGTTTCTAAGTGGCAAAAACATTTTAGAAGTCGTGGCCATAGCTCAAGAAGCTTTGCATTCAATGCGAACAAAAAATGTAGGTGCTGCCATTCTTAAAATTGATCTTAAAAAAGCCTTCGACTGCCTTGACTGGAGCTATCTAAGATGTTTACTTATCAATATTAGGCTAAATGACCTGTGCACAAAATGGATCATGGCATGTGTAGAAGGAGTCAACTACATGATTCTCATTAATGGATACCCCACATCCTTTTTCCAGGCTGAAAGAGGTCTTCGTCAGGGGTGCTCATCGTCTCTAATTTTATCCATCTTGGTCATGGATACCCTTAGTCTTCACATCAAAAAAGTGGTTGCAGTGGGGAAAATTAGCCCTCTTTCCATCTCCAGAGGTAACTTTCTAACACACAACCTCTTTGTAGATGACGTTTTTCTGTTCGCTATGCTTTGTAGATATACATGGCATAAAATGCATGAGATAATATATTTATTTCAAAGGGCTACAGGCTTATATGTCAACGAAGGTAAATCCACATTTCAATAGGGTAAGGTTAATGCAGAAGAGATGGAATATATCTCACAACTATTTAACATACAAGTTGGTTCCTTAAAAGAGGGGTTAAAATACTTGGGGTATCATCTCAAACCCACGGGTTACAATACTTCTGATTGGTCATGGATCATAAACATATTTTATAAGAGAATATCGGGGTGGGAATTTAAATGCTTATCACTAGCTGGTAGAATGATATTAACACAATCAGTTCTTGCTCAAATATGTGTATATTGGGCGCATCTGTATTACATTCCATCAGCTATTATAAAAAAGTTAAATAGTTTAATGGCAATCTTTATCTGGGGAGGATGCAAGGAAAAGAGGAAATATCATCTTACAAAACTGGAAAACATCTCCCTTCCAAAAAAAAATGGGGGGCTGGGGCATCATGAATCTGCGTCTCTTTGGCATGGCTCTACTGTGCAAATCTTTGTGGTGAGCAGTTTTTGGGAAAAGCTTATGGAGTCAAGCTATTAAAATGAAATACCTTGAGAATGAAGATATCTATTACTGGTACAGGAACAGTTTTAAATGGCCCTCTCAAGGATCAGCGATTTGGAGAAGTTTTCAAAAGGTCCTTCCTTTTTTCTACAGAAACTTTATATGGAAATTACATACAGGAAACAACATTCTTATAGGTGTTGATGCAATCAAGGGCGTAGAGATGGAACCCCCAATCGCTCCACAACTTCTCACACTCCTCCACCAAAAAGGTCTTTTCTTCTGGGCACAGGTAATAGAAGGATGGAAGGATGCCATACCACAATGGAAATCGGACAGAGAGTTGGGCCTCGAAGGAGCAATGGCTGCCCAATGGAATAGAATTGTATGGAATATGAAAAATGTAGGATTTTATAAAACAGAGGACAAAGATCGCATTGATTGGCAGGTAAAGAAAGGCAGGTCCATTGTATTAGTAAGAGACATATATCACTCCTTGATAGAATTGAGAAGAGAGGCCCCCCACAAAACCTTTCCATACTCTCTATGGAAGGTAAGCTGCCCGCTAAAAATCATTATGTTTTCGTGGCTAGTATATCATAATAAAAATATTACATGGACAAATTTGTAGAAAAGGACCTGGCAGGGGCCAGCCATATGCATAATCTACCTTGCCAACACAGAAGACAATCTGCACATTTTTTTAAACTGCCCACAATCTCAGGGCTTGTGGATGCAATTGGCATCTTATTTTGGCTTTCCTTCTATTTCACATCCATCCATAACAAAATCATATGAATGGTGGGGTTATCAAAAAGCTATCTGGCGACCCATTCCATTAATTGTATTTTGGTTCATATGGAAGTGGAGAAGCAAAAGAATCTTTCAAAACAGCAAGGAGAGTTTTGGGCGTATTATGGATAAGGTTATTCCTTATTATTTCTCCATACTCCAAAACATTCCCCAACAGAAAAATCAACAGATGACAGCCTCTGACTCTCAGCAACTTTCCTTCCCAAGGGCCCACTTTAACGGTGTGGCAAAGGATGGCATATGCGCTTGTGGTGTTTACATTGGTATATCAAGTGATCTCCAATACTCCAAGTTTTGGAATGGTGGCAATGGGACAAATAACAAAGTAGAGGCCATGGCCCTGCATGGACTGCTTCTTTTCTGTACATTCATGGACATCAGTCCTATCAATGTATATGGCGACTCTAAATTAATCATAGAACATGTGAAAGGCAAACATGACATTAGAAATGACAGCCTTATAGGATGGCTGGGCAGGATTGCATCTCTATGGAAGCCTGATATATTCCCTATCTCACATATAAGGCGTAATCAAAATGAGAAAGTGGATAAAATTTCAAAGATAGGAGTGCAATCTCCATTCAGTAAGTGGCACCTGAGCATCTCTATGGAATCCTGTACATATGTCATTCAGCCCTTCTCTATGCCCGGCATATAAGGTCGACAATTTTCTGGTATGCTTCAAGCTCCTTTTTTCTAGATAATATCTCAGATCTACAGGTATCTACATAGTTTTGAAAGTCTTTTAATTTGTCTATGATGAATTGCAGTCCAAAAATTTTGTATATGTATCAATGAAAAATGAATAGATGAAAATACTCTCAGAATAGGATGCCATATCTAGGAAAAAAAAAGCCCGCCATATTCTATATATTCAAACTATTTTTGAACATAATATAAATACCATTATGCTTTTTCTTCTTGAAAAAAAGAAAAGAAAAAAAAAGAAGTAGGTTTAACATAACATATGAATAATATTTAATAGGCTTTTATAAAACGAGTTTTAATGGGATTTCATTAAAGTTTCATATTTGTGGTTTAACTTTATCGTGCATTTTATTTTGATTTGAGTTTTAATTTACGAGGACATAAACTGAAAGGGCGAAAAAACTTCATGGTAATTGAGTTGCTTTCGTTTTATTCTAATACTACTAATGTGTATGGGAATTTTTTTTTTTTATTAATGTAATATTATTTTATAATGTTTAAACAAAATATTTTTAAAATTTTTATATAATATTATGCCGCTAGGGTGATGAGGAAAGAGAGGTTTTAAGTAGAAAAAGTAAGTTTTAATAGGATCCAACTGTTAAAGTTAAAATTGATTTGCAATTCACATTTATATCGGGTGGGAACTATTTAGGGAATTAATTTTCTTATTTGACTAGATAGCATAGGCACAATGTCAAATAAAGTGGGATTTTCTTCATACTAATATGATAATATTTATAGGCATTTAATAGAATTCTTTTAATGTTTGTAAAATTGTGGTATATATAAGCATCAAAAGGTTTATAAAAAAACATTTTATTTATATATTTTTATCATTTACTTTTCCTCATTTTTAGGGACTTCTTTCCCTATTATGTGGACAACATGGTTTGATTATGGTTGTTAATAATTTTTAGTGATATATAATATTTCTAATTAGTTAACCATTTGATTCACGAAGATATATGTGTACATGTGACTAATAATAGTAAACAATTAAATAATAATAATAATAATAATAATAATAAAAGGTCGTGGAGGCGGCGTAGTGGTAAAGTCAGCCTCGTCATGACGGACCGGTCTTGTGTTCAATCCCGAGCAAGGTCGCAGCTCGTCGTGCGAGTAGTTAGTCTAAACCGGGCCAAGCCCACTAATTTTTTGGATTACTATCGGAGCTCTGATGATGCGAATGTCCTGCCCGCAAGAATTCTGATAACCCTAATCGCTGCATTCCTCTGACCCTCTGAGCTCGCGCCACCGGGCTCCTTCTGACTGCCTTCCATGGCTTCGCCTGCAGGAGGGGTGGGATCCTCCCCCCCTCCTTTCACAACTTCAGCCTCTGACAATGACCAGCTTGCAATTCCTCTGACCCCTTCTGGCGCTTTCCCTGAAACTGATCAGGGAGGACAAAGGACGAATGGCGAAGCGATTCCCTCAGCACCAAGCGATGCGGCTGACAAAGAAAAAGATGCGCAACAAAAAGCCTCTTCGTCACAGCCAAAGGCGACCTCGGCTACCTGCATCCCGAAGGCTGCAGAACGAATCAAAGTTGATCTTCCAAGTCATCGCATTAACGGTGAGATCCAGTTCATGCAGGATCATGCGCTAATAGGAAAGTTTCTTGGATTTTGGCCTACTGAAAAGGCGCTGCAGGGATGGATAGCTTCAAAGTGGAAGCCCAAAGGACAGGTTACCCTGCAGCTTGGACCGAAAGGCTTCTTCACAGCCATTTTCCACTGTGTGGAGGACAAATCTCGCATATTCGAAGGCGGCCCGTATTTCTTTAACTCTTCAGGGCTTTATCTCACGGATTGGAAGCCTAGGTTCAACCCTGACAAAGAAGATTTCAGTTGGGCTCCAGTCTGGATACGTATGTATTCCCTCCCAGTGGAATATTGGAAAGAAGACACGCTAGCAGATATTGGCAATAAACTAGGGACCTTCATCAAAGTTGCTGAGGAAACAAAAACCCGCAAATATACCTCGTATGCCAGGATCTGTGTTCAGATGCACCTGACCAAAGCTCTAGCCGACTCGGTAAGTCTCTTTCACGATGATTTTGAATGGACCCAGCCTTTAGATTACGAGCATATCCCCTTTCGCTGTCGTAAATGCCATGAACATGGCCATCTCTTCCGAGATTGTCCTCTGAACTCGCAGTCCAAATCTTCAACCAATGAATCCAATAAAGACTCGGAAGGATTCATCAAAGTTCCAAACCGCCGTAGGCATGCCAAGAAAAACGAGGCAGTCCCTGACAGCTCCATCAAAACGGATACCCAGAACAAATTCATTTTGCTATCTTCTCCTGATCCTCAGGATAAACCAAGCTCTGAACCTCAGGAGAATACCTCCTTGCCCTCATCCTCCCATGCTCCCACTGCCCCCAAGCAGTCCTCCGTTCCAGTCACTTCTTGTCCCTCAACCAATCCTCTTTCGGATAATAAATTGGTTTCTGACCTCGGCCCTCACCCCTCTACCTAGGGGAAATATGTTCTAGAATTCAACCAGCAACCCTCGTCCATGGATCTAGATGTAGCTCTTGCTCTCAGTATACACGACTCCGCAGATGTGGAAGACCAGAGTTCCCTTATCATCATGGAGGAAGATCCGGAGCATGTCTGCCTGGATGGTCTAGATATCTTCAAACTAGAAACGACTTGCAAACAGAAAGAATATAACTCAATACCCCCTTGGCAAATCGACAGGCTTGAAGGAGTCTTAATCAAAGTGCAGCACAACAAAAGTCTTGGTATACAGGCAGGAAGCCTTTGGGACGGAAACAAAATTCTCAAAGAAACTAAGAAAAGGGGGCACAAGACGGACCTTCAAAGGACTATCATGGCAGGAGAAATACTTATGGAATCAGGGCGGTTCCCTAAGTTGACAAAGTTCTATAAACCCAAACCCCATTGTCCATGAAGCTCATCTCCTGGAATGTGAGAGGGCTCAACAGCCCCTCAAAACACCGTATGATAAAAACCCTGATTCAACAAGAAAAACTGTCACTAGTTTTTCTTCAAGAAACAAAAAGCAACAACACTTCTATAGAAAGAATTCACAACAAGATCTAGGCAGGCAACGCTCAGTTTCATTTGATGCCTCTGGGGCTTCAGGCGGATTAGCCATCTTGTGGAATCCGCAGATTCTCACTTTATATGACTTTCATGCCACCCATGACCTCATCCAAGCGTCCTTCCATCTCATTGGCACAAACATCCATGGGCATCTCTCAAATGTGTATTTTCCGTAGACTCTTCAACAAAAATTAGATCTTCTGGATACTCTTATTATTCTCAATGCAAACAGGCAGTTCCCCCTCTGGATCGGTGGCGGCGATTTCAACATCATAAAATCAATGGAGGAGAAAAAAGGAGGCAGAATCAGGTTAGAAGGTGACAACAATGGCCTTATAGAATTCATACATAACAATCAACTCATGGATATTCAAACCTCCAATGGAGTCTTTACTTGGACCAATAAGCGCAGGGGCACACATCATATCGCCTCTAGGCTTGATAGGTTCCTCATTTCGGATAATGCCATACATATGGGAGGGGACTTCCATGCTTCCATCATACCCCAAGGAGGATTCGATCATTGGCCAATAATGTTACAATGGTCTCGGCCGGGCACTCGAAGCAATAGACCTTTCCAATTTGAAGCCTTCTGGCTCACAAATCCTAACTTCAAGACAGTGGTAAGTGAAGCAAGGCAATCTTTCATCCCACCAGAGGGTGCCAAAATGTTTCAATTACAACAGAAATTAAAAAACTTAAAACAAGTTCTCAAAGTCTGGAATCGTACACAGTTTGGCAACATCCAAGAGAATCGCAAAAGGCTAGAACAAAAAATGAATGCGCTTCAACAAGCTCTCATCCTAGAAGGTAGGACAGATGAGCAGACGCATTAGGAGCAAATCCTATGGAATCAAATTGAAGCCCGCAGGAAGCAAGAGGAAATTCTCTGGCATCAAAAATCTAGAATTAGGTGGCTCAAGGAGGGGGAGAGGAATACCAAATTCTTCCATAAAACTGCCATCCAAAGGTGAATGCACAACAACATCGCATTCATAAACAATCAACAAGGGGTAAGATTAGAAGCACACGAAGACATGGAGAAGGAGATCAAAGATTACTTTCAGGATATTCTCAGGGAGCCTACAGGTAACAGAGATCAGGCAATTAGAGCTATCATGCAACACATTCCAAGAATCATAACGGAGGATCACAACAACAAACTGCTCCAGTCCACTTCACTCAGGGAGGTCGAATAAGCAATGGCCCAACTTAAATATGGCAAGGCACCTGGGCCTGACGGTTTCACGGCCAATTTCTTTCATGAGTTTTGGGAGCTCATTAAGACAGAGGTATGGGAACTAGTGGAGGAATCAAGAATTATGCACTGGATTCTTCCTTCCCTCAATGCAACCTTCTTAGCACTGGTACATAAAGGTGAAGAACCAAATAAGCCTGATAAATACCGACCAATAGCGCTATGCAATGTCATCTATAAGCTCATCTCAAAAGTAATAGCGAACAGGCTCAAACCTCTCCTTCCTCTTCTCATTTCTCCAAAGCAGACGAGTTATGTAGAAGGGCGGCAGATCATGGACGGTATAATTCTATCGACTGAGGTTATTCATTCTCTAAAGCTTCTCAAAAAACCAGGTATGATTCTAAAGCTGGATCTCTCTAAAGCCTTTGATAAACTCAGTTGGAATTACATTCACAAGATGTTATTAGCTTTTGGCTTCAATTCAACATGGACCACATGGATCATGAATCTTATTTCCTCTCCTAGCATCTCTGTCTTGCTGAATGGTTCCCCATCTACGCCCTTCTGCCCCTCCCATGGTATCAGGCAGGGGGATCCCCTTTCCCCATTCCTCTTTGTCCTAATGGGAAAAGGGCTCAGTAGACTACTCAAATCAGCTGTCTCCACCCAGGCTTTAAAAGGAATTCCCCTCCATGGTATTCATCCCCTTTCCCATCAACAGTTTGTAGACGACACAATGTTATTTGGTAATCCATCCTCTCAAGAGGCCTCTGTTTTTAAATCCCTGCTCTCCCTCTTCTCTGAAGCCTCTGGCACCTCTATCAATGCTTCTAAATCTCAGCTCTTCTTTTTCAACACTCCCCCTTCTACTCAAAGGAATATTGCTCGAATTCTGGGGTTCTCTATTGCCAAGCTTCCTTCAAAGTACCTGGGGGCTCCTCTAGCTGATTCTGCCATCAAGCATGCTTCTTGGAGGATTCTCCTAGACAAATTAGAATCAAGGCTTTCGTCTTGGACTTTTTGCTCTCTAAACATGGCTGGCAGACTTGTCTTGATCAAATTGGTTCTCCAGGCAATGCCTTTGTATCTTGTTTCCATCATGGCAGCGCCAAAATGGGTCCTTAAAGCAATCCACAATCTTCAATGCAACTTCCTGTGGGGCTCCTCTGGCCTAAACAGAAAATGGGCTCTTGTCAACTGGAAAGAAGTATGCAAAATCAAATCTGAAGGTGGGCTGGGCTTAAGGGATCCTCTCCAAAGAAACAATACAATGGGAGCTCGTATATGGTGGAATTGGATCTCCAAGCCACATTCACCATGGGCGAGACTCTGGCAAGCAAAATATGCCCCGGGAAGTCAATGGAATGATCTTATCAGAATCAGCACAACAACCCAAGGGTCTCTGATATGGAATGCCGCAAAGCTCCACAGCGCTTTCATTCAAGAGCATAGTTTTTGGGAAATTCACTCAGGCACAACTGAAAGGTTCTGGGGGGATTCATGGAAACAACTCCCGAAACTAGCAACTTTATTCCAAAAGCCACTATGGCAAGCTTCCATGCAGCAGGCGAACCTCACATTTGTTCATCAATTCTGGCAGCAGCCCACGCACCATGATTTCTAAATCTGGAAACCTGCTAGCCTCTGGCAGACTGATTGGCAAGGAGAAACACACACTGACATAGATCAAGAACTCAATTAAAGAAGAATTCGATACTCTAACCAGCAGGACAAACTAAGATGGCGACATACGCCCAAAGGAACATTCACCACCAAAGAAGCATACCAATTGCGCTACTCAGCCATCCAGACAGACAAGGACCAGATATGGGAAAAGGTATGGCAACCAGGAGTATGGCCTAAGGTCTCCACTTTTTTATGGCTTTTAAGTAAAAGGCGCATACTCACTTGGGACAACCTGCAAAAGCATGGATTCATTGGCCCATCAAGATGCCCAATTTGCAATCTCCACTCTGAAACCATCAGACACTTAATGGAAACATGTCCGCTAGCAACGCAACTTTGGGAGAGAACTGAAAAATGCAACAGGAGATCGGAAGCTCAGATGGAGGATGTTACAGAAACCATTAGGAAATGGACAAAGAACCCTTTTAAAAGCCAGCTTCTTAACTCTCTTTGGAGTCTAATACCAGGCTTTCTTTATTGGATTCTCTGGAAGGAAAGAAATTACAGAATCTTCAACAACACCAGCCGGCCAATAGAAGCTCTGTGGCTCCTCCTCAAACAAAATCTTCAAGAAATTCTAGCCATCAGAACTTGGTATGATACAAATCTGCCAGAATCTCCGCAAGAATGTATCATTCTGAAAGGCTGGAATCTGGACCTCTCCTTTTTAGCCCAAGTTAAGGCACGTCCTCCAACATGCACCGCCTCTCCGCTATCCTAGTCCCCTCCTGCAATTAACTCTTACAAATTGAATTTTGATGGGGCAACCAAAGGTAATCCTGGGCCGACAGGATTTGGGGGAATCTTCAGAAGCCATACGGGGGCAATATTGCATATCTATTATGGATCGATTGGCAAAGACACTAATAATACAGCTGAGTTGGAAGGACTTTGGAAAGGGATCTGCATTGCAGAGCAAAAGCACTTCTTCCCTCTAGAGGTTGGAGGTGACTCATCTATCCTTATAGCAGCAACCAACAGAATACAAGCAGGCACTACAGCAGTCAAGATAGCATCCAGCTGGAGACTTCTCAGTAGATTGGAATCACTGGAGGAAAAGCTAAGAAATCCCCAAAGAATAACCTTCCAGCATGTTAGAAGAACAACAAATCAAGTTGCAGATAGATTGGCCAACCAGGGAGCAACTCAGCAACTTCCCTATTTCTCAGGATCCCTTGAAATGGTAGATGATGAACAGCTCAAACAGGATTGCACTTCTTTGGTGCAGAAAGATATCTCTCTCCTGGATGCAGGTGTTTGAATGCTATGATGGTACGAAGGTGGCGCTTCACATGGGCAGGTGTCAGCCCATGCACACCACGAGGTACCTTGCAGAACTAGTGAGCTGGTCTCACACAAGGTTTTTAATGCTGGTCTTTAACTCCTCCATCCGCCTCTTGGTTAATTGTGCAATGGCGCTTCATAAACTATGCGCTCCTGCGGCCTCCTCGCACTCCTCTGTGGTCTCTTGGCATTCCTCTGCGGCCTCTTCGCATTCCTCTGCAGCCTCTTCGCACTCCTCTGCGGTGCTGTGGGTAACTCAGGGTCAATCAATTATAGTGCCCAATTCCGTCTTTGTTTCAGGCACAAGAGTGTTTCACAGGCATTGGGCTCAGGCTCAAAGGGCTCACGTATTTGTTGGTCACTCCCCTCCGTGTATCTGCTCACTTGTTAATCCTCTGTACATCGCAATGCCAAGAGAGCGACCTAGGATGGGAAGCAGACGTGGAGGCTCCCGTGGACGTGCCACCTCTCAGAGGTCTGCCCCCATCTCCCCCTCTTCCTCGGTCGAGTTGGCACCTGAGCAAAGCCGTCCTCATGTTACCAGAGCCGGAAGAGGCAGAGGACACGGGCGTGGTAGGATGGCTGAGTGTGAGCATGCGGCGCATCCAACAGTTCGTTATTGTATCCCCTGTACTCTTGCCAATTCCACTTTCTTAGTTTCTGTTACTATAGAAAATTGTGAAAATCTCAACGGCCAGGCAGCAGCACATCCGGAAATTCCGCCAGAACAAGGGATGGCGCCTCCAATTGATACTCAATGCCCGGTCATGGGAAGCTCCTCCTTGGCGACTCAAGCTGCCCCTGCAGGTCCAAGCGAACCAGCTCAGGGAAACCCAACCGGCTCGGTGGTCCTTCGCTCAGACTCGGAAGACTCTTTGCAATACGGGTGCAGGGTAGTGGAGGAACCCTATACTATGGATGATGACTGATCTTGTATGGCATTCTGCTCTCGGCAGCCTAAGAAGTAGGCGCATTACTCTGTTTTTGAAACTCACAATTTTGCCTGTGTCAGGTCATAGTATGTGTCTATATGTCTCTGTGTCGACTGTATGTGTCTGTATGTCTGGAAGTCCATGTTTAGCGTTGCATAGCTGTGCAATGGTTGTATGTCTCAGCTTGTCCCTGTTTAGCAATGTTTCGGGTCTTAGGAGAAGACACAACAGAAGGAAGTCTACCAATTTTTGGAATGTGTTCATCTGGGCTAATTGCCAACCTCATGGCAAGATTTTCAAGGCCAAGGCCTTGCTGTAACTTTTTGGATCTTTTTGTATAATAATCGAAGTAGACAGATTGAGAATAATAATAATAATAATAATGTATACATACATTCTTATTAATATGTGACGTTTTTTAAATAACGTCGCTTTTATCATTAATGTAATCCTTCATAGTTTTAATTTGATTAACTGATTAATTCTTTTGTATGATTTAGGGATCAATAATAAGAAGAGGGTTAACATATAAAACATGTGTTTAAGAGGCCGAGTAAGACCATGAGTAAGAGGATGAAGATTTATGTGAGATAAAATCCATAGAAGTAGCCTAGTTTCAATGAAAATCGAATTAGGCTTCAACAAAGCAACAAATAATTTCCTTATCATACAAACAAAAAAAGTAACATATATCAATTTGATATTTTATCACCCAAACAATAAAATCACACACACTAATTTAACATCTAAATTAATTATAATTTTAAATTAGATTATTATTATTATTATTATTTTATAAGTTTAGGTAAGTCCTTTTCTATTTATAAAACGAAAAACTGAGAACACATACTAGACATAGGTGGCCTCAGCTTGCCCAATGGGAAACCAAGCTTTTTGGCCACCTAAATATAACATAGGCCATCCAAAATTGGTATGTCTGTAGTCTTTCTATCCATGCTATGTAAACCGAGCAATTAAAAATAGAGTTTTTATCTACTGTTCCTATGAGCATGCATAAATATAAAGAAACTTTCCACAAAAAAGGAGCACAGTTCTAATCTGAGAACAGAAGAAACTCAATCTACTCATCCTGATCTTCCTGGTCTGGTTCCACCATTGCTGGGTCCGCTGCTGATCCCCCATGCACTGGTCTCTTGTTTGCTGCACCTGGGATGTATCTCTCTATTCGGTCCAATCTCATATCCTGTTTGCAGAGTTGGAATTGTATGGTCTGCAAATCTTTTTTGTAGTCTGGCATGTCTCTAGTTATTAGAGCCATGCCCATTGAGACTTGTTCAACTGCCTTACAGAGCAGTCTCTTCATAAGCCAATAAAGGTGCAGTGTCTGTTTGTATTGAGACATTCTGCCCCTGGTGTTACCCGGGTCTGAAACCATACCCCTCCATTCTTCCATTTCCCCCATGGACTCCTCCTCCTTCACTTCCGCTTCCATATCTTCAATTTTTTCTTAGATACCTTCATCTGTATCTCTCATATAAGCCTTGGCCGCTTCCTATATGGCCTCGTCCATCAAGCGATGGCCTCTTCGTTTGTCCAAGGTATTACTATTTTTTTGCCCCAGGCAAGTATTTCGCTGTCCTTGGCGCCCACGACCACGCCCTCGACCCCGTCCGTGTCCTACTCAAGCCATCTCCCTGCTACTCTCTATCTGTTCACAGGACGAACAATATTGGGTTAGAGTAAAATCTTCTTCAGTCTGAATATCCATCCACTCTAGGTTTCTCTGTTTGTGATTACATTTGCCTATACCCAGGTCTCTTGGGGGGTGATCCCCTCCCCTCCCTCTTTTCCTTGTTGTTTTTCCTCACACAGATTTTTAGTGTCCGCGTCTCCTATGCCTGTCTACTCCCCCACTATGGTTCGACTATCCCCTTCCTGGGTATTCCTCATCATGGTAAAGCCATTAGCCATAATCCCAGCACTCTCTCCCCTCCTCTTATGTAAATTGGGTACCCTCATTGTCTTGACAGAGGGCTTGTCACGACGCCGGAGCCTCGGTAGTCTTTCAACCGCTCTTGGCGAGGTGCGGCACCACCGAACACTTCCTTTTCACCAATACTTATGTTCGTGGGCCACTTATCCTACTTAGTTTGTGTTTTGCAACCAAGTATTATTAATGTTTCCTTTATACCAATGAACACCCATACACATTCATTAACATCAGCAATTATAAATGAAGAACACAATTGCACAGTATAAAGGGGGGGGGGGCAACTCCCTGAACAATGAGTCCGCCCGAATAATATATTATACAACTTTACAAGTTTACAATCCTTTACAAGTATACTTGAAAACTCCAAGTTTCATACTTAGCCAATTTTACATCATCACCACACCTCCGTGTGATAGCCAAGATTTCCTTGCCCAAGGCGAGCGGGCGCGCCCTCACATGAGCTGCCTTCTGCACTTTACAACCGAATCTTGTTTCTTCATGCATGACAGGTGGGTGACTCCACTAAGTCACCAAGACACCCTCTTCCTATGCACAACCGGCTTCACCGACGTTCCACCGTTCACCCGACTTCACCAACGTTCCACCATTTTTATGTTTACACGACGGGCGGGTGCTCACCTGAGCCACCCAAGAACCTGTGTCAACCTTCACCCGAGCGGCGGGCGACCTCTACCCGCGCCCTCACCCAAAACCGAGACAATGCGTTCTTCCCGTGTAGCCTCGCCCAAGGTTGGGCGCATCACTGTTCTGCATCTTCCCTTTGTTTGTTGCGGCTACCCTTTGTTCTACGCACTTCTCCTTGTTGGATGAGCGAGTTCGTTGATTGCCAAATGAGCTCCAACTCGTATACAATATATATGATCCTTGGATGGTCATGCCACCCCTTGGATGACCTCTGTTTCATGTTAAACAAACGCCTTTCCATCACTATTTTGCTTGGTTGGCCCATCGACCAATGCCTGGACAATGATCTTTCCAACGTTGGCTTATCTTGATGAACGCCCTCATTCATGCTTATAAATATATGCAACCGCTCCTTACTTGTACGTGCGCTCCAAGTGTCATTTGGTTGTCTTCGTTAGCTCGCACGCTCGGTTGTTGGACCAACTCGTCGCCAAGCCTTCGCACTTCCATCAGCAGTGAGTTCTTGGACCGCGGGTCCTTACATCCTCCTCCACTTGAAGTCGTTGTCGTCCTCGACAACATGCCATCCTAGTAGCCATCCACCAAGATCAAGATTTCCATATCTGAACAGTCTTATCCATGATATCAACTCCTCCACACACTGCGAACATCCTTGCAACATATGTAGAACCAACATCTCCATCATGTCTCATCCTCATCCTGTAGTCTTTCGTCAGATGCTCCACCATTCCAACACACTTCTATCATGTTTCACCATGTCGACCTCAACAACAACATCTCTCTGCACAATGGTACCCATCATGACTCAAACTAGTCGGGTGATTAGTCTAACTGTCACGCTCAAATCATAAGAATGCGCATCCTTATGACACCATAAGTATTTCCTTGACTCTTGCTACATCTCAGACTCATCAAGAATCTATCCAATCCCCATGCTCAGGTCCATCGAATCTCCATCCCATCTGTAACATGTTCAACCCATGGCCTTGTTGCACAAGAGTGTACAGCCTCTCCACTGGCTCACACATCTCCATGTCATAACAGCACCTGCACAACATCCTTTCCTTCGGCATTCCCCATAGAATGTCCATGGATGACACCTCTACACATGCTCCTACATAATGTCCCTGCATAACTGTCATGCTCCATGTCTCCAACCTGGTGTCCATGACTCTAGTTGTCCATGATGTCCAACCCATGTAGACTCCATCCCAACATATAGCCATCTGCAACCAAGTCTGCAATTTGTCATAAAGAAGCCTCCTCCCAAGGCCCCTCGTTAAGTTGGTGTAGCCCCTCCCAAACAAGGTCCCTACACCAACCCTTATCCAAGGTTGTCTATAGAGAAAGGAGGGCCAGGAAGTTTCCTCCCTGACTCTCGTCCACCCATGTATTAGATTGATGTTGTATCCTCAAGTATTTGTGCACAACCTCAATCTCCTCACATGTACACCCAAGCTCACCTAGCTTTTCCTTTGTCAACTGAAAGTCATATATGCCCATAGCATACTTGCAAAAATCCACTATACCAGCTGGATCTCTACCTTCATAATCCTCTCCAACCACTGCCTCTGAAGTAGTACTCGGACTCCCTTCTTTCACAACTCCATTGTGAAGATCATTAGTAGAAGATGTCTTTGTCAAGTGCTTCAAGGTTCGCGAGATTTCCCTCTCACTTACTTCATCCTTCCTCTCTCTTGCAATGAAGTCAATCAACTTCCCTTCCTTCGTTGTTTGAGTCATACTCCCAAGTCCTCTTTGCTCCACATCCTCATGCTTCACATTCGGATCTTTGGGATACAAAGTCATAGAATTCATCCTCGGTCTATACCCCAAGCAACTCCTTCTATTCATCGGAACCATCATGGTTCTTTCCTCAGCCGTGATCAAGAGAATGTCCCAGTCCACCATTGTTATGGCTTGTGCAAGCCTCATGAAATATTGCCCCATCACCATAGAATGATCATCCATGTCCACAATCCTCAAGTCCAACTTTCCAACCACGATCCCACTCTCACCTGAGTGTTTTCCATCACACCAATAACAGCTTTCATGGTAGAGTTGGTTGCTTTGAAATCACTCCATTCCCTCTCCATCTTTGCTTTCTTCCCAAAAGACTTTGCTGCTTTCCTGCTTAAGAAGCTATGAGTAGCCCCCGTATCCACCAAAGCTGTAAATATCTTGCCTTTCACGGTCACCTGCACAAAACTCAGCTTCAAGGCATCACCTCCTTCTGTCGGCTTTATCTTGTGTCTTATATCAGCAACCTTCTTCAAGAATTTGGCCTCAGAAGTGTCAATTGGCTTGTGTTCCAACTTGACATTCCTCCTAAGGTACTTCACTTCCTTGCTTGGCTCTTCTAAGCAACTTGATCTTGGTCTAGCTTGATTCCCTTCAAGCTTGTCCTCCATCGACTTCTGCTCAAGTGCACCCACCAAGTATCCATTGACTACTTCCATAGAACTAAGCTTCCAAACATCCTCTGGATTGTCTCGGTAGTGAGTTCCCAGCCTGTCAATGTAGTCGAGCTCTTCCTACTTTATTACAACGATCTTCTTTCCAAGAAGACTCTTCCTTATCTCTTCCGCAATTCTCTTGATTTCAGCTTCCACCATGGCACTTTTCTTCCTTAACCGGGCTCTTTCATCCAAGAGCTCTTGAAGACCAAGACCACTTTGTCAAATCTCCTCATCAAGTTCCTTGAGTTCACCATCTATCATACTTCCACATTGGCTTTTGAGTTCTTCAAGTTCCTTCCTTAGTTCCGAACAACCTTCCCGAATCTTCATATTCTCAGCCTTCATCGAAACCCAGTTAGAACTCCATCGACCCATCTATTCCAACACTTTGTACTAGAAGACTTCACCTGCATCATGGCTAGATTCACCTGTCATAGGTTCATCCACCATCTTTGCCTTTCAGCCTTCTCCAAGTTCCCTGCAAAACATGAACCAGCTCTTGTTCCACTTGTATGTGAAACCAACTTCCTTCACCTGCAAGTACTTGTCACGAGAAACCCTACTCAAACACCAACTATCAAGCTTCTTCAATCCTGAATCAGCTTTTAGCTTCCTGCAAGACTTCTCACCAAGTCTTCAGACTAGCTCTGATACCACATGTCACGACGCCGGAGCCTCAGTAGTCTTTCAACTGCTTTTGGCGAGATGCAGCACCACCAAACACTTTATTTTCACCAATACTTATGTTCGTGGACTATACCTAACCACTTATCCTACTTAGTTTATGTTTCGGAACCAAGTATTATTAATGTTTCCTTTATACCAACGAACACCCATACACATTCATTAACATGAGCAATTATAAATGAAGAACATAATTGCACAGTATAAAGGGAGGGGAAAATCCCTGAACAATGAGTCTACCCGAATAATATATTATACAACTTTACAAGTTTACAATGCTTTACAAGTATACTTGGAAACTCCAAGTTTCATACTTAGCCAATTTTACATCATCATCACACCTCCATGTGATAGCCAAGATTTCCTTGCCCAAGGCAGGCAGGCACACCCTCACATGAGCTGCCTTCCGCACTTTACAACCAAATCTTGTTTCTTTGTGCATGACGGGCGGGTGACTCCACTAAGTCACCAAGACACCCTCTTCCTATGCACAACCGGCTTCACCGACGTTCCACCGTTCACCCGACTTCACCAACGTTCCATGTTCCACAAGGCGTTCTTCCCATGTAGCCTCGCCCAAGGTTGGGCACATCACTGTTCTGTGTCTTCCCTTTGTTTTCCGCAACTACCCTTTTGTTCTGCGCACTTCTCCTTGTTGGATGAGCAAGTTTGTTGATGCCAAATTAGCTCTAACTCGTATACAATATATATGATCCTTGGATGGTCGCGCCACCCCTTGGCCGACCTCTGTTTCATGTTAAACCAACGCCTTTCCATCACTATTTTTCTTGGTCGGCCCATCGACCAATGCCCGAACAACGATCTTTCCAACGTCGGCTTGTCTTGATGAACGTCCTCGTCCATGCTTATAAATATATGCAATTTCTCCTTACTTGTACACGCACTCCAAGTGTCGTTCGATTGTCTTCGTTAGCTTGTACGCTCAATTGTTGGACCAACTTGTCGCCAAACCTTCACACTTCCATTGACAGTGAGTTCTTGGACCGCAGGTCCTTACAGGGCTCCTCCTGGGGTGGCATTATCTTCTTGCTTGGGTTCCCTTTCAAGTCGCCCTCCCAGTCCTGCTTTCTTATTCGCTCCTTGTTAGCTTCCCGTATCCTACTACTCTGCCTGGTACCTCTTCCCTGACTTGCCATCCTCATCTCCTCTCTGTCTCTCTCACTGTCTCTCCTCATTTTACAGGTTGTAGGCTCCTCCTTCCCCACTTTGACATTGCTTATGCCCTTATCCCTCTCCTGGTTCAAAGCCCAACTCTCAGACTCTGCCATATCCTGGGGCACGGACTGGACATTCTTGCTAGCTCCCTTGGCAGGCCCGTTTTCCTCCCCCCTGCCTCTGGTTCTAACTCCCCCAGCATACTACCAAAGGCTAAATCAATAACAGGGAGACGACAGTTTACATACCCGGTGACACGTTCCTTGCTCGCTGGTGTATTGTTTGGCTCCCTCGTCTTGCTCTAACTTCACCTCCCTCGCCTTCTATCCTTCCCCTCTGCCTTACTCCTTCTATACACCCGTATGCCACCACCCTGTTGTCTCGTCGTTCCATCCTTACCATCCTCCCCACCTCTCTCCGACCGACCATACCTTCTACCACCTTTCCTACTTGAACGGTGGTACCTCTCCACATACCTATTAGCTCTCATGCGAGCTGCTCTGGCATGTCCTTGTTCCTTCATCCGTCTGACATCGCCATTATGGCGCATTACAACCTCCGTCACCCTGATCAGGTAGATTATTATTATTATTTTACTCTTAAAGATATTTTTTATTTTATTTTATTTATTCAAAATATATAATTAAATTAAATTTTAAAAATAATAAAAACTTTAATATTACTACCCATAAAATAAATTCGCTTAAAATACCCAATTCAATTATACCAAACAAACAAATAAATAAACTAAAGGTGTTGCAAGCAACAAGTCCCTCCCTTGCAGGCAATTGGAGCAACAGGTTCCTCCTGTTTCTTTTCAAAGTGAACATAACATGATTAGAAAAGCCACAAATGACTCACAACCAACTCACTCATAAGATCTATGGTTTAGGAGCTCTTGAATTTTCTGCGCTTGCTTTATTACTTGAAATGTCCAACAGAACTACCTGAGGTATTCACAACTCGAACGTCTTGTCAGGTGACCGTATAGATCTCCAACCTGCCCGATTGTCTAAATCAACCTGTTAAGTGCCATTCTCTTGGAACGAGGGTGAACCTAGTAATAAAACTCCAGGCATGATGGATCCTATGCCCAACCCATGCTGGTCACTCTGAAGCAGGACCAGGATCCTTCAACTGCATTTTGAACTACTAAATCTCCTAAGCAATATAAGATGGCTAACCCACATTTGGAGTGTGAAACCAATGGCTTACTTCAAGAGATGTGATCTAGATTTCATTTCTGCACCTAGTAGATAAGATGATAGGACAAGAGCTCTTCAATTCAGGGACAACCGGGTCAATCCAGTCGCGTCAACTTTTTCTATCGAAGTTGGTTCCTCATGTGTCTTTTCAAAGTGAAAATAACATGATTAAAAAGGCCACAAATGGCTCACAGTAAACTCACTCATAAGATCTATGGTTTAGGAGCTCTTGAATTTTTTGCGCTTACTTTATTACTTGGAATGTCCAACAGAACTAACTGACGTATTCACAACCAGAACCTTTTTTAGGTGACTGTATAGATCTCCAACTTTCATTTATGATAATGGAACTGATTCAATATCAATTGATTATGCCGCAAAAACAAATTCTTCTGATGGATCTAAAAATGGAAAGGAAGCGCTCAAGGGGGAACCCCAACTTGGTCCCTCCGATTGGACCTAATCGTTTAGCATTTTCTTCGGAGCCCTTTGTTCGCCAGCATATGAACACACGTACCAAAACAACCAAGTAACACTTGCAACGACATTTATTGATTGAAATGGAACACAACCACGTTTCTGAATATTTTCATGGTCGACTTTGGCCACGATATCTCACCACAGAAACACAGCAAGAACTGGAAGGATGGTTCTGCAATCTGTTGATTTGGGGTCAGGGAATTATTGCGCCTAATGATATTTTCGAACTGTAAGGATGGTTCTGTAGCCTGTGGATTTGGAGTCAGGGAACCACTGCGCCTAATGAAATTTTCATTTCATTTTCGACAATGAATGAGCACGCATTTGCAATGGCAAGTCGGTCTCGCTTCTGGATTTATTATGCAATTTCTTTTTGTTAACCCTGCTTCTTACCAAGAATAGAGGATTTTGAAGACTTGGAGACACACTGATGCTTTGCTAGCAAAGTCTTAGGCCATGGTAATTGCAGTGTGTAGTTTGTAGGAGCAATGTTTCATAATTGACTTAGTTCATTATCATAGTGTGCTTTGCCGAACTGATTTTTGATCCTTATTGTCTTCCTAATCACTTAATGGCTGGCAATAGTTGTAGCAAAGCTAAATCCGACAGTTAATTCTGGAAATTTCCTCATATTGTGCTTTGCCGAAATGATTTTTCTATCTTTTCGAAGCATTATTGTCTTTGAAATATTTCTCCGATCTTATTTGATATTGAGATATACAAAAATTTTAATATTTTATCAGACTTTTAATAGCTTTTACCTTTTTAGCATTTAATATCTTGTTTGTTATCTATTTTCCTATAATATCTTAGATAGTTTACTTGCTCTTTAAAGCACTTTCATATATAACTTAATGATGAGCCTTTTGTATCACTGGAATGCCTTTGAAACATTAGACACTTATCAAAGTTTCTGCGGAAATAGATATGTGATTTAACCATTGAAAGTTGTATTTTAGTAGGATATCTGGTATTGTAATACTCGATGTTTCGGTGTGGCTTTGTCAACTATTTCCCCTATATTTCGCCTGTATGCGGCTCCAAGTGTTATAATCTGTAACATTTTGATGTCTCAACAACGGTACCCCCTTGACCTTACCTTATATTATGTATATAACACTTTACAAGTTGTTGAATTATGTATGCAGTGTTGGTGAAATAGAAGAAAAAAGAGGAAAGAACTACATACAGTCAGTTAATATTGACCAAAAAAACACCATAACTAACTGGAAACCAAACACACAAATAGACACAGGATTTACGTGGTAAAACCTCGACAATGTGTCAAGGAAACATCCACGGGGAAAGGGATTGGAATGTATTATTCAATAATGATTCTCTTCACTTACATTTCATGGGCATTCACTAGTTTTATATCATCGACCTCCGTTACATAACTGACAATTCGGTATAAAACTGAATAATTACATTTTACCCAAAATTACTAATTCGTTGTCAAACCAACAAACTCCACCTTGACAACAATTTTCCTAATCCCTTGCCCATGCCCATTCATCATCTTTTCTGCAAGACAAGAGAAGCTAAACACCACCGCAGCTTCTCTATTGTAACTGGCATTGTGAACATGTCTACACAATTCTCTCGCGTATGGACCTTTTGAAGAGCTACTTTTCCGCCATCGATCACATGTCTCGGAAAATGATACCTTACATCAATGTGCTTGGTTCTACTGTGATAAGCAGGATTTGTAGCCAAGTGAATAGCGCTTTGACTGTCACAAAGTATATTCACTTTCTCTTGCGTCCTTCCAATCTCATTGAGAAGACCCTTTAACCAGATTGCTTCTTTACTGGCATCTGAAGCAGCTATATATTCAGCTTCGGTAGTGGACAATGCAACTGTTTCTTGAAGCTTTGACATCCAACTAATTGCTCCACCTGCAAGAGTAAAGACATAACCTGTAGTAGATCTTCTTTTGTCCAAATCACCTGCATAGTCAGCATCTACATATCCGCAGACTGATCCTTCACTACCATTAAAGACGATGCAATGGTCACTTGTGCCTCTTAGATATCGAAGCACCCATTTCACTGCTTGCCAATTTTCTTTACCTGGATTTGCCATGAACCTGCTGACAACTCCAACTGCATGTGAAATGTCAGGTCTTGTAGATACCATCGCATACATTAAGTTGGATACAACGTTTGCATATGGTACATGAGACATATACTGCTTTTCTTCATCATCTCTAGGACTCAAAACCAAAGAAAGTTTAAAATGGGAAGCTAGTGGAATATTAACAGGTTTCACATTATTCATAGAGAACTTTTCAAGTACCTTCTCCACATACTTCTGCTGTGATAACCAAAGCTTACCATTTTTCCTGTCCCTGTGTATCTCCATGTCCAAGATATGTTTTGCTGCTCCAAGATCCTTCATATCAAACGTCCTAGAGAGTTGAGCCTTTAACTTGTTGATCTCTTCCATGCTTTTGCTTGCAATAAGGATATCGTCAACATACAAAGCTAAGATAATGAATATGCCATTGAAACTTTTGAAGTACACACAATGATCATACTCACTTCTTATAAAGTTCTGGCTCACCATGAAGGAATCAAACTTCTTGTACCATTGTCTGGGAGACTGCCTCAGACCATACAATGATTTCATGAGCTTGCAAACTAATCTTCTGATGCGACCTTGTACAAAACCTTCTGGTTGTTCCATATATATCTCTTCGTTCAAATCACCATGTATATAAGCTGTTTTAACATCTAACTGTTCTAACTCAAGATTAAGCAACGCAGTTAGTGCCAACACAGTACGTATAGAAACAAGTTTTAAAACTGGAGAAAAAATCTCATGAAAGTCTATACCTTCAACCTGAGAATACCCTTTTGCTACCAGTCTCACCTTATACCTTTCGATACTTCCATCAACTATCCATTTCAGCTTGAAGACCCATTTGCATCCAACAACACTTCTCCCTTCAGGAAGCTCTACAAGATCCCAGGTATTGTTCTTGGCTAAGGAGTCCATTTCTTCTTCCATAGCCATTTTCCATTTCTCGCTATCTGTATCATCTACTACGTCCTGATAACAAGAAGGTTCCCCATCTTCAGTAATCAAAGCAAAAGATGAAGCAGAATCTTCATACCTTTTGGGAGTTTTCCTTTCCCTTGTAGACCTTCTTATAGCAACTGGTTGCTGAACTGGTTCAGAAACTTGCACTGGTTCAGAAGCTTCAACGGCTTCCTTTGTGTCATCAACACCTTTTTCTCCAGAAGTCTCTCCTTCCTTTCGACTGTCACCAAAAGGTCTAGCCTCCAATTGAACTTGTTGATTCGGCGATGCCTGTTCCTGTTCAAATCTTTCAACATTGGATTTTAACAGAGAGGATTCATCAAATGTTACATCTCTACTAATGACTATCTTTCGCAATGTAGGATCCCACAACCTATATCCTTTCACTGCATAGTCATACCCACAAAGACATAACATTTTGACTTTGGAATTTTGAATGCTGATTTTTCGGAATGAGAGAATAAGCATCACAACCAAATATCCTCAAATGTGAATAGTCACAAGACTGACCTGTCCAAACTTCTTCAGGAATTTTACAATCAATTGCTACTGAAGGTGATCTGTTAGCTAAATAACAAGCAGTAGATACTGCTTTTGCCCACAACTCCTTTTGCAAGTTAGCATTGCTGATCATGCTTCTGACTCTTTCCATAAGATTCCGATTCATACGCTCAACAACACCATTTTGCTGAGGAGTATAAACAACAGTTTTGTGTCTAACAATTCCCTCATCCTTATAGTATTGTTCAAATTCAACTGAAGTGAACTCACCACCATTGTCAGTTCTTAGACATTTAATAGATTTGCTTGTTCTTTTCTCTACCATTACTTTAAATTGTTTAAAGACATTTAACACATCAGCTTTCCTTTTTAGCATATAGACCCAAACTTTACGAGAGTAATCATCAATAAACGTTAAAAAATACAATGCACCTCCATATGACACAACAGGGGATGGACCCCACAGATCAGAGTGAATATAGTCTAAAACATCTTTACTATTATGATTTCCAACTTTAAATCTCTGTTTACACTGTTTTCCATACACACAATGTTTACAGAAATCTAACTTCAAGGATTTTAGATCAGGAAGAGATTTACGTTTCATCAGTATCTGAAGACCTTTCTCGCTCAGATGACCCAATCGCTGATGCCACAGACGAGTACCTACTTCTTCCTTTTCTGACGCAACCGCTGCTTCACTGACCTGAGTACTTCCTTTTAGCCTGTAAAGATTTCTGGCCTTTTCTGCCTTCATAACCACAAGGGCTCCTTTAAAGACTTTCAAGACGCCATCCTGACCTGTAAACTTATAACCATCTGAATCCAACACTCCCAATGAAATCAAATTTTTCTTCAAATCAGGTACATGTCTAACACTAGTTAATGTCCTAACTATGTTATCATACATCTTAATCCTGATATCTCCCATTCCAACCGTCTGACATGACACATTGTTACCCATAAACACAAAACTACCATTTACATTTTTATATGAAGTAAACCAATTTCTATGTGGGCACATGTGATGCGAAGCACCAGAGTCTAACAGCCAGCTATCAAAACCCTGAGAGACATTACATTCAGGTGAAGTTTCATCTATCATACATACTTCTTCAGTAGATAAAACTTCTTCTATCATACCTGAATCGACCTGATTCGCTTCGTTCTTCGGTTTTTCGAATTCCTTTCGTTTCCAACAGTCCTTCTTCAAGTGTCCAACTTTACCGCAGTTCCAACATTTTGCCTTACACTTCTTTCCCTTCGATTTCGATCTGGAAGACCCCCTTGGTTTTTCTCCTCTTTCCTCTGAGCGTCCTCTAGCGACCATGGCTTCTGATGCAGCGGTTTCAGTGCTGGATTTCCTTCGTACTTCTTCAGATAGGAGAGCTCCCACGACTGATTCAAACTTCAAAGAATCAGCAGAGCTGAAGCTGATTGAAGTTATGAAGTGATCCCACGATTCAGGCAAAGAACACAGCAAGGTTATGGATTTATCTTCTTCCTGTATTTTGACTTCCATATCTGTTAATTGACATATTAGTGTATTAAAAACATTCAAATGTTCTGCAATGTTTGAACCTTCTTTCATTCAAAGACTATATAACTGCCTTTTCAGATAAATTTGTTGGTTAATGACTTTGTCATATAGAGATTTTCAAGTTTTTCCTACAATCCTGACGCCGTAGTCCCTTCAACAATATTGAAGAGAACTTCATCCGCTAGGCATAACTGAATGGTACTGAGAGCTCGGGCATCCAAGTCCTCCCAGTATGAAGTAGTCATGGTAGCAGGTTTCTTAGTTGCCCCATCCAATTCCTTGTGCAATCCTTGTTGCACAAGCAAATCCCTAACCTTCAGTTTCCAAAGAGCAAAATTGCTCTTTCCGGTGAATTTCTCCGCCTCGAATTTTGCATTCGAGATCTTGGCCATTTTTTCTCTTTCCTAGGGTTTCAGTCTGTCTAAGGTTTATATATATATATATTTGTCTTTCACAAAAAAAAATAATTCCCCAATTCAATTATTTCAAACCCTTTGTTTGTTTTTCTTCAAACTACATGAAATCTTTCCTTCAATTCACATAAAAAACCACCTTTTACAAATTTCTGGAAAACTTCTGGGAAAAAATAAATTACCCAGATCTAGATATACCCGTAATACTTCAGCATCCTCGCAGCAGATGGCTGATGGCAGATAACTCTACACGCAGACAACAGGTCCACGGCTTCCTCCTCGGGCTGCAGTTAACGCTTCACGCTCTACTCATGTAGTGGCCTTCCTACTCACACTGCAGTCAACACCAGACTCCGCCAGACTCTTCACGCTCTGACCTCTGTGTGCAAATGGCTCCTCCTCACGCAGTCACCGCAGAGAAGAAAGAACAACAATCTGCGTGCTGTCACGCTCTAACAATCTGCGTGCTGTCCCCCTCTGTCATGCTCACGCTCTAATCCAACGGAGGTGGCAGATAAACGCTCTAATCCAACGCATGGATTCACACTTAGGCAGATTCACTCACGCTCAGGCAGATAACTGGCCTTACGCAAGCTCTCACGCAGCAATTCGCAGGCAGAGGGTTTTGCACGTAGAAGAAACTGGCTTCACGCGTCTCGGATCTTCACGCAGGCTTTGTGCCTCACGCAGGTCTTCACACAGCCTTTCACGCAGGGATAGGCTCCTACACGCAGTAAATAAAAACTCCATAGCTCAACTGCTCCAACCGCACGGCCCTCGGATCTCAATGCTCTAATAGCACTTGTTGGTGAAATAGAAGAAAAACGAGGAAAGAACTACACATAGTCAGTTAATATTGACCAAGAAAACACCATAGCTAACTGGAAGCCAAACACACAAATAGACACAGGATTTACGTGGTAAAACTTCGACAATGTGTCAAGGAAACATCCACGGGGCAAGGGATTGGAATGTATTATTCAACAATGATTCTCTTCACTTACATTTCATGGGCATTCACCTAGTTTTATATCATCGACCTCCATTACATAACTGACAATTCGGTATAAAACTGAATAATTACATTTTACCCAAAATTACTAATTCGTTGTCAAACTAACATGCAGGCAGGTATAAGGAAGGAAGGCAACACCTTATAGTAGTTAGATTGCCAAAGCGAGCCTTCAAGATAGATGAAAGCGCTTAAAGAAGTGACTCTCTGAATTGTAGGAGAACGTGACAACCGCAGGTCATTTTTCGAAAGTTGGGAATCTTTGAAGAAAAGTCGTGAACAAGAAATGACGCTAGAGAAAATATGTGAAATTAACTTTTATTTTTAATGTTACATTCCAGGTTATTTTTACTTGTTTTTGTCACCGACATATTGGATTTACCTGAATTTTAATTGTGTGTGTTCATAACGCTTTAATTGTGTGTGTTCAAAATGCTTTTTGAAGCGTGAAACGTTAGATAGAAGATTTACCTGAATGTTAATTTTGTTACTGGTTTTCGTTAGGCACAAATTGGGTTTACCTAAACATTAATTTTTGTGTTCCAAGACCGTTTCAAACACTGAACCTATATATGGCAGAATTTTTGAGATAATATTCTATTCTTTACAATGTGCAATTTATTATCTGTTGTGTAATTTACTTTTACAATTAAGTTAGTTTAGTATATTCTATGTTGGCATCTCACTATGAAATTTAATTGGTTGTGAAATTTATTCATGCTAATTTTATTGGTAGTAACACTTGACTTCTAAAGAGTAGACATTTGACATAGTAATTTGGCACGCCAAAATGTTTTAACTGCCTTTGTGTAAATGACAGATACTAAATGTTGTGTAGAAATCTTGCTTGTGACTGTCACGGTCACTTGCTTGTGACTGTCACAGTGACTGGTTTTCTGAAGTGAAAGTTCAATGTCCCCCATTGAAAAACATTAGACATAGTACTCTAACACAACAAGGATTTGTCCAAGATAACTGGTATTCGAGCGAGAATTAGAGTCGGTCCAAGAGCGAGATGAATGGAAGGAAAGGATATCTAGTCGAAGATAAGAAGGCTATTCACAGAAAGGTTGGTCCCAGAGAGATGGCGGGTCGAAGATAGGAAGAGATGATTGAACTAGAAAAGCTATTAATAGAATTACTGAAACTTGAATTACAAAATTGTATAAAATTCAATCATAAATGATATTAAATGATAAATGAAAATTCACTATGCAAGATTGTATTCCCATCTAATCATCAATGAAAATTAAATGATAAATGGAACCAATGAAACTTGAATTACAAAATTGCACAAAATTCAATCATAAATCATATTAAATGAAAATTAATTGTGCACTATTGAATTCTCATTCAAACATAAATGAAAATTTACAGTTCAAGATCATTTAAGTGAAAATTGACTCTGCAGTATTGAACTCCCATTCGATCATAAATGAAAATTTACATACACAGGAAATCATAATAAAGGATGTTAGTTGTGTTTTACTAGCAAGATTGGTTGTTTCTTACTTGCAGGATTGGTTGTCCAGTTTTTTTCCCCTATTCCCAATGCAGATGGTGCAATAGAAATAGGATAGGGCAATGAACAAAGACATGAAGCAGGTTGCCACAATAGGATGGGGCAATGAACAGAGGCTTGAAGCAGGCTGCTGCAGTAGCTAAGCAAGTGAGGCAATGCCAGTACATGCAGATGGTCAAAATAAACTTCAAATAAATTCTTACGTAGACAAGTGGGTACTCCCATGCAAAATTTTAAACATGTAACAACCATGTGTATTCCCATACAAAATTTTAAACATATACCAGCCATGTGTTTACACTACAACTTTGGCAACTTGGTAAGATAAAACGAACATATGTTTTTAATTTCTACAAGAAATGTCATCCAAACTAATGTTAGAATTAGTTTTAAACTTTTATTAAACTTCAAAATATAAAGGAAATAGATAATTATAATACATGGTTACTTCTTCGCCTCGGGATGAGACTAGAAAAAATTACATACAATAATAAGTTAGATAAGTTAGAGACTTTGATTATTTACAACAATCTGCATAATAAACCGCTAAACTCAATATAAAAACCTGTTAAACACACGAGCAACAACATAAAATAGGAAAGATAAAACATTACAGTACATTTTTTTATTAACAATTGATATACATTTATAGTACATAGTGTGACCATTGGGTTTCACATCCCAAGGTCTCTTGGACTGCTTTGTCTATTTGGCTTCCACACTAACCCATTGAGGATTAGGTGTCCAACATTCCCCCCCTTAATCTGAAGGGTTATGTATGAGTCCAAGAAGAGAGCTGTAATACAAAATGTGAAAAAATGCATGGCAGCACTAGGTTGAATGTGCTCTCTGAAATGTTGGTATAAAGGGCAGTGGTTTAAGGATGACCACCAACACTGGTATTCTTAGTGCAATTCCCGGAACTCTTCCAAAACTGGCAAGAAGCTGAAGTCTTTTGCTAGAGGAAGTGCTCATATTGTTTTAAAGAGGGAAACCTTCAACCAATAAAGGGAGGTCTCACCCCGCATAAAAGGGATAAATTCAACTTGAAAATGGAAGTCTCAACCTGTGATGGTTTAAGGATGACCAAAAACTCTGGAATGCTTAATGCAATTCCTGGAACTCTTCCAAAACTGGCAAGAAGCTGGAGTCTTCTGCTAGAGGAAGTGTCCCCAATTTTGTTCCTGGAATTCTTCCAAAGCTGGCAAGAAGCTGAAGTCTTATGCTAGAGGAAGTGTCCCAGATTGCCAACTAAAGGCATGCTCATGGGCATCTTTGTTTCTAGCTACAACTCTGAAACTGGTGTGGCAGGTTGTGGCCCAGGCTCGCTTGATGTGACTTTGAAGCTTGTAGATGACCATAATTTCCCCCCTTGTCAGATACAAGGTGAGATGATGGAGAAAACCCAACTGCAAGACTGTTCAATACTCTAGAACAAGTTCTGACATGTGTTTGGAATATCTTCTTGGCTGTTGATGCCCATTGCCAAGAAGCGATCCATCCAAGATGAATCTTTGTTCTTGCAGGACGTTTGTTTTTGAAGCATCTGTTTGAAGAATGACTGGTTTTATGACAGTGCTTACATGGATGAAGATCAAAACAGTGATCTTTCATATGGCCAATTCAGTCACAGTGTTGGCATTTCACAATCTGTTGTTGTTGCTGTGGAAGAGGGGCAAAGTCTGGAACAGCTGAAGCTGATCTGTCATGAGGAGCAGGTGAACTGTCATGAATGAATCCAGCACTCTGAAACTGAATGGGCCTGGCATAGTCTGGAATATGAAAGGACAAGTCCTTGTCATATCCAAGACCAGTTTTGTGCTTGTTGTGGACAAGATGTTCCCAAGGTCTGATAATGGGCTTGGGAATCGCAGACTGAGTTTCTGCATCTGCATGTACAACTACTGCTTTATGGGGTACTAAATCTGAATGAACTGTAACATTATTGTCTTGCTGTTTATGGGAGTCTGTTTCAATCTTCTGAACAGAAACAGGTTCAGAATGATGACTCCAGTGCTGTAATTGTTCCTGCTGTAGCTTTGTCTCAAGCTACAAAAAATCAATATTCTCTTGTGCATTTTGTAGGCAGATTTTAATATTGGAAAGAGAGGTCTTGTTGAGATTAACCATCTCATCAACAGTGGAAAGTATTAAATTATTCAGTAGTTTCAATACATCATCTATTCTATCCATTTCAGACCAATATAATCAGAGAAGTGATGTTATCTTCAGCTACAAATTGGTCTATAAAATGATAAATAATTGCAACTATTAGATGAGTAACAGGATACCAGACAGCACAGTACCAATTTCAATGTAGTAAATGACTCGTTGCTTTAATGTACTTGAATACAAATTAGATGCAAATCACCTATGGATATAATGAGTATTTCAGCCTCCAATTTGACTCCTTAATTAATTTGGCATAGGCAATATATTAGGAACACAAACTCACCCTTGACACCTTGAGATTTCAGAGCACAATTAAATTTGGTGTAATTTCTCCACAAAGATCTTAGCCTTTGACAATCAGATGGAGCCAAGAATAAACAGTTTTCTATTTGCTATGTTCAGCCCTTTTTCGTTGGTGTAAACAATAGCAAGAAACCCAACCTCTTCACTGTTGTAGCAGCTCCCACACACTGATGCTCTGTGTGACTCAGCCTTCCTAATGGAAGAAATATATATCTGAAAAATATGCAGAGCACTTGAGAAAGCAGACTTGACTTCCACACTCATTGAAGTTTCTATTGAATGCTTTAAACACTGTGTATATAATGCAAACTGTTTTACCGAATCATATATATATATATATATATATATATATATATATAAGGAGAGCACCAACAGTACTGCATTATGGAGAACACCGAATTATATAGGCACACGTTCAAGGAATTTGAGGCATATCAATGTAATCTTCAACGCTCATGTGCAGAATAAGAACAAGGAACCAATCCTTTGTGAGAAGACTTGGTCACAAAAGCTAGAATAAATACAAAACGTTAACTCTTTCCTTTTGGGATGAAATCTTCATCCTTCACTGAAGTCAGCTGGAAGTTAGTTTCCTCTTGCAAAACAAATAATGCAAGTCCGAGTGACTTCCAATAGCTACAGCAATGATACCAACATAATGACACCAACGTACGAGGTTCAACTTAACTTATTGCTTCATAAATTCCATATCGATAGTCATTTAAGAGTCCGCATAAATTCTAGGGATGCAGAGAATCAACCATCGACAATTAATAATGAGCATATACAACTTTAGCATAAATGTAATTTGGCACGAAAATATATATGACAGGACGCATGTGCATTTGGTAACCAGAAAGGTGAATTAAATGTAGAACCTGATGAAGATGCAAATGTGCTACCACCAAATCCAGGTGGTTTATTACCAAAAGGAATGGAAGATGATGTAGCTGAAAAAGGATTTGCAGCAGATGCTTGACCAAAGGCAATTGTCGTTTGACCAAAAGAAGGTGTTCTTTGACCAAAGGGATTAGACTGTCCCGACTGGGAAAAGATACCGCCCCCTGTAGGTTGTTGGCTTGCCGGATCTACTCGAATGGCGATAATGAGTAGATCATTTATGAAAACCTTTCCTCATTCGATAATTGATGGAAAATAAGTCATCACAGAAAGACTGACATATGTTCCACATAATTGATAAACTGTTTATTGAGTTTCTAAACAAACTGCATTCTGCATTACATACATCCAACCAACATTAGAGAGCGTTCTGCAAAGCTGTGGAGTCAACACTTGACTGAATTGTGTAGGAGAGACGTTTGACTTGCAATGGCTTATAATGATTGGCACCAATTTTAATGCATTTCACACAGTAATCATAGGTTCCAACATTCAGTATTTATCAACACATTCAATAAAAACTAGCATTCACTTAACAATACCTCAACCAATGATTTCAACGGTCTTGAACCCAACATATAACCCAACATATATTGGCCTTCAAAAACAGGTGAATCACAGATATGAAGAGCATCGACACCAATATATATATCGCACATTCAAGCACTATGTACACATTGTCAATGCAGAACCATACCGTATATACGACGTTCAATAAACCAGTCATGCCAACACTCCAATCATACGTTCCAAACGTTGTGTTCGCACCATTCTGGCCTCTCCGTACATTGCACAAGATTATTAAAATGAAACAACCAGTAATTTACGCAGAGACAATCCAATGTTACACACCAAATATTATATATACCACGACGACTTTATTACGACCCTTTGAATGGCTGGCCGGTGCTCTTTAAACAAAGCAGCGGGCATAATCTACATGTCCCTTTTGCGGGAAGGCAGAGTCTCTTTACAAAGTCAAAAGTCATGAAGTCCCTTTTATAATATTATATATCATTCTTCCTTTCAAACCGTTCCTTTTCGTCGTGCCAGAAGAACATGCATATAACGCCAAAACTCCATAATAAAGAAAACAATGCACTGTCGCCTTCGCCTTCTCTCTCAAAAGCAAAAAAAGAGAGGGCCAAGCCCACTGAAGCAAAAGCTCATTTGTGCTATGAATCGAATCAACAGCCGCTTTGAATCACTCTCATATTCTCAAAATCTGGTGGCCTAATGTTTCTCTGCACCTAGACATTAACATATGTTAGATATTGCCTCTTACGTTGCCTAACTGTATATCAATGGAGCAGAATTGTATATCAATGGAGCACATATATCAATGGAACACTGGCCATCAGTGTTTGTGTGGAGACTGAGACAGTGAGACAGCGCTGTATGGTGTGTTCAATAGCGTAAGAAACCTAGAACCTGGAGAACTAAGGTTTGAATGATAGACACAGCGTGAATATACAGTTTCAGTCATGCATGCCAAGGCTCAGGAAGATGAAGGGTTTCACCTATTTGGTAAGTGACTATTCGAGTGGACGAAGAATGAATACAGTTACTCAAACCTAGCCATCTTTTGGTGAGCGTTATGTAACAACAAACTCAAGGGAGCAAAGAATAATACCATGTTAGAGAATAATGGTAAATTGCAGATGGAGCAGTGCTTTTAAATGGGGTGTTTATGGACAGAGAGCGCAAATAATGGCAGAGAATGACAGCACAGGTACAGAGAGTGCCGCTATGGCAGACAGAGGTCAGAGATGTCAATCAGCAATGGATTTCAGGCAGAAAATTCTCAGGAGGGAGCGCATGCAGTGTCAGGAGCAGCTAATTATATGGAGGAGCAACGCAGGCATTGTCAGGAGTATGGAGGCGCTTCTATATGGAGAGCAGACACCAGTAGCGGTATTAACAGGTTGCAGCTAAAATTTAGTTGAAGAAATATTCATGAAGTTCATGGCAGAAATAAACTGCACAGAAAGGCCATAAAACAAATGGCTCAAATTAATTATGCAGGGCAGGAATACGCCTGCTCTGATACCATGTTAAACACACATGGGCAACAACATAAAATAGGAAAGATAAAACATTACAGTACATTTTTTTATTAACAATTGATATACATTTATAGTACATATTGTGACCATTGGGTTTCACATCCCAAGGTCTCTTGGACTGCTTTGTCTATTCGGCTTCCACACTAACCCATTGAGGATTAGGTGTCCAACAAAACCCGTCATATCAATTACTATAATCCCCGTATAGTCCCCGCCTCGCCGTGCCTGCGACAGGGACTAATAATACCAATTCAGGTTAAAAGTACTAAGCTGAATTGTACCAATATAATGGTTGGGAATATATATAAGAAAGCTAAATTACCAAGCGACATTATGTATGTATCGGAGTATTCGCACTAAAGCTAACTTGGGAAAGGTTCTCTTCCATGAAAAGGTTCTACGAGTATTTGGGAAAAAAGAGAAAAATTGACTTTTATCACTTGGTGAGAATCATTGATATGGAATGCATGAAACTTAAGGTAGGTATTTTTTTTTTAATATTAAATGTGTAATAATAATAATATTACAAGTTAAGGGATACGTGTAATATTAATAATAATGTGTAATAATATTATTATTAATTTTATTTTTTATAAATATATATGTAAAAGGAATTTTTTTTTATAAAAAATTAAAAATTAAAAATTATCATTTTTATAATAAATAATGAGTATATTATCTTATAAATGAATTTAGAAATAGTAAATATCTACAATATAGAAGTAATTTAATAAAAGATAATAATTGTTTATTTTTGATATTATTTGCATTTTTTTTGCAACATCAAAAGTAATTTGTGAATTTTAGTGTTTTTTTATATGGTGATAAAGGAAGCGTCATTCTTTATGGTAAATTGATAACAGATATAAGACAAATAAGGAAGTTGTATTTTATTTCCACAGAAACTTCCAACTCCATATTGTTTTCCTTTAAAATTACAAAAGGAAGGATATATATCTATTGTTTAGTTAATTAGGTGTACATGAGTCATTGTGTGTCTTGGGTTCTCATGGGAAATTTAGATTTCTTCCACATTTAGGTGTTAGTCCATATTGTTGCAGGTTTTGAAGATGGTGAACAAGTTCTGAACATAAACCATCACCAAAACACTTAATTTACCTTAGTTGTGCGAGGAATTTGGAGGAATATCACTCAAAATAGAGTAATGCTCCCTTTCCTTTGCTGGATTGTGTTATAACTCTTTTTTGCAAGCCCTAGCCCTAGCTAGCGTTACCCCTTATTTTTCTTTCTTCCTCATATACTCTGCCAATTCTCCTCTAGGAGGATGCTTGAGACATCATCACCTCCTTTCTCAAGCAATCTTATATCATGAAAACAAGCATAGGACTCAGTACAAGATTATCCAAATCATGACAACATGGAATACATTAGGTGACCTTCATCAGCTCATCCAAAACTTGTCCAACATCTCCAAAATCTACAACGGCGCAATCAATCTGTCCAGCTACCTCTAGCACCAATAAAAACATCTTCAAACCATCAAACATCTCTAACACCTGTAGAAACATCTCCAAAACATGTTGCAACATCTCCAATGCTTCCAACACTTGTAGAAGCATCTAAACACATGTAGCAACATCTCTAACACTTTCAGCAGCAACATCAAGTCACCCAACTTCCTCCAACACCTGTAGAGGCACCTCCAATACTTTTAGCAACATAAACTTGTAACAAACCATCATAAACATGCCCTGAATCCATCTCTACTTATGAATTCTGCACTAGTTCCTGCACTAAGTCATACCACAAACAAGTTGACATAAATGCCAACTAACAAGACCAACATGATGACCACTACTACGACCCAACACTCATCACATTCATCATGAGGAGGACTACCAACATGATTAGATTGACATAAGACATATGATAAGCAACACCATGACCTTGTTAACATCAATGCCAACAAGTTCCCCCTTTGGCATTGATGTCAAACTCAATTTGATCTCTAACATCTTAGGTTGATCTCCATACTCTCTCCAATGCTAAAGTTGAAAAATTGAGGTTGATCTCTATCAATCCAAATTCTCTCCCACTTTGACATCAATGGAAAAGGGTCATACCAACACTGAAGAACAATGCCAATAATGTTTTGGATGAGAGAAATATCTCCTGAAAGATAAGCATGTAAAACAAGGAACTCAACTGCCAACAAGTCTCTATCCATTGCCATGCAATCTCTGAAACCAAACATTCTCCCCCTAAGCATGTAATGGGGTTGCAAATACACTCTCTTTATTGTTGTAGTGACATATATGTTATGTCACTCTAAACTACAATGATATACAATGAAGTACCAAACATATACAATGATTCATGGTGCAAATAGATGGTTGTGACAAATATATAGGACTGACAAATGACACCTTTATAAGCACACCTATCACCAACCATGACTCTATGGACTCAAGTTTACATCATGCACCCAATGTAATGGGGCTACTGGTGAGCCCTGGTATTGCACCAAGAATGTTGCAACTCCCAAGGGTCCCTCAACTAAAATTATCAACCTGGGGTTCGTACAAACTTCGAGGTGACAGTGTTATATGTGCAACAGATAGGATTCCACTCATGCCACCCTCAGTTATGACATTAAATAAAAAAGTGCTCAAATACCCTTCCTCCTACTAAATTAAAATGAAAGCTTGATAAAAGGACAATTGGAAATTGCTTCTAGCTATGAAAATAGACATTCCATTGACTCAACTTGTAAAACCCTAAATATCGAATTCATGAAAAGACAAAAGTTAACCTATTTGTAAAAATGAAGCTATGTTATCTTGTAGAATTCATCAAATTACCTCATCTACTTTTAGAAAGGAAACTAATTTATTTTTCATAATTCATCAAACTACTAATTAGAATTGCAGGTACCATCTACCTAGATCATACTTTCTCACAAATAAATAACCTACTTGCATGATAAAGAAACTAACTCTACTATATTTTTTTAGTGAAGACAAGGAAGGTTTTGTTATGCTCTTGACCTGCGAGAAGATACCAGAATACCAAATATGCAAAGAAATATACCCAGAACACAGAACAATGAGAAATAACAACATGTATTTTATTATTCAGAAAGGAAAGCAATGTTCACTTGCCTCTTCGAGGGGGAAACCTCCAATAGAGCTGGGCTCGATTACAAAATAAGACACGACATTCCTCAAGGGGAGTCTCTATCCTTTATATAGGATTCATACATGCAATACCATGGGTTAGTACCATGGTTCTTATTAATACCATCTATCTAATACCATGGCCCATTTGCAACTAACTGTGGTCCCTTCTTTAAATGCGGGTCAACCACTTACAATTATTAATATGGGCTTTATTGACTCTTTAACTAACTATAACTATGACTCGACCCTATTACATAAATAAGGGGGTTAGGGTTGGACCCTAACATGCCCTCCCCCATAAAAATAGCCTTTTTCTCAAGGCTGAAGCTACAGAAACTGCTGAAGAACAGTGGCTGGTTCCCAGGTCGCATCTTCTCGAGAGGTGTCTTTCCACTTGAAGAGGACTTCCTTTATCGTGCGGCCGCACAGATGTCATTCTCGTGTGTCAAGAACCTGTTCAGGTTGGAGCCAGATTGAACCTTCTTCATCCAATTCTAGTAGACTGGTTTGAATTCTGCAATTGTTCCCAACCACTTTCTTGAGGCATGAGACATGGAAGACGGGATGGATTTTTGCAGTGGGTGGCAAGGCTAGCTTGTAGGCTACTTCTCTGATGCGCTTAAGTATTTGATACAGTTCATAGAATTTTGGAGATAATTTCTGACAACCCTTGTCTTTGAGTGATGTTTGCTTATATGGTTGCAGCCTCAAGAATACCTGATCCCCTTCTTGAAATTTTCACTTTGAACGATGTTGGTCTGTGTGTTGCTTCACGCGATTTTGAGCTTGATGGAGATTCTCTTTGCGGTGGGCAAGCATGGTTGCACGGTTCTGTAGGAGTTGATACACTTCTTGTACCTTAGAGAATCCCTGGATATAAGAAGTAGGTGAAGGGGGGAGTTGACCATAAACTGCTTCATATGGAGTCATCTTGGTGGTGGCATGATAGTTAGTATTATATCACTAGTCGGCTAGAGGTAACCACTGTACCCATAGATGTTTCTTTTTTGAAGTGAAACACCTGGGGTAGGTCTCCAGACATTTGTTGACTGCTTCAGTTTGACCATCAGTTTGGGGATGATAGGAAGTATTGAGTTGTAGTTGGGTACCTTGTAGCCTGAAGAGTTCCTGCCAAAAGTTATTGGTGAAGATCAGGTCACGATCAAACACAATGGAAGTGGGCATGCCATGAAATTTGAAGATTTGGTCCATGAAAGATTGAGCCACCAAAGCGGGTGTAAAAGGGTGGGGTAGGGCGCAAAAATGAGCATACTTAGAAACTCTGTCCACAACCACCATGATGACTGACTTGTTGCCTGACTTCGGAAGACTAGTAATGAAATCCATAGAAACCTCCGTCCAGATTGAGGCAGGGATGGGCAATGGCTATAAGGTGCCTGGGGATTTAACTATTTCTCCTTTATGGCGTTGACACACATCACACTCAGCTACAAAAGTAAGAATGTCCTTTTTCATGCCTGTCCAAAAGAATGAACGTCGAGTGCGAGCATAAGTCTTCTGAAAACCTGAATGGCCTACAGTGGGAGATGAGTGCAACTTTTCCAAAATGCGACTTTTGAGGGTGGATGTTGGTGATATCACTACTTTGTCCTTGTGGCGAAGAATCTCAACCTGCCAAGAGTAGCCCACTGTGGAATTTGGATCTTCCTGCAATTTATTAATGAGTTGGGAGAGCGAAGGATGTGAAAACTATTCCTTGTGAGCCTCTTCAATCCATTCTGGAATGGGAAGAGAGATTGTTAGAAGGGTGCTTTCCTCCTCAAATTGGCATGATAAAGCATCCACTACGACATTTTCGTGCCCTTTCTTGTAAATTATCTCATAATCATATCCCAACATTTTGGCTAGCCATTTATTTTGTTCTGGTGAGGATAGGCGTTGCTCCAAAAAATATTTAAGGCTTTGATGGTCTATGAAGATTTGGAAACGTCGCCCCAATAAGTATGGTCGTTAGGTATCCACTGCATGTAAGATGGCCATCATCTCCTTCTCATAGGTAGATTGTCTCAAATTTGCCCCACTTAATTGTTGGCTAGTGAAGGCCAAGGGTTGACCTTCCTGCATTAAGACAACCCCAATACCCATACCTGAAGCATCACATTCAATCACAAAATATTTGGTGAAGTCGGGTAGTGCCAATACGGGAGTGGAACACTTGGCATGTTTGAGAGCTATAAATGCTTGTTGTGCTTCATCATTCCAGAGGAATGAATTTTTCTTGAGAAGGTGAGTGAGGGGTCTAGCAATGCGACCATAATTGCAAACAAATTTGTGATAGTAGCCGGTGAGTCCCAAAAATCCTCTCAAACTCTTCAAGGTCTTTGGTTGAGGCCAATCCTGCATTGCTTGGATCTTTTTGGGATCCAACCTGACACCTTCACGCCCCACAATGTGGCCCAAATACTCGACTTCTTTAATGCCAAAAGAGCACTTGGACAATTTGACAAATAATTTATGCTTCCGAAGCAGTTGCAATAGCAGGTCTACATGTTGAAGATCTTTTCCTAGGTGAGGTTGTAGATGAGGATGTCATCAAAGAAAACAAGGATAAATTTTCTGAGATATGGTTTGAACAGGTGATCCAATCACTAAACTAACTTCTAAACTACATAAAGAAAATGTCAATATGACAACTGACATTAAGATATTTCCAAGAAACCATAAACACATTCTTTTTGGGTTGTGCTTTGAATCCTTCCACTCATTCTCCCACAAGAGAGTTGATGTAGAGGTTGCAACCATAGGATCTTATAGGTTAATTTCTACTGAAATGCAAGAAACTATGAACTACTTGGAATCAAGAATAAACATAAGTACAAGAAGAGGGACCAAAGCCTTTGGGTTGGGCCCAAACCCAAGGGTCTCAGCCCTATGAAACTAACTCAGATGCAACTTAAAATCCAACTTCTCATTATCAAAAAGTGTAGGTCTAATACATCACATAAAATTTGAAAACAACAATGTCAATCTTGGAGCTCAATAGCTACACCTAGTTGAACAAAAACTTCCAATCCTAATGAGATCTCTTTCTATTTTATTCATACAAAAGGACAACTAAAGAAACTCCCTTGAAAGTAGGAATGGTTCCCTCCTTGATCTCGAAAATGGTGGATCTTATCCTTCTTGATCTTCACTTGGACTAGGAGTCACTCGTCTACCAATGAATTCGAACTGGTGAGAGAGGATACAGTGATCCCAAGCTGACTTTCGGGAGTCAAGGTGGTGGATAAACCCCCTAGATTCTCTCATAGTTATCTCCATTAAGCCCCTGCATAGTAATAACCTAAACAATGCTTCATTTTCATGAAATTAAACGAAATTAGGCCACATACTATGAAAAACACCTTTTTCTCCCCTTACTAAGAATAATATAATGAAAAATGTGAATTAATGAAAGAGGAGGATAGGTTTAAGGCTGGAGGATGGCATATTAATCTTCACAATCTACCTATTGATGAGACTCATCATCACCACTTGCTAAAGGTTTTTCTCATCCTCTGACCAACTCAGCCATCCATGTACATCTCTTTCATGGCCCTGGTGGCGGCCCTGACATCCCAAGGCTCCTCACATGGTTTTCCCTCTTGGTGGTAAAACCTGCATTATTCTCTATTTATGTCCATTCCTTTTGCTCTCCTGCTTCATCTCTTCCTTCTTGTAAGACTAGTAGCAAGGGTGGATAAAGCTTGAGTCTTATCCACCTGATTTTCATCATTTGCATGATCCTCTTGTATAATGGTGTTCTCTCCATGACATTCCTTAGCCTTTCAAGAGAGTGGTATTCTCTAATATGTGGATTGTGGGGTAAGGCATGCCATCTCCTCTGAAAATCTTGTAGACTTTCTGTTCCCAACAAATTGAATGTGTCTTAAAGTGTAGAATGGCTTTCTCCTGGGTAGAAAGGTATTTAGGTGCTAAAGCAACATCATTGGAGATGAGGCCATGATTGCTAATGACAACCCTTGGGCTCACTAACTCTATCTTGATATACAACAGTTCCTTTTCTTCTTTTTTCATTACCCTTTTCACTTCCTTTGCTCTTGTCTCCTCATGAGTCATCCAGGATGCTAAGGCCATCAACTACATATCTCCCAATCTTGCATCGGGATTCCAAAAAATCATAGTTGTCAAAGTGAGGTTGTGCATGTAGAATTCAACCAATTTTTTTGTCTTCCATGTTAGCTTGGCTACAAAATTCAATGAATTGTTTGTAATCCTGAACGGGCGTAGATATATTTTGTTCCGAGGTTTTTATTTGGAACTTCAACCATTTTCTTTGAGAAAGAGGGAATAAGACTTTGATGGTTGTATTCATTGAAATTCTTCCATGGAGAGACTTTCCATGGTGGAAATTTGTGCTTCTTTCTCCTGCAGCCTCTCTCTCAACCTCATTTTTTCTGCCTATAGATGCTCCTTCATTATAGATTCTCTCATTCTCAGCTCACTTAATTCTTTGCTAATTTTGATGACCTTTTATTCCATGAGGTCTACACCTTCTACCTTATTATATTTAGCAATTTTCATCCACCTGTGGGTTCTACCTTTTTCTATCTCTAGCTTATAAAGGAGTCGGACAACAAATTTTTCAGGGATAATCCTCCCTCCAATGAATTTGTAGTAGGATCTCAAGCTAGGTTGTGGGCTAGGTTCTTGGAGCTCTTGAAGGTATTTTCCAATAGTTTTTGAGGTGGTGGCTACCTCTTGTGAATATTTCTTGGGCTCCAATAGCTTCCCCTGTTATGCCTGTAGAAAATTTTGCCCCTCCTGTAGCAAAGTCTGTCTCTCCTATAGCAAACCTCAATCCTCTTGTAGATTCTCTTTTTCCTCTTCCTCAAAGGCAGATTGTATCCTTGGCTTCTTGAAAGTGGTAGACTTGGTGGTAGGCATACTCACAGGTTCTATGGGTGACTTGTTTTTGGTTCTAGGAGGAGTGACCTCCTCAATGTTTCCCTCACTAGGTCCTATTTCTTCTCGTTTGCTTGGTGAATCATCAATAATTATAGGAACGCTTATAGTATTTTATAGCTTTCCTTGTCTAATTATAGTGCTCTTCCTGGTTCTAAAATAAATTTGAGTTGGTCTTGATTGCTTCCTCTTGGGCTTAACAGGAGTTCCCAATGTAGCTAATGTTGCAACTACTTCCTGTTTAGTATCTTTTGTTCCTTGGGGTGGAGAAGTATTCTCGAGGATTATTCTTCCTTCTCCTTTCTTCTCCTCCTCTTCTCCTTTCATCTATGATTCTCCTTCATCTGCATTTTTTGCCTCTTTCTATTACGTCTTTGTTTCCTCTTCTTTTGTTCTTGCTGCCCCTTCCTCTTCTATATTTCTTTCTTCTTCTTCTGATCTTGCTACCTCTTCCTCTTTTTTATCTACTCCTTCTTCTTCCTCTGTTTTTCCCTTTCTTCCTCCAACACTAGAGGTTGGAGTTTCTCTTGGTGTGAGGGCTTGTGTTTCTATGAAAATGTCCCTATCCATGCCTACAATTTTTTTCCATATGACGGGGATTCTCAAATGGTTCAGATCTTCTACCACTATCAATTTGATGAGGCCATGGTGAGCTAAATGCTAATGTTTTCCTTCCCTTACCTTCTGACTCATCTCCATGATTGACTGTAGAAGGAAATGAGGGACATTATGTCTTTGAGAAAGGGGTAAGTCGTCTTCCTTGAATCTCAGCTCTTGGAGCAACCTGAAGTGGTAGGAATAAACTACACTTAATCTCCCTTCATGAGATATGTTTTTAAGGATATGGTAGGTTACCTTGTTCTAAGAGAAAGGCATACTTTTTCTCCTCACTCCATTCTTGTCTTCTACAGGCTTCTCTTTTGAAAGAAAGAAGTTTTTCCTAGTTGTTTGTTGATAGTGCTAGACCCACCAACATGTCAGGGGATCTCCCCAAAAAGAAGTCCCAACAAGACCTCAGACCATTTGGAGTAGGAGTCCCAACAGTGGGTAGTAAATCTATGCCTTGACTGTGATAGCACGTAGAGTTAAGCGTGATATATTTGTTAGAAGAAAGTGTGTGACCTTGTAACAAGTCAAGCGAGATGCATGGGGAGGTTCTAACACATAGGGGAAAAGGAAGTGTGCCCCTTAGAAGCCTATAATAGTACGTAACCTGAAAGGAACACACGAGCTGAATGACATCACAAGATGGAAATCAAAATAGTTGACAATCCAAAGTGATGGGTTAAACCTACAACATGCCTCAATAAGATTCATACAATCACATCCAGAATAGTCCATACATAAATGAGTAAGTTAAAACTACATACATTGCTAAAGTAACTAGATTAGTCAAACTACAATAACAACAAATGCATGAAACATGTTGGCTCTATTATATTATATAAAGTGAAAGTTCCATCCATACGTACAAACATGATAGCCACTAGCCCCAATAGTGGAACGTTACAGTCATCACCACCTTCTCCTCCAAGATGTACTCACTCTACATTATGGAGAAGCCAAGGCTCGTCACAATACTCTCCAAGCCCTCTCTAAGCAATGCCTAGAAAAGTCTTGGATCTCAAAAGCCTGTTCTATTAGTTATGAGGTTCTATATATAGCAAAGGGTGGGGTGACCCTTGACATTCCCTTTGTGACTCTTGGACTACTCTCATGATTCTTCAACTTCGTTACATATAACTCTTTACATTACATATGATTGTTTGAATTCTACTAATGACACTTGGAATTTCACTTTACATTACATCTGATTACAATAGTTACGACTCATAGTAGTGAGGTGGCCGAGACAACTCATAACACAACTTGACATGACACTATTGACATGTATTGGTTGATTGTGGTGTCCATGTCAAGCTGTTGTGTTGTTAAGTGATGGATGTGTCCTTGAATTTACTTTGTCTTAATCTCTGCATAGCTTGGTGTTGTGAGGTCTTCAATGGTCTTGGTCTTTGCAAGATGGTTCCATGCAAGTGTTTCCTTTGCTTGTTGTTTGATATGCTTCATATGTACGTTCAATTGTGATGAAGTCTTCTAGCATGCGCCCCTTCTTCATCTCGTTCATCTTTGCTCCATGATCCATCAATGTACCTATTCCTGCAATTCACTCATGAAAACACGACATCAAATCCAAAACCTCCTAACCTAGCATGATACATTGTTCTTGTGTTTCAGGTCGAGGTGACTGGGAGGGAGGACAAGACACTGAAACTGCTGTTACAGGGAAAAGTGTCTACTCAGAACTGCTTATCCCACTAAGGTGTGGCAGCTACCTTACAAACAAACAGAGTAAAGCTACTTTCGTTTTTCCTTTATGAATTATAGATAGAGAGGAACAAAAATACCAACCTTTGTCTTGCGCTAATATCCTGATTTGATTCCTCTCTTCCTTGATAGTCTTTCGCTACTTGTTCCCTTGCACGCCCAGCTTCACAAAGTACCTGTAAGATCACAGTAGCATACCACTATACAAAGACATGGATCTCTAATCATAAACAATCTAGGATCAGATGTAAATTGACCATACAAATGCAGCAAACATCAATGACACAAGAGTATGGAGGAAAACTTGAATAGCTTTTATTGATAAACAAGAAAGAGCCAAGAGGAGTTACAACCAGTTGTTCTGACCCAGCATCAACCTCTCAGCAAGGAAGCCCCTGTTCACCTCATACAACTTAGATCACCCAACAATCTGATGTTTGTCTCAAGAAACCAACAACAATTCCTTACAATATGCAAAATTCCAACCTCTGGATCTCTGGGATGAGGGATCCATATATAGATATCTGTAATGGAGATGGGTCAACTTATGAGTTGATTAGTGTCTTCCCTCTGATAGTTCTTGCTTCCACTTGGAGATTGATGATCTCTTACTCATCCTTGGTCGAATTCAGAGAGGCAAGTGTCACAGGAGAAGTTTCTGGAAGCTTCCATTGCCTCTCCACCTCTCGGAATGTCACTGCCATTTGTCATTTCTCGCCCATCGCACCCCATAGAAGGGATTTTTGAAATGCAACACACCCACACAATGTATTTGGGTGAGATGCAATGCACCTGGCCTGTGAGCAGCTGGAATGATCCTGTTTTGACCAATTCTGAGTAGTTTTTCATGGAGAACTTCTGGGAGAAGCTGTAATCTGTTGACCTTGTTCCTTTAGGGGTTCGAACAACACTTTTAGGGACTTAGGAGCCCTTGGTTTATGGAAATTTCATGCTTGGGGTTGTAGTGCCCAAAAATGTCTATAACAGTTGCCCCCTAAAGCATGAGGTCATTAATCTTTTGATGTCGGGTGAAATGCTTTATTATGAGGATCCGAAGTTCTTTCAAGCTGGGAGGAGACCTATAATAAGATACAATACAATACATTATCTTCATAATATTTTCATGATCTAGCTGAGGCGGGCATTCCCATGCTCATCTTTATAAATTCATTTTCATGTACATAGGACAGACAATCGTCTGAGTGTAGACTGATGATTCTGATAGAGCCATCATCCCTTTGATTGGATGATTATCTGTGCAACAATGATGTACATTTGATGTTTTTATTTTCCTGAATGTATATCGCAGCCCGGATGGATGAAACTAGATCCGGGGTCTTCAATCTCGTTCGATCTTCACTCGAAGTACAAGTCTATCCATGTGAGAAATGTTCTGAAGTCGAACATGGAAAGACATCGCTTGATTACCAGCCGATGATATAAGCTGTTAACAAGTGCGAGAGGAATCACCAATAATGATAATGACCCTAAAGGTACTGCAGTACAATTCATGTGGTGTGAATAAAGGACTTGGCGTCGAACACCACGCAAAATCTTTCGGTCGAAGGTCATTGATGTAAACCTGTCGCCAGAAGTGAGAAACTTGCCATTGAGGCATGCAAGCTTCAAAGTATTGAATGGGGTGTTCCTAGATCAACTTCTTGGATAATGAGTTGATGTCGACAAGAAGTGATCCATCATAGGAGGGCCTTAATGAATCCCACATCAATGACACGGAACGGAGCAAATGATTTTAATGGAGGTGAAAATGATCTGGTGATATAAGGTTCAGGGTGGCAGTCATGAAAGAATGGAGTATAAATGTATTGTAGTGGGTGAGACACAGGTGAATTCTCTGAATGACTTCTCTTGAACATATCGGCGACACTGACGTGATGGATTGGTAGCATTAACCCCAAATGTGGATGGTATGATGGGACCATAGTGATGTGACCGGTGAATGAAACAACCCAACCCGACTTGGATGCGGAGTGAAAGTGTCATGTTCAAGAGCGACTTGCTACCAACAAAGTTTCTTCAAGTTTTCTTCCCAATTTTTCCCCAGTCATTGCTGACCAGTACCTCTTTATTTTTATCAAGCTTGAGGAGGATAACATATGCTTGTTCTATAATTTTCCCTTCGGGCAAACCCATCACTATGTTTTAACGAGCCTAGCGATAGTGAAACTCGTTCTCATCTATAGACAAGTTTGTCGCTATTAAAATTTTAACGAGTTTAACAACAAAGATAACTCGGTCCTTTTCAATTTTAGAGAGTCTCAAAAGGAACGTAAAGGAAACTCCAAAATTCCTTTTTCGTCATCTAATCCCTTAAGTCCGAAAAAGTATAAAACAATACAGAAGGGATGAATTTTCGATACTTTTAACGAGCCGAACAAAAAAAGCGCTCGATCTTTTTGTGTAATAATCCCTCAGGTCCAAAAAGATTAAAATTTAGAGGAGGGATAGCACTTCCGGTCCCTTTAACGAGCTGGAGAGGCCAATGGCTTGGCAATCTTTTCATATTTTACGAGTCAGTTGAAAAGAGCTTAAAGGACACTCGTCTTTTGAGGAACGAGTGATAAAATGGGTAGCAACTGATTCCAGGTAAGGTTTGGAATTTTCCAATCACGACAGTGTTACAAGGATGGCTAGTGAGATCACTCTTCGCAGCCGTTCCTCAAAATGGGTAAACAATCAAATGGAGGTGAATGATCGGCCAATGCAAAAGTGGAGGTGACGGTGCAAACACAACCAAGGTTTTAACGACTGAAGTACTACATTCACTATGGTTATTTACCAGGGAATAGTTCATTTTTTAATGAGCTTAAATGCGGGGGGAAACATTTGCTCATGGCTTATGTTTATTTTTTAACGAGCTTGAACTATGCACTAAAACTGCTCGATTAAATGGTCTCTTTTTTATTTTACCATAAATAGCTTTGTTCTTTCAAAGATTGTACTGTATTTTCAATTGCTTCATCAAACTAGTCAGAAATGAACAATATATGCTTGAAAAATGAGTTAGAACACTAATATTTTACTTTGAACTACGTAAAAAGTAATGAAAAAGTGTTTTTACCTCTCATTTTACCATTTCATTCGAACTTTGGCTTGTTGGAGCTTTGGAGGTGCTTTCCCCCTTTGATTTTCATTAGCTGATTTCGGGAGATTCTGTGGACGATTCTCGGCGCTGTCTGGACCAGGTAGGAGCTAAACTTGAGCTCTTTCATTTCATGCTTTCCATTTTGCGTTCTGAGCTTGATTCCTGGTTTTTCTGAGCCTCTGGGGTTTGAAAAACTCGTTCTGCCTTCAGCGCACCCTCTGTTTATCGAAAGGTGCGTTGGATGTTGGCCTGTTCAATGGCGATCTGACATGCAACGCACCCAGAGCACTACTGTAGGTGCGATGGGCGCAGAGAAGGAATTTTATGCACAGTTTTTGATGGAAATTTTGCCTGCTTCTTACCAAAATCAGGATCTAACTCTTCTCTTGTTTGTTTTTCAGAGATCTTTGGAGTAAGATGACTATTACATGGCGAGAATGTGAGCATGAATAAGAGGACATGCTTGCTCTACATGATCCGGTTACAGTAAACACACTGCGGAACTGTGGCTTGCTGAAGTTTTTCCGCATTTCTAGCATGAGACAACAGATCAACTTACTGCAGTATTTGCTCGATGCTTGGGATCCTACCAACCAGGTTTTCCAGATCAAGGGCAAATCCATCCCCTTGACTGTAGTAGACATCTATTTCTTGACTGGCTTGTCGAGGCGGGGTGCCCCCATCTCTTTATCAGGTTCGGCCCGAGGAGGTGAATCTGTGAGAGATTATGTTCACCGGTATTGCAGAGAGGGATCTCAGCCGAGTAAAGACGGCAAGATCATCATCCATGATGTCACTGACAGGTCCCTCAGGACTATTCTGTTTACTTTTGGTAGGATGGCTGGTGGTGCGGCTCTTCATGTAGCCAACCGATCTTATATGCAGTGTGCCTTGGAATGCCTCCAACCGAAGGTGTTCAACTGGTGCGATGCAGTACTTCTTGTGATGAAAGAACAATTGACCAAGGTAAAGAGCAGGAGGTTGAAGAACTTTGGGTATGGTTGTATTTTGACCGCCTTTGCCTTGGAAAAGATACCACTGATGCAGCCGCAGTATATTGCACTTGATTTACCTTCACCTACTGAACCACGTATGCAGAGATGGGTTGACCATATGTCTAGGTATGTTGGTTAGTCTCAGATTTCATTTTATGATACCTTCTTCGGGTGGTTTGATCGTCAGGAGATGGTTTATTTCGAGTATCCATATGCTGGCATGGACTTTCGGGGTGATCCAGATTTAGTACTGCCGGATGGCGAACAGTGGGGCGCCATTGGTAAATCCTTTGACCATATTCCTATTTATCGTTTTTCATTTATAATGTCCTTGTGCTTTATTCTGTCAAGACTTAATCAAACTCATGTGTTCATTCAGATGTTGGGCCTGTTCGGCCAGTAGCACGCCTGAGCGTGCCAGCTGTCGCCCCAGCAGGAGAGGCTATTGGAAGGGCTATCCTTCGCGACCTCGAAGTGGCCGAGACTCTCACAGCATTACAGGAGAAGGTTGAGGGCCTCACTCTTGGTATTCCAGATGTGAGGACTGATGATCTACCCTTGAGGTTGCAACAGCATACTACTGGTGTGCCAAGACGATGGACTCGCCTCTTACGCATGATCGCACAGGCTGTGACTTGCTATCACGAGCATCATTAGACTAGGGTGCCCCCTAACATTTTGAGTTTTTTGTTCATTTGACCAATTTTGTCTTGGTTACAGAACATTATGTGTAAACCATAAACAGTTATATATATTTTTGATTTTCGGAGTTTTATTTTGGTTAAGTTACATGATCCAAATGCAAACATTGATGGTATGATTCTTTTTATAAATGTTGCAAATGTCTATCTAACACATAATTTTCCAATGAGTTAGTTAATGTGTTTAAGTTTCTGGAAATATGTTGATATTGAATAAAATCAAATTGTCTTTCCAAAATCTTAACCTTTAGGAACATGCGATAAATAGCTGGATTTCAGACAGAGTAGATACCAATGAGTTGTAGTATGACGAGTTGTGAGTCTAGCCTGACAATCAGTCGGCATATACCATGTGTGATGGCATCAGAGAGAAGTTCTATCAACGCACTATATTCAACGATGTTATTCGTTGATCGACCAATACATACACCTCTGAAACTTACTAACTCGCCGCTTGGATCAAAAATGGCCCAGGTCGCGGAAGATAGGTTCTGCGAACTACGACTCGCTCTATCGGCATATCCAACACATGACTCCAATAGGTTTGACATCTGCAATGAATGTAAAAAGTGGATTACTTGACCAAAATAATCACTTTAGCGAAAACAAAAACGTAACAAAAGCATACAGGTTACCATACTGAATTACGCATAGTAACGCTTGAGGTACAACCCGTTACGAGGTTGCGCCAGTGGAATTCCGTCATAATCCATTAACTCGTAGGCTCCTTTTGCTAACACTCACTTAACAATATAAGGGCCCATCCATAAAGACTTAAATTTACCTGCTCCAAATTTATCGGATTCTTGGTCATAAAGCAAGACCAAGTCACCTTCTGAGAAGACATGGGGTTTGACATTTTTGTCGAACTACGCTTTGACTTGTTTCTTATGGGCTTCGTTAGCCAAAGCGGCATCACGACGGGTTTCATCCAATTGGATTAGTTCCAAGGAACGAGCCTCTTCTTCTGAAGTTTCGGGGAGGAGATCAATTGCGAGTTTGAGAGACGAGATTTCGCACTGGATCGGTAAGACTGCTTCCAGGCCATATACTAGTTGGAAAGGTGTAAACCCGGTTGCATTCCTTACTGATGTTCGGTAAGCCCACAAAGATGAGTACAGGATTAGGTGCCATATTCTTTTGTGAACTCCAATCATCCTTTGCAGCATGCATTTCAGGACCTTGTTGATTGCTTCAACTTGTCCGTTGGCTTGTGGATAATATGGAGTAGAGCTGTCATGAGACAACCCTAGTTTGGCAGCTAATTCGACCATCATGTGATTGCGAAAATGCGATCCATGATCTGCGACTATAGCTTGTGGTATGCCGAATTTGGCGACTACATGATTGAAAAAGAAGAGGGCAGTTGTTTCACCAGTATTATCTAATGTAGGCATCGCCTCGGCCCATTTGGTAAAATATTCAACTGCGACTATGATATACCCATGCCCCCCGGTCGAGGTGGGGTTACATGTCATGAAATCGATGCCCCATTTGGTGAATGGCCTGACATCAACTATTGGCTGCAGAGGTGCAGGTGATCTTCTAGTTTTGCTATCGAAAATTTGACAAGCATGGCAACTTCTGACTGCGTTTATGCAATCTTTAAACATTGTTGGCCAAAAGTATCCTGCTCGTAAGATTTTTTGCACTGCATCATAACCGGATTGATGCCCCCCACACATGCCTGAATGGCAATCATTCAGGACTTTTTCAGCCTCCTCATGCGTGAGGCACCTTCTCAGAACTGTATCGATACCGCGACGGTAAAGTGTATCACCGACGATCATGTAGTCTTTTTCTTGGTATCGAATACGTTTTTGTTCAGGGTGGGAGGTATTTGGCCTATATTTTTGGGTTTGGAGATAAATTATTATATCTCCATACCACTCATTGCTTGAAGATATCAGAAACAAACTTTCGTCCACGATTTTTTCTTCGGATGTTTCATCGTTGGACGACGATGGGAGATCGCATAATAATTCTGCGAAAACCAGAGCTTTCTTTGACTTGGATTTTACAAATTCCAGATCAAACTCTTGTAGGATTGCTATCCATTTTGAATATTTGCCCCCCAGCAACTGTCGCGACAATATATAAGTCATGGGGTTGCAATCTGACAGAATGGTAGTTTTTCGAAAGAGGACATAGTGTCGAAATCTCTGTATCGCTTGAACAGCTGCGAGCACTAGCTTTTCAACATAAGAATATTTTCTTTTTGTATCATTTAAGTTTTTACTTAAATAATATATAGGATGTTCGATTCCGTTGTCTTCTTGAACTAAAACCATTGTGATGGTCGTATCCACTGCAGCCAGATACAGGTTAAAATCTTTTTGATAATCAGGAGCATACATTAATGATGCTTTCATTAGGGATTCTTTTAAAGCATCAAAGGAAGCTTGTGCAACCTGATCCCAGACAAAGGGTACTTCCTTTTTCAAAAGACGCGTATAACCTTTAGCAAGTTCGGCGTAATTTGGAATGAATCTCCTTAGAAAGTTTTCTTTCCCTTGGAGTTTCTGAATCTGAAGCAAATTCGAAGGTGGAGGCAAATTTATGATTGCCTGAACCTTACATGGGTCGAGACGAATCCCATCCTTTGAGACTACGGAGCCAAGTAAACGACCAGAACTGACGCAAAATACACATTTGTGTGGATTGATTCGTATCTTGTAGTGTCGGCAACGTAGAAATATCACTCTTAAATGCTGCGGGTGATCAGTCCGCTTTCGCGAATGAGCCGGAAGGTCGTCGAGGTATGGTTGAACGATGTTTTTGATGTCATGGAAGGCATAATTCATTGCCCTCTGAAACGTCGCCCCTGCGTTCTTTAAACCAAAGGGTAATTTTTGATATGCGAATGTGCCCCATGGACAAATAAATGCAGTCTTTGACTGGTCCTGTGGGCGGATATTTATTTGATTATACCCGGAGAATCCATCCATGAATGAAAAGATTTCGCATCCGGCGCATTCATCAATTATCTGGTCGATGAAGGGTGTAGGGTAGTTGTCTTTTGGACAAGCTTGATTTACATCCCTATAATCAACGCACACTCTAATTGTTCCTTGTTTTTTCATAACAGGGACAATATTCGATACCCAATCGGTTAAAGGAACCGGGTAAATGAAACCAGCATGGAGAAGTTTCTCAACTTCTGCCTTAATGGAAGTGGCTTTCTTGGGGTGCACCTGCCGTAGCCGTTGTCGTACTGGTTTGACATCTGGATACATCTTAATTTCGTGTTCAACGATACTTGAGTCAATGCCTGGCATTTCACTATATGACCAAGCAAAGACATCTCTGAATTCGCGAAAAAGAGCGTCATATATTTCCAGTTCTGAAGGAGAACAACATTTTCCAACATAAATATTCTCTACAACATCTGTTTTGGTCGAGATATTTATGGCGATAGTCTCTTCAATGTTGGACAAGTTTCGCTCGGAATCCACTGTGTTTACAGTATTTGATAGAAAATAAAAAACTGAAGGATGATAAAGGTCATCAAGAGTATCTTCTCCACAATCCGGAAGAAGGGAACGATGGTGGGAATCATTCCACGGTGCTCCTTCAATTACCATTGATTGAACAATTCCTTCGTCGGTGTCATGCACTCGCGACCAAGGATCTGAAGGGGTACCATATTCCTCAGACCTATCTATCCAAATGCTTGATGAGCATTGATTTGGGTTTGCCATCCATGCTAGGAACATTGATTGCTACAATATTTCTGTTGGGCTTGGAGGCAAAACCATTGCATGATCCATGTCGATATCATTTTCTGAGATCTTTTTAGAAGATATAATATTGCAGGTTCCTACCGACGCTACTTCCACCATATTGATTGGAGGTGGAAGGGCGAAAGTTTCCATTAATATAGGATCTTTTAGTAGGCCTACTCCGATATTTTGAAGCGAATGGGGGCTTCCATGGATCATAGGAATGCTTCCTGTAACTTGAGAACCATTGGGGAGGAAGTTTTGTTGATCGACGATTGTAATCCCTCCTTCAAAGGGAAATGCAATCTTCCTAAAATAGGTCGACACAACAGCAGCCATGGCATATATCCATGGTCTTCCCAGCAGGATGTTGTAATCGAGATTTCCGTCGATTACTTCAACATCTATTTCTACTGTTTTCCCTCCTAGTTCAACCTTAGAGTTACTTAGAATACCATATGGGGTATATGTCCTTCCACCGAATGCTTTTAATGTCGTTGAAGATCGCGACAAGGTTGGAGATCCTAAAGTTTTCCAGCAACTCATCGACATAATGCATGTAGATGCCCCCCATCAATAATTGTTCGATGAACGGTTTTGTTGAGGGCTTTCACTTGAACAAGGAAAGCTAGTTGAGCTAGTAATTGAGGATTGTATCCTTTATGATCGAAGGATACAAGATTGGAATATTTTGGGTCTATTCCACCAATGGATGATAATAAAGCCTGCTTTTGGGATGGGCAATTTTGTAGTACTTCAAGAGTCGACATAGCGGATGGCGATTGGGCCAAATCTTCCACTATATTATAATGTTGTGCCGCTCTAGCGCAGGGATTAAACGTCGACTTGTGTACTACTCCCTTTGGCGGTTTTATTGTCAATTCAGGAATGATGGGTGGCGCAACTTCTGTCGAAGTTGTTGTCGAACTACTAGGCTGATCTTTATCCTTATTGTTCGACAGCTGTGGATTCCCATAATCTTTGTTCCTTGTCAATATCAAAGCATCATTTTGCTGTTTTGAAACCGACAACATTAGCACTTGAGACGGGGAAGCATTTCCACTTTCAACCAGATTTGTTCCTGGATTTGGAAACAGATCAGTTAACACTGCGGAGGTTTTTGAATTCTTGAATAATTTTTTAAGCTCAGCTCTGTGTGGACAATCTACGGTCCGATGATCCTCATCGCATATCATGCATGGAAATTTTAGTTTCCTATTTCCAGGAGGGTTTGCAGAAGATTTCTCAAGTGATGATTCTTCCTGTTTCTTCTTCTTCCCTTTGCCTTTCTTCTTGCCCCCTGGTTGATTGGTTTCTTTGCCTTTATCTGTCGATACGACATTTACTTCCGAGGCAAGAAATTCATCTTTTGCATTTTGACCTGAAATCTTACGGGCCTTTTTGGATGTAGCATTTGTCGATTTCGTGTCTGTTGCGCCAATCACGCCATCGCCGGCATGAGAGTCATTGTTTGATTTAGGAGGAGGAGGAACTGAGAATTCCGGTCTAGGGGCGTCAGGTATTTTATCGTAGAGCGTGCCAGACTGAGTGTAAATCAAGTCCAAATATTGCGCACGAGCGATAACTTGGTCTTCTGTTACGACTCCCCCCTTTGCCACATCTTCCGTGATGGAAGGTAGCAATGACTTGATAAACCATTCAGCTAAGAGCTGATCGGGAACATACGTTTTTACATTCTACGACAACGTCGCCACTCATGTATATGATCAGATATGTGAGTGGCCATCGTCTGTTTGAAGTTGGTAAGGAGTTTCGTTCCCGTTTCGTACCTTATTGGTAACTGAAAATGGGTTAAAAAGGTTGTGGCTAAGGTACTGAAGTTGTCGAATGAAGCTCTAGGCAATTTGATGTACCATTTTGTCGACGGACCAGTTAACGTCCTCTGAAAAAGGTGAAGCCTTATCAAATCATCATTTAGGGTGTTTGATGAACACCACAGATGAAAGGTCATCACATGATTCGACGGATATTCACCCGGATTTCCATTAAATTTAGGAATATCTGATGGAACTTTATGCGGAATCACAGGCCACCAAGGGTCGTAAGCGATTGGATCGTTTGTTAACCGATTTAAATCAGGTAACTCTAAAGTTGCCACAAAGGGTAACTGTTGATTCAGGTTAGGTGAAGCATACCCAGGATAAGATGGGATTGCCTGAGCAGTTGGTCTTTGCATACTGGCATAATGCATTTGATGCTGGTAACTTTGGTAAGGTTGGTGGGCATGACCATTGTAAAATGGTTGATTTTGACTGTTTTGAATATACGGATGTCCACTATTTGCAAAGATTTGTTGCTCAGAACCTTGGTATAGTTGTTGGAATTGCGGTTGTTGGTATTGTACTAGCCATGGTTGTGAAGCCATGTGCTGTTGCCCGATACTAACAGTTTGACCAAGATGAGGGGTAATTGTACTCGTCTGAACTTGTGTCATTCCACCAGTCGGCGATTGTGGTTGAGTCGCAGGGTCAAGGGGCTGTTGCATTACAACCTGAGAAACCTGAGGTTGGCATACAACAGGCAGCGCTTGAACTTGCGACACCGTCACAATAGCTGGCGTAGTTGTTATATTTGACATAGGTAAGCATTGTTGCATCAAGTATACAACTCTTGGTTGTTGAGGTAGTATTGGTACCCAACCGCTTGAAGTAATTCCAACATAACCCGAATTTTGTTGTGAACTCCCGTATGGTTGTCCCCCCAGAGGGGATAATGAAAGGGTATACTGCCCCCCATACGGTGGTAATCCAGAACTCAAGGGAATGGTTTTCCTTTGAGGGTCGGACTGCCTAAATTGACCTCCAAATGGATCAATTTGTTGAGACTCAACATAAGAGTTTCCGGATATTATTCCAGATGAACAAACAGGAACAGACCATACTGTCGAAATGACCCCTGAGTGGGCTCCTTCTAGCGATTGAGAGATAGTTGGGACAGATGGTATACCGGCGAACATTGTTGGAGTGATAGCAGGAGGTTCTGCCGTCGCTGTGTCAGACGACACAGTCCTAGATGTTGACGGTTGTTCAGAAATTTCTAGTCTATCCAAAAGATTACCTAGCGATTCTACGGGAGCTTCCGATGGCGGTAGACTAACTTCTGATGAAGAAGGATACAGAGTGATCCCGACTCCAAATTGCGATGGAGTATTAGTTGGAGGATCTTCCACAATCTCTTCTATGGCAATCAGACCAGGTGGAAGGGGTAGACCGTCAGGTCCGTAGAATATTTCTGATGCCGAAGAAGGTATGGAATCGGCAGCGACATATGTTTGAGGAGCAAGACTCTCCGAACCGGTTGTGAATGGAACTGGTTCGGTAACACAAGTGTTTACCCTCAGACTAGGATCAGTACTATTGTCCTTCTGTGGCTGCTGAACTTCTTCTGTAGAGGCAGGGATTCCAGAAATGTTTGGAGTAACCGGAGTCTCTGATGTTGTTGGAACACTTGTTCTAACTTTAACAGGAGATTTGGAACCGGTTAAACGAGTTCGCTTTGTCCGTACTAGCTTCGATTCCGGAGACAAAGACGGTTGACTCGTAAGCCTCCGCGAACGACGGGGTTTCAATTGACTTTCTTCCACGATTGTGGATTACTCGATCAACTAAAAATAAAGGGGAAGTATGTTTCTGAATTAAATGAATTTTAGATGCTTTGACACAACTTGTTTTTCAATTTTTAAGAGTCGAGAAAAAACAAAAGATGACTCTAGTCTCCTTCGATTTTTAATGAGCCTGAAGTGACAAGTGCTCAGATGGACCTTTTCTGTTAAAGAGTCTGAAAAGGAACGAAAGGGACTGCTCTGGAAATCTAGGTAGAGGGATTACCAAACCAATCGCAAAACTGCAGAATACTTTTTACGGTACGGAAGTCAATCTTCCCGAATGTTGTGTTCAGTGCATTGCGATCGATAGGGCGGCAGACACGGCTTCCTATGGATAAAGGATTAAGCCTATTGGGGTCTCCCAAAATATACTCGACGGTACGTGGGAGCACAAGTCCGTACTGGCACTTATCGTCTCAAAGTGGAGGAATCACCCAACCATCAGTGAGAACAATAGTTACCAAGCTTTATGACGCCGGAATACGTCTCTAGCCTAGACTTCTAATTGTTGTGCGTTAAGTTCCAAAGCGTTGTTAGATTCATTGAATTTATTTTATAGTTGATCTTGTTTATGAAGTTTTCCTTTCAGGTTCACCGTGAGATGTAGATGTAATTCCTAAAATGCAATCTAAGATGATAAACTATCTTTTTATCTTCTTTGTGCAATGAAAATCCTAGCTACTAAGGAAAGAAAGACAGAATCTTTTCACAAAGAGCAAAGAGCACACTCTAAATGCACTTTCCTAAATCAAACCAATCAGATTGTCTATATGCAAATGCACATGCATGTATTTGTTTTCGACTTTCTTAGTATATGAATGATAAGAAGAAAGTTGATGCACAAATCTGAATTTCTTTTCAAGCGACAAATATCAACAAGTTTCTTTTCGAAATAAAAAATGGAGACGATCACAACACCTTATGATTTTGAAATGAATACTTGTTCTCGACACTAGAAAATTACAAATTCAGACCAAAAACAATAGTAACAGGATAATCGACCATCAACAGCAATCAAACTCTTTCCTATGATTGAAATCGACACTTGCGACAGTTTCAAATCAAAGGACGACAGTACGATTACGCTACTTTTGCAAAGGAGAGCTGAAAATGACTCAACAAACACACAAAAACATTTACAGTTCTTTTGTACAAAGGAGGCGGAATAACAGCAAGGAAAATGGGTTTCAAACAGACATATACTGATCACAGGCAGCAAAATTCAGGAATAGAACTGGAAAGAATGAATCACAGAAACCAAAGCTGCATAAAGCCTAGTCTGATCAACGCACCTGTAACACAGGGAATTTGAAATGCAGCGCACCTTCTCCACTCGGGAAGTGCGCTGAAGTTCAGATTCTCTGAACAGTACCTGCGCTGGGCCAGAAATGAGACTCTGTTTGGGTTCCGGGTCACAGTTTGCAGTTCAGTTCATGGGTTTTGGCCGAGCAAAAGGTAATCAGTAACTCAACAATCAGGGGTAGATCTAAGGAGTATCTAAGAGCTATCACAAGGGCAATCAGAGAGTTTGTGAATCAGTTGTTTAAATCATAAACAGATCCCGTAGATGGATTGAAGTAGCATTTTTGCATTTGCTATGGCAAATGCAGTTCGAATGCTACCTGTAAGTTTATGAAATAGACAACAAGGAAGATAAAAAAACAAACTAATTCGTCCCCAGCAGAGTCGCCATTTTGTTACAGGGAAAAGTGTCTACTCAGAACTGCTTATCCCACTAAGGTGTGACAGCTACCTTAGAAACAAACAGAGTAAAGCTACTTTCGTTTTTCCTTTATGAATTATAGATAGAGAGGAACAAAAAGACCAACCTCTGTCTTGCGCTAATCTCCTGATTTGATTCCTCTCTTCCTTGATAGTCTTTCGCTACTTGTTCCCTTGCACGCCCAACTTCACAAAGTACCTGTAAGATCACAGTAGCATAGCACTATACAAAGACATGGATCTATAATCATAAACAATCTAGGATCATATGTAAATTGACCATACAAATGCAGCAAACATCAATGACACAAGAGTATGGAGGAAAACTTGAATAGCTTTTATTGATAAACAAGAAAGAGCCAAGAGGAGTTACAACTAGTTGTTCTGACCTAGCATCAACCTCTCAGCAAGAAAGCCCCTCTTCACCTCATACAGCTTAGATCACCCAACAATCTGATGTTTGTCTCAAGAAACCAACAACAATTCCTTACAATATGCAATATTCCAGCCTCTGGATCTCTAGGATGAGGGATCCATATATAGATATCTGTAATGGAGATGAGTTAGCTTATGATTTGATTAGTGTCTTCCCTCTGATAGTTCTTGCTTCCACTTGGAGATTGATGATCTCTTACTCATCCCTGGTCGAATTCATAGAGGCAAGTGTCACAGGAGAAGTTTCTGGAAGCTTCCATTGCCTCTCCACCTCGCGGAATGTCACTGCCATTTGTCATTTCTCACCAATCGCACCCCATAGAAGGGCTTTTTGAAATGCAACACACCCACATAGTGTATTTGGGTGAGATTCAATGCACCTGGCCTGTGGAGCAGCTGAAATGATCCTGTTTTGACCAATTCTGAGTAGTTTTTCATGGAGAACTTCTGGGAGAAGCTGTAATCTGTTGACCTTGTTCCTTTAGGGGTTAGAACAACACTTTTAGGGACTTAGGAGCCCTTGGTTTATGGAAATTTCATGCTTGGGGTTGTAGTGCCCAAAAATGTCTATAACAACTGCACAGACCACAGCTTAGGCTGGGATGAGAGGCTTCAGGAAACTGTCGGGAAAAACTACATAGATGTCATTGGGGGGAAAATTCGCTCAATACGAGACAACAGTGACAGTTGTGGGAGAGAACCCAACAGGGAGGAAAAATTGCACAGTTCCTGAGAGGAAGACATGGCAGGGTGTCTACAGGAACTACTCAGAAGTTCTATGCAGTTTTCAAGATGAGGATTGGGCAGGCCATCTAGGGTTCCAATTGGGAATCTGCGCATTTTCTCTGGGGAAGACAGAGTGGGTAAGAGGAGGCACTGGTATACATTTCTGTGCAATTTTCTAGATGAAGGTTGGATCAAGCTGCAGGGAGTTGCTAGTCATAAATGCACAATTCTGGGAGACAGTCCGAGACAAGAAACAGGGGCATTCCCAACATAACTACGTAGTTTACAGGTTGATTGTAAAGCAGGGAAAAAGGGCAAGTGCAATTCAAATCTATGCAATTTTCAGAGGGAGAGTAGAGTAGATTAGCAGGGGCATTGCCAATCAAATCTGTGCAATTTATCAGGATAGTGCAGCGACAGGAAACAGAGGCCTGGCTTACATGTTTGCACAGTTTCTGCAAGCAGTGGAGGGTAGGAAGTTGGGAAACTTATGCACAATTTTGGGGAAAAGTGCAACCCCAGTTCATAGTTCAGTTTAGATTTTCTAGGAGACTAGAGGGAGGCTTGATGAGTGATCTTGCAGGAAGCGCAGATTGGATCAGACTTTGGGACAACTTCCACGTAGTTGTAGAAGGTAGTCAACTAGCTCACTTCCAGGATTGCACAGTGCAGCCTGCCTTGGAGGACAACCTCAAACTCTAAGTAGTTCTACAAAGCAGAGCAGGGTCATTGAGAGTTGAGACTACATAGTTCAACTCAGTCAGGGTCCGGTTGAAGGAGGGTTGTCTGGTCAACATATTTTTCAGGAAAACTGACTAAGTGTGAGAGAAGGTGAACTCATGCATACATGACATTGTGATTACACACTTGGCATGTGTTACACAGAAAAATGACCTCCTCACCAGCTCAGAGGAGAAAGACAGGATGATTGAAAGACTGACCAAGTTCACAGGCCCATTTGTCAAGCTAACACTCTCTAGGAACTAGAAACCTGCTTTATAAAGCTTCCTAGCAATGCATCGGGTGCGTTAGTGCCTAGGATAACTTTGTTTGGTTCCTTGAGAAGAGAATTAGTCAACCTAAATGAGTTTCCATGGGTGAAAGGAACAAGTTGACCTAGAAATATCCGATATTCACTCCTATGTCAGCTCATAAATGCAGGGAAACATCAAGATTCGACTTGTTTGGAGGAATTACTATTCCTAACAGAGTCTACAAATGGGGAAAGTTCACAAAATCATGGAAACATCTTTGATTTTTCCCGAAGGAATTCATGAAGGATTTGTCAAGGCTTATCCTCTCATGCTATATATGTGAGGCTAGGGCCATTGTGGAAGAGGTCGAAACATTTAAAAGGATTGCCTATTTGACTGTCAAAGCTAGTATCTGACAAAGGCACTGCAAGAGGTTAAGAAGGGAGAGAGAGAGAGAGGAGCTGGAGGAGTAAGGGAAGGCTAATACAAATGATGGTTGTAATCACCCTTTTCTATCATTAATATAGAACTATGATTGTGTTTTCCACTTCGCAGCGTTGGTATTGTAATTAGTTTACATGTTTATGCAATGTCATTATTATGAGTCGCTTAGATACATGTATTTAGATATCTTTATATGTTAGTGCATTGATTGTCAAAGTTATATGTTGTGATATTATGCCTTGTATGATCTATGTGAAGGTTTTGATCTTGGAACTAGCTGAGGGGTCTTCCACTCTGTTACTTTGTGCTCTCCAGCAACACCACACCAAGACTTGAGGTAATAAGTCCTTCTTCCTACTTTCATTCTCATTTGATTAACATAGATATGCATGTATCTTCGTTCTAGCTGCAGCTAATCTGACAGTCTACCAAGGATCCTGGGAAGATCCTTGAGGGTTCTCTTTCACCAGATACTCATGCATTAATCCCTATAGTAGAATTGGCGACTCAACAGGGGACTACAATTAGTTCCCGATTTTCTCCCAGAAATTTCCTAGATTTGTCTTTCTTCCAAGCCTCCCTGTACTTCTTGATCCCCTTTCCGACCATTCAAGACTATACAACACCCTTCTCTCTATGCTCAGCCCTAGATCTGATCCCCACAACATGATTTTTAAGCCTTTTTCCTCACTAACATTGTCTGCTAGTGTAAAAAGTGCTTTATAAAGTATTGTGGCCTTACACACAGTGCGTTAGTGAAACCACTAACTCTCTATACCCTCTATTACAGTGTGTTAGCCAACCATTTATTTATAAATAGACTGCTCTATGACCTCATGGGTTGAGAACTTTGCTTGTAGACTGATCAGGGATCTACAACTGTACATGCTTGATTGATATCTGTCTCCAAAACAATTTTTCTTTTAGAGAAATAGCTTTACTGCTTAAAGTTTTTTGATAAAAAAGAAAATACAATTTTTTTACTGTTTTTTGCTTAGTTAGTTAGATTTGCATTTATTTGGTTTCAAAAGTTGTTAGTGAGAATTGTTAGTTTTGTCAGTTGTGCTTGTGTTTTACTAAATTGGATGCATGGTATATATATTGACGTATAAATGACTCTTCCTTTTTAGAAGCAACTTATTCATCGAAAGTGAAATTTAAAAGCATTGTTTTTGCATGATTTGATTTAGAGTCCCACATAACTTCATACATCAACACCCCCACCGAAGACTTTAACAAAGTACATTTAAAATTTACCTAATAAAATCAATCAACAACTCTTTTTTGAGTAAACACATATTAGTTTAGGCTAGGATCTTGGGTTAGGTAGTTGTGAGTTAACTGCCCAAGATCATACACCGAAACTAGTGTCATTAACGAGGGAAATCCTTCTGCACTCATATTATCCAGGACCACTCCAGTAAAAGCGGAGCTAAATACGAGACAACATCAGACTGTAAATGAAGGTAGATCTTCGTCACTTACATCTCCTTTGGGTATTCTATGTATCGAGAATCCCATTGGGGATATCGAATCTGAGTCGGGACTCAGGTATCCTACCCACATAGCATATTGTCTGTGACTATCCCCCCCGGTAGTATCTGTGATTTGAGGTAACCATACTGGCCATACTTTTAGGGATGAACACAAGGTGACTTGGGCAGGCTACCCTGGTACCTAACACATACGAACCAACTCTGTCTTCAGTTTTTGGGAGGGTGATCATCTTCATGAGAGTACTTGGCCCATTAATCTGAGGTTCGGGTGAAGCTCAAGAGTAATCGTAACTATACATTTGGCCAACTCTCTCTTTTATCCATTGTGATACTGGGTTTCATCTCCAGCAAATGGTGGTTATCAGACAGGGTCATACCCTCTGCTTGTTGATTGATTTCTTTAGATTATTTTTTATTTTTATAGGTGTCAGCTTGTTATCATTGAGGCTTTAATAAATATCACTGTAAAATATATTGATAAAATTTATCGGCCACCGTGGCTACATCTGGCCCTAGTCGTTAATCTAGACGGTTGTTAGGTCTTCTCCCACTAATTGTGGAGGATTCGTCGAGCCCTAATGAACTGGATTACCCATCTTTGGGCAATCAGTCTCCATGATCCAACACTGAATCAGTTTGGATATCCCACGATTCAAGCTTACTAGAAGATTTATTTACTGAAGGTTTCAATCCTAAATACAATCCTACGATCATGAATCCATTAGGACCACTCTTGATTTTGGTTTCATTTGTACCTCCTATGTCTGTTGTTGGACCTACACCTACCATCCCATCGATGACTAATGGGTCATGGGCTTTTGTGGACACTTTTGGTCCACTGCCACCTCCCCGGCTGATAGTCAGCACCACACTTGATGGCAAACCCTGTTATCCCAACTGTCCCAGGTTCAAACCCTATCATGACACCCAACGCAAGTGGAACCTAGTACATACCGATTTTCGCCCCTTTTGTGTTAGCTCCCAGACCTTCGACAAGTGCTACATATAGCACTCCTTATAACGCTGCATATATCACGTTAGCATGATTCCCTTCAACAACCCTTTTGGTTGGAATCCATTTTTTAGTTCCAACCCCCAAGTTCAAATGCCTGGGGGCACAGTTCCCAATATGCATATACCAACTGGGAACATTACAGTTCCACCTTCGTTTACAGGACAACAAGGATAGTCATTGATTGACATGAACCCTCCTTATGTTAGTCAAGGACCTATAGTTAATTACGTGGCGAGCGGGATCCCTCAACAAGGTCTCGCTCAATCCATATGGACACCCCACTCTCAACCTCAAATGAGTCAAGGGGGCATTCCTTGTCTTGGGGGCACTTACATCCCCCAGTCTAACAATCCCTATTGACAACAAAAATATATGATTGTACCCCAAGGAAATTATTATTCCACACATCCTATGTATAATATTGAGAACAACACGATGGGAGGACCGTAAGGATCCTCAAGTGATGTGTCATCGCCTTGGTTCGATTTGGGGTCATCAAACACCTTGCCTTTCTTGGAAATGCATGATATCCCTGACTTGTACAAACTCACCAATGACCCCATCTATCAAAACTTACTTTGACCTCCAATCTCGCACAAAATTCCCACAGACAACCTGAAGTTTGAAGGGAGACAAGAGGAGGATCCGGGTACGCACATCACCACCTACCATTTATGGTGCATTTCTAACTCCATGGTGGATGATAGTATCTGTCTTAGGCTCTTTCCCCACACCCTTACTAGCAATTTAGACAAGTGGTACATTGAGTTACCATGTGCGTCAATTAATACCTTCGTCGCTTTAGTGATGGAGTTTTTAAAGCACTTTCAGCTACCCATCTGCTATGAAACTGGGACGAAACCCCTTACTTCTTTACGTTGAGACACTACCACCCACATCTATGATCACATCCATGAATGGAAACATAGGCAGAGGCTAGTCAAAGCTCCCCTCCCAAACTATCTATTAGCAGATTGGTTCTACAAATCTCTTCTCCCTCAAATCGCTAAAGATGTCACCTTAGGTGGTGCGATCACGGAAGAACAATCCATACGTCGTGCCCAACACTTAGATTTGATTTATTAACTATCTGGAACATTATAAGGCATCATTCCCAACTCCCCTAAGAACTCTAATGCTCTCGCTACTCAGCAACTCGATGTGCACGCCGATGGTATTATCATTTCTACCTTCGGGGATGTTGTAAAACAACTTAGCAGTCACATTGCCAAATTTTCAGTTGACCGCGCTACCCAATCGACTTCTCTTCCCACTGTTGTGATAAAATTTGTGTAGTCTACACAAAAATCCGGTGGTAAGAACAAGAAGAACAAGAAAAAGACCTCTCCTTCTGAAGAGCACTCAACCAAGCAGTACAACCCAAAGTAGAAAGTTGTTGCGCCTCCTGACAATGGAAAGGAAAAACCTGCCAAGTTCCCTTGAAAAATCTGTGCAGAACACCATATGGCACATCGTTTTCCACATCTCCATGAATGCACAGATTTCCTTGCTCAAAAGGACACTGGCCGAACCCCTGCAATCCTAAACAACCCTTTCCCTGCTCAGCAACAACATCACCTTATTGAAAACCAAGCCCAACCCCTGCAAGGGAGAAACGATGGTTCGCATCATCCTTCAGCTGGTGAAGGACCATCTACCATTTACACCTTTGAAATAGTAGATCTTCAAATGAGAACCAAAACTTATGGAGCTCAAGGCACTAATGTTGAGGAAGCCTCCTGCTTTATAAAGCTTCCTAGTAATGCATCATGTGTGTTAGTGCCTAGGGTAACTTTGTTTGTGATGAGCCCCAAAAATGTACAATTATTTGGGCTCATTCAACCTCCTAATTTGGCTTAGTCCACCATTCTCATTTGTTTATTGCATGTTTTTTATTATTTTTAGGTTAATAGAGTGAATTTGGTTAGTCATTATGCCAACAAGTCTAATGGGTTGTTTGTGTAGCCTTTTTGGTCAACTTGGAGACAAAATGGAAGGTCTTAATGAGCACTTGGCAGCCAAATTCGTGGGAGAACAAGCTAGAGGATTTGTAGGAAGGTGTCCCCCTCATTTATGGGCCCTTACCTCGAATTCTCCGCCATCAGCTCGGAGTTCAAGGGCCACCGAATCAATCAGCACAAGGGCAGCCAAGCAAGTCAAGTAGGACTGCTGTTAACTCCAAGTCTTGGGCAGCCAAGTCCCTAACTTTTAGGAGGACTGTTGGGTCCTCAAATTGTATAAATAAGAAGGCTTGGGGCCTCATTTGGGTTAGCCAGTAGATGGTAGCTAGTTAGTCAATTTGGTTAGCCAATTAGTCTTTTTGTAAGCCAGTTTTGGCATGATGTTAGACTTTTTGATCATGAATAAAGGCAAGCAGATTTGGATCTAATTCTGAGCTTTTAAGGGAGCTATAGCTCTCAGGTTAGGGCCCAACCTAAGAGCAATAGACCTCCTCTTCCTTGTACCGTTACTTGTCTTTACTTTCAGCATTTCATTTCGTTTTCTTTACATGCACTGAAAAATACAGTTTGCTGATTCTAATTTCTCGTTGTGTTTTAGTAGGATAGTTTATTGGATCAAGTGCTTTCAGTAGTCTAGATTAGAATAGGAAGTTTGGCATTCATCAGAATTACAAGAAAAGGTTGAAAGGACCTCACTGCCATCTCTGTTTGGAGATTGGGGTGTAGTCTGTCCCAACCACACGAAAAAACGCAGTCTTCTTACGTTCATGCAAGCTGCAACATAGTTACCTTAATCATAGATCCATCCATGCACTCTGATCTTAAGCATTACTTCTTCATTTCACTTCCATGCACGAGTTTCCTTCACAATTTACATTGCTGTTCATTGATTTTATATCATAGGTAGCATAGGTTAATGAGTTCTCGTTTTTTGTGACATTCATAAGCAATTTGTTTCATTTACACTGCTCCATATCCTTCTACTTCCTTTTTCTTCTTCTTAACTTCTCCTAAAGCCATCTACTCGACCTCTGTTCAGTTCGTTCACTTTCCAACTCTTTCATTGCCCATGTAGCTTCATTGTCTTGACCTTTCGTTGATCCCATCCTTCTATCCACCAACCACTTCATGCACTCTTCCTCCACCATATTTTTCTGCTCTTGAGCCATCACCAGCTCCATCTCCATCTCACCTATCCTTCCACACCATTCCAACACTCCACCATCTCCCAAAACTTCCACGGCCAAACATCCTGTAGAATTGCACAGACTTCTTGTAGAAATCCCTGAGTTTCCTGTAGGATCCCCTGCAGACTTCCTGTAGAAGCCTGCAAACTCGGTTGCTGAGCATCTGAACATGGTAGAATTCTGTGGACTGATGCTAGAGACCCTCTGGGACCTCCCCTAGCCATCCTGACCTTGCCCATGCTTTCCTTCCATTCCAACCGCTCCTGCACAACCAAACCCTAATCAAAAGCATCATCACAATAAATCCAACCACTTAATGAAAAAATACAAAAACATGTCTTTTCAGATGCAAGTAGCTTAGATGTATGTATTTCAGTTCACTGCAAGTAATGGCATTATTGGTAGTGGTTTCATTCACAGTTTTGCATAGTAAAGGTCTAGCTAGTCAAATTAGGGTTTACTAGGGTTTCCATGCTTTATTGGCTTTCAGTTTCCTTTTTGCAAAGTAGGCTAGCTTTCTTCGAGATAGCTTTCGTCCATCACTCATAAAGCTTCTTCTGAGAGCATATAGAAGTTGGCTTGAGCCCTAGTGGACTTGTGCCAGCTGACCAAGTGACAACTGCGACAAGAGCTAGTACTTGTGCATACAGCACCGTCGCTTCCAAGTTTGTACGAACTACCGGGTTGATAAAATTAGAGATAGGAAGCTCCAGGAGTTGTAGCATTATTGCTACAATACTGGAGCCCACCATCTTTTTGGCGCCGTTGCCGGGGAAGCGGCAGAGTATTGGTGATTGTTGCTATTCTTCTATTTTCTACTACAACCTTCTGCTCAGTAGTTTATTTCATTTCCATTCTGCAAAAGTAGCATAGACATTTCCTTCTTTCATAGATTAGCATTTCTCGCTTTCATAGATTAGCCTTTCCCGCTTTCCTAGATTAGCATTTCAATTCCGCAATTTCAATTCCGCAAGCATAGACTAGCATTTCATTCCTGCAATTTCATTTGAGCAAAATAGATTAGTCTTTTCCTGCTTTCATTTCAATTCCGCATGTTCATTTTAGCAAGATAGTTAGTTGCAGTTCAATTTATTTCAGTTTTGCAAGTAGAAGTAGAAAAAAAAGCAAAAATCAAGCAAAAAGATTTCATTTCATGCCTTGTAGGAGTAGAGATAAGTAGAAAAATGATTGCACAACACCCCCACTGCTTCACACAACCAACGTTCTTCTTCGATGGCTGTGATGAAAGAACCCCTGGGTGGACATCAAGACATATCTGAAGAACCTCTAGGGGAGAAGAAGAAGAAACATTCCTTTGAAGCAAATGGCTACAAGCAGAAATGTTGGGAGCAGTCCCTTGTCCAAAGATGAATTTGCAAATCAGATCGAAGATTTCAAGAGTGATATGAGGCAGTTTCTTGCCATGCAACTGGATACCTTGCGGATCCAAAAGAAGCAAGAAGAAGCCAAGAGGGCTTTGGCCATTTTTTGTCCTAGGTGCACTAGAAAGCATCCTAGGAACGAATGTCCAATGCACCCTCTAGAAGTGTGTTTCATCTGTGAAGAATACCATCCTACAGATCAGTGCCCTTCCTTGCCCAGAATCAAAGCTACATATCAAAGAGCCAAGGGAGCCACTGAATCACTCTATTACATGAACCAAAGTTGGCCGCATGGACCTAGACCTTACCAACAGGAACTGCAAGGGACACCCGAGACCTATTATGACCCTTATCAATCCACTTTCATGCCTTCTTGGGGTCCCCCTGCTCATCCTTTTTGGTCTACACCTCCTCCTTGGTCATATCCTCCTTGTTCCTTCACAGATCCATATTATGCCCAACCAGTTGCTCATTCATTTCACTCTTATGCTCAGCCACAGCCTCAGTGGAATGCACCTTATCAGGAGTGGAGGCCCCAGTACAACTCTCATCCTGCTCATTTTCCTCCACCACCTGCTCATCCACAACCATCGCCTCCTCCTCCACCAAGGCAACCCCAAATGCCTACCCAACCACAACCCCATCCATCTCCATCTCAATTTCACACCTCCGCTCAACTACCCGTACCATTTCCAAAGCCATACAATGGAGTAGCTCAACCCCATTGCAAATCTGAGGCACAACATATCCAAACAACTCCTCTTGAGCCCAATGATCTTCACCAAAGCTCAGGAAGAGTGTTGCAAAGTAGAGATTATATTGACAACATTGAAGATCCAAAAGCAAAAGAAGATTCCAAAGAGGATATCAAAGAACCATGGGTCGCACTTGATGAAGAGAAGAGATTAGAATCAAAGATCGAAAGAGTTTCCTCATGGTTACCATCAAATCTTCCATGTATTCAAGAGAAAGATCAGCAAAAAGAGGAAGATGAGAAAGTCATGTTAGAAGATGACATGAAACATGATCCAGATCAACAAAAGAACCAAGGATATCAGAGCTATATTGAGATATGGTTTCAGAAGGTCACTAAGTTGCAGCGGTACTTTCTTCCTAAGTTATGTTTGATCCCTTCAAAGTCAGATCATTTGGTCCCTGAGATCTGGATACCTGTCCAAGTATGCATTTCGAGCCTTCACATCGTTTTGTCTCTAATCTCGATGTGCACATGGCTCCATTGGAAGTATTCTTATACTTGAAAATGATTTTGTTTTTTTCAAGTAAGGTAGGGTAGAAAAAAAAAGAAAAAGAAAAAAAAGAGAAAAAAGAAAAAGAAAAAAAAATGAAAAAAAGAGGAAAATAGAAATCTAAGGTGAAAACCTCCTCAGAGGCGCCTTAGATTGGCTCATTGATTGAAAACCTCCATGAGGCGGTCAATGGGTTGAAAAAGAAAAAAGAAAAAAGAAAAAAGAGAATAAGATCTCTGGGTGAAAACCTCCCTTGGAGGCGCCCAGGGCAGGCAATTAGGGTGAAAACCTCCATGAGGCGCCCTAGTTGTTTTTCAAAAAAGAAAAAGAAAAAAGAAAAATAAAAGCTAATATCCATTGAATAATTTCATGTTGCAGCAGTGACATTGCAAGTTGCAAGAAGGATGTTTCATGACAGGAGGAGAACTCAAATCAAGGTTAAAGGGATCCTTCTTGTGCCTTCTACAGGAAGCTCTGTATTTCTACAGGAAACATCCTGTAGAACCTTTGGACGAGCCAAATCCAATTTCTAAAGTGAATCTAATGGTGGGAATCTGTTGATTAGGCCTACAAGCACTTGTGTGTCCATCCCTTGCCTTCATCCATCATTTTTTTCACCTCCTTGTGCTTCTCATTGTGCTTCTACAGGAACTTCCTGTAGAAATTGTGGGAAACTAGGCATGCATTTCAAAAAGTGGTTTGGCGAGCATGGTAGCTTCCTCAAGGGTTCAGAAGTCCTCATGCAGTCTTCCAACTCCTCCTCCATCATCTCTATACCTGCATCACAACCAAAATTCATTTTGTCATCCCATGCAACCAAAATGCAAAGTGCCTTGAAGCAAAAACACATAGAGCAGAATTTGTTTTTGCCATAACTTAAAAACCATGCATCCATTTGACAAACCGTTTTATGGGGAATTGTACAAGGTTGATGAAAACATGCCTGAGCAGTTTCATGCAATTCTGGTGCACGGTTTCCAAGAAATCAGCCTCCATCACCATCAGCCATTTTTGCATTTTCTCCATATCCGTGCATCCGTTTTAAAACCTGTTTCATGGGGAGATGAACATGGGTGATAGTAACCTACCCAAGCAGTTTCAGCCGATTCCGATGCACGGTTTCTGAGAAATCGAGCTCTGAAATCTTCATCCATTTTCTATTTTTCTTGAAATCTGTGCATCCATTGATCACGAATTTGCTATGGGAGATGCATAATGATGATAGGAACATGCTCACCGAGTTTCAGATCAATCCGATCTACCGTTTGGGAGAAATGGCAAAAAGAAGTTTTGGTTTTGTGACCATGCAGCAGCAGCAGCTTGAACGGGCAGAGTTGAACGTGGAAACGATTGCATGCAGCTCAGGTCCGGCCAGAGGACACCTGCACAAGGAAAAGCAATCAAAAATCATTAGCGAAGCCTCATGCAATCAAAGGATCCAAGCATGCAGCAGCAACACGCTTCACAATCAGCCGTTTAACTTGCAGGTACGTGACTAAACTTGTTCCTCTGTTTGCATGAATCTAATCTGAGCATTGCATGAATGAATGAGATGGTTAGGATTAAAAAAATCGGTGGCCAGCTAACTGGCCACCCACATCTAGTTCAACAGCGCTTGGTGGGTGAATGAGACACGTGCGCTCAGCCATCGCAGGAAGGAAATTGAAAACGGGTAGTGATGGACAGTTAGACTTCAGCTTGCTTGATGGATGAGATTGACAGCAGAGAACAACTAGTTAAACACTGCAGTGGAGACAACAGTTGCATGGGTCCAACGTGCACTTGGCCACTTCACTCCCTAACCAAAAATCACGTTGAAATTAAATGATGCTTGGCTGACTCTCACCACCCTCTGTTTGACTGCAGTCAACTGAAGCGCATGTCTACCACTTCCAGATCAATTAACCAATGATGATCTACAAGATTTCTACCTGATTCCTTAGATTTCTGTCGTTTCATAAAAAAATTCTCACCTGTCACGCTCTACAGGCGTTTCTACAGGATGTCGTCTACAGGAAAGGCAGAGAACAGCTCTGCGGAAGGAAAACGCTGAAAGATTCAGTTGGCTTTGTGTAACACCTTCTTGATAAGTATGACATCATTATTAGCATGGCATTTAGCAATGATAAAACTTTCCAAAATGCTTTGAATTCATCATTTGAATTCTTTATGAATTTGAATACAATGTCACCAGAATATATTTCTTTGTTTGTCGATGATAACCGTCGGAAGGATCCAATGAAATCAGCGAAGAGCCTACTTTGGCCGTGCAAGTTCTCACAACAGGTTCATGGCCAACACAGCTAGGTGCATGTTGTAACCTGCCCACAGAAATCTGGGCTGTGTGTGAACTTAATGTTTCCACTTATCAGATGTGTATTCTAATGCTGTTTGAACAGGCAACAGATATCCTAGCTGCAGATCTGAAAAGGTAAATTGATATCTCTCAATGGGTATCTGAATTCCACGGTTGCAATCACAGTTTAGACACACATGGAGATCTAACCTTCAGGTAGACTTCATGGATATGATAAAGAAGCAACAGTGAGGATCTCAATGATGATGTAATAATGGTGCAATAATGAGGACAACCTCAGTCTCAGCGCTGGAAGTATGGGCATAACTACATTCATGGCAAGATCAAGATCTCAATGAAGCAGTGATGAATGATGATGAAAAATGTGACACTGTCACCCGGGTATTCTCACCATGCCTAGCAGCACAGTTCAAGAAGAAGGCACCCTCAGCCGCGCAGACCCAAACAGTGAAGACTGTTTCTACAGGAAGACAGAGACTGTTTCTACAGGAAGACAGAGGACTGTTTCTACAGGAAGCCAGCGAACAGTTTCTACAGGAAAGTTTGAAAAGAGGGAAGCCAAAGGAGAAATCGGCCGAGATGCTAGCCAAGGAAGCCGCCAGGGCCATCAAAGACAAGGAGAGATTGGTTGCTCAGAGGATGAGCAACACTTTCAGTAGGGGGGTGATGATGAGCCCCAAAAATGTACAATTATTTGGGCTCATTCAACCTCCTAATTTGGCTTAGTCCACCATTCTCATTTGTTTATTGCATGTTTTTGATTATTTTTATGTTAATAGAGTGAATTTGGTTAGTCATTATGCCAACAAGTCTAATGGGTTGTTTGTGTAGCCTTTTTGGTCAACTTGGAGACAAAATGGAAGGTCTTAATGAGCACTTGGCAGCCAAATTCGTGGGAGAACAAGCTACAGGATTTGTAGGAAGGTGTCCCCCTCATTTATGGGCCCTTACCTCGAATTCTCCACCATCAGCTCGGAGTTCAAGGGCCACCGAATCAATCAGCACAAGGGCAGCCAAGCAAGTCAAGTAGGACTGCTGTTAACTCCAAGTCTTGGGCAGCCAAGTCCCTAACTTTTAGGAGGACTGTTGGGTCCTCAAATTGTATAAATAAGAAGGCTTGGGGCCTCATTTGGGTTAGCCAGTAGATGGTAGCTAGTTAGTCAATTCGGTTAGCCAATTAGTCTTTTTGTAAGCCAGTTTTGGCATGATGTTAGACTTTTTGATCATGAATAAAGGCAAGCAGATTTGGATCTAATTCTGAGCTTTTAAGGGAGCTATAGCTCTCAGGTTAGGGCCCAACCTGAGAGCAATAGACCTCCTCTTCCTTGTACTGTTACTTGTCTTTCCTTTCAGCATTTCATTTCGTTTTCTTTACATGCACTGAAAAATACAGTTTGCTGATTCGAATTTCTCGTTGTGTTTTAGTAGGATAGTTTATTGGATCAAGTGCTTTCAGTAGTCTAGATTAGAATAGGAAGTTTGGCATTCATCAGAATTACAAGAAAAGGTTGAAAGGACCTCACTGCCATCTCTGTTTGGAGATTGGGGTGTAGTCTGTCCCAACCACACGAAAAAACGCAGTCTTCTTACGTTCATGCAAGCTGCAACATAGTTACCTTAATCATAGATCCATCCATGCACTTTGATCTTAAGCATTACTTCTTCATTTCACTTCCATGCACGAGTTTCCTTCACAATTTACATTGATGTTCATTGATTTTATATCATAGGTAGCATAGGTTAATGAGTTCTAGTTTTTTGTGACATTCATAAGCAATTTGTTTCATTTACACTGCTCCATATCCTTCTACTTCCTTTTTCTTCTTCTTAACCTCTCCTAAAGCCATCTACTCGACCTCTGTTTAGTTCGTTCACTTTCCAACTCTTTCATTGCCCACATAGCTTCATTGTCTTGACCTTTCATTGATCCCATCCTTCTATCCACCAACCACTTCATGCACTCTTCCTCCACCATATTTTTCTGCTCCTGAGCCATCACCAGCTCCATCTCCATCTCACCTATCCTTCCACACCATTCCAACACTCCACCATCTCCCAAAACTTCCACGGCCAAACATCCTGTAGAATTGCACAGACTTCCTGTAGAAATCCCTGAGTTTCCTGTAGGATCCCCTGCAGACTTCCTGTAGAAGCCTGCAAACTCGGTTGGTGAGCATCCGAACGTGGTAGAATTTTGTGGACTAATGCTAGAGACCCTCTGGGACCTCCCCTAGCCATCCTGACCTTGCCCATGCTTTCCTTCCATTCCAACCGCTCCTGCACAACCAAACCCTAATCAAAAGCATCATCACAATAAATCCAACCACTTAATGAAAAAATACAAAAACATGTCTTTTCAGATGCAAGTAGCTTAGATGTATGTATTTCAGTTCACTGCAAGTAATGGCATTATTGGTAGTGGTTTCATTCACAGTTTTGCATAGTAAAGGTCTAGCTAGTCAAATTAGGGTTTACTAGGGTTTCCATGCTTTATTGGCTTTCAGTTTCCTTTTTGCAAAGTAGGCTAGCTTTCTTCGAGATAGCTTTCGTCCATCACTCATAAAGCTTCTTCTGAGAGCATATAGAAGTTGGCTTGAGCCCTAGCGGACTTGTGCCAGCTGACCAAGTGACAGCTGCGACAAGAGCTAGTACTTGTGCATACAGCACCGTCGCTTCCAAGTTTGTACGAACTACCGGGTTGATAAAATTAGAGATAGGAAGCTCCAGGAGTTGTAGCATTATTGCTACAATACTGGAGCCCACCAGTTTGTTGCCTTGAGAAGAGCGTTAGTCAGCCTAAATGAGTTTCCATGGGTGAAAGGAACAAGTTGACCTAGAAATATCCCGATATTCACTCCTATGGCAGCTCATAAAAGCAGGGAAACATCAAGATTAGACCTGTTTGGAGGAATTACTATTCCTAAAGGAGTCTACAAACAAGGAAAGTGCACACAATCATGGAAACATCTCTAATTTTTCCCAAAGGAATTCATGAAGGATTTGGCAAGGCTTATCCTCTCATGCTATATATGTGAGGCTAGGGCCATTGTGGAAGAGGTCGAAACATTTGAAAGGATTGCCTATTTGACTATCAAAGCTAGTATCCAACAAAGGCACTGCAAGAGGTTAAGAAGGGAGAGAGAGAGAGAGGAGTTGGAGGAGTAAGGGAAGGCTAATACAAATGATGGTTGTAATCACCCTTTTCTATCATTAATATAGAACTGTAATTGTGTTTTACACTTCGTAGCGTTGGTATTGTAATTAGTTTACATGTTTATGCAATGTCATTATTATGAGTGGCTTACATACATGTAATTAGATATCTTTATATGGTGGCGCATTGATTTTCAAAGCTATATGTTGTGATATTACACCTTGTCTGATCTATGTGAAGGTTTTGATCTTGGAACTAGCTGAGGGGTCTTCCACTCCACTACTTTGTGCTCTCTAGCAACACCACACGAAGACTTGAGGTAATAAGTCCTTCCTACTTTGATTCTCATTTGATTAACATAGATATGAATGTATCTTCGTTCTAGCTGCAGCTAATCTGACAGTCTACCAAGGATCACGGGAAGATCCTTGAGGGTTTCTCCGTCACCAAACACTCATGCATTAATCCCTATAGTAGAATTGGCGACTCCGCTGGGGGCTACACTTAGTTCTCGTTTTTCTCCTAGAAATTTCCTAGCTCTGTCTTTCTTCCAGGCCTCTTGTACTTCTTTATCCCCTTTCTGACCATTCAAGACTATACAACACCCTTCTCTCTATGCTCAACCCTATATCTAATCCCCACATCATGATTTTTATGCCTTTTTCCTCACTAACATTATTTGCTAGTGAAAACAATGCTTTATAAAGTATTGTGGCCTTACACAAAGTGCGTTAGTGCAACCACTAATTCTCTGTACCCTCTGTTACAGTGTGCTAACCAACCATTGCTTGATAAATAGACTTCTCTATGACCTCATGGGTTGGGAAATCTGCTTGTAGACTGATCAGGGATCTACAACTGTGCATGTTTGATTGATATATATCTCTTGAACAAATTTTTCTTTTAGAGAAATAGCTTTACTGCTTAAAGTTTTTTGATAAAAAAAAAATACAATTTTTTTACTATTTTTTGCTTAGTTGGTTAGATCTGCATTTGTTTGGTTTCAAAAGTTGTTAGTGAGAATTTTTAGTTCTGTCAGTTGTGCTTGTGTTTTACTAAATTGGATGCATGGTATATATATTGATGTATAAATGACTCTTCCTTTGTAGAAGCAACTTATTCATCGAAAGTGAAATTTAAAAGCATTGTTTTTGCATGATTTGATTTGGAGTCCCACATAACTTCATACATCAACACCCCCATCGAAGACTTTAACAAAGTACATTTAAAATTTACCTAATAAAATCAATCAACAACTCTTTTTTGAGTAAACACATATTAGTTTAGGCTAGGATCTTGGGTTAGGCAGTTCTGAGTTAACTTCCCAAGATCATACATCCAAACTAGTGTCATTAACGAGGGAAATACTTCTACACTTATATTATCCGAGACCACTCTAGTAAAAGCGGAGCTAACTACGAGACAACGTTAGACTGTAAACGAAGGTAGCTCGCCTTCGCTTAAATCTCCTTTGGGTTTTCTATGTATCAGGAATCCCTTTGGGGATATCGGAGCTGATTCGGGGACTCAGGTATCCTACCCACACATCATATTGTCTGTGACTATCCCCCCCGGTAGTATCTGTGATTTGTGAGGTAACCATAGTGGCCATACTTTTAGGGATGAACACAAGGTGTCTGGGGTGAGCTACCCTGGTACGTAACACATACGAACCTACTCTGTCTTCAGTTTTTGGGAGGGTGATTGTATTCACGAGAGTACTTGACCCATTAATCTGAGGTTCGGGCAAAGCTCAAGAGTAATCGTAACTATACATTTGGCCAAATCTCTCTTTTATCCATTGTGATACTAGGTTTCATCTCTAGCAAATGGTGGTTATCAGACACGGTCATACCCTCTGCTTGTTGATTGATTTCTTTAGATTATTTTTTATTTTTATAGGTGTCAGCTTGTTATCACTGAGGCTTTAATAAATATCACTGTAAAATATATTGATAAAATTTATCGGCCACCGTGGCTACATCTGGCCCTCGTCTTTAATCTAGAAGGTTGTTAGGTCTTCCCCCACTGATTGTGGAGGATTCGTTGAGCCCCAATGAACCAGATTACCCATCATTGGGCAATCAGTTTCCATGATCCAACACTGAATCAGTTTGGATATCCCACGATTCAAGACTACCAGAAGATTTATTTACTGAAGGTTTCAATCCTCGATACAATCCTACAATCATGAATCCATTAGGACCACTCTTGATTATGGTTTCATTTGTACCTCCTATGTCTAATGTTGGACCTACACCTACCATCCCATCAATGATTAATGGGTCGTGGGCTTTTGTGGACACTTTTGGTCCACCGCCACCTCCCCAGTCGATAGTCAACACCACACCTCTGATGGCAAACCCTGCTATCCCAACTGTCCCAAGTTCAAACCCTAGCATGACACCCAACGCAAGTGGAACCTAATACATACCGGTTTTCGCCCATTTTGTGTCAACTCCTAGACCTTTGACAAGTGCTACATATAGCACTCCTTATAATGCTGCATATAGCACGTTAGCACATTTCCCTTCAACAACCCTTTTGGTTGGAATCCATTGTTTAGTTCCAACCCCCAGGTTCAAATGCTTAGGGGCACAGTTCCCAATATGCATATACCAACTGGGAACATTACAGTTCCACCTTCGTTTATAGGACAACTGGGACAGTCATTGATTGAAATGAACCCTCCTTATGTTAGTCAAGGACCTATAGTTAATTAGGTGGCAAGCAGGATCCCTCAATAAGGTCTCGCTCAATCCATATGGGCACCCCACTCTCAACCTCAAATGAGTCAAGGGGGCATTCCTTATCTTGGGGGCACTTACATCCCCCAATCTAACAATCCCTATGGACAACAAAAATATACAATTGTACCCCAAGGAAATTAGTATTCCACACATCCTATCTATAATATTGGGAACAACACGATGGGAGGACCGCAAGGATCCTCAAGTGATGTGTCATTGCCTTGGTCCGATTCGGGGACATCAAACACCTTACCTTTCTTGGAAATTCATGATATCCCCGACCTGTGCAAACTCAACAATGATCCCATCTATCAAAACTTACTTTGGCCTTCAATCTCGCACAAAATTCCCACAGACATCCTGAAGTTTGAAGGGAAACAAGGGGAGGATCCGGGTACGCACATCACCACCTACCATTTATGGTGCATTTCTAACTCCATGGTGGATGATAGTATCTGTCTTAGGCTCTTTCCCCACACCCTTACTAGCAATTTAGCCAAGTGGTACATTGAGTTACCATGTGAATCAATTAATACCTTTGGTGCTTTAGCGATGGAATTTTTAAAGCACTTTCAGCTACCCATCTGCTATGAAACTAGGACGAAATTCCTTACTTCTTTACATTGAGACACTACCACCCACATCTCTGATCACATCCATGAGTGGAGACATAGGTGGAGGCTAGTCAAAGCTCCCCTCCCAAACTATCTATTAGCGGATTGGTTCTACAAATTTCTTCTCCCTCAAATCGCTAAAGATGTCACCTTAGGTGGTGCAGTCATGAAAGACCAATCCATATGTCGTGCCCAGCACTTATATTTGATTTATTCACAGTCTGGCACATTATAAGGCATCATTCCCAATGCCCCTAAGAACTCTAATGCTCTCGCTACTCAACAACCTGGTGTGCACGCCGATGGTATTATCATTGCTACCTTCTGGGATGTTGTAAAACAACTTAGCGGTCACATTGCCAAATTGTCAGTTGACGCCGCTACCCAATCAACTTCTCTTCCCATTGTTGCGATAAAATTTGTGCAGTCTACACAAAAACCCAGCGGTAAGAACAAGAAGAACAAGAAAAAGATCGCTCCTTCTGAAGAGTAGTCAACCAAGCAATACAACCCAAAGTAGAAAGTTGTTGCACCTCCTGACAATGGAAAGGAAAAACCTGCCAAGTTCCCTTGAAAAATCTGTGTAGAAGACCATATGACACATCGTTGTCCACGTCTCCATGAATGCACAAATTTCCTTGCTCAGAAGCACACTGGCCAAACCCCTGCAATCCTAAACAACCGTTTCCCTGCTCAGCAACAACATCACCTTATTGCAAACCAACCCCAACCCCTGCAAGGGGGAAATGATGGTTTGCATCATCCTTCAGTTGGTGAAGGACCATCTACCATTTACACCTTTGAAATGGTAGATCTTCAAACAAGAACCAAAACTTATGGAGCTCAAGGTGCTAATGCTAAGGAAGCCTCCTTGAGTCAAAACCCACCACTGCCTAACGATCTTCATATCGAAAGGTCAGTTGTTGATCTTGTGATTCACCCCCAAAAGGGGTACTTTGTTGAAAAATGCATAATACATCTGCATGTGCTGCCTACAACTACAGTATTGTAGAAGATTTGGCACAAGCACCTTCAGCTATGTCAGCACTTGAAGTATTGCAAACCTGTCTAGCACAAAGGAAATCCTTGCTTTTGGCAATTGGTTGGGTCAACCCTCAGGATTCCATGCTTGCAATTTTCAACATGGAAAAATGTAAACCTCCCCTTTCACACCAGCTTGAATTTCAGGTGAAAATATTTTCAAAAGGGAGAGGAGTACATAGAACTGTCATTAACGAAGGTGCTTCAACCCACGTCATGTCAGCTTCATGTTGGCTCGCCTATCACCATTGTCAAATTCCATTAAATATTCTGACGACCACACTTTCATCCCAAAAGGTTACCTTGCCAGCCACCCCATCACTTTGAGTGGGAAAATGGTAACGGTGGATATCGAAGTCGTGGATCAAAAACTTGACTATAATACACTGTTGGGTTGCAGTTGTACTTACGCTATGACTGCCATTGTGTCTAATGTATTTTGTGTCATCCCATTTCCATTAGATGGAAGGATAATCACAGTGGACCAATTGTCCTTTTGCATCCCAGATTACTCCCCATTACCTAGTAGCTCCGTACCCTTAGTGGGTGGTGTTCCTAACTCTTATGTCAGTATCGGTACTGGTTTATTGAAGGGTTCTTCCCTGATGGATTTTTTTCCTCTCTCGCCGCCTGTGGTTCCACAAATGGTCTTTATGGTCTCATCTATTCCTCATGAACTGACCGATCCTTGGATCTTCCCGGCCCCTTCAGACATTTATTCTTACGGAGAACAAAGGCCGCTATCACGAGCTGAATTGGCCTACCAAGCCATTCAATCTACATTCGAATCTTTGATCACTTTGGTCACGACCAATGGTACCACCTCCTCTCCCATAAATTCTCCTTCTAATGATATCCTCTATCAATTCCTACCTTCAAATGAAATTATTCGTGAGATCATGTGTTTAGAAGAGCGACCTTGGGAGGAATCTCACCATCGTGTTTCAATATTTGATTCAGACACAATGCCCATTCAAATCATGTCTTTTGACACAACTGAAATCATTCCCTCACCTTTTACAACTATCCAAACTTTGGATTTGGAATGGAACATGGGAAATCTTTCAAATACATTTCTCATCGATATTTCTGTCAAGACAGGCATTGTGGAAAACATCCAGGTTGGAGCCGATTCCACTCGTGAGGAAATTGCAAGCTTCACCTGCCCTTTTAAGGAATTCCACGATGTATTTGCTTGATCTTATGAGGAAATTCCCATCATAGATCCATCTATTGTCGAGAATGAGATCAAGGTATATGACAATGCCAAGCTTGTCTGCCAAAGGCTTTGACTAGTCCACCCCCGCAAAACTGCAGCGATAAAGACTGAGCTGGAAAATTGTTATGTGCTAGTTTCATCTATCGTGTTCCCTTAACGAAGTGGGTTTCCAATCTGGTTCTTGTAGATAAGAAACAAGGCACCATCCGCATTTGTGTTGACTATCAAGACTTGAATGCTGTGTGTCCAAAGGATAATTATTCGACACCTTTCATCAACCAAATAATCAACGACTACACGGGTTGTGAATCCTTCTCATTTATCAATGATTTCTCAGGTTATAACCAGATTGCCATAAAACCGAAAAACCAACACAAAACCTCCTTCATTTGACCTTGGGGAATCTTTGCGTATTGAAAACTCTCATTCGGTTTAAAGAATGTTGGAGCAACATTTTAATGGGCCATGGACTACGCATTCCGCGATATCATACATATTGTTCACACTTACTTGGATGACCTCCCATCAATCAAAATGAAAAAAATGTGTTTTAAGTGAGAAAAGGTGTTTTAATAGGCTGGAGGTGGCTAGTGAACTTGGCCAACCTTGACTAGTCAACTGAAGAGTGAGTTCAATCACCCATGTAACGTGGAACTGTCAACTCAAAACAAAATGGTGTCCTCAAAGAGTGGGGTGATAACCACAAGGAGGGATAGATGATGAAAGTTAGTGGGGACAACAGTCCAAAAGAAGAAACTCGTGTTAATGCCAAGTCACCACATTGCTCCAAGATTTTAATCAAAAAAGGATATTATGTGTTGGCTTGAATTCATTTACACCATCACTAATTCCAAAAACTAGCGGAGGAAGGACGAGCTAGTGCATCGAGCATCTAGAGTGCCATTGAGGAGTTTCGAACCCTACTTGCACAATGTTGAAGGAGAAATATACAAGTAGGCCTGAAATTGATATAGGAGGGGCGAGAGGAGATACAGGAGTAATTGAGAGGAGAAAAAGGAGTCACATTGGCTCAACACTGTCTCAAAACCTTCATGCACACCCATAATTTCTCTGATAAGAAGTAAGTGATATCCTCCTTTTTTTCTACACCCAATTTCATGGATAATATACTTGAAATTAAGAGCATATAGTAGTCAATTGATCAGTAGGGGATCCTTTTTGAAGTTTTTGTGGTTAAGATAAAAGAAAATAGCTTAGCGATTATAACTTTGAGCACCCTTCTTCCTCACTATCACCAAGCACTATGCCATTGTTTCACCACTGAGATTGCTTGAATTTTTGAAATTCCACACCTACATAGCATAAAGGAGTAATAGAGAAGAGACAGAGGGAGGATTTAATAAAAGGGAACCTTCAGACATTGTGAGAATTCACCAACACCCTCTTGTAGTTGCCATCTTCAGAAACCACCAGTGGTTGGGTTTCTTTGAGTTACTATAGGGGTATGATGATGATCTTGCCCATGAATTTTCCACAACATTGCACTATCACGGCGAAGACAATGCCACAACTATTGTTAGAGGGTTGTCGACTTATCTTAGTCCAGAAAATATCTTAAGAGTGACCACCTTTCATATAGGAATGAGATGGAGCAAAGAAGACAAGAAAGTAAATGTCACAGTGCTATAGCGCTACAACAACCCTCCAAAATTTTGGCTCGCATCCAAATTTCAGAGCCTACCTTGGATCCTGTGATTGATCGTTCCTTGGTCACTTATTAGTAAGTTGATGATCTCAATGCCCCTCCTTGATCTTAAGATTTTTTCATGTTCTCATCTTTATGCAGTATGTGTCATATTTGGGCATATGGATTAGTGTTTGTCATGTAAAGGGAAGGTTATTCTACTTCAAAGGGAAATCTTGTGTGTATGGGACATTCTCATCACATAGACATGTTTCACACTCACTTCATGCACTCTTGTCACAAAGGTTATTGCATCAAGAAAAGTATGTTTTATAGATTCTAGATGGTCTATGTTGAATCACTAAGTTTTTGTGTGATCATAGTCAATTTCTATCACTGTTTACATCAGTTGCACTGATCTCACACTTAGTCGGTTTCCTGAGCAACCTAGCGTCACCCAGCTTTTTGAAACTGCACACTTTGGTTTTGCAACCCTCAAGATTTTTCCCTTGCCTGCTGGAACTGTGCAATGTGTGGAGACCCCAGCCTCCCTTGGCATCCAGAACTGCACAGTGGTTTCCTCTAGTGTCCCTTCCCAACCGGAACCTACTATCATCAGAAATTATGTAGTATTGTCCCTCAGCTGCTCAGTTTTTCTTGCAACCTGAAATTGCGTAGATGTGTCCTCCTGGGACCCATCCCAGAGCAATGCCTTGCATTAAAAAACAATGCAGTATTGCCTCTCAGCTGCACTGTACTTACGCAAATAAAAAAAAATTAAAATGACAAGAAATCATTGAATGACAAGTTAGAACAACTTCAAGGTGAGTATTGAAGTCGTCAATCGTTTCAATCCAAGTTGAAGATAAAGGAATAAATACTGACCGAGTCAATCTCACAAGTAAGGAAGAAGAGGAATCTGGAGAAGTTAAAACATATGTAGAAGTTCCAATTCAAATGATGGACATTACAAATGATGATTCAATCACCAATTCAACAACAACAATGCCTAAATAAAATCGGGAATCAACCACTAATATGATCAAGGAAATCAAAACCAAAGGAGCTATTTATTGACATCCGAATCACAAGAGTAGACTTTCCATTCAAGCTACGTACGAGTATCATTTAGAAAATAAATGAAAAATTTATGTTTCTAGGAATACTAAAGTATGCAGAATCGATTCATATGATAACTATTACCACACATTTCCAAATATCAGAAGATACCCCAAAATATTAATCTATGATGGTTTGATCTGTTCTCAGTACGAAAATTTTGTCTATCACTTAGAGTATCATATTGTCTTGTATCAATGAAGAAGAAAGTTCATAGACGAAAATATGCTCTGAGTAAGCTTTGAGGACAAAGCTTCTTGAATGGAGAGGAAATGTTATGAATATAAATTCATATAGAAATAATAATAAATATAAATATAAAAATAGAAAATAAATAATAATAATAATGATAATAATATGTAATTAAATAATAATTATTTAAACAAAGAGGCATGTCTCTACAGACATGCATGTTCGCGAAATGGTACTTACCTAACTATATATATAGGACCTGCATTCTCATTTGTACTCATCCTATATCTATTATTTTATACAATATACAATTTACAATTATTGTCCTATAATAGATGTCTTTGTCTACAAAGTATTTTAAATATTTACGCTGTGTATATGACTTTTGGTCCCTAAGATTACTTCGTTTGAATTATGAGTATAAAAGATAGTGAATAATCCCCTCCCCTATTTGCGAAATGCTTGATGAAGATCCCTGCTTGTCTTGATGTATCTTCTCAATGCTTGAAAAGACCTGCAACCACAAACATAAGAAAGATCAAAGGCATATGCAACATAAAAATTCAAACAAGCTCAATATAATGATCAAGGAGATTAGAAATTGAAATTTCATTAATGAATATCTAAGGAACTATAAACCATTCATCATTTTATTAAGACAATACAATGGAAAAAGGGATTCATTTGTATTAATTCAAGGATAATTAAGAGCCTTAAAACCTTTTCCTTGATGTCATGAGGTTCCTCCCAAATTCCTCCAACCTTTTCTTTAGATGATAAGCCCTCCAATCTCAATTCAACAACATAAGTCTATCTTTTCTGGCCTCCTCAATCCCTCTACCCTCTGGTCAATTTATAGGCCAAGAGGAAGAAGTCTCAGATCCAAAAGAGGAGGATGAGATCCCCTATTTAGGCGATTAGGGTTCCTTGAGGAAAGGGAATTAGGTCCATCATCTTAGGGGTTTGGCTCAAATAAATGACCTGGGAGCTTTCGGTTGGGATATATTCGCCCAACAATGCTTCTAGATCTCCCTTTTTATTTTTACTTTTCATTGATTCACCTGTGTGGTCTATAGTGGAAAATAGAGCACAGTTTTGCGCTATTCTAAGGGATAAGTACAGCGAATGCACAGAAATGTCTAGGAAAGTTTCACAGGTCATACTTAAAAAGGTATACAAGCCATTTTCCCCAAAATTATCATCTTCTTCAAGGGATTTTAGATTTTTTGACCTCTAAGGGAGTTCAATGGAACATGTTCACGGATGGTGAGAAATCCATTTATATTGATCAAGTGTCATGGTGACAAAATGATGTGTAACAGATTCCCCCTTAAAGTGCGAAGTCTGAAAAATAAGTTTTAAAGATTGAAGCACTTTATCATGCTAAAGATCGGAGTAGAGACAATGGTCAAAAACCTACAAGAAACATTCAAGGATTACAATGAAAATATATATAATCACCACTGAGGTAGGCATTCCCATACTCGAAGTAAAGCTAACTCAATGAACAAGTATGGAAAAAACCCAAGAATCATATCGATAGTCGACATAGTGTGGATGTAGCCATCTGTTATGAATTAGTCTACATGATCATGAATATAAAAATCCTTGCAACTTGGATTGATGAAACTAGATCCAGGGTCTCGATCTCCTCCTCCCAATCCATAGTATGAATCTATCCAGGCGAGTGAATGTCTCGAAGTCAAACATGGTAGGAACCACTTAATTACTGTTCAATGATGTGAACCATTAACAAGTGCGAGAGAAAACACCAATAATGACAATGGATTTCAAGGTACTCCCAGTACAATCTATGAAGTGTGAATAAGTAATTTGAATTCGAACACTCATTGAATCTTTCGATCGAAGGCTAATGATGAGAACCTATTGTTGAAGGTGAGAAACCTACGATTAAGGCATGTAGGCATCAAGGTAGTGAAGGTTTCTAGATCAACTTCCTAGATAATTAGCTGAAGTCGATAGGAAGTGACCTGTCATAGGAAAGTCTACGACATGAAATACAATGCCAATGTTTGGAAAATAGTTCACAAGGACTGACTTAGGGATGGCTGTTGCAATTGAAGGCTAAAATTTGCAAAGGAAAATGAACTGAGGTTGAACTTCTCTTGAACACAGAACAACACGACAATTGACTTGGTAGCATTTGACTCAACGATAATACTCAAAACCAGCTAAAGACTTTTAATGAGGTTTGATTAACTGTAAGACAAATGGATTTCCCAACCTGGACATAAATGTGACGGAGTGTCATGTTCAAGAGCAACATGTTGGCTTTATAATTCATATAAAATGAGTACCTTTTCCCAATTCCCCCCACCATTACTGGTAAGTACCTCTTTATTTTTTAAAAGCTTGAGGAGGATAACATATGTTTGTCCTATAAGTTCATCCTTTGGATGAGTCCATCAAAGTATTTTTAACGAACCCTAAGAAGGAATGGATAGGACTCGTTATCCTTAACGAGTCCTATACTGTTTAATTTTTACGAGTCTTGTAAAGGAGTAACTTGATGTTGTTTTCTCTTAAGAGTTTGAAAAATACATAAAAAGGAAACTCATTCAATTCTTTTACCGTAAAATTTTAACGAGCCCAGAGAAAGTAAAGCTCAGTGTTTTTTAGTTTTAGAGAGTTAGAAGAAAAAAATAAGAAAACTCCATGATGTTATTTTTCGTAAATTTAGTCCCTTGAGCCCAAAAAATGATAAAATAATGTGGGAGAGAACTCTATTGACCATAATCAGTCAATGTATAACTTTTTTGTAAATAGTCTAGTTCAGTCCGTAAAAGGGGTAAACTTATATTGAGTGGACGTTTTTCATTTACTTTTATGAGTTCGAACAATCAAGTGCTCAACAATCTTTTCATGTTTTAAGAGTCTAAAAAAGGGCTTAAAAGAGGACTCCATGGTTTCGCTTTTCGTAATTTTTTAAGAGCATGGAAAGTGATAAAAGTCTTCTCGTAGTCAAAATGATTCATTTTCACACTGTAACATGTTCTGCACATTAAACTCAAATAAATTATCATAACTGCTCAATATTTGGGTAAAAATATTGAAAATTTTGACTTTTAAAAGGTCCTAGATATAAAAATAATATTTTAATCACCTAAAAAACTTATAAACGCTGAAAAAGTAATTCTATTTCCACCATTTGCCTTTACTCTTTTGGAGATTAGAAAGAGGGTTTTTTACCACCAAATTTTTGAAGTTGATTCTGAGAAAACCAGTGGACGAAATCAAGAGCCATTTTCTCCAGGTAATAGATCTCTTCATTATCTCCATTTTCATTCGTTTATTTTTTAGTTTTAGGTGTTCATGTGATTTTTTGGGAGAGTTCCATTTTCAAAAATGTGCCCTCTGCCCTACAGGGGAATTCTCCATCAGGTTCACACAGGCCGACATTTTTTTGTATAATAAAATACGCTGCCTGCGCGGAAACATGCTTGAGTATCTGCTTAGTTGTGCTCTGTTTCTAAAAGGATGGCCGCGTAGGCACTGAGGGATTTTGAAAAACATGGAAATTTCACCCCAAAAAATCCACAGTTGGTTTTAATAATTGGTCTAACTCCTTATAATTGTTATTTCAGGACTATTTGTTCATTCAATCATGGAATGGAGGGAGGGAGAACACGAAGCCCAAGATTCAACTACTTTGGATGATCATGCCACCATGCAGACTTTAAGAAACTACGACCTCTACAAATATTGGATCATTCCAAGGATGAAAGCTCAGGTAGAGCTTATGAATTGGTTGGCATGGACATCAGATGTCCAGGACCAATGTTTTGTGATCGAGGATCATCACATCACCATTGATGTTGATGACATCTACTTTTTGACTCAACTTTCTCATAGAGAAGCTGAGATTTCTTTGTTCAGGCACAGGTAGGTTGGAGACACTACTGGATACCTACGTCGTTTATATGGGAATACACAACCCATAGATTACAGGATTGATATCAATGGGGACTTGACTTTGAGGACCATTGCTTTCACGGTTAGCAAACTATGTGGAAATGACACTCTTCACTTGGTCACGAAGGCCCAGATTTAGACTGGAGTGGAGAGTTGGGAGTCCATGGTTTTTAACTGGAGTGAGCTAGTGATTCTCAACATGAAAGGAAAACTCACTAGAGTAAAAAATGGTAGACTAATTTTTTCTCTAGAGAGAATTCCACTCCTCAAGCCAACAGGTTCTAGTGGATGAGGCAGGACCTCAAGATCCATGAATCCTTAGGTGGGTCTCTCTTATGGCTTATCACGGAACGATGGTCCAATGGTATGATATGTTCCTAAGTTATTTATATGGTTAAGTGAGTAGATAATATCGATCGAAGACTTTCCATTTGTGGGGATGGATTACAGAGGTGACCCAAATATCCCTCTTCCAATGGGGACACAGTGGGGTGACCTAAGTGAGAATGTCTCATTTTGATGTTTTCAATTTTTTATTTTTTATGTGTTTTTTGTCTTTCAGGGCTAATTATTCGAAATTCCTGTGCAGATATGGGCATAGTTCGACCGAGAGGACTACGACGTTTTGGCAGGCGTGATGACCATCCTATAGTAGCTTCAACATCCAACCCAGCGTTGGCAGAGGCGCTGGCAGAGTTAGAGCACAACCTGGAGAGGTTGACCATTGACATTCTAGAGACTAGGAAGGATGATCTGCCTCTCCGGTACCAGAGACATTTGACTAGGGTTCCAGGACCACTTAGGCGACTGTTACACCGAGTTGCTCGCGCCATATTCTACTATCATTATCATCATCATGCTTAGATGTTTAGTCTTTTAGGGCTACATTTTTATTTTTGTATCGTCATATTCAGATAAGAAAGGCCACAGGGCCTTACGTCCTTGGATGACATATTTTTTGTGAAACATATTATCTACAAACTTTATCTAATGGAAAACTACTACTTTTGATTTCAGCTTATTTTATTCAATATATGTATGAATATTGCTTTTACTTACAAATGTCTATTTAACACATGGTTGGCTAATGCGTCGGTTAATGTGTTTAAATTTCTTGGAATGTGTTGATATTCAATATAATCAAACTGCCTTTCCAAAAGACGAACTCATAAAAAAATTCTTAAGATTGATTGACTTCTTATTGTAAGATACTATTTAAATGTAATACTACGAGTTGTGAATCTAACCTAAAAATCAAGACTAGAATTCCAAATGAAATGGTGTCATATAATAGTTCAATAACTGCACTACATTTGTCTATGTTATTCGTTGTTTGATGAAGGCATATCCCATGAATGGAAACTAACTCATTGTTGGGTGAATAAATAACCCAAGATGTAGAAGACAAATTTTGAGTACTATGGCTAGCGCCATCAGCAAATCCAATGTAAGTTTGAGGAAACATTGACATCTGCAAATCAACTGTAAAACAAGATAAGCAAGAGAAGTAGTAGTGGATTGTAAAAAATGCTAAAACTACCGCACACAAAAATAAAATGTAAATAATGTATAAATCTTCACGAAATATTTATGCATAATATTTCTTTAGGTAAAGTCAATTTCTACTATTTCCGAAAGAAACACCATCATAATAGACTAGCTCATAGGCTCATTTAACTAATACACGTTTTATAATGTAAGGACCATGCCACATGGGCTCGAATTTACCTACACCTAGTTTATCATGAGCTTGATCATAGACCAAGACTAGGTCACCTTTTGTATACGAATTAGGGCTCATGCTTTGATCAAATTGAGCCTTAACCTATTCTTTATGAGCCTCGCTAGCCAAAGCGGCCTCATGGTGGGTTTCATCTAGACGTGTTAAGTGTAAAAAACGCTCTTCCTCTGCAGAGGTAGCTGGTAATAATTCAATGGATAGTTTTAAATATGGAATTTCACATTTAATTGGTAAAATTTCCTCCAAATCATAGACAAGTTGGAAGGGATTAAAGCCCATTGATGTTTTTGCAGTAGTACGGTATGCCCACAAGGCTAGAAAAAACATGGTATGCCAATTTTCTTTATGAATACCAACTATCAGTTTGATCATGTTTGTCAAAACTTTATTGACATCTTCTACTTGGCCATTTTCTTGTGGATAATAAGGTGTAGAGCTATCATGGCGAAGGCCGAGCTGTGCAGATAGTTCAGTCATCATAAAATTGCGAAAATGGCTACCATGGTTCATAAGTATGACATGTGGTACACCAAATCAAGAAATTACATGATTGAAAATGAAAATTGTTGCACGTTCACCATTATCCTTGTATGTAGGCATCGCTTCAGACCATTTCATAAAATAATCAATTGCAAGAATAATATACCCATTCCCCCCGACCAAGTGAGGTTTACATGTAATGAAATATATGCCCCATTTTTCAAAAGGACCAAAAACTATAATAGGATGAAGAGGAGCTGGGGGAGCTCGCATTTTGCGATCATAACGCTGGAAATTATGGCATTTTCGAACTGCAATTATGCAATTCTTAAACATAGATGACCAAAAATAACTAGTGTGCAATATCTTTTGGGTAGTGACATACCCAGACATATGACTACCACATGCTCTGAAATGGAAATCATTCAATTTTTTTTCAACCTCTTGAAGAGTTAAACATCGTTGAAAAATGCAATCAGCACTGCTACGATAAAGAGTGTATCCAACAATATTGTATTGTTGGGATTGGTAGTGAATGCGACGATGATGAGTTCGAGATAATTTAGGCCTAAAAGTTTGGGTATCAAGATATAAAATGATATCTCCATACCAAGGATCAGACGTATTGATTAGAAAGAGAGATTAGTCGGCAAGAGAATCCTCTACCATTGTTTCGGTATTAGTATAGGGAAAATCACATAAAAACTCAACGAAAACTAATGATTTCTTTGATTTAGATCTTTTAAATTCTAAATCAAATTCCTGTAATATAACTATCCATTTTGAGTATTTTCCCCTAGCAATTGTTTGGTAAGAATATACATCATAGGGTTGCAATCTGAAATGACAGTTGTTTTTCACAAAAGTATATAGTGACGAAAACATTGAACAACTTGAACAACTTCCAAGGCTAGTTTCTCCACATGTGCATACTTGATCTCAGTTTTAGTGAGATTTTGAATTAGATAGTAAATCACATGTTCATTGTTAAACTCATCTTCTTGTACTAAAACCATGCCTATGGTGGCATCTAACGCAGCTAAATATAGAAAGTAATCCCGGTGATAATCAGGTGGATGCAATAATGGTGCATGGGTCAACGCATATTTTAATGCATCAAAAGATTTTTTAGCAAGCTCATCCCAAATGAAAGGAATTCCTTTTTTCAAAAGTCAGGTAAAACCCTGGGTCAGTTCGGCATAGTTATGGATGAATCTACACAAAACGTTTTCTTTCCCTTGCAAACTTTGGAGTTGACGAAGTGTAGAAGGAGCAGACAAGTTCAGAATTGCCTCTACCTTCAAAGGATCAACACGAATGCCTTCTTTTGAAACTATAAAACCTAGAAGTCGACCAGATTGTACACAAAAAATGAATTTGTGTGGATTCAAACGAATATTGTAATGCCTACATCTAATGAAAATTTCTTTCAAATGTGATGGATGATCCCACTGTTTCATCGAATGATCTGGTAGGTCATCCAGGTAGGGTTGAACAATATGTTTGATATCATGAAACATGTAATACATTGCTCTTTGAAAATTTGCGCCAAGATTATTCAAACCAAATGGGACAAATGGGAGTTTGCGATAAGAAAAAGTTCCCCATGGACAAATGAATGTAGTTTTATGCTAATTAGCAGGGAGCATGTTCATTTGATTGTAACTAGAGAATCTGTCCATAAAAGAGAAAATATAGCTTCGAGCACAATCATCAATGATTTTATCGATATACAGGGTCGAGTAATTATCCTTTCAACAAGATTTGTTAATATCCTTATAATCAACACATACTCTAATGGTTCCTTGTTTTTTATTGACTGGTACAATGTTTGATACCCAATCAGTTGATGGAACAAGGTAAATGAAACCTACTTTTAGTAGTTTTTCAACCTCAGCTTTTACAGCAGTAGGTTTTCACGGATAAATCAAACACAACCTTTGGCTAATAGTTCTGTCATCCATATAAGTATTGATTTCATGGACTACAATACTAGGGTTGATTCCTGGCATTTCTTTGTAAGACCAGTACAAAATGTCACGAAATTCCTGAAATAGGGCTTTATATGTTGAAATTTCTTCTAAAGAATAAGAAGCACCTATATGAATATTTTTAGTAATCCCTGGTTTGACTGAGATGTTGATGGGAATTGTTGTTGATATATTTCCTAAATTCTTTTCAGATTCAGAATAAAGGATAGAAATTGGACATTCAAGATCATTAACAATCTCAGCTGAAAATATAGATGAAAAATAATTCTCGATTTTGTCAAGGCAAGGTAGGAAAGATGAGCAATGATGGTAATCATCCCTGGGCATTCATTTAACATAATTACCTCCATAATCCCTTCATCAGTTATAAAGTTTCCATCAAAAGGATTAGGCGTTGATATTGGATCTAAATGAGACAAATGAAAATAATCATCAATGATCGTATTCACTCGATCATTTTCAGATGTTGCATTGTAAAAGGACTGAATTGCCTGATAATTCAATTCAAAATGGCTAAGGGGCATCTCACTGGCATATAAGGTTAATTCTGACTCTAAATGCACTTTCCAAGGATCAAAAGACTCGAAAGTGTTTGATGTAATCATATTGACCTGGGCAACATTATGAGGAAAATTTGGTGGAGGGAATGCGAAAGTTCCCATAACTGATGAGTCTTTAAGAAGACCAACACCAACAATCTTCATATAGAGTAGCCAATTTTCCAACAAAAGGAATGTTACTGGCAGAGTTAGGTTCTGAAGTATAATAGGACAGTTGGTCTATGTTTAAAATTTTTCCTTTATGAGGAAACATAATCATCTGAAAAAACAAGGAGACTACTGAAAACATGGAATAAGTCCAACTTCGGCCAAGTAAAAGTTTATAATCAAGTTGAGCATCAACAACCTGAGTCAACTTCAATCGCAATTGTTTTACCCTCTAATTCTATGAACATATTGTTCAAAATTCCATAAGGTTGAAAACTTCTTCCATCAAAGGCCTTCAAAGTCATGGGAGACTGATTTAATGTTGGAGAACCTAAATCTTTCCAACAACCAATAGACATAATGCATGTAGACGCTCCTTCGTCAATTAATGTTCAAAAAAATTGCCTAGCTTTGACAAAAACTGGTAACTGAATTGTCAGTTGATGTGGGAGTCATGGTACATGATTTTCAAGATAAAAAACAATTAGATTCAAGTCCTGAGGATATACTACTCCTATAGATGATAATAGTAATTTCCTTTGTGTTGGACATGTCTAAAGCACTTCAATAGCCAACATTGTTGAAGGTGACATAGCCATATCCTCAACAATGTTGTAATTCTATGAAGCTCTAGCATGAGGATTAAACGCTGACTTTCAAAGAACACCTTTAGCAGGTGGTTGAGTTATCATATCAGGATTGGATTTGTCAATATGGAAAGGTTTAGATATAGGAGGAGAGGATGTGGAGTTTAGATCAAGTAAACTAGAATCATCTCCATCTACAATAAGACTTTTTGATCCATAGTCTTTGGATCTCATAGCTACCATAACTGGTGAAGATACCATCATGATGTATGACGATGTGGAAGAGGAAGATGGTATATGGGAGACCATATTACTACTTGAAGGAGGAAAATGATCCTCCAAAACAGCGGGAGTGGGTGAACCCTTAAAGAATTTAGAAACTTTGGCCTGATGAGGGCACTCCTTGGTGTAATGTTCTTCATCACATATTAAACAAGGATAATGAGTTTTCTTCTTTTTGTCAGAAGATTCTTTCTTGTTTGATTTCTCCTTAGGAGAAGTATTTTATTTCATTTACCTTTTCCTTTCTTTATACCTCCATATTGCATGTTCTTAACAGCAAATGAATCTATGGCATTAATTTCAGAAGTAATTTTAGTAGAAGGATCTTCTTCGGGTGAATCAGGTAAAGCCAAAATATGAGTTTTCTTAGGAATTTTTCTTTTTAGGCTTATATTTTTGGCTAACAGAACCAATCACACCATGAACAACATGTGATCCTGTAAAGGCTGGATGGGTTTGACCTGGATGAGGTAGATCTAGATTTTTGTCATACAAAGTGCCAGATTGAGTATAAACAAGATCTAAGTACTGGGCATGAGCGATAACTTGTTATTCAGATACAACACCACCCTTGGAAACATATTTAGTAATTGATGGTAAAAGTGAGTTTATGAACAATTCGGCCAAAATGTGGTCTAGAATATAAACTTTAACCAAACGACATCTCCACCTCCATTCATGAATATGATCTGAAACATGGGTTGATGTTGACTATTTTAAAGAAGTTAAAAGTTCGGTACCATTATCATAATGAATGGGTAATTGAAAATGTGTCAAAAAGGAAGTGGTTATTGCATTGAAAGTACTAAAATGACCTCACGGTAACTCAACATAACACTTGGCTACCCAACCGGTTAAGGTTCATTGGAAAAGATGTAATCTAATGGAATCATCGATTAACGAGTTCGACACGCACCAAAGATGATAAGTCATGACATGGTTTGATAGGTCTTCTCCCGATTTACCTTCAAATTTTGGAATGTCACTGGGTAACTTTGTAGGGATTGGCAGGAAAAATAATAGATAAAAAATGGGATCATTTGTTAATCGAGATAGGTCTAGTAAATCTAAAGTTGTAATGAATGGTAACTAACATTTAGGATCTTGCTGCGGGTATTGATAACCTTGAGGGACGATTTCTGTTCCTGAAGGAGGATACCCAAGATATCCTGGAATAACCTTAGCAGTTTGAATTTTCATACCTCCCAGATATCCAAGATGAGCCATTCCATATTGTGGTTGAATAGGTACTTGAAAAGTATGACGAGAGTACGGTTTATTATGGAAAGAAGGACCCTAACCCAGTTGACCTTGGATAAAATCTCCCTTAAAGGGTTGATTCTGGTATGGTTGACCCTGGAAGAATTGAGTTTGAAAAGATTGGCCTTGAAAAAAATGATTCTGAGGTTGACCTTGCAAAACCTGCCCTTGAAATGGCTTGTGCACATACGGTATACTAGAATGCACCATAGGTATTTTGGGTATAGAATAAATTGTAGAAACAATTTGATAAGCAAATATCTGAGGAATAGTCTGAGTAGTTGGTTGTACCGTTACCTGAGAAGTAATGGGAACAATTACCTGTAATACTCTTGGGATGGGAGTTTGTGGTGAACTCGTAACTAGATTCTGAATAGATGTTTGCACAATAGACTAAACTAGGGTTTTTGGAGTACTTGAGACATGTCATTGTAATGGTTGTTGAACAGGTGTCGGTGGATTACCCTGAAAAGGATGTTGGCCTTGAATAGGAATTCCTTGAATAGGCATTTGTGAATAGATTATTTGACCAGTTGAACAGGTTGATAATTGGGCACTTGAGGAGCAACTAGAAATGGCTATTGGTTATATGACAAATTCTAGATAGTGTTCATCCCAGGGAACGGAGTACCAACAACGGGTTGAGATACAACAGGTTGACCCAAACCGGCTTGAGGGACCTGACCATAAAGTGGATAATTTCCAGTAGGAGGTTTCCCTCCACCTGTAGGATAAGTTCCAACTAAAATTTTTCCTCCTAGGGGAGGATATGATGGTTTCCCCCCAGGTGGGTAATAACCGCTTGTTGGGTTTGTTTAAGGATTACCTACATTATTGGAAATCATGTTTATATATTGATCAGATGTCAAGCCCTGAAGTGTAGGATCAGTTCACCCAGTTGAAATACTTAAAGGTTGATTTGAGGGAGAAGCTCATGAATATGTCCCACAAAGAGATTCATATCTAGGGGGCACTGATGGGCCACCATATAAAGTTGATTCCGGAGGAGTAGAAAATATAGAAGTATCCAACGACATGGCTCCAAAAATAATTCTAGAATAATCAAAACTTGGTAAGATGAATAAGGAGTGTGTATCATGGAATTCCTTGACCTAAAAAGTTCAAAGGCGTAAAATACCAAGGGCCGGGTCAAAAAGAGGAAAATAGAAGTTTCTGAAAATCAATCTAGTCACTGGTAAAAATTGGCGTATTAGGCGATTCTTCCTCTTCGTATGAAGAAAGTTCTTTGATACTAATAAGACCAGGAGGTAGATTATCAGTAATAAGGATTTTTACTCACAATGATCGTTGAGGAGTAGGGGCTAAAGCAGTTCAAGGTGATTTAGTTCCTAAAACATTAGACTCAAGTTCTTCAATATCTGGTTTTGTCAATTGAGAGCCTGTAGTTTCGCCAATATATTATTTGATTGAATAATTTCGGTAACTGATGGATCAGTTACGTTTGAGTGTGATTCTAATGTTTGAGGTTGACCGTATTTAGATTCTATTACTTTACATCCTAGAATAGTAGATGTTCCTGGTTGATTTACTTTAGTTCATGTTACTTCAGATTCTAGAATAATAGATGTTTTTGGTTGATTTACTCCAGTTCCTGTCACATCAGATTCTGTAATAGTAGAAGTTTCAGGTTCATCTATAGTCCCATATCCTTTTGATTTTAATTTTTTAGTTTTAATATTTTCTAGCTGACTCGACATATATTTAGGGGGTTGACCTAACATTCTATGTGATTGTCTCAGTAATTCAACCACGATGAATTTTTGAATTAATCATTGACACAACATCAAAATTACACCTAAAGTTTCTAGAAAGTGAAAACCAAACAAAGTAACACACGCTAATAAATATAGGAATTCAAACCATACAAAGTCACCTTTCATAGAGATCAATATTTACTAGTTGGTGATGGAATCCAATACCACAGAGATGAAAGTGAAACATTTTATAGATATGTGCGTTTGGAACTAGTTATCTTGACAACCTGCTTAATGAAACATTCTGGTGCGAGCAACTTTGCTTATGCCACCTTGAGCAAAGATTAGCCTCCAAAAATGCCAAGTGAGTCTAGTCAACGTCTGTTCCAGGTACAACAAGACCTTCCCTCTGTCGTCACCTTAGGTAAAGCCCTAGGATTATAGTCACTAAGTTTACCAACTACAATAGTCTTACTTGGGGGGAAAGTCATAAATCAGACGTACACACAAGGTTATAGTAACAAAGCTTAATCCCCTTGAAAGCTCCTCAATGTGGTTAATTGGAGGTTTACTTTCAAATGACCCCAAGTACCTATTGTCACCATTGTAATACGTGAAAATCACTCTATCATAGCCAATGAAGTGGGTATGATCACTTCACCAGATCTGACATGATCTCGTGCTTAACTCATGTATAAGAAGAGCTTCCCAGAGAAAAATTGAAAAAAATGGATTTATCTCCCTAACTCAAGATTCTATTATTTGTTTGTAGCTTTGGAAAGTTTACTTCCTTCCTTATTCCAAAGCCCTACACTTGAGCTATTGTAGGTGCTAAGAGCCCTAAAAAATGTAAAATATTAATTGATTTTATTTAACGTTGTGTTGTTGTTATTTACTCCCTATGTAATGAGAGTGAAACTAATGGTATTATGACTCGACTTGAAATTATAATGCAATCCAACATGAAATTTGTAATATATTGTTCAATGAAATCCTATATAAGAAAAAGTGAGAGCTTCTTTGATTTTTGTTTCAATTGAAAAAAATGTAAAACTCAAAACTTAACTTAAAATTCTTTTCACCAGCAAGTGAATTCCACTTTGAATGTAATCTAGATGCAAAAATAAACTAAGATTTCATATTCGCCTAAATAAAAAATAAACTCAAAATGCCCTTTATCACTGACAACTCAAAATTTTCAAAACACAAAGGAATCAAACAAGAGTTGAAAATGCAGTTTTCTTAATGAATTATTTTAACTAATGGTGCAAAAAGTGGAATTATGAAGGAATTCAAAACTGAAAAGAAACAAACTATTTTTAATCATTCATATGAAATCCATTCTTCATAAAACACACTAATATCTAAGAAACCCTAATTTTAAATTAAATAAATAATTTATTCATAAATAAGCAAGATTGATAATGGATCTGGCATATTTGATTGAAAAAGAAAGGAATACAGTAATCTTGAAGACAACCTATCTCTTTTTGATTAATCAATAAACAAGTCAGACAAAACCTTAACCAATTTTGAAGAAGGGACCAATTTCTTAGAAAGACTTAACAAAGCATGCAAACAAGTTCAAAAAGATATTGGACAACCAAAACAAATATGATGACACTTTCAGAAGCCAAAATTCAGATTTTGGGCAGAAGAAAGCTTAATTTTTAAAAAAATTCTAGGAACTGCATAGGCAAGCAGTGTAAACCAATGCACATGTGTCAGTTGCTTAACACATAAATTGTGCATATATGTGCTCTCTGTATGAACATAAATCACACAGGTATGGGAAATCCAAAAAAATAAAAAGAAAGAAATCAAACGAAAAGGATCAGAATGACCATAATTTTTCTTAGACTTAGGTCCAGCTAGACAAAGAAGATCAGAAAGAAAAACCAAGAAAAGAGAAGAGAACAATAAAATTCCCCAGTGGAGTAGCCAGTTTCGTAGGTAGATAAATCTCTCTTTCTGACAAGAGCGATCTCCCTAGATCCTAAAGGAAACTAGAAACAAACAAACAATTGAATAGCTCTTTCCCTAAGCTTACTTCATTTGAATTATGAGTATAAAAGATGGTGAATAAGCCTCTCACCTATTTGTGAAATTCTTGATGAAGATCCCCACTTGTCTTGATGTAGCTTCTCTTTGCTTGAAAAGACCTGCAACCAAAAGCATAAGAAAGATCAAATGCATATGAAACATAACAATTCAAACAAGCTTAATCTAATGATCAAGGAGATTAGAAATTGAAATTTCCTTAATGAATATCTAAAGAACTATAAACCATTCATCATTTCATTAAGACAATACAATGGAAAAAAGGATTCATTTGTATTAATTCAAGGATAAATAATAGCCTTACAACCTTTGCCTTGATGTCATGAGGTTCCTCCCAAATGCCTCCAACCCTTTCCTTAGATGATAAGCCCTCCAATCTCAATTCATCACCATAAGTGTATCTTTTCCGACCTCCTCAATCCCTCTACCCTTTGGTCAATTTATAGGCCAAAAGGAAGAAGTTTTAGATCCAAAAGAGGAGGATGAGATCCCCTAATTGGGGGATTAGGGTTCCTTGAGGAAAGGGAATTAGGTCCATCATCTGAGGGGTTTGGCTCGAATAGATATGACCTGGGAGCTTTCAGTTGGGATATATTTGCCCAACAATGCTTCTAGATCTCACTTTTTATTTTTAATTTTATTTGATTCACTTGTGCAGTCTATAGTGGCAGACAGAGCGCAGTTATGCACTGTTCTCAGGGATAAGTATAACAAATGTAAAAAAATTTCTAGGAAAAGTGTGCAGGTCATACTTAATGAGGTATACAAGCCATTTTCCCAAAAATTCTCATCTTCTTCAAGGGATTTTTTATTGTTTTACCTCTAAGGGAGTTCAATGGAACATGTTCAAGAATGGTGAGAAATACATTTATATTGATCAAGTGTCATGGTGAAAAAATGATGTGTAAAATATACTCTAGATGATCCAACTCTAACACATCATCTCATAAATTCCCCCTAAACAAATGCATCTCCTATAATATGCATATTTGTCTTCATGTACTCTTTTCGATATTGTTGCACCTCCAAAGGTATACATGCAACTCAAGCTGCAACTATATGCTCCCCTTGAGACCATGCAGGCCTTAGTTTTTTATGGGAGTTCCTTGTTGCTCTTTTCTCCTCCAAAATTTCGTATGATGATCCTCCTTCTTCTTCTACGATTAGCCTTACATATTCTTCTCTCTTTGATTGGATCTCCTATAATACATGGGTAGATTGCAATTCTTGGATTTATGGCCAATTGTCACACATGAAACATTTTATGTGACCAAGAAACTGAGGAATAGTTTTGATATATTCTACTGGTCTGATTTTTATTCCTTGCATGTGCCCTGCAGTCAATAGTCCTATGGAAAAAACCATTGCATGAGAAACAATAACCATAAAAAGGACTATTATACCTAATGGATGGTGATCTCCTTTGCATGCATGCTTGAGGTTGTTTTTCCCTTGGTTGCTCCTTTTTACGAGAGGGTATTATCTCTCCACTACTACAAATTGTTGTTATATGTCCACATTTTCCACAATTATAACATCTACCAATTCTATTCTTCTTCTTTGGCCTTCTTCACTTATTCTTAATCTTCTTACATGGTTGTTGATTCTCGTTTTTTTCACTGCTACTAGCTGCTCCAACAATTATTTATTTTCTTGTAGATTCTTGAGCACTAGATTTGAACCTCTCTAATTCCATTATTGTAGAAATTGCTTCATATTTAAATTTTTGTCACTCATCCTCCAGTTCCTTATACTACTTCCTCATTCCACTTTCAGTTTTTCTTCCTTCTTCTAGCCAAGTTTTCAGATTTGAAATTGCTTCTTGAAATGTGCACTCCTTTTCATAAAAAAAATTGCAGTAGCATTCGTTGATCTTTATTTTTATTTGTGAGTCTTTTGATCTCCTCTTCTAGGGCCATTATCTTGGATTTATCATCATCTTTACTACTAATATATTTTTGTTGTTCTTATTTATTGATGCTTGATCCATTATTGCTATCACTAGGGCTTTCATCTCCATCTTGTGAGAAATAGGTACTTCCATCTTCTTCTTAGAGGAAGCTTGATTTATCACTGCAATAAGAATATAATCCTTTACATTATTCTCCATCTCTGAAATCTGTGATTTTCATCCACAATACAGATTCTGAAACCTATCAAACATCTCTTTTCTAGTCTCACAATGCTTCACTTATAGATTATTAGATCTTGAAATTCCATGCAAAATAACCTCTTTCACTTTATCATTAAAATCATCCTTAATTCCATATTCCACTGATAGAAAAATATTTTCATCAAGGGATAGGAAATATGAATCCAATTTCATCCTCCAAGTTGAAAATTTACCATCATGAAGTATCAAAACTCCTTGTTGATCCATTTTGAAAAATTTGTGAAATTCTACCAAAAACTCCAAGATCCACTCTCCAACGATCAAGCTGCAATGGAGAGTCCCTCTCTGATACCAATTGTTGGAAACTATATCACTATTGAGAGGGGGGAGGGTGAATCAATAGTGAAGGAACTTATAAAAGTTTACACTTTTTCCCCAATTGATTATTCTTTAAATCATTCATAAATTGAAGCACATAAGCAAAACTTAGAGCATCAAACACAAGTAAAAGCATGCAAGCATTCAACACAAGAGACACACAAATTTCTAATGGAAAACCCTCCTCTTGGGTCAAAAACCAGCCTTGCTACTACTGCACCGCTCAATATATTTTATTATGCGAAACAAATTATACATGGATGAGCTTACAACCATAAGCCAAAGTACGTGGGTTCCTTCATAGTTTGTTGTCATCTATCAGTTAGGAAATTTGTTTCTCTCACAGATCTATGGAAATCTATCTGCTAGAAGCCCCCATGAACAATGATCCTCACCCAAATCCCATTGGACTATCTAACTCCTATTGGATGGAGAAATTTGTTCCTTCTACTAAATCTGCTAAAACACTGTCTACTGATATATTGTCACATCCTCCATGCAAACCAAGTTTCATATATTTTCAAAGCAGGTTCTCGATCTTCTCAACATGAACACCACAACAAAAATCCCTTCAAAGAACAAAATAAAAACACAAAACCACTTCACAAACTACATCAAAATCTCACTAAACACTGCATAAAATAATATGATCAACATATCAGTTAAAACCCTTTATACAACAAGTAAAACTGCTCACGATTGAATGTTGCACTAAAACAATAAACTAGAGAATATATTAGGATAAAATAATCTTCAAATACACCTAAAATCAAAACTTTGTTTCATCTCTTCACTCACCGCACAAAATGATGGCTGAAACATACTCCTGCTATTTATTGCAACACCTACAAACTGCTTTAGAAAATCTGCTTTGCAACTCTCACAGATTGCACACAATCCTCCTCTCTCGCACTCACTCAACGCATTGAAAGAACCAACCATACTATCATGGATATTTCTCCAAGATATGGATGAACTGATGTGTTCAAATCAATAATTACCAAGAACTATTGGGCTCCATAAAATTATGTTCACACGCTTGATTTGATCTGAATTCAACTCATTGAATTGATCAAGCCACTCAGTCCACTTAATGATGGATATTCTCAAGTTTAACCACTTTCTAGAAGCCACCTGACCTTTCCATACATTTACATGAAAAATTGCGAACACAAACCATCACCAGAACACTTAATTTACTTGAGATGCACCAGGAATCTGAAGGAAAATCACTCAAAACATAGTAACACTCCCTTTCCTTTGTTGGAATGTGTAATAGTTATTTTCTTCAAGCGTTGGCAAGCGTTATTAATGCTATGTGGCCCACTGATAGCCTGCATTACCCCTTCTACACCTTTATTTCTCATAGACTCTACCAATTTTTCTTTGGGAGGATGCTTGAGACACTGTCACCTCCTTTCTCAAACAATATTATCTCATGAAAACAAACATAGGACTTAGTACACAGTCATCCAACTCATGACATCATGGACTACATTAGGTGGCCTTCATCAGCTCTCCATAACTTGTCCAACATCTCCAAAACCTACAACAACAAAATCAACCTTGTTAGTGTCCTATGTCTAGGAATCTTGGTCTTGTTAGTCTTGCTATGTATCTAAATTCAAAATTGTAAATATTAGTCATGTATTAACTGATTATTATTGTTTAAAAGGTCTAGGTCTAGATTGCGTAACATGTAAGGCTTTTCATTTTGATTAATAAGCCAATGTCTAAATTTATGTTTTTCCTTACAAAGGGAAATCATGAAAAGTCTTTGGTCACTTGAAAAAGGGTACAAAAATCAGGTTATAAGTGCTTAGTTAGTGTTAGTTACTTAGTCCCATGTTAAGTCATAGTTAATGGGCCACCTAAGTTTAGAAATAATGTCTTCATCAATGAAATCATGTAATGATCTTGACACATATTTGGAGGTTCTTTATATCGGTTTGGATGTCATTTTGAAAAGGACAGCTTATGAGCTAAGCGGGGGATAATGGTCAGAGGACAACCGTTTCAATTCCCAATGTGCCGCATTTTTAGAAAAGACAAACACTTCACATTCATGATGTTCTCTCCAAATCATGATCAACACATTCACTCTCACTCTAGGTCATTCAAGGTGATCATTTGAACCTGCCTTATTATCCCTTAGCGCTCATCTCTTCATTATCGACATCAAAAATCTCGAGAGGTATGGTTCTTTCACTGTGAAAGGGAGGCAAGGGCGCTGCAAGTCCACACAGTGCTATTTTTCTCTCATATCGAGAGTCAAAATCCCCTCACAGGTGACAATTTTATTTTCTCTTTGTCCTTCAGTCATGATAGAACTTTGAAATTGGATTTTGAAGCTAGTGCAAACCATTTAGAGCTTGCAAATAGGATAAAATTTCCCTTGCTTCCTTTCTGAAATTCGCTGTCTTTTTTCCTCCTTTGTGTTGTGTTTTTATCCCAACACACTTTGATTCCACATAGTGGGTCTGTTACCCCTTTTCTCGTTGCAAATTTTCCTTTTCACTGTGAGAGCCTCTACATGAAAATTGTTGCCTTGGGCTAAAGACTGTAACAAAGCTTTTTACCTTAAATTTTATGCCTAAAGGTGTTTTAGAGATCGAATTTCTTTAGCGTTGCATTTCTGGCTTATGCGTTGCTGCTGTACCTAATTTAATCTTTTTCCAATAGTTACAAAATTCTGAGTCCTATAGGGTTTTCCTAAGAAAGTCCGTAGTTGTGATTCTTGGTGAAATTGTTGGGTTGTGTCTTAAGACATTGTCACAAGATTTAATAACCATAACACCTCCATTGTTGCCCAAATGAGTTGTTCATAAATTCGAAATACCCATTTCTGCAAAAGGGAAACTATGTCAACACCAGAAGACAAAAAACACAAAGGGGGATCCATTGTACATTTTGAACCACAGGACATCACAACCATTAATGAAGATCCAACCATTAAGATGGCTTTTGAACAAGTAGGGTGTATGAGATTTTGTGAGAGAATTCCGGGATATAATTTACAATTGACAAAGGAATTTTCTAGGGGTTTGATGTTGTAAAAGCAAAGGTGGGAAGTATGATTTTTATAGTCTCATCTCAATCAATAGATGAGGCCACTGAGATACCTTTGAGTGGAGAGGAATGGTTCAAAGGAATGGATTTTGATTTGGTTGATTTCAAGGACTTTCGTAAGCCAAAACACAAGAAACACAAGAAAATTGTTGGAGGTCAACCAAAGGTACTTCAGATGTGAGGGGAGAATCAATAGGGTGTTTCACTATCAAATTAGGCTCTTAATGCATTGTAATGGAAAGAAATATTTGAATATTCCCTATTATTTTCTTAGGTGTTTATGTAAAATGTTTGACCGATTTCAAACTAAAGGAATTCAAGTTGAGGCCACTTATTTTCATTTTTCATTAATTAAATTGTTGGCAATGAAGGATCTTGGGAAGAAAGAGAAATCATGGCAGGAGTTCTTGGTCTCTTCAGGATTGGGAACACAATATTCAAACAATCAAAAGACTAATAAAGCCACTCCTTAATTCAAGAATAAAGAAGCTTCACCTAGAGCAGCAAGCTCAGTCAAGAAACCTTTGACTAAAAGAAAATTGGTTGGTAATAAAGGTGTTAAGAAGCTACAATTTTCCCTTGAGGTAGAAAAGGTGGTAAGGGTGCCAAGAACAAGAGTTGCAACCAAGAGATTACATGTGGTTCCTCCATCAACACCAATTCAACTTATCGAATTAGAGATCACACAAATAAAAGTGGAAATTGATTAAAAGGACCAGAAAATTGGGGAGTTACAAGATCCGTTGGACAAGGACCATGTGACAATAGAACACTTGAAACATGAGAATAGGGAGCTTAGGAATATAGTGTCTCAATAGACTATCCAGCCATAATAGAGGAGACATCAAAGGAAAATTTGGCACATGTTGCCAAAGGCAAAGGTAAAATGGTCATTAATTTCAAAGAGCTCAAGGATCTAGTTGAGTATTCAAGGAGACCTAGGACTAGGTCTATTGCCAAGGAGCATATGAAATTAAAAGACACTGTTTATCCTATGGTTTTTGATGAGCAGAAGGAACTCGAGAAGCTACTGGAACAACTTGAATACAACATCAAGTAGATAAACTTGTAGAGAAAGATCATAGGGATAAGTTAGCCTTGTTTAGAGAGGTAGATGTTTTTATAGCAGTCCTTGATAAGGCTAAGTATAAACTGAAGTGGAACTTTCCTCTGCATAGGCAAGTGAAAAATTGATATGTACAAAACTTGGTCCAAAAAGGAAGACTCATGTTGGTGAAGAAGAATCTTACTGAAGTCAAAGAAGCTGGAAGGAAGAGGAAGAGAGGTAAGTTGTACTTACTTGCAGAGGCTAGTATAAAGGTGAATCTCTAGCAGGAAACCTCAACCTAGCTCTGAAACTTTGTTTTTGTCTCAAGAGATCAGAAAAGGTAAAATTTTGTTGAAACTTGCAAAAACGCAGCAAGGTGCTTGTTGTGATTTTCATATATAAATTTTGATAATTGTGGGATAGTGAAGTAGGAAGTTTTGCTGTCAAGAGGAAGTTATATGAAGGTTCTAGAATCCATTTTGATGTTTCCAACATTTCCAACATTTCACATTAAGGAAAATCCACCATGTGTTCAGTTTTTGGAGGCGCTGTGAAAACAGACAATGCACTGCAAAAGTTGAGAATAGGTCAAAGGGATCTCTACAGGCATTTTGAATCTTATTTAGGAGGTACATCATCATCACAAGGGTATTTGAAGCATACCCATTTTCTTCTTTTTAACAGACAGGGCCCCAACCATACAGAGCATGGAAGCCACTTCAATGTGTTGCGAGTCTACCTAATGCGATGCGAGTCTGGATAGTCAACTCCATTTGTTTCAAATTTAAAATTTTGGCTCCTATAAGTAGTTAGATCATGTGGATTGTTGGCTTGAGGGAGCTTGGAGCCAGGTCCAGAATTAGTTGTGCTAACCAACAAAACCCTACACTACTATCCCTTTCGAAAACAACTTGTGTAGTGCAAGCTGCAGTCTCACCCGAGGTAGTATTGGGGGATGCTAGAACTAGGCTTTTGCATCCAGAAGGCTATGTGACGTGGTTTAAGTGAATTTTTATAGTTTTAGTTCATATCTGACATTTTCAAACCCATATTCATGAAACTCGGATGATTTTCAGTTAAAGAGAGTTAGAAGCCTCGTGTAACCATCTAATCATGCATAAAATAACATCTAATAGTTGATTCGGATCTTCACGGAGTAATTAAGATAAATTACAGATAAATATCATTAAGCTGCGTGTAAGTACAAAAAATACATAAGTGCATAAAAATAGACACATAAATGTTTCAAATATATTTTAATTCAGATCTTCCTTATAAAACTTTCCAAATCCTAGGCACATAGCTGCAAGGGCCTGCACACTCAGCTGCAGGAGCCTTCCCCTTCGCCCAAAACACAGAAAGATCTACAATTACATACTCAAAACATATCATCCATCAAGTTGTTTCCTTAGACTTGCTAAGACATCCCTTTATATATCCTTTACCCTTACAATACTATGGTATGTGAACCATGGGCAGATCTCAAAATAATACCAAAATATAAGGGGTTTTGACCTTCCTAAAACCCCTTGACTCCTATTTGACCTGCTCTACTCATGCTCCGCTCCTCAAAATGCGGAAACTTATAATATTTTAACAAAATTGACCCAGGGGACCTATTACACAATAATTTTTCACTCTCCTATCACTCCCTGTTCCTGATCCCTGAGAACCCTAGTAGAAAATACTATGCTATACTTTCACCATGAAACCTATGCTCTTGCATCCCTTGAAGTTTGAAGAAAGTAGTCCCCACGCCCTTCAGAACATTTCCAAAGAATCCTTCTTAAAACCCAGTTTTTAAGATCAACGGTCTTTCCCAGTCTCTCACCCGCGCCGATGGCGGAAGTTTGCACTGTGACCCATTCTGATCAGCGCTATTGTTAGCCCAATACCCGTGTTGGTCTACTTCTGGAATTTTTTATAAAAGGAAATGGAGTTTCATGTCTAGAAACTTCTAGTGGCGATGGGATGGATGTTCGTTTGGTTGGATAAGGGCCGAGAACTCCATATAAGGTTCTTTCCCCCTTAAAATTCAACCTTCCTCAGGAGATAAGACCTTCTTCCCCCCTTGAGTGGATCTCATTCTTATCCTCCTCTCCCTATATAAACCACTTCCTCTTACCCTTTTTGGTTACAATATATAAACTAGCTGCAAAATTATGAAATCTTTAACCTTTGGTAGAAGAAGAATAGTATTAGATGAAAAAAGACTAGTCTTTGGTAGCTAAAGCATGATGAGAGAGAGTTAGAGCTTGGAAGCCATTTCATGTCAAGATAGAGGAGGAAAAGAGTGTTGAAAAGGCATGTAGCAAGACTTGGATACTGCAAAGGAAACCAGCGACGTCAAGGCATTGGATGTATTTCTCTTTGAAGTTTATATTAATACAACTAATGGTTCATTTCCTATATTGCGTGTAATATTACATGTGATAGTTTAAAACTCCTTGACCTTTTAAGTAGATTGAATTCAATTTTATGCTATCATGTTTGTTGTTGTTTCTTGCATGTTTGTTTCAGGTGTTTGAATGAAAGGAACAAAAGGAAGCTGGAGCAAGGAAGCAAGATACCATCAAGTGGATTAGCGTTATAAGAGGTAGGCCCTCTTTTTCGATTCTAATCTAAGGAAATTTATATTAGATTGTATTTTTTGTGGCTAGACCCACTCTATTGGGATAGAGGGATCGTCTCTTTCTGCAGAGAGGATTTTCCTACTCCAAAAATTTGTGACTCTGCTGGGGACATACATCTCCTTTTTATCACTCAGTTTTTTCTACTTGTGTGCCTAGTTTGTTTATTTATCATCTTCTGGAACTGTATTGACCTATTTGAAGGCATACAGGCACTAGTCCACCCTCTGATGTGTTAAGTCTAGCCATGTGTGAAGTTCGTTTTTATTTTTTCTTTGAATCCCTCGATCAACGCTCTTTTTGTCCAAACGTCGTTCAGGCCTATCAGCGCTAGTTGTAGCCTGGACAGTCGAGTCAGTTATGTTGTTCAGCGCTAGTTTTAGCCCAAAAAGCATGTCAGTCTCCGAGTTAAGAAAAAAACAGAATTTCTCCCATTCCAGTGCTAGTGTGTCTTGACCCTCAAACTCTCTTCTTCCGCAGAAGTGACTAGAATTATTTGCTTGCTAGTTTTGACTGATTTATTGGCTTGAAGTTTCATTGCTTGATTTTTTGAGTTTTTTGGATGGTTTCTACGACCCTAGGGCATCTAGGTCAATTGCTGCTCATTTTTTTTTTCACTCATTGTGTCAAGTTTCTAATTTTCTTCCTCATTTAGTCCATCTTTCAATCACAATATCTTCATTGCTTCATTTTCAATTGAATGATTGAAAGAGTCTCGTTTGTTCTCTTATTTTGGGTGTCTCTTTTCTCTTTCTGAGCATAGATTACATTTCCTGGTTTGTCGATTGAAGCATTTGTGTGCTTGGTTTGTGTGATTCAGGGAAGAAGTTGCTTTTAGTTTCATTTATCATGCTTTGGATTTGATTGATGCTTGTTTTTTCGGAATTGTGAAAATTTTCATTAAAGTGCTTTATGTGGAAGATTCATTTTGCATTTTATGAAAAGAAGAACATCATTCTAGTTTACTTAAGTGAAAATATTGCATTAGTAGCGTCATTGAGAAGCTAGAATTGCATCATCATAAGCATTGGAAATGAAATGAAACTTCTTTTGTTGTTAACAGAAGATTAAGTTCATTTAGGACATGTATTAGTGAAGGATTTCATTCTTTGATTGTTGCATTGATTGTGTTCTCTCTATACCTCAATTAGTGTTAAATTTCATCGAAGAAAGATTTCATTTCTCATAGAGTTGCATATAGGAGTTTTCAGATGACAGCGGTAGGGACTTGGAATTGAAAACTAATTCAAGATCAACCATTAAAACTTATTGAATTAACCTAAGGAAGCATTGAAACTTAACGCTCACATTGAGTGGTATAGGCTAGATACGTGTTCCGACGTCTTTAAACCTAGCAGTTGTCGTTCTCTTCGGCATTAGACAGCACTAGTAGGAAGCCAAGTTTGCCGCATTGTAAATGTGATACACCAAACACAACATTTGGGGAGATTTCCTGCCTGTACTTCTCGGTTCCCTGGGAGGTATGTGGCTACCCGTTCTGTCTCCACATATGTTGATGATCACATAGATGTTATAGTAAATTATGTACTGGGGGCATTGGAACCTGATCTGCCATTTGTACCAGTTGACATGTGTTCCTCCTAGAGCGTAGTTCTCCCGTCCAATGAGGACCTCTTTGGGGCCATGTTCTCGTATAGTCCATGATCAGCTGTCATGAGGATAGTTATTTTTCTGTGTAAACCTTGTTAAAAAATGAAACAACGTGTGAGGATAGTTTGTTCCTGTATAAACTTCCTTAAAAAATGAAACATATTTTGAGGATAGTTTGTTCATGCATCAACCTTGTTAAAAAAATGAAACAAGGACCACGAAGCAGAGTTCCTTGTCTTGTGCCTAGCTCGTTAAAAAATGAATCAAGGAGTCTGAGGACAGTTTCTTCCTGTATCAACCTCATTAAAAAATGAAATAGATGTCTTGAGGATAGTTCTTTTACTGTGTCAACCTCGTTAAAAAATGAAACAACTCCCTTTTCCAAATCGAGTATTTGATTAAGATCTCGTCAAATTCCAGTCGATTCTTTCCTTGATTTCAAAAGTGAAACTTCATTCCATCCACCTTTTAGCAACCCGATGTCTACTTCGGTGAATGAAATGAGGTTTGGGGGCCATGTGCCTCGTTTTCATCGAAGCATAGTTTTTCATTTCAATCTTGTGTAAACATGAAACCGAATCCAAGTATAGTTTTTCATTTCAAGCTTGTGTAAACATGAAACCAAATCAAAGTATAGTTCCCTGTGGTTAAAGCTTGTATAAAAATGAACCCATCTCCAACCCTCATAATTTCCATTTTTATCAGCCTCTCCCATCAGATAGGCCTTGCTCTTTTCTCCATTCCATCGACACCATCTCTTTGGCCGATCATTTGCTTTCACTTGGTTGTTTTACCCTTTCTTGAGGAACCACAACAATGAGTGGTTTTACTAGCTAGCCTCTTGACCTCTTAGTTTTTGAGAAGTTCCATCATTTTCAGAACTAGTTGCTACCCTTTATACCACTTGTTCCTCCAGGGAAAGTCACCTTTAATCTCTTTGCTGACTCGTAAAAAAAGAAAACATTGTCGAGTACTTTTTCCCTTTTAGACTCGTTAAAGTAAATAAAAGCAAGGAGTCATCTTTGAGCTCTTTTCTAACTCTCAAACTATGAAAAGATTGCCGAGATCTTGTCGTTTTGAACTTGTTAAAGGCTGCGAAACGTCATTTACCCAGTATACGTTTACCCCTTTTTCGGGCAGGGATAAAATATTTATGAAAAAGGTACACCTTAGTCGAACATGACTAGGAGGTTCTCTCAGATATTGTTTTCTACCTTTTCGGGTTCGAGAGACAACTTTATGAGAAGGGACCCTTGGATTTTTCTTTTCCGGGTCTTTTTCAAAGTCTATAAACATGAAAAAGATTCTAAGTTTCACCTTTGTCGAACTCGTTAAAAGATTAAACAACATAGGACTTGTCATTATGACGAGACCAAGCTACTCCTTCCTAGGGCTCGTAAAACTTACTAGGATGGACTTATATTACAAGCATATGCTATCCCCGTCAACCTTGTGTAAAAATAACTGGGGTACTCACCAAAAATGGTGGGGGAAAATTGAAAGTATTTCACCAGTTGTATTCAGCACTTGAGGCAGTATGTCGCTCTTGAACATTGACACTCATCTACTATTCGTGTCAGGTTTGGGACATCCTCACTCTGTCACTTGCCTCCTTAGGTTTTGGGTTATCCATTTTAAACCTCTCATATGATCTCTTCCATGTCACCATGACCTATGATCCTATGATGTCAAATGCTGCCAAACTCTGGAGTCGTGTCATCCGCATGTTCAAGAGAAGTATTCCTACCTGTACATTGTCTAATCATATGTCATCATCTTGGATTACTATCATTCATTGTGTTTCTCATTTTGTGTCAATGATGAAGGATTCACTATGACCTTCCTTCGACAGATCACTTCCTGTTGACTTCAGCTCATTATCGAGGAATTTGATCTAGAAACTCCTTTATAGTACCTTAGAGATTGCATGCGTCAATGGCAAGTTCTTCGCACTTGACGACAGGTTCTCATTATTGGCCCTCGATCGAGTGATTTCACAGGTGTTCGACTTCAGTTACTTATTCACACTTTGTGAATTGTACTGATAGTACCTTGAGAGCCATTGACATTATGGGTGTTTTCTCTCATGCTTGTTAACGATTCACATCATTGGCCAGTAATCAAGTGATTTCCTAGCATGTTTGACTTCAGCACATCTATTCACATGTTAGAATTTGTACTTTTATCGGGTCGTGTTAGAGTGCAAGACCCCAGGCTTAGATCACAAAATTCCAGGTTGCGAGGAGTGATGAGTCATTCATGATTATATACATGATTCTTTAGACAGATGGTTGCGACATGTCGTGGGTATCATTTTGATCCTGCTCAGTCGAATGGATGTGACCATACCATGGGTCTTTTCATTTTGATCCTCTCTATGAGGATGGTTGCACCCATGTTGTGGATCTATTTCATATGATCCCTTTAGTTGGATGGCTACATCCATGTCGAGGATTTATGCACATGATCCTTTTCTTGATGGATAGTTGCGCCTATACGATGGATTCTTGTGTTGCTATATGCCTCTCATGTTTATCAGGCATGACTATCAGATTTTAGATGTGTACATGTATGTTTGAGTTGCAGGTCTTTTGATGTTGGTATTCCAAGTCCTCGCTCTGTCTTAAAGAATTTCATCCATCGCTCTCAGCTCTGACTTCATGCTTTAGGGGGCATCTATTATATAGTAATTTGTCACTCTCCTGGAACTCTCCGTTCCTGATCCCGGAGAACCCTAGTAGTGACTACTATGTTATACTTTCACCATGAAACCTATGCTCTTGAATCCCCTGAAGTTTGAAGAAAGTAGTCCCCACTCCCTTCAGAACATTTCCAGAGAATCCTTCTTAAAACCTAGTTTTTAATATCAACGCTCTTTCCCAGTGTCTCTCCCGTGCTGATGGTGGAAGCTTACACTGTGACCTGCACCGATCAGTGCTATTATTAGCCCAATACCCACACCAATCTACTTCTGGAAAGTTTTTATAAAAGGAAACAAGGTTTCACATCTAGAAACTTCTAGTGGCGATGCATTAGATGTTTGTTTGGTTGGATAAGGGCTGAGAACTCCATATAAGGTTCTTTCCACCTTAAAACTGGACCTTCCCAAGGAGATAATACCTTCTTCCCCCCTTGAGTGGATCTCATTCATATCCTCCTCTCCCTATATAAACCACTTCCTCTTACCCTTTTTGGTTACAATATACAAACTAGCTGCAAAATTCTGAAATCTTTAACTTTTGGTAGAAGAAGAGTAGTCTTAGATGAAAAAAGACTAGTCTTTGGTAGCTAAATCATAAGGAGAGAGAGTTAGAGCTTGGAAGCCATTTCATGTCAAGCTAGAGGAGGAAAAGAGTGTTGAAAAGGCATGTAGTAGGACTTGGATACCGCAAAGGAAACCTACAATGTCAAGGCTTCGGTTTTATTTCCCTTTGAAGTTTATATTAATACAACTAATGGTTCATTTCCTATATTTTGTGTAATATTAGATGTGATAACTTAAAACTCCTTGAACTTTTAAGTAGATTGAATTCAATTTTATGCTATCATGTTTGTTGTTGTTTCTTGCATGTTTGTTTCAGGTATTTGAATGAAAGGAACGAAAGGAAGATGGAGAAAGGAAGCTAGATCACCATCAAGTGGTTTAGAGTTATAGGAGGTAGGCCCTCTTATTCGATTCTAACATAAGGAAATTTACATTATATTATCTTGTTTGTGGCTAAACCCACTCTCTTGGGATAGAGGGATTGTATCTATCTGCAGAGAGGATTTTCCTACTCCACAGGACCCCATCCCAATAGGCCCCCAACACAATTATGTGACTCATCTTTGTGTCACTTTGATAGTATGCTCTGGATCTTTGCTTTCAGGCTAGTGAATGAAGACTTCACTGGGTGAAGCGCCTCCGTGCATTAAACGACTGCCTGTCAAACCTATACGACCAAATTTTCCGTAGTTGCCTCATTTTCTATGAAGCTGATTGTTCATTGCGTCTGATTCATACTCTTGAGCATGCCTTCCACATCTGTGAGAGGTGCCCTGCTTCTTCTTCCCATAGCTGTATTTGTGTAGTGATGATATGAATCTTCTTCAACAACTCCTCGATCTGTCCTTGTAGGTATTTCCCTTCTTTCAATCGGGTGAACCGTTGTCTTTGGATTCAATGAGATACCATATTTTCTGCACTTTTGAAACACCTTAGTCAAATGGAACAAATGCTCCTCATCTGATTTAGAAAACACGGTCAGATCATCAAGATAAACAACTAAAAAGACATCCTTCTCACTTGCAAAGGCCATGTCCATTGCCCGCTGAAATGTGGCACCCGCGTTCTTCAATCCAAACGGCATCTTGGCATAATGAAATGTACCCCATGGAGTAGTAAATGCTGTCTTGTCACGGTCATCTTCATGCACCAAAATCTGATTATATCCAGAATAACCATCAAGCAATGACATCCTTGATGCCCCCACTACCCGCTGCAATATATGATCCATTTTGGGCAGCGGATAATTGTCCTTTAATGACACCTTGTTCAGATTTCTGAAGTCTATGCACAAGCGAATCTCATCGGTCTTCTTTCTCACGGGCACCAAGTTAGAAATCCAATCAGAAAATCGGATTGGCACTATGATTCCAGACTTATACAACCTGTTGACTTCCTTCTCGATTAATGGCAGCAATTTAGGATTAATTCTTCTCAACTTTTGTCGAAAAGGCTTTTGATTTGGCTTTATGGGAATGGTATGCTGAATGATACTCGTGTCATAAGTTTTCAAATCTGAATAGTCCCATGCAAAAACATTAGAAAACGAAGACAATAATCTGATATACTCTTTCTTTACCTTTGGCGGCAATGATTTCGAGAGCTTCACCATCTTTGGATTTTCGGCTGTCCCAAGATTCACATCTTCAACTCCTTCGTCCGTTGGCCTCAAAGTTGGCTTGCGGGCCACATCATCTTGATCGAACAATTCTTCCAAAGGAATTAATCCTTTAGGAATGTAATTGTCCTTGAGCTGCAATACATCCATCTGATTTACTCCTTCAGCTTCCGTGTCTATTGAAATGTCTTCGAATTTACCCTCAATTTGCAGAAAATCTTTGATTTCTTCATCATCTTGGAAAACTTGCCAACACCTTTGATTATCTGGAACTGTAGGACGATGCTTCACATATATCTCAAACTTATTGCTGGAATTCATGGGTATTTTCAGATTACTTGCTGCCTTTGCCAATGCATCCGCAACACCATTTTGAATCCGGGGCACACATGTCAAAGTATGTTCTGAAAACCACTTTAAAATATCTAGGACAACATTCCGATATGCTCGCATACGAGGATGTTTGGCCTGAAATTCACCTTTCACTTGCTTGATAACCAACTCGGAGTCGCCATATACCGCTATCTTCTTTGCCTTCAACTTCCGAAGGATTTTCAGACCAGCAATAAGAGCTTCATATTCCGCCTCATTATTTGAGCAATCAAATGCCAACTTGTAAGAACATACCCGTACCTTGCTTGGAACTTGGTTTTGGACTGAAAATGGGCTTCGAATCCACACACCTATACCAGCACCATCGCTGCCCACTGCGCCATCAAAATCCATGGTCCAAAGACCATCCTCATCATCTTCTAAGTGCTGCAAATGTGATGTTGATGCATTTTCTGTTTGCTGCCCATTTGTATCAGCAATTGGCTTTATGACAGCAGACCTTTCTTCACTTTCCTTTCTCAAAACTTCTCTGAAATTTTCTGAAATGTCTGGTATATCTTCTACTTGAACTAACTGACTATCTACCTCATTGAAATTATCCGCAAACAAAACAAAAGATTCTAAATCTGTTTGTACATAATTTACAGGATGATTGATTGGCTTTTCCTTGCTGGTGATCATGTATCTCATCTTTTGTTCTCGATATAGCTTCCTCATTTGACCGAAAACTGGAATTGTGGCATATGAAAAATCAAGCTGAAGTGTACCTTTGAGCTTGGCTCCCCATGATCTCGAAAGCAACATGCCGAACCGCGGAGGGATATCCGCCACTACCACATCCATCAAAACATTCTTCGCTGGAATTTGATCAAGACTCACCACCAAGTCTTTGATCAAGCCAATACATTTCACGCGGCTTGAATCAAATGAATACAAATCATGATACTTTCTTGTGATGTCAAGTCCCAACTTCTCTATAATTTCTTTCGGCATCAAATTATGTGAAGCTCCCAAGTCAAACATGGCATTGCGCAACACATACTCATGCAGTCGTAAACTGATATAGAATGGGGGAACATCACTTTTAGGAGACTCACCATTTAAAGCTGGCCCAAAAATCAATTCCGGCTGATCGTCTTGTACATTCACCGTGTCTAGCATTGGATCAAAATTCAACATCTTAAAGAGCTGGCCTCGGTAGGTGCTATTCTTCATGATTTCCGTTAAAGGAATGGGCACTTTCAACTTTGCAATCTCATTTTCCAAACTGAAAACTGAAACCTTCTCACCTTCTTTAGCCGGATTATCTCTTTTTTCAGCTTTATCTTTTGGTGCACTTGATGGCTGATCCGTCTTAGCTGCTGGTGATGATTGACTTGTTGAAGGACCGACTATGTATTTTCCTTTTGTGTGTGAGGAAACTGAATCATTCTTTGCTGATGTATCTTTCCTTTTCTGAATTGGATTTATGGGAATAGCTCGGTTTCTCAATTGCCTTTGCTAGCCTTGCTGAGCTAATAAAGCATGCAAATATCCTCTTTGATACTCCTCGGATTCTTCTTCAAGTATTGCATCATTTGACAAAATATAATGCTCATCTTGGGGAATGATAGAATTACTCACCAACTCATCTTCTTCTGTAATATAAGTGGGCATATCATCGGGCGTGAAGAAGTGATTTTCCTCTCCAACATTATCACCTTCATCCTCTGATTCTTGGCTAACAAAATTCTGCTGGAAAGGAGGTTTCATTTGCTGCTGAACTGTTGCCTCTTGTGCCTTTGTTTCACGCTGCTTGATCCTATATTGCTGCTGTTGTTGACCTCTGAAATTAGGATTACGGATCTGCGGTTCCGGCTTGCCAATATAAACATTCTCAACTGCTTTCTTAAGCTGCTCAACCTCACGAAGAAGCTGATTTGAAGTGGATGCCTCCTCCTTGATTGTGACTCGCTTTTCAGCCTTCATTCTCGCCCTTTTATCATTTAAATTTGCCTCAACGCTAACAGCAATCTTCTGCATATCCTCCAAGGTAGGAGGATCTCTGTCTCTCAATGAGTAGGCCATCTCCGGATCAAAGCCATCCGGGAATTTAAGGAGAGCTGATTTCCTTGACGGTCTCAAGTCATCGGGAATAGCATTGTAAACTGTATTGAATCTAATTATGTAATCTTGAACTGACTCACCCGGATTACGCTTGAGGTTGTTGTATTCGGCATTAATCTGAAGCGGATCTTTTCTGATTTCCCATCGATCTAAAAACTGATTCTGAAGTGCTTCCAAAGTGGCAATGCTGTTAGCTGTCAATCCTCTGAACCATTTTCTAACTTCTCCTGCAAATGTTTGCACGAACAACCGCATGGTAACATCTTCTTCATCTAACTCATATAGATCGAAGAAGGTGGTCATTTTGTCGATATGTTGCTGAGCGGTAATACTTTGCGGAGTGCCATCAAACATAGGAATTTTACTTTGATAATCAGCTGGCATATCATGAAGATTTGCAGGCAAAACAAGTGGGGCAAACCGAGCAGCCATTGCTCTAGGAGGAGGAGTAGGATGAGTATGAAGAGGAGGAGCTGTGATAGCAGGGACTATAATAAGCGGAGGTGTAGTTTGTGGAGTTGGGGGAGTCGGAGGGGTAGGAGAAGTAGGAGGGGTATGGGGTGTAGAAGGAGAACCGACTGTAGATTCGGGATATGTGATTATAGGCGAAACTGAAACATAAGGAGGATAAGATTCTTCGTGAGCCGTGATAGTGGATCCAATGTGATCAGAGATATTCTCAACAAAATCAGCAAGGGTAGTAGCTTGAACACGTGTCTGGAGATGTCTCAAGATGAAATTTTCAACCAATTTGTTATGTCTCTCAAATTCAATAGCAGCTGCAAAATCAGGGTCAAGGACTAGAGAATCGAGCGCACTTTCAGACTTGGCTTTAAACAGAGACAACTCAAAGCTTTCGTCAAAATCTAAATCTTCAAGATAATCAAAAATAGCTGGGCATGAATGAGATCTGAAAATGGGTCTAGGATCTGTAGCCAGCTTGTTTTTCTCAAAAAGACTAGGAAAGAAAAACCATTCAGCCTGTGAAAACTCTCAACCTATCATCCACGGCTCAGAGTTCACAATTATACTGGGATAAAGTGTCAATGAAGCGCTACATTCACAAGCTCACGGAGATTGACTGAAGCAGTGTTTATCTACTAACGCTGATGTAAAACAAGAGCGTTTTTGAAGGCTACCTGGCGTAACTTCAGGCTCCGTCTAAGACTTATGAAATAACATGTCAATGAACAAATGATCAATTGTTCTCCCCAATATGGTCGCCAGTATGTTAGTGCTTGAAATTTCACCTCAGGCTGAGAAAGGTAACCTCAAGGCAACATCAAACCATTTAGCCTCGTAGATAGCCCTACGGGGCAGGAGAAGGCTCTCTCCGGTCTATCTCGTAAAATCTTCAATAGATGAGATGACCAATAAGGTAACACTGATATTAGGCTAGTAAACTGATCAAAGAGTTTGATTTGGGGTTTTTTGGGTTTTTGGTGGCAAATTGAGGAATTGCAATTTTGGGTGCGGGGATTTGACACAGTTTCTGCAGGGGGTTCTTTGGGGCGAGGTAGGAGACCGTATTGATGCCTTTGATTGAGGTGAGTGGATGGAAAAGACCGGTGAGGAGCTAAGGAGAGCAAATAATACTTTGAATTCTCCTTAAACAGTAGAAAACATAGAAATTAAACAAATTTAAAAGCAGAGCATGGCAAGCATGAATTCTTACTTTAACACTTCATTTGCTTAATGTGCAGTAGTAAAGGAAAGGAAATGATTCACATAAACACACTTACAAGAACATCGAGAAACACACCATCAACACATGAATCCACAAGAATCCCAAAGAGGACTGCAAAACCCTGGTCTTCCTTAGCCAAAAATTGCAGAGATACAATGAAATAATACAATGATAGCTTCTCCCTCAAGAGTCCAACCATGAAAATGAGAAAGAAAGTACATAATATAGATGATCTAACCTCTTTCCCTGCCTCCATGGGTCGATCTCGCTATCCTAGGAGCTGTTTCAACCACTTCTAAACTAAGCACTACAATCTAGGCAGTCAAAACAACTTGCCTCTATAAGCTAGGAAACCAATCCATTCATTAAATATTTACCCTTTACATGAATGAATCTTCTAGAAGTGTTAAACAAGAGTAAAAGTGTCTTAGAGTTACAATAATTACATCAAATATAATCATCTTCCACCCCAAAAAGTCAAACTGGGTCAAAACTGCGTTTTCTGGGCTGTACAATGCAATCTGGCAAAAACTGCCTGACGGGTCGCGCGCCCCTGCCTGACGGGTCGCGCGCCGTTGGAGCAATGTTTGAGGCACTTTCAGGTGTCCAAATTGAGCAAAAGTGGGCTTGTTGGAAAGGTATGTGAGTCGACTTTCCAACCCATCTGGAATTTTCGAATTTGGAGGTCATTTGCCCTGTCAAAACTTAATTCTCCCAAGACTGGTTTCTGCAACTCAAAAAAGGGCCAGAAAGTCATTTTTTGGTAGTTTTTTGACCTTTTGGGGACCAAAACTGCACAAAATCTCAAGTCCATCCATGGGCATATGTAACTTTGTATGAAAAATCTAGAAATGCTGAGTTTTCGCCAAAAGGAGTTGCCATGATGAAGGGTCGCGCGCAGGGTGAGACCCGTTAATGGGAAAAACCTGCAAATTGCCTGAAAATGTCAAAATTCACCCAAAATTCTCAAAATTTTTTGGGTTTTGTGCTGTGGCTGGGCTAATTAGTGCCTTGATCTTTGAGGGAAGCCTCAGCCAAGATACGGAGTGGATTGGTCCTCTTTTTCCGTTTAAGGGCCTCGGACAACCGCCTTTGAAACATTTTCATCTTGGCCTTGCACACATGCATTCTTGCCCAGTAATGGTTTTTCATGTTCCTCAGCAATTTCTTCTCTTGGTTGGCCTTAGCCAACAGCCTCTCCAAGTGTGCGTTCTCCTGGATGAGCATGGACTCTCGGTCAGCAGGCAATGGATCACCGGGTCTTCTTCGGTTCAAGACTCGGTCACTACGAATCCTCCATAACTCATCAAGTGCCTGCTCATCTTCCAACTGTTTGTTGCGCTGCTCAAGGTAGGTGATGGTCCATTGTGCCCCCTCTAATCTCCTCTACAAGGCATCATTTTCAGCTCTGAGATGCTGAATGATCTCCTTTGCCTCTTGGCTAGGAGAACTGGCCTCAAGGTCAACAAACTCAATATCGGGAACTCCTGATGGACCCTCATCAATCATGGGCTGTTTGCCCCTCTCTGGTACCTGTGCTGGTGAAGAAAGTGAGGCCCCTTCCACCTGATGTGGAGATAACACTCGCTGAGCCAATGATGAAGGCGAGAACCCTTCCACCTGCTGTGGAGATAGTACTCGCCAAGCTCCTGCAAACAAGGCCCTCTGGCCTCTCTGATAAGTGAGCTGAGGTGAGGAACTAACATGTCAAGTGACCGGAATATCAGGCTGATGAGATGGCCCTCCCTCCTCCTGAATGACCTCAGGATGTGGCTGGGGTGGTGCTGTGAAAAAATCACGGGAAATGAACTCCTCCCATGAGATGCCCTGCTGAGCCAACTGATGCAAGACTACGAGCTGAATCAAACCATAATGACATAGGCTCCTGTACTGCTGGGCCGGGCTCTTCCTCTGCATGACGGAGACCATCCTTTCAATGTTCTGATAAAAGAAGACCGGGATGTTCATCATCCGCACTCGAGTGAAGTGCATCAAGAGGCGAATGTGATATGAGTATACCTAGGAAAATCTGCCCTCACAGGTGAAATAAAGCATAATGAGTCTCAACATGGGGGCATACTGACTCCGGAGGAACCTGAAAGGAAACACACCGGCAAAATGTCTCATGAATGGTGGCTGGACAAAAGGCTCAAAGTGAACTGTATCCAATACCTTATGCTTATTCCAAATTTCCCCGACATTTGGAATCCCTGTAGCCTGTGCAATGATCTCGGGTGTCAAAATGAAATCCACCCCAGCAAGGTTAACATGTCCCTCATGCAAGTGCAAGACAAAGAGGCGGGCCAACTCTCGGTGATGTTGAATTCGAGAGATCCTCTCACAAAACTCATAACAGGACATGTACTGAAAGCAAGAAACTGCCAAAGGACAAGCTTGTAGACCTGCCAAAGAAGTAGGCTCCTCTCTCCTGTGATGGCCACCTTTTCCACCTCTATGTGGCCTCCTCTGTACCTCAACCTCTGACACTGATGCTTGGTCATCACTCTGCTCATACGTTTCGGTTTCTGACATGTTTGAGGAGCAGAGTGGACAAAATGTACTGCTGTTTCTGCTTGTAAAAGTGTTGAATTCTATGCTGTTTCAAGGGGACAATGACATGAGGGAAATGTTACGGGAGGGACCTCTTGCACAAGGAATTGGGAATATATGAATAACAGGGAATTTAGGGAATACATTGCAAACAAATATTTGCATATATACAGGCATACATGTACATAACAAGGATATAGGGAATCATTTACAAAATCACTGCATATAGGAATACATGTATAAACAGTGAACATATGGGAATATGAATACATGCATTAACAGGGAAAGATAGGGAAACATATTTACAAAACTATTTACATATTCACCAACAAATTCTTGTGTTTACACATGCATATGGTGCAGCAAGATTAGGGTTTGAGTTTTTTGATGCTTTGGGAGAGGGGTAGGGTTTGTATTTTTAGTGATTAGGGAGAAGGGAGGGTTTGCATTTTATTTATAAAATAGTATGGGAAAATAGATATGAATGCAAATATGAGTAAAAAGGGAAGGAGGGAAACAATTTACCAAGGGAAATACCTTGAAACAACACAAACCCTAGCACATTTAAACATTAACAATGCAGCCATATAGTGTCTTTTCACTTGCATGATTTGAGGTTAAAACACAAGCATGAGGGCTTACATTCATAACCAACCACCAAAATGATGTGTAGAGAGCCTATCTTGAACAAATTCGATGACTTGGAGGAAGATTGAGCAAATTTGAAAGGAGATTGCAGAGAACAGGTTGACGGGTCGCGCGCCCCTCCCAACGGGTCGCGTGCGCTTGACGGGTCGCGCCCGTTCAAAAACTGAACTGCTGGATGGCCTCTGACGGGTCGCGCGCACCTGACGGGTCGCGCACCTGTCTTGAGCTCGAACCTTGACCAATTTTCGCCCAATGCTCTTGATGTTTGCTCACTCTCTCTCAACCATGCTTTGGATGCACAATGAGACTAATAGGAGGGAAATCGAACTTTTATAAACTCCATTTGAAAAAATTTAATGCTCAAACCCACTTTCTAAAGTTTATCTTTGACACTTTATAAAACTGACTTTTTGGCTTCCTTTTGCCCTGAAATCGACTCTTTTAGTGCTTTTTCTTGATTCTTTTTGCAGGTAGATCATCTGAGGGATCTCGGCAAGGGGACCATGGTTTTCATGATGTCCGCTGCAGTCTTTTGAAATTTCATCACTTTTTACAAAAATTTTAAAAAAATGACCTTGGCTTTAAAAATAGAGTTTTTAAATCCAAGGTGAAAATTCATTGTACAAGATAAAAATATCGAAGAAACATGTTTACAATTCCTCCCTCTGGCTTGCTGAGCACTCATGGACTTTCAGAGACATGACCTTGCAGAGATAAATGACCAAAACCCTAGACCTAGGACTTTGACCTCAAGACAAAACAAGACAAGCTTGAAAGAGCTTAATGACTGATATGACCTGATCCGGCAAAGCCAAGAGGGATATAAATAGACCAGCTCCTCCATTAGGGTTATGGCATGCCTAACGGGATGCAAAACTTGACACTGATGAGACACCTACCTATGCAAATGCAAAGAGCTTTGATCGCTGATGGAGGGCTTTCAAGACCGACACTAATAGGTACCATCATAGATGAAGGGGCTTCTGTGAGTATCCTTTCCTCGACTGCTTGGAAAGCGCTTGGTTCGCCATCGCTTTTGCCTGAGATGAGAAATCTAACAGGTTTTGACAAAGGAACCAGTCGACCGTTAGGGATCCTTCCCAATGTGCCCATAACATTGAGAGGGAAAACCATTCATATGAACGTAATGGTAGTCCAAGGACCCCTAGATTATAATCTACTCCTTGGACGAGACTATATTTATTGCATGGGAGCCATTGTCTCATCACTCTTTAGAGTAATGTGTTTTCCGCACGAAGGAAGAGTGGTCAAGCTCGTAGACCAGCTTTCATTTCTCGGATCACACATAGCAAATAGTCATATACCATCCCTGAATGGTCTTTTCACACAAGGAATGTCTCATCAATCTCCAGTCCGTCCACCTGATGAGCACGAGTGATTTGGGGGACATGACTGAAACCCAGGGGGCATGCACCCTGGTCTGCTTCGGCAGGAAAACTTCGGGTATAGGGTAGGTTTCCGCGAGAGATATATGACTAGTCTGTACTCCCATCTGTGATTGGAAAAGGGGGTTAGACTGGAATAAGATTCCCTCGTCAAAGTTATGTGAGTGGATTGGCTCGCCTTTGTCTATTTCGGTAGACATCGCCGAAGAAGTGTTTTGTTTGTGGTGTGAATAGAACAATCTTTGGTAACCTGAAAGAGGTAGACCTTTCCTGATAAAACAAATGTTTTGTCGGTAGAATAAAAGGTGACCTTGAAACTTTATTTTATACCTGGGGGCATGCAAACCTTTTGGCGTGCAAGCGAAGAGCGACCATTTATTTTTTTTAAATTTGTAGGTCCTCTAACCCTTTAAACTCGTAGGATTGGTAGTTTCCTAACTTGCATAAAGAAAGGATGTGGGGAAAAACTCTAAAATTTGCCGTTTTCATATATGAGACATTCTTGTTATACAACTGGATTAATTGACCAGTTTTAATGCGGACTTCATGCTCGTTAAAAAATAAACATAAGCAATGAGAAAATGTTTCCCCCAGCATTTAAGCTCAATAAAAAATGAACCAATTCCTGGTAAATGATCATCGTGAATGTAATACTTCAACCTTTAAAGCCTTGGTCGTGTTCCCATCATCACCTCCACTCTGTAGCGGCCGATCATTCACCTCCATTTGATTGTTTACCCCTTTTGAGGAACAACTGCGAAGAGTGATCCCGCTAGCCATCCTTGTAACACTGCCGTGATTGGAAAATTCCAAACCTTACCTGGAATCATCTGCTACCCAATTTTATCACTCGTTCCTCAAAGACGAGTCTCCTTTAAGCTCTTTTCAACTGACTCGTAAATATGAAAAGATTGCCGAGCCATTGGCCTCTCCAGCTCGTTAAAGGGACCGGAAGTGCTATCCCTACTTTAGATTTTAATCTTTTTGGACCTAAGGGATTATTACACAAAAAGATCGAGCACTTGTTTTGTTCGACTCGTTAAAAGTATCGAAAATTCATCCCTTTTGTATTGTTTTATACTTTTTCGGCCTTAAGGGATTAGATGACGAAAAAGGAATTTTGGAGTTTCCTTTACGTCCCTTTTCAAACTCTCTAAAATTGAAAAGGACCGAGTTATCTTTGTCGTTAAACTCGTTAAAACCTAATAGCGACAAACTTGTCCATAGCAGACAAGAACAAGTTTCACTATCTCTAGGCTCGTTAAAACATAGCGATGGGTTTGCCTGAAGGGAAAATTATAGAACAAGCATATGTTATCCTCCTCAAGCTTGAAAAAAATAAAGAGGTACTGGTCAGCAATTACTGGGGAAAAATTGGGAAGAAAATTTGAAGAAACTTTGTTGGTAGCAAGTCGCTCTTGAACATGACACTTTCACTCCGCATCCAAATCGGGTTGGGTTGTTTCATTCACTGGTCACATCACCATGGTCCCATCACACCATCCACATTTGGGGTTAATGCTACCAATCCATCACGTCAGTGTCGCCGATATGTTCAAGAGAAGTCACTCAGAGAATTCACCTGTGTCTCACCCGCTGCAATACATTTATGCTCCATTCTTTCATGACCGCCACCCTGAACCTTATATCACCAGATCGTTTTCACCTCCATTAAAATCATTTGCTCCGTTCCGTGTCATTGATGTGGGATTCATTAAGACCCTCCTATGACAGATCACTTCTTGTCGACATCGGCTCATTATCCAAGAAGTCGATCTAGGGACACCCCTTTCAGTACTTTGAAGCTTGCATGCCTCAATGGCAAGTTTCTCACTTCCGGCGACAAGTTTACATCAATGGCCTTCGATCGAAAGATTTTGCGTGGTGTTCGACGCCAAGTCCTTTATTCACACCACGTGAATTGTACTGCAGTACCTTGAGGGTCATTATCATTATCGGTGATTCCTCTCGCGCCTGTTAACAACTTACATCATTGGCTGGTAATCAGGCAATGTCTTTCCATGTTCGACTCCAGACCATCTCTCACATGGATCGACTTGTACTTCGAGTGAAGATAGAACGAGATTGAAGACCCCGGATCTAGTTTCATCCATCCGGGCTGCAATATATATTCAGGGAAATAAAGACATCAAATGTACATCGTTTCTGCACAGATAATCATCCAATCAAAGGGATGATGGCTCTACCAGAATCATCAGTCTACACTCAGACGATTGTCTGTCCTATGTACATGAAAATGAATTTATAAAGCTGAGCATGGGAATGCCCGCCTCAGCTAGATCATGTAAATATTACGAAGATAATGTATTGTATTGTATCTTATTACAGGTCTCCTCCCAGCTTGAAAGAACTTCGGATCCTCATGATAAAGCATTTCACCCGACATCAAAAAAGATTAACGACCTCATGCTTTAGGGGGCACCTGTTATAGAAATTTTTGGGCACTACAACCCCAAGCATAAAATGTCCATAAACCAAGGGCTCCTAAGTCCCTAAAAGTGTTGTTCTAACCCCTAAAGGAACAAGGTCAATTGATTACAGCTTCTCCCAGAAGTTCTCCATGAAAAACTACTCAGAACTGGTCAAAACAGGATCATTTCACCTGCTCCATAGGAAAAGTGCATTGCATCTCACCTAAGTACACTCTGTGGGTGCGTTGCATTTCAAAAAGCCCTTATATGGGGTGCGATGGGTGAGAAGTGACAAATAGCAGTATCAATCCGCGAGGTGGAGAGGCATGGAATCTTCCAAAAACTTCTCCTGTGACACTTGCCTCTCTGAATTCGACCAAGGATGAGTAAGAGATCATCAATCTCCAATTGGAAGCAAGAACTATCAGAGGGAAGACACTAATCAAATCACAAGCTGACTCATCTCCCTTATAGATATCTATATATGGATCCCTCATCCAAGAGATCCAGAGGCTGGAATTTTGCATCTTGTAAGGAATTGCTGTTGGTTTCTTGAGGCAACATCATAGTGTTGGGTGATCTAAGCTTTGCATGAGGTGAAGAAGGGCTTACTTGCTGAGAGGATGATGCTGGGTCAGAACAACTGGTTGTAACTCTCTTGGCTCTTTCTTGATTATCAATAAAGCTATTCAAGTTTTCCTCCATACTCTTGTGTCGTTTATGTTTTATGCATTTGTATGGTCAATTTACATCTGATCCTAGATTGTTTATGATAATAGATCCATGTTCTTGTATAGTGTTATGCTACTTTGATTCTACAGGTACTCTATGAAGCTGGGTGTAAAAGGAAGAAAGTAGCAAAGGACTATCAGAAGAGAGAGGAATCGAACTAGGAGCCAAGTGCAAGACAGTGGTTGGTCTCCTTTATTCTTCTCTCATCTATCTTTCATAAAGGAAAACGAAAATAGTTTTACTTTGTTTCTTTCTAAGGTAGCTACCACACCTTAGTGGGATTAGCAGTTCTGCATAGACACTTTTCCCTGTAACAGCCCCCCCCAATATGACCATTACCTTGGTTTTTAGGCCTCGGCGGAAAAATTAACAGTCCTACAAATATGACCAAAAACCGGCAAAAATGTCGCTCCGTTAGAGCGCTTAGTGGGTGATATTGTAGGATGATGTCAGATTTTGGGGAAAATGTAGAGCGAATAGTGGGAAAACTAGGAGAGGTCATAAATTCTCCAGTTTTCGACCAAATTGGATACATAAAGAGGCTAGGTAGCCATTTTTGGGCATTATGGACTCATTGGAGCAGGTTTCAGAATCAAAGGAGCACTTCTAGATATACTTTTTTCAAATTTAAGTCTATGGGTGCCATGGTCAACCAGAGTGTTGAATCAGTTTATGGAGGATTTTGAAGATGGAGATGACCTTGAAGGGGTTTTCCAACCTCCATGTGTTTTCTACAACAGCTGTGACATCAATTATGTAGCTTTTATTCCTCTTTTCTCTATGTGTTTTGGAGGAGATACTTGTTTATGTACTTCAAGTGGATTGTGGTATTGTTGATGCTATTTGAAGTTGGAGTATGGGGTATTGGTGCAATATGCCTTTGTTTTCTAAAAGTTTGCATGTTTGACTGTAGGTTAACATGTATATGGAATGATAACTCTTGCAGAAGTTTATTTCTTTGAAGGAGAAACTAACCATTCCATTTCTCAGCACTTTATGTACTCTTCTTTTCCTAAACATTGAGCATAATGAGAAGGGGTCATGCCAGAGCTGATCCAAGGAGATGTAGCCTAGAAGGGATGAAATCCTTTAATAGTGGCTAGTGTATTACTAATTGATGCATGCTTCCATTGAGTGTTTTGATTTCATGTTTAAAGTTTTTCATGAAATTAACTTAAGAAAATAGGCATAAAAACGCATGTTTTTACTTGCTATTTTGGAGTACAAATCTCAAGCACATTTTTGTTTTCTGATGAGGATATTAGCATTGAAAAATAATATTCCACATTCAGATCACTACCGTTGAGATCTTTGAGATGGCTATTCCTGCAATTTTCCTAAAATTTTCATGTAATTACCAGATTCCAGAATTCACCTTCATCTTTGACCAATGAATTCTTTAAGACAATTTCAAATATATGGGATTTGAGGAGGTTGATATTGTTGTGGTTATGTTTCCATCAAAATATCTCGATGACTCTTTGGTATAAAATCAAAGTTGGAATTGGTTTCAAATCCACTTACTAAGGGATCCTGAGTTAATTGTAGATCCACATATTTTGGATCTGAGATTTGTTGATTAATAGAGATCCACTTGTTATGGATCTAATATTATTTTCTTTTTCTTTGAGAAATTTGTATAAATGTGGGAGGATATCATTAATCTTAGAAGTGGGAGAGTAGAGTTAGAGGATTGAAGAAGATAGACTATTCTTGTAATCCATTGTAATATTTTGAAGTTGGAATAAAGAAACTATTGTTGTATTCCTTTTTGCTATAGTCTTTCTTGGTGGAATATGCTAAGAGAGGCAAGGATGCCTCTCTTTTCTATATGTTTCCCAACTAGTTTCTTTTTCGTGTCATTTCCTTAGTTTTTTATTTCATTTACTGCCCATTTCTTTATGCTATTTCCATTACTGCAACTATGGTTTCTCTACAAAGTTAGGAAGTGAAGGCAGAGTCTTCATAGTAACTATAAAACCATTTGATCCTCTTAATATCAACAAAAGGAATGTCTTTAATAATTAAAGTATAAGTTCATTGACCAAGATAAAATTTGTGGTATTACATTTATGTAATTTCTTTCCTACAACATCATCTCTATATGTGTGATTAGCCATTTCTAAGTTTCCTTAGCTCATCTCTAATCATGCACATATTTTGTATGTACCTCATAAGATTATGAGCCCCTGGGTTGGCAATTAACTATTGGAATTAATATGCAAAATATTTTTCCCAACACCCTCAACACTAGTCAATCATTCAATTGATTTGACCCTCTGTGCACCTCTACCCAATGGACCAATATACTACCACTCTCTTATGAAGAAGGAGGAAATCAAGCACTAGATCCAAGATCTACTCCAAAAAGGGCTCAATTGACCGAGTTCCTCACCTTGTGGAAGCCTAATTTCACTCATGTAGAAGAAAGATTGTACTTCATGACTCTACATTGTTTATTAGGCCCTGAACAAAATCATAGTTAGGAACTAGTACCCTATTAGAAAATTATATATTACAGAGTAATGGAACACATAAAATATATTGCAAAAATGTAAACACAAAAAAAACATAAAACAAGAGAGACACAGATATACATGGTTCACCCAATTTGGGCTACGTCCATGAAGAAACAACTAGTCCTTCCTTTTAGATTATCCAACAAACTGAAGAGCTACAACCTACAACAGATCCGATGTAATTCTCTCTTCGCTCTCACACAATCTCCTCTCTCTTACTCACTGAGAATACATATCTACATAGATGCAATACAATTCCCTCATATATAGCAAGGGTTTCCTTCTATGGCAAAAAACCCTAAATTAAACATAACATACCATCAAATATATGCCTAATGAATGGCCCAGAGTGACTACAAAATTACAACATTTTACAAGGCAATTTTATATCTATTTTTAGCTTCGGGGGTGCTGCCCCGATCCCCTGCTAGTGGGGGCTCCAAATAATCATTGTCGCCCCCCCCAAATCCCCCAGACGTCACACATTTACGGGCGGCGTTGCTGCCACATTACTAGCTAGGGTCCAATGCAGCGATACCTCTAAATAAAGAAGATAATCAGTCTCCACACCCAACAATCTCCCACTTGGAGACTCATTATAGCAACTCCACCATTTCTTCATTTACTGGACAATGACTCCTCTTTTGACCTGGTTGTTTCTCATATTCTTCATCATACTTGAAGACCAATTGAAACTGAGTAACCTGCCCAACTCCTTCTTCTTACCCAATTCATCCAGAAACCTTTGTAACCAAATCATTTCTTTACTAGCCTCTGTAGTAACTGTTAGAGCCTAGATTTGCCTCGGGCTGAAAAGGCAAGGTTCCAGGACCAACATCAAACCAAGATCAGCCTCGTAGCTAGCCCTACGAGGATAGGAGAGGGCTCTCTCCAGGTCAAACTCGGCAAAAGGTAATCAATGAGGCTCGAGATGACTAAGTTTGCAATTGATCTTAGGCTAGGTATTAAGTGCAAGGATTTGATTTGGTTTTTTAAGGGTTTTGTTGAAAAAATGGGAAAAGCAAATTTGGGCTCGGGGATGAGGCACAGTTTCTGCAGAGGTCTGATTGGGGAAAGGAAGGCAATCATTTTGATGCTTTAGAGTAGGTGATATGGGTAGATCAGACAGGTGAGGAGCTAAGGAGAGGAAGAGAGACTCAAGAATTTTCCTTAAACTGAAGAAAACATGAAAATTTAAACAAATTCAAAGGCAGAGCATAACAGTTATGGATTCCACCTTAATCACTCATTTGTTTCAAATTCAGAAGAAGAAGCATGAAGATGATACAAAAAACACTAGATAAACTTACAATTACTCAGAGAAGCACACCATCAAAACATAAAGCCACATGGATCCCAAACAGTGCTTCAAAACCCTGGTCTTTCCTTTGCCAAAAATGCAGAAATGAATGTACAATAGAGTGCCAAAATTTTCCCAAGAGTCCAACCCTGAAAATGACTTGGAAATTACATAATATAGATAATACAACCTCTTCCCTTGCCTCTAGGGGTCGAGCTCATCCTTCTAGGAGCTGTTTCAACCAATTCTAAACAAAGCACTAAAATCTAGGAAATCAAAACAACTTGCCTCTATAAGGTAGGAAACTGATTCATTCATTAAATTTTCACTCTTTGGTGAATGAATCCTCTAGAACAAGTAACTAAGTGTCAAAATTATGTCATGTTCACTCAATTACATCAAGATAAGTAAAAAATTACATCACAAAGCAAAACTAGTCAAACTGGTCGAATTTCTGAGCTGGAAGGTGAAAAATTGGGCCAAAATCCTTTGTGCGTCGCGCCAATTTCTGTATGCATCACACTACTTTGCTGCTGATTTTGAGGCACTTTATGAAGTCCAAATTGAGCCCAAGTGTTCTTGTTGGAAAGACCTGCCTGTCTACTTTCCAACCCAAGTGGAATTTCTGAATTTGGTGCCCATTTGCCCCTCCAAAAACTCAATCTCCCAAGACTGCTTTCTGTGTGTGAAATTAGGGGCAGAGAGGTCATTTTTAGGGTGTTTTGGACCTCCTGAGGACTCAAAACCTGCCCAAACTTCTTGTCCATGCACCAACAGTCATGATTTTTCATGCTGAATCCAAAAATGCAAACCATTTGTGATTTGGAGCTCCCAATCCTAAGCGTCGCGCCACTGGGAGAAAAAACTTGTGTTGTGCCCAAAAATTTGTCATCCTTTGATGATGGTAGTGAAACTGAGTGTTGTTGTGATATCTGCCACCAAGGGGAACAATGTAAAAAGGGAGTGTTAGGAAGGGGAATAATATGATGGGAATAGGGGTTATGGGGGGGAATTTTGTTCAAGGATATGTAGGAGGGTTTGGGGATTTTATAGTTGACAAATGTGTGGAGGGATAGGGAATATGGGTTTAGTAATGTTTTAGGGTAGGGAAAATAGGGAAAAATGAGATAGGGGGGAAGGGAACAATGGAAAGGAGTGAAAAAATGAGAGGTGAAAGAGGAACCTTGGCATCAACACAACAAGTCTTCAACCCTAGAGCAATAGCTTTGGTGATTTCAAGTGGTAGGGTTTAGGCTTTTTTTTTTTTATTGCAATTATAAACGGCCATAACCATCATCTTATCCACAAAATTGGATGACCAAGCCAAGAGATAGACCCTACTTAGAAATTGGAAGGAATTCCAAAATATTTGATGCAATTGGGAACAATTTCGGGCCTCTGTGGGTGTGCGCCGCGCAGCAAACCCAATGCGTCGTGCTCTTTATATGTGCTGTGCCCGTGTTAACTTTATACTGCGGGGTCGTGCTCTGTGCGTCGTGCTCTTTATATGCACCGTGCCCCTCTGTGTGTGCGTCGCGCTCCTGAAAACGACTCCAAACTCACTCCAAACGCATGCTTTGCACTCTCAATCACTTTGCTATGTTTCTCTATGACCTTGGTGTGCACAATGATTTGGTTGCTTGTGGAAACTTGTATATAAAGACCTTGGAGTCATGGGTTTAATTTTTGCTTTTTCCTTGATTTTTGGTTGAAATAATGAATTTCTTGGCAATTTTTACAGGGATAGCTGACATGTGATTTGGCAAAGGAGACCAGGGCTGTGCCTGAAGAATTCAAGAACTAAAAATTTCAGAAAATTATTACAAAAAATGAAATGTCGACTTGTCTTCAAAACAAAGTTTTGAAGAAAAGTCATAATCCATCCATATGAAGATAAGGATATTTTGAAATAACAACTTATCAAGGACCTCCCTCTGGCCTTCTAGCTTTATTAGAGTTTGTGGAAGACCAAATTGACTAACCCTAGACTTGATGATGAAAATGACTATTATGACCTAGAAACTGCAACAGGACTGCAAATGACTTTAAGATTCGATTTTTATAGATAAAATTGAGCCAAGAGTGAAAAGCATGAGGGGGATGAGTGACAAAAGCCTTTTTGTCGTCAGATTTATGGCATGCTCCTAACGAAATGCAACTGATTGAAAGCGATGGGACACCTAAACATGAAATGCAAAAAGAGTTTTGATCTCTGACGGAGGGATGACCAGAACGACTCTAATAGTAACAACATACTCTACTTTCATTGTTGAGAGTGCAACAACACTTTGCAGTTTTGAAACCTAACGGATAGTTGTTCCACATACAATAAACACATGCCCTATTGTGCTCCTCTTGTTATCTCTATCACCCACCATATATGCATCAACATATCCCTGTAGAGAAATGTTTGAACCACCAAAGCATAATTCTTGATTTGTGGTACTTCTCAAATACCTGAGAATCCAGTTCACCGCCATCCAATGTTCTTTTCCTGGATTTTTCATGTACCTTCTTACAACTCCCACTGCATGTGCAATATCAGGCCTTGTGTATACCATTGCATACATTAAGCTTCCAACTGTTGATGCAGATGGAACTTTAGACATATGAGCCATTTATTCCTGAGCCTTGGGACACACCTCCTTACTTAATTTGAAATGGGTAGCCAAAGTTATACTAACTGGTTTTTCATTCTACATATTAAATCTTTTCAACACCTTTTCTATGTGCTCACTTTGAGACAATGTTAATTTTCAATTCTTCTTGTCTCTAGTTATTCTCATACCAAGGATTGTTTTGCAGCACCCAAATCCTTCATTGAAAATGAGTTCACCAATTTTCTTTTGAGCACATTTATTTCCTGCATGTTAGAACCAGCAACAAGAATGTCATCTACATACAATAAAAATACAATATAGTTGCCATCATTTTTCCTTTTGAGATAAACACAATGATTAGAGTGACATCTAGTATAAGCTTGTTTAGACATAAACCTGTCAAATTCTAGATACCACTGCCTTGGAGCCTGTTTTAAGCCATACAAGCTATTATTCAACCTACACACTAGTTTCTCCTTCCCTTTTACCTCATATCATTGTGGTTTCTGCATATATATCTCTTCCTCCAAATCCCCATGGAGAAAGGTTGTCTTTACATCTAACTACTCAAGATGCAAATCTTCAACTGCTACTAGATTTAAAATAGTTCTGATTGAAGTCATTTTAACAGTAGGAGAAAATATCTCATCAAAGTCTATACCCTTTTTTTGTGCAAGCCCCTTCACCACAAGTCTAGCTTTATACCTTTTCCTACATCCATCTTCTTCCTTCAACCTATAAACCCATTTATTCTGCAATGTTGTTTTACCTGCAGGCAACCTAACTAAGTCCCAAGTCTGGTTATGTGCTAAGGAGTCCATCTCTTCTTTCATGGTTTGCTCCCACTTCTTCCTGGTTTCTACCTACACTACTTCTTCATAACATTTTGGTTCACCAGAATCAGTCAACAATACATAATATAAGGAAGGAGAGTATCGTTCAGGGGGTCTACTTATCCTGGTAGATCTTCTAAGACCACTTTCACGTGTTTGAGGTTCTTGTTGCTGTTGTGGTTGTTGTTGTTGTTGTTCTAGCTGTTTATCATTATGATTTTCAGGCACCTTCACTTTTTTTGTGATCTGTTGAGGCCTCGAAAATCGCTGCCACAACAAAGGGGAAACCACCCGGTCCGGACCTTAGTGCAGCTCCTTTTCCGTTTGGAATAGTGGTTCTGACTGGGGATAATGGGACCAGTTTCCCAAAAAAGTATAAGTGAATGGGATGGATGAATGACTTATGAGATAAGATGATAATGAGCGGATAGCTAAACCATAAACAAAATGTAATAACTATAATCGGATCCCGGGACTTATCACTTGGCAAAGCGTAGCGTTTGATGATCTGTGCTTTAAGGCAGGCATATAAATGACTCTAACACTTTAAGCATAGACGTTTAAACCATTTAAACATTGCTCTACATAATTAGTTATGCAGAGCGATTAGAGCGAATTACTATGCTTAATCATTCATATCATTGATACATGCATGAGTGAAAGGGATAACAAATCAACACAAACATTCAATAGTGAAGTGAAATGACGATTCGCTGTTATATCGCATACATGCATCCAACAATAACAAAGATAATAACACAGCAATTCATATAATAAGAAAGAACACAGATACAGATAATAGTATCATGTAAGCTGATCGATCAATCCAGTACATCAATCACTATGTCGCAGTCCTTCCTTCAAATTGGAAAGCATTCCAAACAACAGACAGTCGTGCGCAATTGTATAAAACAGCCTTCAAATCAAAATTAAGGACCGTTGGTCGAGTTTCACAAAAAGAATATAGACTGAAGCACAATAGTGCAAACTTCAGCCTTTAAGTCTTATTACAAAATTTTACGACCCTTTCCAAAACAATGAAAGGGTCTATAAATACTATACTAATCTAAATATCTAAACAACTGAAAAGCTATTAAATTGGCATCAATAAATGTTTGTTCCATCTTTCTTGGCAATCTGGCAGTTGGCGGCAATGCTTCATTCGATGGGTTCTTTGCCTTTACTCCTTAGCTGACATATCGCCAGCATGGGCTCTACTTCTGGTGGAGTGTTGAGACGCGAAGTTAGCTGAGCATCATATGTAGCATCTTGAATGTCGAGGATCAGGTATCCAAGGGCATCTGTTAAACACTTGAGAGCAGACCTTTGAGTATGTGGCTTGATTAGAAAGAGCCAATATGCATCAGAGGTTAAAGTATTTACTCCGGTAATTAATTTCCTCTGTTCCTCCAAGTCAGGATAACTTGATTCTTCAAGCATACCTGCTGTTGTTATGCTTCCAGGTGTGCACTTGGAGATCATGTTCGCCAAATAAAGTGTATCATTGACTAGGTCGATCATATTGCTGGAAATTATTTTACACCTGGAAGCCGCCCTTTCTACTTTCATTACCTGAGTGTTCCATTCCGTGAAGAGGATGTCTTTGTACGCTTCATGGATTCGGGACAAATTCGCCGCTTTCCCTTCGTTAGTATCTTGCCACTCAATATAATCGGATATGGCTTCTTCGGCCTGATCTAGCTCATTCCTGGCCTTCTCTATTTGCTCACACACTGTTGTAGATATTTCGCATAATTGCTCAGCCTTAGCAAGTTTTTGACATAAAAGTCTGATCTGAGACAGTAATGCGCCATTTATTTGAGTTGCCTCTACTCTGAAGACTTTCACATTCTGTGTGCTCTTGATACCTTCGAGCTGTGTTGATAGTTGAGCTATTCGCTCATCTTTTGATTTCATCATCAGCTCATTTGATGCTTCCAACTGTGACAATGCCTCCGACAATTCTTTTGCCTTCTGAGTTTCGCTTTGGTCTATCCTTTGTCTTTCAATTTGCAGCTGCTGGGTTAACAAATTGTTTTCTTGCTGTTGAGCCAGCAACTGCTCTTCCACCTGTGCTGCTTTGTTTTTTGCCTCAATTACCTCCGCCTGTAATGCATATATTTCATGGTCCTTAGTCTTCAACAGAAGACTTACCTCCGATGCTTTGTCGATAGTTGCTGCAGAATAAGCTCCCGCGAATTGCGACAGCTTTGTTAGATCATCGGAGGGATCCAAATCCTCCTTCCAGACCATATTGCCCGTGACTGTTTGCTCAGGAAAGATAGAAGGTTGATCAAGCCTTCGTCTTTTCTTAGAGCGCTTGATAACGGCTCTATGCTTTGGGCTATAGAAAATATCCAGGGGAGGAATTTCTTCCACCTGGAGAACAATTTGATCGGAAGGGTCCTTATTGATTACCTCGACATCCTGTGAAATGGGTGGGCCGCTGGTTCCTCCTAGAACCTGAGAAGAAGTGGTATCGGGCGCATCGCTTGTTTTAGAGGAGCCTTTGTCTTTGGAGCCTTCTTTACCACTGATAATGGAATCGAATTGGTTCCATTGTTTAATCAATTCAGGATCGGTGGAGGTTTGCTTATGTTGCTATGTATGGGCTTTGCTTCGTTCTTCTTCTTGTTCTAGCTTCTGCTGTTCTTCAAGTGCTTTTCGCTGTTGCTCCTCCAATTCCTTTTTCTGCCTATCTGCTAGTTCTTTCTTCAGTTTTTCTTCTTCTTCCTTCTTCTTCCTCTGCTCTTCTTCCTTCTTTGCCTTTTGTTGCCTTTCTATCTGCTCCTTTTTCTGCCTCTCTGCTTGCTCTTTTCTTTGCTTCTCAGCCTGCAGCTTCTTCTGTCGTTCCTCCTGTTGTTTATCCCGTTCTTTAGTTGTGACAGGAGGTGGGTGTATCTGTTGCCGACCAGGCTCGCTTGAGGAAGACGCTGGAGTTGTGGATAATAAATCTAGAGGCAGAGTTTGCAACCTCTCCTCCCTAAGTTTATTAAACTCAGTCAACGCCTCATCATTGTATTTCATTATTGCAAACTGTTTGGCTTGGCTGATTGTCTCGGTACCTACGAACAGGTCATCAAACATATCCTCTTGATGATCAACTTTCGTCAACTTTGCTTGTTCTAGGGCAGTGTAGGCAGTTTGCTTTGGATCATAGAGTCTGCTTGGGAGAGTGGCCAGGGATAAAGATTGGAGTTTTGTCGCTTCCTTTTCTGCATGCTTGTAATTAAGCAAAGTAAAAACCCCAATTCTTAAAGGAAAAGGGGGCCAGCCTTTCTTCTTCTCCTCTTTGAGAGTTTGTGTGACACTCTCAGCCATAATCTGGTAGCAGATTTCCCGGGCTAACAGCTTGTCTGGGACATATAAAGGGAGGACATGTGGCCTAGCCTTACTCCCAAAAACTCTGATATAGGTGAAATACTCTTCCCCGAACCAACTCGCTATGGCTGGTAAGTCAAAAGAAGCTTCATAGGAAATTCTGGGAATGGGTTTGTCATAGATAGAATAGTAAATGGGCACCATGAAACCATTACAAATTTGGTACAAATGATCCTTGTAATAGGACTTCCACAATTTCTGATGGTATAAATGAATGGGTGTTGGATCTTGGGTGGTCCATCTCCAACCGAGGACAGGAAACTCAGAATTAAAGCACAGGGTATCCATAATGTAAGCGGTATAATAAAATGGCGGGATTTTCCTTTCGGTGACTTTAGTTTTGTGTCTAAATTCACGAACAGCTACGACCAACTTATCAGAAAGAATAGTGGCCCAATCCATAATTGTACTATTGATAGCCGCTTCCATTAAGGGAACCATGTCAATATTGATATTAACAGAGTCATGTAATCCCCACAATCTACACATCATAATCCCCGCATAGCAATAGGGAGAAGCCAAAGAAACGTTGGAGTACTTACCCGAACTTTCATGCTTGTGCTTGGCTGGGTTCTGCCTCCAATCTCGGAGGGGTTCGGATGGTGATTCATTTTCTTTTGCGAATTTCTCCATGAAGGCTCTGTTGTAGACTAGCTCCGGTTCAGGCAGATGATACATTCGCCTTAGGTCATCAGAATTGAATGACCCGAAAATCCTTCCGTCCCTTGTATGAAAAGTTCTATCAGTGATAGGGATTTCTTCAATTGCCCAGCGCACCACATCTGTGTAAGGGAGCACCTGCTCTCTGGCCGCTATTCTGTGTAAAAAGGAGTCGGCCAAGTCTTTGAGCGTTGCATCAGACTTCCTTAGTACATCAACACTAGCCGTTCTCACTGTTACTTGTGGTTGCTCGGCCTCCAACAGATTATATGTGCCCTGCCATGTGGTCCTAGCAAGACCAGCGCACGTAGTGTCAGAGATTAAGCCTTTCTTCGAAATTGGAGCAGCTTGACCTGCAACAGATGTTGTAGTAGAACCAGAACTCCTCTTATTCTTCTTCCCCATCATGTTCAGGCTTTCTTCAACAAACGAACTCTACACAAGTGCAAGAGAAATCGTAACACGAGGAATAATGAAGACAAAGCATAATTGGAAAGGTATATATCACTTGAAGCGTGGCGCTATTAATTTTCGAAAAGTGGCTGCGGATCCAATCACTGGTAAGAGATCGCATATGCATTAATGGTGATTTTAAGGCCTGCTACCCATTAAATGACCTTTACGCTGTTATTCAGTTGAATGACCTCCCAACGCGTGCAACAGATATGCTATGCCTTAGACGCAAGTATTCGTTAATCGAAGGGGCAAAGTTATTAAATACGCATGGATTACCTTATCCCTGCATTTAACGGTTTTTGAAATCTGCGCCTTATCAACCGGTTTTAAATATAACTTTTAAGCTTAAAGCAATCGTTTTTTGAAAATGTCGACTACCGATGAACAATGTCGCATCGCATGGGGGGAGAGTGTTACATTATCGTTTGAAAGTAGCCCTGGCGAACGCCGATTGCGATATTGCATCGGACTAGCATATGAACACATTACCAGATACAATTTAAGTGATTTGCCGAACTTCGATAGCGAATTCGCATCGCATCGGGGAAAGAGCTGGGCGCCTTATAAAAAATGCATGGGATACCGCCGACGGCCGATAGCGATATCGCATCGGGTCGGGGTTTATAACTTGAAGCGTTTTCTCATAAGAGGCAGTGCCGATAGCCGATCGCCAATATAGCGTCGCATCGGGAAATGAGATATGTGCTCTTTTTGTGTATGCAAATAAAACGCCGACTGCCGATAGCGATATCGCATCGGCAAAGGCCAAAGTGCCGTTTAAGTGCGTCTCTCTTGTCATTGCGATATGCGATCTTGCGATCGCTTTATCGCAATAACAAAAGATTGTTTTATTTTGGAAACATTGTTATTCGAAAAAGGCTTCAATTTACATACTCATTTGATTATCATACCTTTTCCGAACTAATTCATTAATACCAATTAATTTTTTAAAAGGGACCCATTTCATATGTTGATTATTTGTAAATACAGATGATATGAAATGGGGGGTTGTTGTAGGGCACAACAATTGGCGATTCGTTGGTAGAACCAGTTATCTCTGAAATTAACATAAACATTCAAGCCTTTCATAAATAGAAACTCAATCAGAAGGAGAAATTTCTAATATAACTAGATATTCATGTGTTCTGACAAAAGTGAATTCCATTTTGTTAACTTCGTCCCATTTAGTTTAAAGAAACCAAATACATAAAAAGTTTCTTAAAATAAGTCTTTATTGGTTCTTAGTGATAAAATAGAAAACTTTCCCACATCAGCCTTTATAATTAACCCCTTTGTCATAGGTAGAGCCTCTGTTGCCAGCAAACATTTATAGTCTCGACAGGGATACCTTTTAACCATAGTATTGTCCACTTTTCCATTCACATAAGAGTGTGATTAACAGAATGAATCCATAAAATGTTTTCATATTTTATTTTTCATCTGTTTTTCTTTGTAATAAATAAGATAAAAAGCCATTGTCCTGGTTTGGTAGCCAGCTTATGACAATGCCATTCACAGGTAATAATTTAACTGATCAAGCCGGCTCGTGATGAGACCCCTTGTCTTGAAATTTCAAGCCATTACCCTGTTTTGGTAGGCAGTATTGGTAATGTCAGTTAAGCTGTTTCCCTATGAACATGGTAAGCAGGCTTATGATAAGACCTCTTATCTTTAATCTTTTATATTTTAGAATTACACTCTGAATAATCACAACCTTTAGTGAATGGGGTGAACAATTTTCTCCTTAAGAGCAGATGGATGACAAGTGAAGAGTTGAAGATACTGAAAAATGGTTTAGCCTCTATTTCTTTTAACAGATAACCTTTGGAGACTAGTTTTGGAAACAGAAAATGATTCAGAACTTTTACTTCCTGAGAGGAGTCTTCAAAATTTAGATTAAAGTTTCAGAACACAAGGATATCTAATTTCCTAGAAACTATTTCTTTTGATTGAGGGTTCTATTATCTAAAAACAGGTATTTATATTATTTCTGTGAGACAGCTTTCTCAAACATAACAAAAGGTCAATGGAGGTACTCTACAGTTTTATTTCCTACTAATCCTACAAACTACGCAAATCTAAAAAAAGGAGAAGGGGTTACCTTCTCAATTAAAGAATTTCTTCAGGATCAGGCCATTGACGGGGAGAGAATCTCTCAACCCTGATAAGCTTTGCAATATAAAAGTTGAATGGCCTATCTTTTCACAGATCTGAAATGGTCCAAGCCACATTTTCTGAAATTTGGTATGCTTACCTTTATCCTCATGGGCCTTGTCCCATTTGAGAACTAAGTCACCAACTTGAAGCTGTTTGGAATCGGATGATGCTGAGTCAAAAGATGCTTTGATGATTTGTTGATGTTTGGCATGAGTGATTCTGGCCTTTTCCCTTTCTTCTTCTAATTTGAGAATTTGGTCATGTCTAAGTTGGATAGAAGAAGACGGAGTCTCTTGAATAAACTGCACTAGGGCTAAAGATGGAAGAACAAGATTTGTAGGCAACACGGCTTCTTTTCCATATACCAGATTGAAAGGAGAGGTCCCTATAGAAGCCTTTTGTGTTATTCTATCAGCCCATAATGCAAAGACCAAAGATTTATGCCAGTTTCTATGATTTTGTTCAACAGTTCGCTTAATGATTTTGATGAGATTCTTATTAGTTGATTCGGCTAAACCGTTCCCCTGGGGATAATAATTGGAAGAATATTTCAGTTTAAACCCCCTTTTAATAGCAAACTCATATATAGCGTTTCCTGAGAAATAAGAGGCATTATCAAAAACAAGAGCGTTTGGAACACCAAACCTGGTAATGATGAACTGGTCAATGAACTCGATGATTACCTCTGCATTTGCTGCCTTCAAAGGAATAGCCTCTACGCATTTAGTAAAATAATCAGTAGCGGTAAGGATATACCTATATTGTTTGGAAGATGGTGGAGTAATTTCCCCGATGATATCTAATCCCCATTGTTCGAATGGCTGTTCAATGTTGACAGGTTGCAGAGGGAAAGCGGATTTTCGTTGTCTTCCACCAGATGTTTGGCAATTAAGGCATTTTCTTACGTACTCATGGCAATCTCTAAATAGAGTAGGCCAATAATATCCAGCATGAATAATCTTGTGAGCTGTTGTGTCAGCTCCAAAATGTCCTCCAGCTGGTCCATCATGTAGCTCCTGCAGAACCTTTAGTGCTTCAGTTTTCTGAAGACATCTTAGCAGGATAGAATCATAATTTTGTTTAAACAACACATCATCAATGAGAGTGAAGTTCTTAGCTTTCAACCTAATGGCCCTTTTATTTTTGTAAGATAAATTTGGAGGAGCATAACCGTTCTTCAAATAAAATATCAAATCAGCATACTGAGATTCAGAATCAGTGAGACTTATCTGATTGATGGATTCAATCTGATCTTCATCGCTTGATTCGTGAATGTTTGATGCTCCTGCCAATATCCTGCAAAAACCTTGGCCCCTAACAATCTTTGCTGGCTTTATTTCTAAATCATACTCTTGAAGCGCTGTAACCCAATTGGCTCTCTTTTCACCCAATTCTTTCTGAATTAGTAGTTGTCTTACCGCTGGGAAAGGAACTACTACTTTCGTGTGGGTTTTCAAAAGGAAGGGTCTATAATGTTTGACTGCTTTGAACACAGCAAAGGCTTGTTTTTCCACATCTGAATAATTCAACTCGGCACCTTGAAGATTTGAACTGAAAAATGATATGGGTGCTTCTAGGTTGTTATCATTCAGTTGTGTGAGTACTGCAGCATATGAAGTGTTGGATGCTATAGTATATAGTGTAAAATGATTAGAAAAATTTGGAGTATTCAAGGCTGGGGCATTGATTATTGACTGTTTGATAACATCAAAAGCTTGCTTTTCTTCTGATCCCCATTTGAAAACTGAATTCTTCTTGATCATTGTCTGAAGTGGTAATACAATCTGTGAAAAATCTGGAATAAATCGTTTGACAAAATTAATCTGACCTAAAAATGACTGCATTGATTTTTTGTTATGTGGGAAAGGGATTTCAGAAATTTCATTAATCCGATCAGGATCAATATAAATACCATCTTTGGATACTATAAACCCTAAGAGTTTTCCTTGATCTAGAGCAAAGAAGGACTTTTTTGGGTTTAGGGAAATACCATATCTTTTGCATCTCTGAAAGATCTGATTTAAGTCGTGCAAATGATTATCTCTCTTTTTAGAGTATACAGTAATATCGTCTAGATAGACGACTACTGATCGATTAATTAACCCTCTGAAGGCCATATCCATAGCAATCTGAAATGTCGCTCCGGCATTTATAAGACCAAAAGGCATTTTCTGATATGCATAGGTTCCCCATTTTGTCCTGAATGTAGTTTTGAGCTGGTCATCGGGATGTACCAGAACTTGATTGTACCCTGAAAAACCATCTAGAAAAGACATCAATTCAGAACCTGCCACTGATTGGAGAATTTGCTTCATAGTGGGCAATGGGAAGTTGTCTTTTAAGCTCGCTTTGTTTAAATTCCTGAAATCAATACAAATTCGAATGTCGCCATTTTTCTTCCTGACTGGCACCATGTTAGAGACCCAGTTTGAATGTCGGACTGGGAAAATAATTTTGGCTTTCAAAAGCTTATTAAGCTCCGACTTAATCTGGCTCTCCAAATTTGGGTGTATTTTTCTTAATTTTTGCTGAATTGGTTTTTTATCAGGAAGCATAGGAATGGTATGCTGGATAATAGATGTATCGTATGTCTTTAAGTCATCATATTTCCAAGCAAAAACCTGTTTGTTCTTTCTCAACAATTTAATAAATGCTTCCTTTTCGTTCTGAGATAGTCCTGTTCCTAAATTGATGTTTTGAGGAGACTCGTTGGTTCCTAGATTTATTAATTCAAACCTAAGGGTAGAACTTTGAAGCTTTGTGTTAATTACAGGTTTGAACCTGTCTTTAATATCATAAAGGTCTTCTAATTTTACCACTGGTTTGGGGATCGAATTTTCTTTGGGCACTCCTTTTATCTGGGAATCATGATCATCTTCCTCGATAACTTGCTTATCATAAGAATTCTCAGAAGTTAAAAACTGCAAAATATCATCGTCATGATTAAATACTCTCCAATTAGTGACATTGTCGGGAATTGAAGGTCTGAAAAGTAATTCTACGGAAAATCTATCAAGGCTGTAGTCTTCAGAAGGTAGAAGCTTTGAAGCTACATTGGCTAGTAAATCTGCGGCTGCATTTTGAGATCGAGGTATAGAAGAAATGTTGAATGCAAGAAAGTGTGAGGTAAGTTCTTGAACGAGCGATTGGTAATGTTTAAGGTGAGTCGAAAGGCAATGAATTGCATTTCTAACCTGTTTGACAATGATTTCTGAATCGCCGAAAACCTTTAGATATTGTACCTCCAGACCGATTGCTTTATATAATCCTTGGATTAAAGCCTCATATTCGGCTGTATTATTAGTGCACTCAAACTCTAACCTACAAGACAACATTGTCTTTTCTCCTTGCGGACTAACCAATATACATCCAGCTCCTGAACCTTCAGGGGACTTAGAGCCATCAAAATACAGAGACCAAAATAAAGGAATATTAACAAAAGTATCTACATTTTTCTCAGCATCATTAAAACATCTGGACCTATCAGTTTGTGAAAAATTTTCTATTTGAGATGTAAAATGATTGACTGAAAAAGGAGATGGTTGGGCAACAAAGTTGCCAAAGAATGATTCTGCCGAATAATTCCCCAAAATGTTGTTGTTGAATGCCACAGGTTGGTTTTCTTGCTCGAATTCAGTAACTGTGTGGGTCATATGTTTCTCACGATCGATCCTTATCTGATTTGGCTTTCCCTTGTAGGGAAGCCACATATGTGACCAATCTGTGGAAATATACCCATGTAATTTTTCGGACCAATCTCTGCTTAAAATCAAACCATAAAATTCAGGTATGTCTGCGATTAAAATGTCAATTCTCTGGACAATTCTGGGGTCGGCTGACAACCTGATGGTTACAGAATTAATTTCTCCCACAACCTGCACTTTAGTTCTATCCAACTGTACAATATGAATTGCAGACTTCTGGGGTTCAATGTTCAGCTTAGAGCAAATTGAAGCTGGCATTATATTAGATGAGGCCCCTGAATCTATTAAACAGTTGTGTAGGTTTCTATTATAAATCTCATAAGTGAGCAGGAAGGGTGGAGTTTGAGAATTTGATTTATCTCCGATTAAGACTGAATCAGTAATTTCAACCATACCTGCGGGAGGTTGGCCTTGATCGTTGGCGGCTCTTGTACTGGGAAGGGGAGTAGAGGGAACAGCGTTTAATTCTTTGAGAAGTAGCTTTTGCTGATGTTTCAGTTTACTAAGTTCAAACATGGCTATATTTGCCTTGGTTTTCTTCATATCATCAACAATGTTATATTCCATTGAATCGGATACCACTAGAGTCTTGGATGTTGAAGGAGCACTAGAAGTTGAAGGCTGGTTTTGAGGAACTACCACAGATGACTTTTTTGGGGGAACTTTTTCCTTTGTTGTAGTAGCGCCTGCGCTCCTCTTCTTTGAAGTTGCCTGGGCGGGTTCAGGAGTGCTTTTACTTCTTGTAGTAACCGGAAAGGCTTCTTCTTCATTCTCCATATCAGAGTTTGGGAGTATAAAATCCCACATTCCGTGGCATTCAGCTACTTCTTCTTCATCATCGATCTGTGAAGGTGTTTCCTCTTCCTCTTCTTCTTGGTCCGAATCAGCGTTAGATATAACATTAGGTGGCTTTGATTCGGTTCTCTTAAAAGTCCTAAATGGTCTTTTGCTTGAAGTTTTGGCCACCTGCTTTTTAATCTCAACCATTTCATTAGACAATGTTTTAAGGACCTTTTGTAAACCTTCCATGTCATATGGGTCCTTCGGGGTTTTCTTCTTGGAATCTTCTTTAAACGAGACTTTTTTAGCTTTTCTATCTTCTAGAACAGCTTTCTTTTCAAGAGCATTGATGCGCTTTTCAACGGCAAGTGCTTCTTTCATATTTTCAGCTAAGGTAGGTTTGCCAGCCCTGTCTACAAAGATAGCTATGTTGGCAGGTAGGGCAGTGATGTACCATTCGCTTTGGATTTGCTCACTTGGTTTAGAAGCGGTAGGGATTTTATTCAGTAGTTTATTAAATCTGGCATTAAACTCCTTTATTGGTTCCCTGTGCTCTATTCTCAAATTGGAGAGGTCATTTATTAAAGTTGCTAGGGATCTATCATCTCCATATTTGGTGAGAAACTGCTCTTGGCATGTATTCCAACTGGTAATCGAACCAGAGGGTAAGGAGAAATACCAGGATCCTGCTGATCCTTGTAAAGTGTAAGGGAAAAGTCTTACTACGACATCTTGCTCTGTCACTCCTTTTAGGTTAACTGCTAACATGAAATTGTTGATGTGTTCTTCAGCCTGGATCCCATCATCTGGATTGAATTTAGGCAGCCATTTTTCGGGGTCATTGGGTAGATCATGCAATGGTCCAGGCATGTTGACTGCTCCTGGCCTAGTCCATGGATCTGCCATTATAATGGCGGCAGTGGTTGGGACTACTGCTGGGATTCCGGATGTGTTGGAAAGGGTTGAAGATGAGGAGTGAATAGATTGGGATATTGAGGTTTCTGTTCCCTGGTGAACAACAATATGTAATGGAGGAGTGGGTGGTTGACTTTGCAGATGAGGAGATGAAATGGAGGAAGTGGAAGAAAAATCCCCAGTATCAGATCCTTCAGTATTTTTCTTTGGCTTTTTCCTTTTGGGTAAAGGAAACTCAGTGGGTTCAATACCAAGTTTTTCGCTCTTAAGTCTGGTAAGAGGATGTGTGAGGTTGAACTGCGAAGTCGCACTGCTTTCTGATATCTCAGATTTCTGTGGTGAGATCGAGAAGCTCTGAAGTTTATGGATTAGAGACTGGACTTCAGGAGATTCAAGACTTAGCTGTTCTGGGATATGATGGGATTGAGCAGTGGTGGTAGATTCCTCTTCTTCTTGGTTATGGGCTGGAGAACCAGCATGCAATTGAGAAGAACGAGGAGATTTGGAGGGAGAATTACTCTTAGAATGACTTGCCGATTTAGGTCGGCTTGCCATTCACAGTTAGGCCCTCCTTCTAGCGCCAATTTTGTTGAGGCCTTGAAAATCGCTGCCACAACAAAGGGGAAACCACCCGGTCCGGACCTTAGTGCAGCTCCTTTTCCGTTTGGAATAGTGGTTCCGACTGGGGATAATGGGACCAGTTTCCCAAAAAAGTATAAGTGAATGGGATGGATGAATGACTTATGAGATAAGATGATAATGAGCGGACAGCTAAACCATAAACAAAATGTAATAACTATAATCGGATCCCGGGACTTATCACTTGGCAAAGCGTAGCGTTTGATGATCTGTGCTTTAAGGCAGGCATATAAATGACTCTAACACTTTAAGCATAGACGTTTAAACCATTTAAACATTGCTCTGCATAATTAGTTATGCAGAGCGATTAGAGCGAATTACTACGCTTAATCATTCATATCATTGATACATGCATGAGTGAAAGGGATAACAAATCAACACAAACATTCAATAGTGAAGTGAAATGACGATTCGCTGTTATATCGCATACATGCATTCAACAATAGCAAAGATAATAACACAGCAATTCATATAATAAGAAAGAACACAGATACAGATAATAGTACCATGTAAGCTGATCGATCAATCCAGTACATCAATCACTATGTCGCAGTCCTTCCTTCAAATCAGAAAGCATTCCAAACAACAGACAGTCGTGCGCAATTGTATAAAACAGCCTTCAAATCAAAATTAAGGACCGTTGGTCGAGTTTCACAAAAAGAATATAGACTGAAGCACAATAGTGCAAACTTCAGCCTTTAAGTCTTATTACAAAATTTTACGACCCTTTCCAAAACAATGAAAGGGTCTATAAATACTATACTAATCTAAATATCTAAACAACTGAAAAGCTATTAAATTGGCATCAATAAATGTTTGTTCCATCTTTCTTGGCAATCTGGCAGTTGGCGGCAATGCTTCATTCGATGGGTTCTTTGCCTTTACTCCTTAGCTGACATATCGCCAGCATTGGCTCTACTTCTGGTGGAGTGTTGAGACGCGAAGTTAGCTGAGCATCATATGTAGCATCTTGAATGTCGAGGATCAGGTATCCAAGGGCATCTGTTAAACACTTGAGAGCAGACCTTTGAGTATGTGGCTTGATTAGAAAGAGCCAATATGCATCAGAGGTTAAAGTATTTACTCCGGTAATTAATTTCCTCTGTTCCTCCAAGTCAGGATAACTTGATTCTTCAAGCATACCTGCTGTTGTTATGCTTCCAGGTGTGCACTTGGAGATCATGTTCGCCAAATAAAGTGTATCATTGACTAGGTCGATCATATTGCTGGCAATTATTTTACACCTGGAAGCCGCCCTTTCTGCTTTCATTACCTGAGTGTTCCATTCCGTGAAGAGGATGTATTTGTACGCTTCATGGATTCGGGACAAATTCGCCGCTTTCCCTTCGTTAGTATCTTGCCACTCAATATAATCGGATATGGCTTCTTCGGCCTGATCTAGCTCATTCCTGGCCTTCTCTATTTGCTCACACACTGTTGTAGATATTTCGCATAATTGCTCAGCCTTAGCAAGTTTTTGACATAAAAGTCTGATCTGAGACAGTAATGCGCCATTTATTTGAGTTGCCTCTGCTCTGAAGACTTTCACATTCTGTGTGCTCTTGATACCTTCGAGCTGTGTTGATAGTTGAGCTATTCGCTCATCTTTTGATTTCATCATCAGCTCATTTGATGCTTCCAACTGTGACAATGCCTCCGACAATTCTTTTGCCTTCTGAGTTTCGCTTTGGTCTATCCTTTGTCTTTCAATTTGCAGCTGCTGGGTTAACAAATTGTTTTCTTGTTGTTGAGCCAGCAACTGCTCTTCCACCTGTGCTGCTTTGTTTTTTGCCTCAATTACCTCCGCCTGTAATGCATATATTTCATGGTCCTTAGTCTTCAACAGAAGACTTACCTCCGATGCTTTGTCGATAGTGGCTGCAGAATAAGCTCCGGCGAATTGCGACAGCTTTGTTAGATCATCGGAGGGATCCAAATCCTCCTTCCAGACCATATTGCCCATGACTGTTTGCTCAGGAAAGATAGAAGGTTGATCAAGCCTTCGTCTTTTCTTAGAGCGCTTGATAACGGCTCTATGCTTTGGGCTATAGAAAATATCCAGGGGAGGAATTTCTTCCACCTGGAGAACAATTTGATCGGAAGGGTCCTTATTGATTACCTCGACATCCTGTGAAATGGGTGGGCCGCTGGTTCCTCCTAGAACCTGAGAAGAAGTGGTATCGGGCGCATCGCTTGTTTTAGAGGAGCCTTTGTCTTTGGAGCCTTCTTTACCACTGATAATGGAATCGAATTGGTTCCATTGTTTAATCAATTCAGGATCGGTGGAGGTTTGCTTATGTTGCTCTGTATGGGCTTTGCTCCGTTCTTTTTCTTGTTCTAGCTTCTGCTGTTCTTCAAGTGCTTTTCGCTGTTGCTCCTCCAATTCCTTTTTCTGCCTATCTGCTAGTTCTTTCTTCAGTTTTTCTTCTTCCTTCTTCTTCCTCTGCTCTTCTTCCTTCTTTGCCTTTTGCTGCCTTTCTATCTGCTCCTTTTTCTGCCTCTCTGCTTGCTCTTTTCTTTGCTTTTCAGCCTGCAGCTTCTTCTGTCATTCCTCCTGTTGTTTATCCTGTTCTTTAGTTGTGACAGGAGGTGGATGTATCTGTTGCCGACCAGGCTCGCTTGAGGAAGACGCTGGAGTTGTGGATAATAAATCTAGAGGCAGAGTTTGCAACCTCTCCTCCCTAAGTTTATTAAACTCAGTCAACGCCTCATCATTGTATTTCATTATTGCAAGCTATTTGGCTTGGCTGATTGTCTCGGTACCTACGAACAGGTCATCAAACATATCCTCTTGATGATCAACTTTCGTCAACTTTGCTTGTTCTAGGGTAGTGTAGGCAGTTTGCTTTGGATCATAGAGTCTGCTTGGGAGAGTGGCCAGGGATAAAGATTGGAGTTTTGTCGCTTCCTTTTCTGCATGCTTGTAATTAAGCAAAGTAAAAACCCCAATTCTTAAAGGAAAAGGGGGCCAGCCTTTCTTCTTCTCCTCTTTGAGAGTTTGTGTGACACTCTCAGCCATAATCTGGTAGCAGATTTCCCGGGCTAACAGCTTGTCTGGGACATATAAAGGGAGGACATGTGGCCTAGCCTTACTCCCAAAAACTCTGATATAGGTGAAATACTCTTCCCCGAACCAACTCGCTATGGCTGGTAAGTCAAAAGAAGCTTCATAGGAAATTCTGGGAATGGGTTTGTCATAGATAGAATAGTAAATGGGCACCATGAAACCATTACAAATTTGGTACAAATGATCCTTGTAATAGGACTTCCACAATTTCTGATGGTATAAATGAATGGGTGTTGGATCTTGGGTGGTCCATCTCCAACCGAGGACAGGAAACTCAGAATTAAAGCACAGGGTATCCATAATGTAAGCAGTATAATAAAATGGCGGGATTTTCCTTTCGGTGACTTTAGTTTTGTGTCTAAATTCACGAACAGCTACGACCAACTTATCAGAAAGAATAGTGGCCCAATCCATAATTGTACTATTGATAGCCGCTTCCATTAAGGGAACCATGTCAATATTGATATTAACAGAGTCATGTAATCCCCACAATCTACACATCATAATCCCCGCATAGCAATAGGGAGAAGCCAAAGAAACGTTGGAGTACTTACCCGAACTTTCATGCTTGTGCTTGGCTGGGTTCTGCCTCCAATCTCGGAGGGGTTCGGATGGTGATTCATTTTCTTTTGCGAATTTCTCCACGAAGGCTCTGTTGTAGACTAGCTCCGGTTCAGGTAGATGATACATTCGCCTTAGGTCATCAGGCTTGAATGACCCGAAAATCCTTCCGTCCCTTGTATGGAAAGTTCTATCAGTGATAGGGATTTCTTCAATTGCCCAGCGCACCACATCTGTGTAAGGGAGCACCTGCTCTCTGGCCGCTATTCTGTGTAAAAAGGAGTCGGCCAAGTCTTTGAGCGTTGCATCAGACTTCCTTAGTACATCAACACTAGCCGTTCTCACTGTTACTTGTGGTTGCTCGGCCTCCAACAGATTATATGTGCCCTGCCATGTGGTCCTAGCAAGACCAGCGCACGTAGTGTCAGAGATTAAGCCTTTCTTCGAAATTGGAGCAGCTTGACCTGCAACAGATGTTGTAGTAGAACCAGAACTCCTCTTATTCTTCTTCCCCATCATGTTCAGGCTTTCTTCAACAAACGAACTCTACACAAGTGCAAGAGAAATCGTAACACGAGGAATAATGAAGACAAAGCATAATTGGAAAGGTATATATCACTTGAAGCGTGGCGCTATTAATTTTCGAAAAGTGGCTGCGGATCCAATCACTGGTAAAAGATCGCATATGCATTAATGGTGATTTTAAAGCCTGCTACCCATTAAATGACCTTTACGCTGTTATTCAGTTGAATGACCTCCCAACGCGTGCAACAGATATGCTATGCCTTAGACGCAAGTATTCGTTAATCGAAGGGGCAAAGTTATTAAATACGCATGGATTACCTTATCCCTGCATTTAACGGTTTTTGAAATCTGCGCCTTATCAACCGGTTTTAAATATAACTTTTAAGCTTAAAGCAATCGTTTTTTGAAAATGCCGACTACCGATGAACAATGTCGCATCGCATGGGGGGAGAGTGTTACATTATCGTTTGAAAGTAGCCCTGGCGAACGCCGATTGCGATATTGCATCGGACTAGCATATGAACAGATTACCAGATACAATTTAAGTGATTTGCCGAACTTCGATAGCGAATTCGCATCGCATCGGGGAAAGAGCTGGGCGCCTTATAAAAAATGCATGGGATACCGCCGACGGCCGATAGCGATATCGCATCAGGTCGGGGTTTATAACTTGAAGCGTTTTCTCATAAGAGGTAGTGCCGATAGCCGATCGCCGATATAGCGTCGCATCGGGGAATGAGATATGTGCTCTTTTTGTGTATGCAAATAAAACGCCGACTGCCGATAGCGATATCGCATCGGCAAAGGCCAAAGTGCCGTTTAAGTGCGTCTCTCTTGTCATTGCGATATGCGATCTTGCGATCGCTTTATCGCAATAACAAAATATTGTTTTATTTTGGAAACATTGTTATTCGAAAAAGGCTTCAATTTACATACTCATTTGATTATCATACCTTTTCCGAACTAATTCATTAATACCAATTAATTTTTTAAAAGGGACCCATTTCATATGTTGATTATTTGTAAATACAGATGATATGAAATGGGGGGTTGTTGTATGGCACAACATGATCTCATCAAGCACTGTATATTCTCTGTTTTCTTTTTCCTATTACTTTTCCTGCATCTGATCGTTATACAAAACATTTTCATTGAATATGACATCTCTGCTCCTAATTATTTTGTGTTTTTCATAATCATAAAATTATAACCAAAATCATTAACACCATATCCAATAAAGGTACATTTCTTTGATTTTGCCTCAAGCTTTGTTCTATTTTCTTTATTAATGTGGACAAAGGCTTCACAACCAAAAGTCTTTAAAAATGAGTAGTTTACCTTTTTACCTATCCATGCCTCCTCTGGAATGCCACCATCCAAGAAACTTGAAGGCCCTCTATTTATTAGATAAACAACAGTATCTACAACATCTGCCCAAAAATTTAAAGGCAATCCTGCATGCAATCTCATGCACCTTGCATGCTCCATGATTGTCCTTTTCATCCTTTCTAACACACCATTTTCTTGTGGTGTTCCTGGAATTGTCTTCTCTCTACGAATTCCATTCTCTAAACAGTACCTATCAAACTTTTTGTTGCAATATTCACCTCCATTTTCTGATCTGAGACACTTCAACCTTTTTCTGTCTTATTTTCAACCAAATCTTTCAATTTCTTGAAAGTATCAAATACATTAGATTTATTTTGAATACAATAAATCTAGGTTTTTCTGGTTGCATCATTAATAAAAGTAACATAATAACAAGAGCCACTGAGAGATGATACCTGAGCAGGTCCCCAAACATGTGTATGCACAAGCTCTAATTTTTTGCTCTTATTTTCTTTCTCAAATCTGAGGAATCTGACTCTCTTCTTTTTTCCATAAACACAATTCTCACATAATTTTAAATCAACATGCTTCAAACCTGGAAACAAATTTCTTGAGTGAAGAATCTGCATCCCCTTCTCACTCACGTGCCCAAGTCTATGATGACACAATGTTGTATCTTCTCCTGTAGAGGTTAAAGCATTAACATAATTAGAAATACCATTGCATAAATACAATGTACCAACCTTTTCTCCTTTTGCTATTACCAGGGCTCCTTTAGTGACCTTCCAGGTTTTATCTATAAAAGTAGTCACACAGTCTTCACCTCCCAACTGCCCTGTTGAAATTATATTTTTCTTCAGATCTGGAACATATCTTACCTCCTTCAATAGCCATTGATTTCCATTCTGTTGTTTTATGAAAATTGTACCAATTCCAATGATTTTACAAGGTTTATCATCACCCAATCGAACCTGTCCAAAATCTCCTTGAACATAATCATGAAAATGTTCCCTATCAGGTGTGTCATCGAATGAGGCCCCTGAATCTACCACCCAAGCATCAATAATATTTTCTAATGAAAGAATCAACGCATCTTGCAACACATCACCTGTCACATTCGCTTCATGATTGTTTTCTTTCTGCACGTCTCCTTCGTTTCCCTTCCGAGACTTGTAGTCTTTCTTTAGGTGTCCTTTCTTCCTACAGTTCCAGCACGCTATCCCTAATCTAGACTTGGATCTGCCTTTCCTTGACTTATTGCAATATCTTAGACTCTTTTCCCTTTCCATTTTTCTTCCCCTAGTCTTCACATTCAAAGCATTTCCTGATGTCTCACTGGAGCTTTTCCATCACATTTCCTCGCTAAGGATTGCACTAAAAACATCATCAAACTTTAAAGTGCTAGATCCAGAGACAGAGTTACTAATGGCCATAACTAAACCATTCCAACTTTCTGGCAATGAGCACAGAAATAACAAAGCCCTAACTTCATCATCAAAAGTTACCCCTACAGAACTTAACTAACTAGTAACTGTATTAAATTCATTTAAATGATCAGCAACAGATCCACGTTCTGACATATTCATATTAAATAAATACTTCATAAGAATACCTTATTTGAGGCCGAGAGTTTTTCATATAGTTTGGCCAATGTCGATATTAAACCCTCTATTGTCATTTCCTTTGAAATATTAAAGGCTATCGACGCCGCTAGGCATAGTCGTATTGTTCAAAGTGCCTTTCTGTCGAGAATATCCCATTCTATGTCTGTCATACTCGTCGACTTCTTTGTCTTTCCACTCAATGGTAGGCATAGATCTTTCTGATACAGATAATCTTCCATCTGCACCTTCCATAGTTGGTAGTTTTGGCCGTTAAATTTTTCGACCCTAAACCTACCATCTTTCGCCATTGCTCCCACTCAAACCAGGAACCCTTCTCTCCTGTGAGTTATCAACCAAATAGACCTTCGGCTCTCATACCAGTTGTTAGAAAATTATATATTACAGATCAATGGAACACATAAAATATATTGCAAAAATATAAACACATAAAATACATAAAACAAGAGAGTCACAGATATATGTGGTTCACCCAATTTGGGCTACATCCACGGAGAAACATCCAGTCCTTCCTTTTATACTATCCAGCAAACTAAAGAGATACAACCTACAACAGATCCGTTGTACTTCCCTCTTCGCTCTCACACAATCTCCTCTCTCTTTCTCACTCAGAATAAAAATCTACATAGACACAATGCAATTCCCTCATATATAGTGAGGGGTTGCCTTATAGGGAAAAAAACTCTAAATTAAACATAAATTCTACCGTCAGATCTCCGCCTAATGAACGGCCCAGATTGACTAGGAAATTTTACATCTATTTTTAGCTTCAGGGGCACTGCCCCCGTTCCCCCGCTGGGGGGGCTCCAAATAATCATTGTCACCCCCCCTGGATCCCCCTAGCGGCACACATTTATGGGCGGCATTGCCACCACATTACGAACTGGGGTCCAATGTGGTGATACCTCTAAATAAAGAAGATAATCAGGCTCCACACCCAACATACCCAATTTCTTGGATTAATGACCTTCTTTACCAGCAAGTCCTAATAGATCCAATTGATGTATGGGAGACTTATTTCAAATCCAAGGTGGGTCTTTTTGAATGGTTAGTCATTTCCTTTGGTTTGACAAATTACCCAAAAACTTTTATGAGGATGATGGATGATATATTGCACCCTTTCACCAATTATTTTGTGGTTTTATAAATGGATCATATCCTCATATTCAACAAGAGTTGGGAAGAATGCTTGTAGCATATTTAGTAGGTCCTTCATACTCTGTGGAAATGCATGTTGTGTGCTAACTTTAAAAAAATCTCCTTTGGCATGAACAAAGTCTAATATCTATGCTACATTATTGATGAGCAAGGTGTGCATGTGGATCCAACCAAGATCTAAGCCATTTTGGATTTCCCAACCCCGAAAAATACTTCATAGCTTATTGGGCCTTGCTAAATTCTACTAAAGATTCATGTTTTGGTTCTCTTATATCACCTAGCCTTTAAATCAAGTAACCAAGGGAGGAGAAAAATAAAATTATTTTTTGGTCTAAGTCACAACATAAGGCATTTGATGATCTGAAACATCACCTTTTCTCTACATCAATACTCATCCTTCCAAACTTGCAATAACCATTTGAGATTGAGATAAATGCCTTTGACTACACCATTGGTGAAGTCCTCACTCAACAAGGACATGCAATGGCCTATCAAAGTGAAACACTCTCTAATATTGTGTGCAGATACCCCACCAATGATAAGGAGATGTACTCCATCGTGTAGTCCTATTGACAATGAAATAATTATATTCTAGGGAAGGAGATGATCATACACATTGATCAAATGGCTCTACAATTTATGGAGACACAAGGGAAGTTACAGAATGAAATTCATATGGAATGGTCCACATACTTGCAATAATTCCATTTGAACATCAAATAAAACAAGAGTGGCACAAATGATGTTGTATATTGCCTCAATCATCCCCTAGTTGTGGCACTAAATATAGTTATTAACTCTTGGGGGAACAATACCTATGGGTGGAAATAATTATGTTGAAAAATGCAACAAAAATTTCTCAATTTGATTTTTCCTTGATTAAATTGAGAAAAATTGAATTTCCACATCAACATACAACTTGGATGCAATTAACTTGTGTGACATGGCTTGTGTCACCTAGTTTACTCAATAAAATTGAGTTGGACGAGTTAGAGTTTAGTTAAGCATGTGTGATTGCTAATTTGTACCAATAAAAGTTAGTTATCTCCAGTTGTTTTCAATTAATCCAATTCCAACTGTTGGAGGAACTAGTGGAAGGTCACTTGTGAAGTTGGACTTCAATCAAACTTAGTGATCATCCAATTAACTGATCAATCATCCCAAAATAGCTAGTGCATGTAGAGAATTCAAGTTACCAATAGAGTGTAACATCAATTGTAGACTATTCTTGAGTGTATAGGTGTTGCATGTAGTAGGATGATCAACCTTGGGAATTTCACAATCCATTTTGGAGAAATTGATTAACAGGGTGAGGCTAGAGTATGCCTTGGAAGGCACCTATAATTTCATCTCATGGAGGTGGTATTAGATGAAAATGGCTTGCTAGAATACATCAACAAAGAGGAAGAGTCCAACTAAGGTAATCACAGACCAACCTTTTGACTTGGTAGCTAGCCCTACCAAGCCAGAGAGGGCTCTCTCCAAATAATCACAGCCAAGAGGGCTAGATTGATTAGGGTTTTAGGCTATATAAATATTAGAGGTTGTTTGATTTGATTTGATTGGGTTATTGCTGGATGAGGGTATTAGGTCAAAGAGGCTAGGTCAGGGCAAATCAGATTTGATTGTAGATATTCAAAGGGGCAAGGTAGGCAAGAGGATTAGCACTTAAAAGGTGATTTGGTGAGATGATTTAAGACTGATGAGGAGTTAGGAAGAGCATAGGAGATGTATTCTTCCTAAACTGAAGAAAAATGGACAAATTATGATAAATTTCCCAAAACAAAGCATGAGCAAACATGTATTCTTCCTATCAACTTGAAAATTATCATATAACAGACATGAAATGGTTTATGAACTTACAAAAATTTCATAAAAATGATAACAGAGAAGAAACAATGCTAAACATTCATACCACGTGCATCCCAAAGAAATAATTGCAACTCATATATTAAAACTGGCCAAATTCTGATACAATAGTGTCTTTGATCAATACTACAACATCCAACTGAGTCTAATCTCTGAAAAAATTGAAGGGAAGATATAGACATAAAAACAACCTTCTCTCATCCTTATGGGTCTAATCCATAAGTTCAGGAAGAGATCCACAAAAATAAGAACTGATACCTAGAGTGTAGGGAGCTCTAAGTGACTGCTCCCTAATTACATTGAAACTAATTTATTTGACTTGATGATAACTTTTACTTGATGAATCTACCCCTAGGTAACTTATCCACATCATTATTACATTTACAACATCAATTACATCAGTAAAAATTTTATTTCCAAGGATGAAAATCAAATCTGGAGAAAAACAGTGAAAAATAGGGGAACTTGTCAAGTGCACCATCTTTCTGTCAAGTGTGCCCTCACAGTGTCAAGTACACCCTCCATCTTGCAGGCTGATTTTGACTGCCTTCCCGGTGTCCAAATTGAGCTCAAGATAGCTCATTGGAAAGCGTGTCCTGTCTAGTTTCCAAATCGTCCTTCAGTTTCCAAAATGGACTTTATTTGACCCTCCAAAAGTTGATTCTCCCAAGACTGGTCTGTGCGCAGTGCCTAGGCCAAAATTGAGGCAGAAACATGATTTTTTGCTTGTTTTTTGCCCTTTTCACCTGCTAGTTTTGAAAACTAAGGTTGGAAACGTGGTTTTCTTAAATGTATTTGTCATTTTTCATCCATCAGTGGTCTCTAGTTTCTCAAAAAGTGCCCCAAAAAAGTGTGTAACACCTAGGGCGCTATGCATTGACCATGCTGCTGATATAAAATTGTCCAAAAACACACAGAAAAGACAAAAATTGCAAAATGAGCCAAAATGCTTCAAAATTGGTGAAGTGGCTGATGTTGGTGTGGCTAGGCATGGAGTGAAGCCTCTGCAAGTATACCAAGTTTCTTCTTCTCTTCTTGGTGAGTTAAGGCTTCAATTTTTGCATTTGCCGCCTTGAGCTTTTCCCTTGCATTTCTTTCTCTTTTGGCATAATGTTTTTCCATTCTCCTTTGAATGTTGTTGTCCTTTTTACATTTCTTCAAAAAATTCTCCAAGTGATCATTGATGGCCTGAAGCCAACCTTCCTTGTCGTCTTTGATCATATCCAAGAATTGATCATCAAGCATAGCTTCATCAACTATCTCTCTTTGTCTTTGCCTTTCAATTTCCAAGGCTCTTTTCAAACCTCTGGTTCTAGGCCTGCCTCTTGGTGCTTTTTCATCTTTCTCTTCAAGAAAACCATGCTTTTCAAGTGTCTCTTCTAACAAAACCTTGGATTTTTCTACCTCCCTTTGAGTTGTGATGTATTTTACCTCATCAATGAATTGCTTGGTCTTCAACTGCTTATTCTCCTGCTCAAGGAAGTTTATGACAAATTTGGCCTTGTCAAGATTAGTTTGGAGTTCTCTAACCTTGGCATCCTTTCATTTGATGACTATACTGATGTTCTCATCATCATCATGCTCACTTAGGTCAACAAGCTCAAAATCTTGTTTAGTCTCATGGAGGTCCTCCTCATGTCTGATTTCTGCCATGGTGTCTTAATGTCAAAACCCTAGGGAGGTATGATCTTGGTGGAATGTGGTTTTTAGGAATAAGGAATGGGAAAAGGAAATTGAGGGAGATGGTGCTAGGGATTTATGAAATGGGGGAGGGGACAGGGAGTAGTTATATGATGGAATTTAGGATGGGGAAATTGTTTATAGGTTGGGGGTTGGGAGCCTAGGTAGTTGTAGCACCTAGGGTTTAGGGTATTGAGATAAAGGGTTTAGGGAAAGGGAATTGTAATGATGGAAGTGTAGGGGAATGAAATTTGGGAATTGAGAGTGCAATGGTGATTTGAGGAAGATACTAGGGTTTGAAATGAGTAAAACACTAAATCTTTAATGAAACCTCAAAACACCATAACAAATGACTGTAGGAGGAAGAAGAATGTTGTATTTATCTGTTACTCACTTGTTAGAGGTTGAAGAAAACATTGTTGGATATTTGGAGGCAATTTGGTGAAGTTTGGAAGCATTTCTGGCTTTCCTGGACAAGTGAGAATCACCACAAGGAAGTGCGCCCTCTCTTTGGCAAGTGTGTAGCACCAGAAGGAAGTACGCCTTGCCAAAATCAAGTGCGTAGCGCCATCTTCCAGCTGAGTTTTGAAGGGGTTCCCAGTGTCCACATTTCTCCCATGACATCTCATTGGAAATATACCTTTCTTTTCTACACAATGGACCTATCAAGCACTAAAAATGATCAAGTATAGATCCTCAAAAATCCGTATTCCCAAGAATGGTAAAAAAGTGCAGAATGGGGGTGAAGAAAAGCAGTGTTCTCTTGCAGGCAACATTTGGAGGCTTTCCACAGCTCCCAATTGAGCTCATGATAGCTCATTGGAAATAAGTTTCTATCTAGTTATCATTTGATTTGTCAAGTAAGTCATTTGGACACTCCCTCTAGGAGAAAAAATGATTTTCCCAAGGTCACTCCAAAAATGTAGAAAACGTCTTGTAGCAACTATATTTTTGAGATTTCTCCACAACCATGACACCCGCGTAAAAAATGAAGAAATTTTTGTTCCTTGGCCTATAATGGAAAATAACCTCGCTCACTTTTGTCAAATTCATCTCTGTTTAGTCAAAAACATAGTTTGAAGAAAACCTGGCCCTATGTGTGGCAAATGATTTTGTCCCTTGGAATGACTTTTTTGAAAAATGATTGAGACATGATGTTTATGAGTTGGAGTGGCTTCATACTTGATGATATGACCTCTCGTATGCCTCCTATGCTCAGATGTCTCTGATTCCATAGCAAACCCTAGCTCAATGGGAAAGGCAATTAAGGTTTAGTAAAATGATGATTTAGGCACCCTTGGGAAGACAACTCCCTTTAGCATTCACTTAACCTTTTGAAACTTTAACCTTTCAATTTACTATTCCCTTGAAAAATTCATCTTTTTATGGTCTTTGATAACTCTTTGAATTTGAATTTTTTGGTGGCTTGGCATCTTTGGAACACTTAGTTAACAACTTGGGATGATGAAATTATTACATTTAAAAGACATACAATTACATAATGAAAATATAAAAACTTACATTTCAACTCAAAATTACATGATGAAATAAGCATTTCCCTTTACAAATAATCTTCACATGGTGAAGAGATTTTATTTAATCACCCTTTACTTACTGGTCTTATGCAAAGGAATGGAGTTTTATCAGAACCTTGGAAACCCTAATGACCTACTGAAACCTTGAAAACCCCTAAAAGACCTAATGAGACCTTGAAGGACTGAATTTCAAGATGACATAATGGCCTCATGAATGATACAAATGGTATGATAAAATTAAATTTATGGATGATGTATACTCAGCAAGGTTGAAATGAACCAGCAAGGGGTAAAATTCTAAAAGGAGAAAAGGAAACCCTAATTCAACCTTCAGTGACCAAATTTTTGCATGATGACCTAGTGGAATGACAAAAATTTCAAAATGGGACCCTAATATGATATGAAAATAGGATTTTTGATCACTGAGGGAAGTATGCAAATACTGACACTAATACTTTGCTCAATGGTAGAAAAATGTAGCAAGGCGAGGAGAATAATCTTGGAGGGAGTACGAGATCACATTATCTCAAATATCCAAGGAAAAGTAACTCCATTCACAATGTGGAAAGCATTGATAGAATTGTTCGAGAATATGTGTGACCATAGGAAAGTGGCACTTAAGGATAAAATTCGGAGTATCAATGTTATGCAAAATTTACAAATGCAGAAAAAAGAAATTTCCCTAGACCTAGTGGACTGGTCTAGAACAACAAATCACAAATAATGTAGGGTTACCCTTATATAAATTGAAGAATGGGAAATCGACTTAATTTGAATTCACCACAAGATTTTATTTCCTCCTAGTTTGTAAGCTCCAATTGTAGCTCCAAATGATATAATTAGAACATTCTTATACAACCAAAATATGCGAAGGATCCACAACATCTACATAACATAATTCAATTACCGTAATCAATGAATTACCAAGGCATTGAAATACATGAATGTAAATGTAACACAACATGTATAGGAAAACATGATTTTATATTCATAGAAATAGGAGAGATTTTACAACCAAGAATAATAGTTTATCTTGTAGAGATCTCCCCATGCAGACTTGTCCTTCCTTATCAAAAATCACACCTCAATTTCACCCCAATGCATAAAGATGATGACTCTCTTAGATTCAAGGCAGAAGCATGAGGGCATCATCAATATCCAAAAGGAAACCCTCACGTTATGGATGACAGTAAATTTATAGGAGAGGGATGGTAGTTTAGGATTTACCATAATGAGATTGAGATCCACATACGATGGGAGGAAGAGCTCAAGCGATAAGAGGTGATGTCTCTAAGGTAGGATTAGATAGGAATCAAGCTTCTTATCCAAGGTAAATGGTTAAAAAAACCCTTGGAAGCTTCTAGAAGAGGAAGCTTCAGAAATATTTTTAATTTTCTTGAATTTATAGAATCAACGCCAGCAAGGAGCAACTAGTGCTAACCAATGCTGGTATAGAAGAGAGAAATTGGCATTGAAGGTAGGTGGCTAAAGGGACAAGGTGCATTGGGGCTAAAAACATGGATTTTGAGCAGTTAATCCCAAAAACTCAGAATTTTTGGAAAGGTCATGCTCAGGGATTTATGTAGGAATAATGGAAACATGTTCATAGATGTTGATTGATCTCGTTTGTAGGCCTATTGACCATATGTGAAAAAAATGGCCTATAACAGATTTCCCCCTAAAGTGTGAAGTTAGAAACAGTAAATGATGATTGAAGTGCTTTACCTTGTGACAAGTTCAGATCAAGAACAACTGGTTGATGTTGGCATTATGTTCTCTGGTATGGCTATATGTTACAGATGTTGTACTTGATGGCAACTCCCATGACAAGGCTCTCAATTTATTGAAAAATAAGAAGGACGCAGGAAATCAGTTCAGAAGGTGCGTACCCACAGGTACACCTTGCAGGGACCATGTCCAGAGTCGCAGGTCAGCCATTCAAGAGGTGCGTCCACCCAGTGCACACATTTCAAGGCAGAGAAAAGCTCACGTGGGGGTTTCTTATGTTTTACACTTGGTATCTAGCCGACGGTATTGTGTTATTATGGTGTCGGCTCGTGGTATTGTTCCATGATTTGAGGAGGAGCTTGCCTATATAAAGCAAAGGAGATCATTTGGTTTGAGCAGGTCTTTGGTTGAATATCTTATGAGGCTAGATCTGGTCTAGATCTAAAAAGGCGAATCTTCTGAAAGACTGAGATCTCTTTGGCGCATGATCAGATCTGTAGATCTGACTGTTTGGGTTACTCTTAAAGTCTTGAAATCATTCATACCCGAAGGTACGCAGGTTCAGTGAAAGGCAAGTGCGCCGGGACGCAGTGCAGTAAGAAGAGACCTGCGTGGGGACGCAGGGCAGAGTAATATTCAGGTGCGTCCGGGACGCAGTGCAGTAAGAAGAGACCTGCGTGGGGACGCAGGGCAGAGTAATATTCAGGTGCGTCCGGGACGCAGTACAGTAACAGGCGCACTGCGTGGGGACACGGAGCATAATAAGGATCAGGTGCGTCTCTGAGCAAAAAGACGCGGCGCGATATTATTTCTGGGTGCGTCCCTGCAGCAACAGGACGCAGTGCAGTTGAAGGAACAGTGCGTGGGCACGCAGCACAGCAGAAGGATCTCTGCGTGTGGACGCAGGGGAGCAGAAGGTTAACTGCGTCTGGTCACAGGCCACAGAAGGGAAAACTGCGTCTCTATCTTAAGATGTTCTGTTGATTGAATTTCTCTGTTGATAAGGTGTTCTGGGTTAGTTTTGTTATTACTGATCTGATAACTGTAGTGGACTGTAACTGTTATGTACTTGATGATCATTTGATGCTTTATGAAAAGAAGTAGAGGGTTGTAGCTCCCTTCCAGGAGAAGACTGGAAAACGAGAGAGAGTTGTAGCTCTCTGCAGGTTGCAGCCTGCGTACTAGTAAAGGACTGCACCAGTACAAAATCATTGTAAAAGGAGTTTCTAATTTGAAAGAAGATAGAGACATATTGCAGCAGGTGGTTTTCACCCACATTGGGTTTCCACCTTACATCTTGTGTTCTTTGGTGTGACTATCTGTTGTCTTTGTTCATGCTCATTATTTTATGGTACTGGCATGCAAAAATAATTCAAAGATCAAATAAGGAAGATTTATTAAATTGCTAGATAATACTGATTCACCCCCCCCTCTCAGTATTATTTCCAACAATTGGTATCAGAGCAGGTCCTTCAGAGAAGCTTGATCGCTTGAAGGTAGATCGTTCATCATGAACTACTACGAGAGAGAAGCATCAATCAGGCCACCGGTTTTTGATGGGACAAACTTCAATTATTGGAAGGTAAGAGTTACTGCATATCTTCAATCTCTTGGTACAGAAGTTTGGGACATTGTTGAAACAGGCTACGCTTTTCCTTCAGCTACTCCTACAGATCCAGATGAGAAAAAGAAGTATGAAACAAATGCAAAAATAGTCAGTACTCTGTTAGGATGTATATCCCAAACGGAATTCATGAAGGTAATGCACTACAAATCCGCAAAAGAGATATGGGACAAAATTGTCACAAGCTATGAAGGAGATGAACAGGTAAAGCGTGCTAAACTTCAAACTCTCAGGATTCAGTATGAGACTCTCAAGATGTATAATGATGAAAGTGTGGCTAACTATTTTCTTCGGGTAGATGAGATTGTTAATTGTATGAAAAATTTGGTTGAAGAAATAAGAGAGGCTATAGTGGTTGAAAAGGTTCTAAGATCATTGTCCCCCAAGTTTGAATCTAAAGTATCTGCTATAGAAGAGAAGGAAAATCTACGAATTCTCACTATGTCTCAGCTACATGGAATTCTAACTGCTTATGAAATGAGAAAGGGAGGTCCATCAGACAGAAGAGAAGCTGCTTTCAAGACATCAGGTAAAGAAGATTATTATGAAGCAATCCACGTCCCAGAAGAAGAGGAAGAAGAATCAAATTTTGTCAGAAAACTTCAAAGAGGTTCTGGAAGATTCAGAGGTAAGTTACCTTTTAAATGCTTTGCTTGTGGAAGAGTAGGTCATTATGCTGCAAAATGTCCTTATAAGGATAAAGGAAAGGAACCTGCTAGATGGAACAAGAAACAAAGTGCAAATAAGAAAAGCTACTACACCCATGAAGATAGTGATGGTCTATCGAACAGTGATGAAGATGAACGAGGTAATGAATATAAGTTGTTAATGGCATTTGAAGATGATGATTATATGGATGCTATAGATGTGGATAACCTTTTTGATGAAATTACTAGACTCAAGAGATGTATAGAAGAAAAGAATGTGATCATTGATACTTTACAATTTCAAATTGATGAAAAGGAAAAACATCTTGAAAAACTAGAAGGAGAAATTGTTGGTCTTAGAAAAGAGATTGAGAAAACAAAAACTATTAATCTTAAGTTTGTCAAAGGATCTGAAACTTTGGATAAGATTATCAATGTGCAGTGGTCTCCTCTAAACAAGACAGGTCTGGGCTACAATGGAGAAACCTCTCAAGCATCCACCTCTAAGAGTTATCTTGATGCAGCAAGAAGAAATGAGCAAAAGAACAATGAAGATCATCAGGTAAAGCAGGGACGAATTACAAACAGAAACTATCAGGGGCAATCCATCTTAAGGGTGAACCAGCCACAGGTAAAATCTTCTCAATTTGGTTCAAGAATAGATGAAAATAGAAATTACAATCAGTTGGCTGGTAGATTCGATAACCGCAGAAGTTTCTTCAATGGACAATGCTTTTCTTGTCATAACTTTGGTCACAAAGCAGCTCAATGTGTTGCATATAAAACAATCATGACTAGGGAAGCTCAAAAACAAAGAAGTATGACAGGGATTACAAAAAGGACCTATAACAACTTTTCGGTTCTTGAAAATGAAGTTGAATGTTCTATTTGCAATAATTTTGGGCATGAAGACTCTGAATGCAGGAGCAGGTTTCAGCAGAAAAAGGAACAAGCCTCAAGCACCAAAACATGGAGAATAAAGGAACCTCAAACAGAAAGATGCGGGATAGCTTTTTATGCAGAGGGACAGGAAAATCTATGGTACATTGACAGTGGATGTTCGAAGCATATGACAGGTGATAAAGAAAAACTTGAATCTTATTCTGCTCTAGAAAAGGGAAAGAAAGTCTTTTTTGGAAATGATACTCCTGCAACTATAAAAGGAAAAGGCATTGCTCAGTTAAAAGAAAAGGTCAAGGCTGGAAATGTTTTGTATGTAGATGGATTGAAGCATAATCTTCTAAGTGTCAGCCAGATGTGTGATCAAAGAACCGAGGTTATATTCAGATCGAATGGATGTCTTGTTCGTGATCTTGATACAGGTAAAACAGTGCTCAAAGGCAAAAGAACTCCAAATAATCTGTACATATTTGAAGAAGGACAACAACAATGCTATCTGAGCAAGGATGAAGAGCACTGGTTATGGCATCGAAGGTTGGGACATCTAAGCTTCTCACAAATAAGGAAAGCGTGCAAATATCAGGTAGTTCGCGATCTTCCAGATATCAAAATTCCTGACAACACCATATGCAAATCATGTCAGTTTGGAAAACAAACCAGAACTAACTTTCCAGAGAAAGAAGGATCAGCTAGCATGCCTCTTGAGCTAGTACATACAGATACATGCGGTCCCTTCAGGAAAATAACACCTCGAGGAGAAGAATACTTGATATTATTCATTGACGATTTCTCCAGGTTTGTCTGGTTAGGACTTATGAAGCACAAAGATGAAGCATTCGAAAAATTCAAATCCTTCAAAGCCTTGGTGGAAAATGAATCAGGTCACAAAATTAAGTGCCTCAGATCCGACAGAGGTGGGGAATTTACGTCAAATGAATTTTTCGATTTCTGTGAAGAACATGGGATAATAATAGAATTCTCTACAGCAAGAACTCCCCAGCAAAATGGAGTTGTGGAAAGAATGAACAGAACAATCCAACAAATGGCTCGTGCTATGCTTGATGAATCAAGAACTCCCGCTACTTTCTGGGGTGAAGCTGCACATGCTGTGGTTGTTATTCTCAACAAAACGAATGTCCGGGTGAACAACACTCAAACTCCTCATGAGCTTTGGAATGGTAGGACTCCTTCGGTAAAGCACTTCAAAATCTTTGGGAGCAAATGCTATATCAAGAATACTGATGAGCAGCTTGGCAAACTTGAACCTAGAGCAGATGAAGGCATTCTTCTTGGTTATTCTCCATATAGCAAAGCATACAAATGCTACAATAAAAGACTTGGCAGAATTGTTGACAGCATTGATGTAGTGGTTGATGAGAAGGGATACATTCCTAGGCAAGTACATCGTGAAGACATCGAAGAAGATGAAGGCTACCCTCAAAGACAGAATGATGAAGAAGAAGAATCTCAAGAAGAACCTCAAGAAGAACCAGAGGAGCAAACAAGAATAGAAGAAAAGACTCCATCCAGATATGTTCAGAAGAACCATCCAGAATCTCAGATTATGGGACAGAAAGAAGCAGGTGTACAAACTCGAAGAACAATTGCAGAAGCTTCAAGCTACTTAGCATTACTCTCCTCAACTGAACCACAAAATGTGAAAGAGGCATGCAAAGATGAATGTTGGGTGAAAGCAATGGATGAAGAACTTGAGCAGATCGAAAAGAACAACACTTGGGAGCTGGTTCCTAGACCAAAAGATAAGAATGTTATCGGGACAAAATGGGTCTTCAAAAACAAATTGAATGAAAATGGAGAAGTAATTAGAAATAAAGCCAGACTTGTTTGTAAAGGGTATGCGCAGCAAGAAGGAATAGACTTTCAAGAAACCTTTGCTCCTGTTGCAAGACTTGAGGCCATCTGAATGTTTCTTGCTCTCTCAAGTTTTCAAAACTTCAAAGTATTTCAAATGGACGTGAAATCAGCCTTTCTGAATGGAGACTTGGAAGAAGAAGTATACATTGAACAACCAGATGGGTTCATTCTTGGAAATGATCCAAACCTTGTATGCAGATTGAAAAAGGCCCTCTATGGTCTCAAACAAGCTCCAAGGGCTTGGTACTACCGCTTGGACAAATATCTTCATCAACAAGGTTTTTCAAAAGGTTCAGCAGATAGCAATCTTTATATAAAAGTTGAAAATGACAAATTGCTAATACTTGTTGTGTATGTAGATGACATTATTTTTGGCAGCAATGAAGAAGCTATGAGTCAAAGCTTTGCCTCGGTCATGCAGAAAGAATTTGAAATGTCCTTGCTAGGAGAACTGACATATTTCCTTGGTTTGCAAATCCAACAAAAGGAAGGAGGAATCTTTTTATCTCAAACCAAGTATCTCAAACAGATTTTGAAGAAATATGGCATGGAAGATGCAAAACCAGTATGTACACCCATGGTCACAGGATGTAGTCTCAGTACAAATGATGAATCTGCAGCAGTACATCAACCAACCTACAGATCTATGATTGGAAGTTTACTTTATTTGACAGGTACCCGACCGGACATCATGCATGCAGTTGGAATAGTTGGAAGATTTCAGGCAAATCCGAAGGAGACTCATCTTCAGGCAGTGAAGAGAATTTTCAAATATCTTCAAGGTACTCAAAATTATGGCTTATGGTATCCTAGAGATACAGATCTTACTCTTCATGCTTATACAGATGCAGATTGGGCCGGAAGTGTGGATGACAGGAAAAGCACAAGTGGTGGTGCGTTCTTTATGGGTTCTAGACTGGTATCTTGGTTCAGCAAGAAACAGAGTTCAATTGCCTTGTCTACAGCTGAAGTGGAATATGTTGCTGCTGCATCTTGTTGCACCCAACTCCTTTGGATGATGCAGACTTTGCAGGATTTTCAAATCACTTGTACACCACCTATCCCCATCTTATGTGATAACACAAGTGCAATCAGCATCTCAAAGAATCCAGTTATGCATTCAAAAACCAAGCACATATCAATCAAGTATCATTTTCTCTGGGAACAAGTGCTTGAACAGAAGGTCAAGTTGGAGTATGTTCCTTCTAAGGAACAAGTTGCTGATATTCTCACCAAACCATTGCCCAGGGACACTTTTGAATACCTCAGGAAAAAGCTGGGGGTTGTTGATGCATCATCTTATTGTTGAATCTTTTCTGATTGATGGTACAGGTTCAGGGGGAGCATATAATGCATTGTTGGCATTATGAAGGATGGTCAGAAGGAGATCTTGGAAATAGCTGCAATATGTCTCTATCTCTTTCATGGTGGATTATGGTTCTTTGTTACAGATCTGGTTCTTTTTCAGGGGGAGCATGATCTTAGGGGGAGCATACCCCTTTGCCCTTGATGTCAAAGGGGGAGAATGAAGCTGAAGATTGTAAGGTTGCCATCAAGTCCAAAGGGGGAGATTGTTGGCATTATGTTCTCTGGTATGGCTATATGTTACAGATGTTGTACTTGATGGCAACTCCCATGACAAGGCTCTCAATTTATTGAAAAATAAGAAGGACGCAGGAAATCAGTTCAGAAGGTGCGTACCCGCAGGTACACCTTGCAGGGACCGCGTCCAGAGTCGCAGGCCAGCCATTCAGGAGGTGCGTCCACCCAGTGCACACATTTCAAGGCAGAGAAAAGCTCACGTGGGGGTTTCTTGTGTTTTACTCTTGGTATCTAGCCGACGGTATTGTGTTATTATGGTGTCGGCTCGTGGTATTGTTCCATGATTTGAGGAGGAGCTTGCCTATATAAAGCAAAGGAGATCATTTGGTTTGAGCATGTCTTTGGTTGAATATCTTATGAGGCTAGATCTGGTCTAGATCTAAAAAGGCGAATCTTCTGAAAGACTGAGATCTCTTTGGCGCATGATCAGATCTGTAGATCTGACTGTTTGGGTTACTCTTAAAGTCTTGAAATCATTCATACCCGAAGGTACGCAGGTTCAGTGAAAGGCAAGTGCGCCGGGACGCAGTGTAGTAAGAAGAGACCTGCGTGGGGACGCAGGGCAGAGTAAGATTCAGGTGCGTCCAGGACGCAGTATAGTAACAGGCGCACTGCGTGGGGACGCGGAGCATAATAAGGATCAGGTGCGTCTCTGAGCAAAAAGACGCGGCGCGATATTATTTCTGGGTGCGTCCCTGCAGCAACAGGACGTAGTGCAGTTGAAGGAACAGTGCGTGGGCACGCAGCGCAACAGAAGGATCTCTGCGTGTGGACGTAGGGGAGCAGAAGGTTAACTGCGTCTGGTCGCAGGCCACAGAAGGGAAAACTACGTCTCTGTCTTAAGATGTTCTGTTGATTGAATTTCTCTGTTGATAAGGTGTTCTGGGTTAGTTTTGTTATTACTGATCTGATAATTGTAGTGGACTGTAACTGTTATGTACTTGATGATCATTTGATGCTTTATGAAAAGAAGTAGAGGGTTGTAGCTCCCTTCCAGGAGAATACTGGAAAACGAGAGAGAGTTGTAGCTCTCTGCAGGTTGCAGCCTGCGTACTGGTAAAGGACTGCACCAGTACAAAATCATTGTAAAAGGAGTTTCTAATTTGAAAGAAGATAGAGACATATTGCAGCAGGTGGTTTTCACCCACATTGGGTTTCCACCTTACATCTTGTGTTCTTTGGTGTGACTATCTGTTGTCTTTGTTCATGCTCATTATTTTATGGTACTGACATGCAAAAATAATTCAAAGATCAAATAAGGAAGATTTATTAAATTGCTAGATAATACTGATTCACCCCCCCCTCTCAGTATTATTTCCAACAGTTGAGACCATGATCTATTACAATACATTTTCATCATGATATATTTGCTGAGGGAGACATACCCATGATCAACACATAAGCTAACATTACATGTACAATCATCAAGAAGTTTATCCGGACCCATGCTTGAATGATTGTCTTTATGATCATATCCATCATTCTATCTTATATTAATCCTAAAAGCACAACCTTTATGGATGAAACTATATCTAGGGTCTTCTATCTTGCTCACTCGATCGTCCAATGTACAAGTCTAACCATGAAAATAAATGTGTTTGAGTCAAACATGGTAGAAACCATCTGATTACCAGCCAATGATGTAATCTAGTAACAGATGTGAGAGAAACCACCAATGATGTTAATGGTTCTCAATGTACTGAAGTACAATCCGTATGGTGTGAATGAATGAGATGAAGTCAAACACCACAGAAAGTCTTCCAGTTGAAGGTCAATGATGATGACCTGTCATTGAGATCAAGGAAACTTTCCATTGATGTATGCAAGCCCTGAGGTACCAAAGGGAATTTATAAGTCAACTTCCTAGATAATGAGTTGATGTCAAGAGGAAGTGACTTGTCACAGGAGGTCCTTCATGTATCCTCTGTCAACAACACAAAATGGGTATATAGATTTGATACAAAATGATGTTTATGTGGAATTGGTTCAAGAACGAAAAACGTGAAATGAAGACTTAAGAGTATCATAATAGATATCAACTGAACGACTTCTCTTGAACATATCAGTGACACTAAGTAGAGTTAGAAGCATTGACCCAACACCAAATGTAGAGGCTTTAGTATGGTGTGATGAACCAGAAAAACAAGCATATTCCCAACCCAACAACAATGAAGTGGAATAGTGTCATGTTCAAGAGTGACTTGCTGCCATTAATAGTTAGAATACCATGTTTTCCCAATTTTCCTAACCATATCTAGTGAGTACCTCTTTATTTTTTTTTCAAGATTGAGGAGGATAACATATGCTTGATTTGTAAGTTAATCCTTTAGATGAATCCCTCTGAGTATTTTTAAAGAACCCTGAGAAGGAGTGGTTCGGTCCCGTCATGTTTTATGAGTCCATCGTTGTTTGATGCTTTTATGATTCTAGCGAAAGTCTAGATTGACTCCTTTTTCATGTTTAGAGAGTTTGAAAAGGAGGCAAAAAAAAAAATCCAAAGGTTCCTTTGGGTAAAATAGTCTCTTGAGTCCGAAAAGGAAGAAAATGATACTCAGGAGAACCTCTTAGCCATGTTCGACTAAGCTATTGTTTTTTTGTAAATAGTCTATCCCAGTCCGAAAAAGGGTTAAACTTATACTGTGTAGACATATTTTCATTTACTTTAAATAGTTCAAAAGGGCAAATGCTCTACAATATTTTCATGTTTAGGGAGTTTGAAAAGAGCTAAAAGAGGACTCCTTGAGGAACGAGTGGTATAAAGGGTAGCAATTGGTTCTGATCATCATGGAAGTGATCAAAATGTGTGAAGGTCAAGAGGCTAGCTAATAGACCACTCATCGCAGTTGTTCCTCAAGAAAGGGTAAAACAACCAAGTGAATAGTGTATAATTGGCCAAGAATATGGTGACAATGAAATGACAAAACTAAGGCTCATCTAGTAGAAACATGCTGATGAAAAAGAAAATCACAAGAGGTATGATGAAAATAGCTTCATTTTTACACAATATTGAAACATGGGAAACTATGCTTGAGAATACTTGAATATGGTTTCATTTTTTCACAAGCTTGAAACATGAGAAAAAATATGCTTTAGGGTGGTTTCATTTTTACACAAGCTTGAAATAGAGAAAACTATGCTTGAAATAAGTTTTCATGCCCCCAGCATAATGACTCAATTCTAGGCACATACCCCCCAAGATTCATTTCATTCACCAAAGTAGACTATTGGTTACTAACATGTCGATGAAATTAAGGTTCATTTATGAGAGCAAGTGAAAGAATCGACTGGGAATTTATGAGATATAATAAAAGACTCCAATTTGAAGGGGATCTATTTAATTTTTTAATGATCTTGACACCAGAAAAGGAACTTTGCCCAAGGCACCTTGTTTCACTTTTTAATGAGCTTGACACAAGAAAAGGATCAGAGTTGTTCTTCCATTGGAAGAAAATTGCTCTGGAAAGGATACATATCAAGGGATCTAAAAGAAATATCAGGCTCTAATGCCCCCAGTAAATGACTCACCATACCTCCTACTAGATCTAGGCCAAAAGAAGTTGAGTAAACAATGAGAGGCTCTTCTTCAATAGTAGGTAAGGGCATGGGATATGTCGCCACATAATTAATCTATGGTGGGGAGATACCACTTGCATATAAGGACCATTTAGGGAAGTTGGTTGATTGGGAGTCAAATTAGGACTAACAAATGAAAGTTGGTCAATGGTCACAATTCTTCATTCATGCGGGAAACACATCACATGAAAGAGTGAAGAGACAAAATCTCCCATGTTGTAAACATGGTCATGCCCAAGCAGTAAATTAAAATCCAAAGGGCCTTGGACTACCATCACATTGATATAGATAGTATTTCCTCCCAAAGTAATAGGAAATTGAGGAAGGATCCCTAACGATTGATTGGTTCCTTTGTTAAAATCCAACAGATTCTAGGTAATAGGCACAAGTTGTGGAGCACCGAAATCTTGCCAAGTTGTTGAGTAAAAAAATACTAATATATATGCATTCGTTTATGATTGTGCAAGGTACGGGCATATTATAAGCATGTACTATGATTTGGAAGTTCATGTAAGAAGGAAGATGATATCCTACTAGTCCAATCCAATCAAAGGAAGTGACCATACTACTTTGAGGGGGTGTTGTGGGAATGGGAGAACTACCCCCTTGTGCTATGGGAATAGGATAACTACTCCCTTTTGCTATGGAAAAGGGAGGATTTCCCCCCTATGCCACGAGAATGACAAGATTTCCTCCCAGTTCATTGGAATATGAAGAAACAAGAAGAAGCTAAGTGGTATGAGACTCACTTTCTATGGGAAAAGTACGATCAAATGAAGGTGGAATCAAGTCAACCATTTTCTCAACTGATGGTTGGTCAGGAACAGACTCATGTGATTCACGTTCAGAGGGAGTGGGATTGACTGGAGATGGATCCTAATCAATCACTTTATCAATTAGTGGAGGATTAGGGGAAAGCTTCTGGTAACTAGCTGGAGGACGAGGTTGAGAAGCCTTAAGGTTTTCCAACACTTTTGAGGCTTCATCCATATAAGGAAAAATGTGAATAGGATTATTCCCTTCACATAACCTATATGGAAACTTAACTTTACCATTTTTCTCATGAACCTTATGATCAATAGTTAAAGGTTTGTCATCAACATGATTTCTAGAAGTTGATGGCAAAGGCCAATCTGATCCAATGGACCACACTTCTAACACCTATGCAATACTAGGACAATCTCTAAGAAGGTGATCACCCTTACATAACTTGCAAGGAAATTTAGATTTGTGGGGCTGATTGGAAAGTTCCTCGATACTAGTTTCATTGGTAGAAATGATTGTTTAGTTTCCCCCTGCTTATTTTCCTTCTTCTTATTCATCCATTTCTTCCTCTTCTTAGCTTCCTGATTACTAGAATCAAGACTTTCACCAGGAGAGGAGGAAGAAATAGATGAAGAAATAATAGGTAAATAAGGAAAAGGGTAAACTTTAGGATCAACTGGAGGTTGATGTTGTTTAGATGGAGGTCTACTTGGTTGAGGAGCAGTTTGGACATTCGGAACCATAGGGGTTGAAAACAACCAAACTGGGAAATCAATGGTAAATCTAGGAAGAAACAACGTTACATATAAGGAGCACCAATATTTCCAAAATAAGGAAAAGGACTAGGATTCCTGTCAATGGGGTTTCCTTGACTAGTAGGATCAAGAATTGTTGCCATTAGTCTCAACCTAATATCCACTAAGGAGTCGTTCCATGGGGAGGATGTTATTCTGCGGTCAATTAATTGATTTTAGAAATTAAATACACAAAATAAAACAAAGGGGTAACTAGGAAAAATGGATTACCAAGCAACTATGGATTGCAATATACCACCTTTGAGAAACAAGGATTTACGTATGGGCATGCAATATACCTAAATGTTGTGTTCGATGTGTCACAATATACATGGTGCTTGACTCGGTTATCTATGGTGGGATAGAAACTTAGTGGGGACATCCAAAATATACTTGATAGTACATGGAAGTGCAATCTGTGTTAGTGTTGTCTAATGCGTAATCGTACGCTGAGAACATTCCCATATACTTTTCATGCATGGAGCGCCATCTGATATGCCCTAATGTAAGTGGAGAATGGCCTGATACACTTACGTAGGTGGAAAAAGATTTCACCCTCAAAATGCAACGCTGGCAAAAAATGACAACTCCTATGTTTATACACGCTAGAACACATCTCTAGCCTACACCTCTATGTGTGTCATTAAGTTTCAAATGCTCCTTAGATTAATTGAGTGATCTTTAGAGTTTATCTTGAATTATGTTTCAATTTCAAGGCTCAAAACTAAATGTCACCTAAACACACCTATGATGCAACTAATATGATAAAAATAAGTATTTTCATTTTCCTTTTAACAATGAAAGGCATAATGAAAAAGGGGAAGAAGAAATAAATCATCAATGCAACAAACAAGTGATGCAACAATCAATTTCCTCAACTTTACTATTCCAATCAAAATCAAAGCCCTATATTCAATGAAGATAATTGGTTTGATTTTATTTTAATGTTTAAAATGCAAAGAAACATATGAATGCAACTTGATTGCTAACGAAAAGAAACCACACACACTTTAAATATAATGTAAAAGTTACTTTTCAAATTCAATAATCAATCTATGCATACAAACCCAAATCGACAAGAAGAAAGAAAGAACGAAACAAAATCTTATCAAAATGGTGATGACACTCAGAGGTGATTAACACTAATGCACAATTTAGTCCCCCAAACGATTAAGGGGGAATTTTTTTGCAAAAAAAAAAAAAAAAAAACACACACAATTTCACACAAGGGATTGGCTTCTCAAAGATATACAAAAACTCAGAGACTCAAGGAAAACAACATACCAAATCAAATCAAAGAGAAAGGCAAGAAATGCAATTTTTTTGCATTCTATTGCATTAGCACAGGTGCAGAGTAGGAGACAATGCGCTGCGGTGTAGGTGCAGAACAGGATAATATGCACTACAGTGTAGATACACTAGATCAACACAGATACAAAATATGAGACATTATGATGTAGCGAAGGTACAAAGAAGGGTAAGGTGTGCTGGGCTACTCTGTCTTAGAAAATAGAGATGTGTTGGGGTTGTTTCAGTCAAAGCACGACACAAGAAACCCAACCAAGCTCAAACATATATTTTCTTAAGATCAATCAATGTCTGAGTGAGCCAATTAAGGTCAATTTAAGGATTGAAAAGGTGCTAAGGTCAAGGAAATCACTAAGGGAAGAATCGTTCCCTAGTGGATTCACCAATTTGTTGATCGTTGATGAAAATAAATCTATTATAGGCCATTTTGTTGCATATGGTCAATACGTCTCCAAACCGGATCAATCAACACCCGTGAACATGTTGGCATCATCCCTACACAAATCCCTAAGCATGAAATTTCCAAAAAGTACGATTTTTTGGGATTAACTGCTTAAAATCAATATTTTTAGCCCCAACACTAGTTGCTCCCTTCTGCACTAGCGTTGGTCAACACTAGTTGCTCCTTGTTGGGGGTGTGCTGATTCTAGAAATATGGGAAAATGAAAAGTGTTTCAGGCAAAAGTAATTTCCCTTAGAGAAATTGAAGAAAGTAAATTTTCACCAATTTGTTGATTGCGAACAAAATTAATTTTCCTTGACCTAGTGGACTGGTCTAGAAAAACAAAATACAAAGAATATAGAATTTTCCTTGGAGAAATTAGAGAATGGGAAAGAGGCCTACCTCGAATCTATAGAAAGCTTCTCATTCCTGCTCGCTTGTAAGATCCAATTATATCTCCAAGTGCTATAATTAGAACCTACACACACCACTGAAACAAGCAAAGGATCTTCAATAACCAAGTAGCATAATCTAACATGTTTATTCAATGAATCAACAAGGCATTGAAATGCATCAGTGCAAACATAACACAACACATATAGGAAAACAAGATACTCTTTGTATTAATAGAAATAGGAAAGAGTTTACAACCAAGAATAGTGGTTTATCTTGTAGAGATCTCCCCAAGTTGACTTGTCCTTCCTTGTCACAAAGCACACCTCAATGTAACCCTAATGCATTAAGATGATGACTCTCTTAGATTCAAGGAAACAACATGAAGGCATGATCAATCTCGAAAAGCCAACCCTCATGTTATGGATGGCAGCAAATCTATAGGAGGGGGATGGTAGTTTAGGATTTACCATAATGAGCTTGAGATCCACATATGACAGGAGGATGAGCTCAAGGGATCAGAGGTGAAGTCTCCAAGGTAGGATAAGATAGGACTCAAGCTTCTTATCCAAGGAAAATGGTTAAAACAACCCTTGAAAGCTTTTGGAAGAGGAAGCTTCAGAAATATTTTTAATTTTCCCGAATTTCTAGAATTAGTGCACCCCTAACAAGCAACAACTAGTGCTAACGAGTGCTAGTGTAGAAGGGAGAAACCAATGTTGAACGTAGGTGGCTAAAGTGGCATGGTGCTTTGGGGCTAAAAACAATGATTTTGAGTAGTTAATCCTAGAAACTCAAACTTTTTGGAAAGGTCGTGCTTATGGCTTTATGTAGGGATGATGACAACATGTTCACAAATGTTTATTGATCTAGTTTACAAGCCTATTGACCAGATGTGACAAAATGGCCTATAACAATCAAGATGCAGAAGAATGACACTATTCCGGAGTATCTGAGCAGGTTCACACTATGTCATGATGAACTTGGTGGGGTTAGTGTTAATTTTGCAGAAGAGTACTTGGTAAGCATAGCCCTTTTAGGCCTTCCCAAGAGTTGGCATAACTACCAAGATTTGGCAAACGAGAGGGAGAAAATACCAAATTGGGAATGATTATGGTCTGATTTGGTACAGGAGGAAATAAGGTGGAATACCAAAGATGGGACTTCATCCAAGGGTGAGGATGAAGAAAAATTTGCATTGGTTGGAAAGGGAAAGAAGGGAAAAGGGAATAAATATCAATCCAAACTAGAGTCCAACCAAGGGGGCAAGAAGAAAGATTTTTCCAAAATTAAATGCTTCCATTTTCAGGAATTCGAGCACTGTGCCATGAAGTGTAAACACAAAAATGCAAGCAATAAGGACTCAATAGGAGAAAACCACTCAAGCAAGAGAAGACAACCACTCAATCATAACCATCCAAAGAAGGAAGAAAAAGAGCCAGGGAAGTTGAGAGAGTTCCATAGGATGCGAGAGAGACTGTGGGCACTCCTTCAAATTTGCACAGGAATAGAAAGTCACCTGATCAGTACATTGGCTACATGGATCTAATGACAAAGCTTGTAGAGACTAAGCCATCCGCTTTTGAGAAAGCAGTAGAGAAACATATATGGGCAGGGAAAACTTTAAGGATGGAAATTTATCTTAAATTTTATAAACCTTGGTGAATCTCACTAGTCCATAATATGCAATTTGTAAAATGTTTGATGATACTTTTGTAAAAATATTCAAATGTATAATAGTTTTATACAGTCTCTATATAAAAATTTGGCGATTTTTAAGGTAAAATATTTTATACTGTAAAATTTAAGCAAATCATTTTTATAAAAAATGGAAATTAGAGAATCTTTTTTTTGGAAAAATAATGGGAAATTAGCCCACTTTCGAATATTATCCCCTAAAATTTCCCATGTATATGGGTTCATGTAATGGTGGAGGAATACAAATGCATTGTAAAGAAAAATGTTTGGGAAGTGGTCCCAAGACCAACAGATAAATCAGTAGTGGGTTCGAGATGGATCTTCAAGGTGAAGCAGAAAGCATACAAAATCATAGAGAAGTATAAGGCCAGATTTGTGGCCAAGGGCTACTCTCAAGTTGAGGGAATTGACTATGAGGATACCTTTTCTCTTGTAGCAAGGTACTAATCCATTAGATCAATTCTTGCTCTGGCTGCATATATAGGGTGGAAGATCAACTAGATGGATGTAAAAATAACATTTCTCAATGGGGTTATTGAGTAGGATGTGTACATCAACAAACCATAAGGTTTTGATACATTTGATCAAGAGTCTCATGTGTGAAAATTCAAGCGAGCATTGTACAATCTCAAAAAAAAACCCATGCTTGGTACATCAGGTTCGGTAACTATCTCACAGGTTTGGGCTTCACCAAAATTGAAGAGGATGAAAAACTCTATCACATCTTGGTGGAATTTAAATTGATTATTATTGTCTTATATTTTGATGAACAATTGATAAGATATTACAAGGAGTCCTTGTAGGATAATTTGAAATGAAGGACATGGGTCTTATGCACTACTTCTTTAGGTTGGAGTATGGAAAGGCGATGGGGAATTGTTTGTCTCCCATAGAAAGTATGCAAATGAGATACTACATAACTTATGCATGGAGAGTTTCAAACCCATGTAGACACCTCTAGTGATCAATTGGAGGAAGGAGGATGCCACTTCAGGTGAAGAAGTGGATGCTACCATTTATTGGCATCTAGTGGGTTCACTCATGTATCTTGTGAGCACACGAATAGATCTGTGTTATGTAGTCAACCAATTGAGGCAAGCTATGGTTAGGCCAACCAAATTATTTTGGAAGGAAGCTAAGAATGTTTTACAGCACCTCAGAGGCACTCCCCAATTTGGAATATGGTACCGACAGACAAGGGGAGTGAATTCGTATGGCTTCATAGATGCATATTAGGTGGGGATTCCATTAGACTGAAAAAGTACATCAAGTGGAATTTTTAGTGTTGGGTCCATAGTTGTTTCCTGGTACAACAAGAAGCAAATATTTGTTGCACTCAGCTCGGTAGAAGTAGAATACATGGCTGCAAGTCAAGAAACATGTGAGGCAATTTGGATGAGAAAGATACTTGTTGTATTGTTTGGTTAGGTGATGGATCCAACTATGATCTACTATGATAATCACAATTGCATCAAGTTCTCTGAGAATATTTTTTTTCATGATCGATCCAAGCATATATATATCGGTTATCACCGTATACGGGACCATGTTTAGAGGCGAATAATGTTTCTTCAGTACATTCTGATAGAGGAACAAGATGTTGTGATTTTGACAAAGGCCTTGTCAAGAAGGAAGTTTGAGTTATACAAGTGCAGGATAGGGGTGGTTGATAATCACTTTCTCGCTGACAAGGAGTGTTGAAAAATGCAGCAACAGACAACTTGGATGCAGTTCACTTGTGTGACATGTCTTGTGTCACCCATTTTACTTAGTAAATTTGATTTGGAGGAGTTAGAGTTCAGTTAATCATGTGCGATCACTAATTTGTAGAAATAAAAGTCAGTTATCTCAAGTTGTTTTCAGTTAAACTAGTTCCAACTATTGGAGGAACTAGTCGAAGGTCAATTTTGTAGTGGGACTTCAGTAAAACTCAGTGATCATCTAGTTAATTAATCAATCAACCCAAAATAGCTAGTGCATGCAAAGAATTCGAGTTACCCAATTGAGGTGGAGATTCCAAGGTAGTGTAACATCAATTGTAGACTAGTCTTGAGTATACATGTGTTGCATGCAGTTAGATGATAAAACTTGGGAATTACACAATCCATTTTGTAGAAATTCTTAAATAATAGAGGCCTAATTTTTCAAGGAATTTCGAAAGGAAATAGGGGATCAAGCAGAGGTAGAATTGACTAAGTCTAGGTCAGAGCTTCTTAGTGAGTAGAGAGATAGGTTATGCACTTGCAAATTGTGCTCGGTTGAGAACAAAAAATGTAATACATCTTTATTCATCAGATTAATGCAAGCAAAGATTGGGGTTTTTAGCCAATTGCTTTTCCCAAGAAAAAAATTTGTTTTCATGTGTGTTATTTCTTATTACAAGTCTAAACTTTTTGTTTTATATTGTGAACTAACTTCTATAGAGAAGTAGAATAGGTTTGTGTCATGTGATTTTGATCAAAACTTCATTAGAAATTGCAAATCTACACAATAATTTCTACAAATTATACAACAATGATTCAGAATTCACTACCACATACTACATGTTGATGGCATGCAATAAATTTCCAGACTTCCATCTCTAGGATACACTATTATGCTACCTGGGCCACCTTTTTGTTCCTTCAAGTGATTGTGCCAAGTTGATTTGGGAGGCACATTATATTTGGGTAGTAGGGCACTTTGGTGTGGAGAAGATAGTAGTAGTAATTCAAAAATATTCCTACTAACCAAAGCTTTGACAAGATGTACATCAGTATATCAAATCATGCAACACTTGTGCCATTGCTAATCCAACCATAAAAAAGAGGGTTGTACACTCCTCTACCTACCTCAAACAAGCCTTAGGATTCAATCTCCATTAGTTACATGTCATGTTTTCCATCCAACAAGCGTGGAAATAATTGTGTGTTTGCGACGGTCAACTGTCTCTTGAAGATGGCCATTATAACACCTTGTAATAAGAGTATCACAATTGAAGTCACTGCTAAAATATTCCTTGATTATGTTTGAGTTTATTTCAGGCTACCTCAAATCATTATTTTAGATAGGGATAAAAATTTCCTTAGTACCTTTTGGTCTAGCCTACGATGTCTCATTTTAACATGTTGACGAAATCAACTGCTATCTTTCATCCCAAATCAAATGGAAAGATATAAGTGTTTAATAATATGATTTTGCATATCTTGCACATGTGCAACTCCAAGTAGCTATGTACATGGGATGAAAAAGTTCCATATGCTTAACATAGCTATAACATAACCCTCCATAACACTATTGGCCATAGTCATTTTCAGGTGCGCTTGGGGTTCCGTCCGTTGGCCCCAATTGATGTAGTTATTCCCATTGCATATTCACAAAATAAGTATTCTCATGATCATATTGAGGTAGATAGGGCAGAAAAGTTTCTTGAGTAGATCCAACACCTCCAACAACAGGTCCAAGTATCCTGCAGAAATCTGATTCCAAGTACAAGCATTGACAGGACCAACACAAGGTTCCACATAAATTTTAGGTTGATGATAAGGTGAGGTTACACTTACAAAAGGATCACCTCACGGGCCTAATAGGAAGCTTATACCACTCCAATATGGACCATACATAATCACAAAGGTGGTGAGTGACAATGATTTTGATTTGATAATTCCCCCATTCCTTGGCTTGTACCCAGTGTTCAATGTGGAATTTCTTTGACCATATTATCCACCTCCATTGGACACCTCAGAGGTAGCTGAGAAATTGGATTCCACAAAGATAAATGTTGAATGCATTGAATGTGCTACAATGGATTAGATAATTGACATCAAGACAAAGGGCTCCCACTAGCAACACATCCAACACTATTGGGTCATGAAATTCAGACAACTTCTTCACTAAGGCAAGTGGCTCACCAGGAGCCAAATTCAACGGAAGTTTCCCGATTTATGGGGTAAGTCAATGCAATGGAGAAAATTTGTTCTTAATGGGGGAGGATTGATCCTGGTGGATATCATTGGCCATCCACCTACTTCATTGTCTCAAATCATAGTTCTCCATCTTCACAATTTTTGTACAATTTTTTAGGACCTAAACTTTCAGGGCCATTTGGAGGCCATAAATGTTTTTTCTTTTGGCATGGCCAAGGATTGAGGTTGTAGCAATATTTAGAGCTAGTGTCCATCCAAAATGTATAATTCTCAGTTATACATTATCATTTTTCTACAGATCATGCCAAACAAATATTGTATACAAAAGTTATGGCCCCGTGAAGTTGATGTACCAACTAACCCTAGTGGGGCCCACGTGCCTTTTGGTGTTTCATCTGCTAGGGTTATGTTTTTATATGTTTGGGGTTTCCTCATTGAATATAATGTTAAAAATTTCCTTTCAGCCTCATTGTAATTTACTCATGTGAAGGCACATAGCCATCACTTCTCTTCTTAGAGATAAGCTAACACCATTCGAGCTAGTTTGTTTCATTATACATTTTTATAGGTTCAACACCTTCCATTTATTAATAGAAGTCAAGTTTCACTGTATCTCTATGTTTTGGATATAAATATGTATTTTCATTTCATTCCCTTTATAAATATGGATAAGTATAGCTTTGATTTGGTCTTCCAGGTGTCTTATTCCTTGAATTGAACTTGATGATACCTTTATTTTAAATCCAACTTGGTCAAATATTTTACTTTCTACAACTAATCTAATAGAGCATCAATCCTTGGTAGGGGTACATTTCCTTAAGTATAATCTTGTTAAGCACTCAATAATTGATGAGCATTCACCAAGTCACATCCTTGTTTGGATAATTGTGATGGGTGACCCACAAGGTGGGGTATATGAATGAATCACACCATGCTTCAGTAGCTATTACAACTGCATCTTCACTTCACTTCTTTATGAAATAGACTATTTGTATAACCCAATATTTGGAAATGGAGAGTCCAACAAAAATTGGATATTGTGTTCCAATTCCTTATATGGTGGTATCCCTTTAGGCTTTAGGAACACTCCCTTGTATTACTATGGAAACCCTCCTAGTTGTTTTATTTTTTTCTTTAGTACACCACTCCAACAGTTCCTTTTCCCTTATTAACTCCTCACTACACTAGTTTTCTCTTAAAAATATTAAAACATATTTCTTTCTAGAATTAATCAATTTCTTAGCTTGGTTGGAACTTACCAATGAAATCTTAGACTTTCCTTTGTTTGCCTTGATGATGAATGATGAATGATTCTTAATGAGGTAGTACTAGTTTTTTGTTCACATGAAGAATGCATCTCATATGTACAATTAGGGGATCTTGAAAATAGATCCACATACATCAAATGGAACCACTTCTAATTATACTCCATTAATAAAATCAACAATGATAGGAAATTATTTTACACTATTTTGTTAACTTGATTTTTACATCCTTATTTACCCATCCCAGTGGATATGGACTAGGATTATCATGAACCTTTAAACCAAGTTCATTGACCAAATCCACTGCTATGAGATTAGATTGTGAACCTAAATCAAATAGGCCATTGATTTTGGTCTTCTTGGTCTATATTTTAATGTGGAAGAGCTTGGTCATCTCCTTCTCTTCTCAATGATGAAGGCTATTGAGGCTCACCTCCTCTAAAACTAATGTGAAAACAATATTCTCGTCCACTTCAAATATGATTTCCACTTGATTTCTTGATTCTATGGTGAGAATATTATTTTTCTCCCCATGCTTCTTCTGGTTCTTCAAGTTCATATTTGGATGTAGTTTCCAAAACTTCTCCTTAGTTTGACCATCAATGTTGTAGTGATTGAAAATATTTCTAAGATCCTTTCATTGATATGTAATGGTTAATATATTCTTATCCTTGCCCCATTTCCACTTTTTATATTCTTCTTCGAAAGCTTCTTGGTTCTCTTTATTCTTTGAACCACTTGACTGCTTTTATTTTGGTTTGTGTTTTCTAGGTACTATGTGTTATATCTTGTTTTCCCAGCCTATGTTAGATAGAGGAACCCTAGCTCAACCTCCTAAGTTGTTGTATTGAATTCACTCTTGTCCCTCCTTGATTTTTCCCTTTCACTAGCCCATCACTTCCATAGGCCTACCATCCTAACATCCATTGCTCCATTGCACTGGGACACATGAGTAACCTACATGTATTTGGCATGAGATTAATGGAGGTAAAATTTCTAGAATAGGTCACTCCCGAGGAGATCAACTCGACCCACTTGTTCCTAATTTGTTTATGGGTCAATTATTAGATAGGATTCCTAACTTCCCATGGCCCTAGGTGTGTAGATGCATCCTCCCAAGTTACTAAATAAAATAAAATAAAAAAATCCTTTATAGAGAGACCATGTCAAGAGGATAAGGGAGTCATATAGAGAGTATAGCTCAGTGATGTTGGTGGATTTTTGCCACAACTTCTCTTACATGTGAGATGAGCCTAGTCTTCTGGTAATTCGAAGGAAGAAAAATTTCAATGATTGGGGATGAGATCACATTGTTACTAAGTTATATTATTCCTTGTACTTATTATACTAATATTAATGAAAATTATTTCCCTTCCAATGTCTTTCTTATGATATTGAAATCTTGATCATTTTATGTATTGATTTTATTTGCTAATATAATATACCTTCCACAAAGGCAAGAATCATCTTTGAATGGTTTTTCTTGTGTGTAGAAGATTATCTCTAGAAGTTGGAGTGGGATCTATACATAAGAGTAGGATATTTAATAGCCAAGGATCTACAAATATACACCAATATGTGATGGTTGAAGTGAAAACTCTTTCGTTTTTTTGTCTCTTTTGTGTATGTGGATGGTGGTAGTATATCTACTTGGGATTGAGTTTGAATATTCACACACTATTTGACAGATCTAGAGGTGAGATAGAAAATCTCATTAGATTTTGAGTGAAATTTAAGCTAAAATTTTTCTTGTCCACATGACCCATCCACTATTATTATCTTGAAAAACATCACCTACTTTTGTAGATAGACACCGCCATATATGTAAAGAATACATTTGAGATCTTGGTAGAGATACCCAACATAATAGTTGTCTTCCTAAATTTAGTGGTGTACTTTTGTACACTCTTCTCTTATTTCTTCTAGAAGTAATGTTGCTTGATCCATTGGTACTCTACATAACTAATATGGTATAATTGGGACTTTACGAGGGTTTTCAAGTTATCTAACCTAATTACTAGGGGTCACCCTCCATCCTAAGTGTCTTTGTATGAATTTTTAACAAGGTTATGGCATGGCCCTCTAAATTCAATCTAGTTCCTCATCTATATGGTGAATTCTAAAATGTACTTCTAATTACTACAATCAATGATTCATTTTTAGGGCATCAATATCACCTCCATATGTATTTACATTGAAATTCACTTTTGTGTTGAATAAGGACAATAAATGGGTAATGACACTCAAACTTGGTTATTATTTATTGGGTTCTTTCCTTCACTTTTTTTTGGATCTTCATTATTTCCCAATTCCTCGTAGATATGACCATTGGGTTGGAACCCTCATCTTCTCTAATTTTAATATTTCTTGTTAGAGCCACCATAAGGATGTCCATATTGTGATTTACATTGGTAACCTACACCTCTAGACTCATAAATATCTCTTATCTTCAATCAAGGTTATTGTGAACATACTCATTATCCATTTCTAGGGTTTTATGAATTTCCACTGAAACCACTATTTCAATCCTATACAGCTTCCCAAAAGATTCCCTAGATAAATTTACTATGATACCAATATGATCTTGTTGATAGTGATGGAATCCTCCAACAATAAGGGGTCTCCCTGGTATGAAGTCCTAGTTAGACCTCACACCATTTAGGATAGGATCCCCATCCGAAATATGGGAATGGCCACCATTACAATGATCTTAAGGATATGCCTTGTCTGCAATAAATAACATAAGAGACCATGTACATAGCTTTGATATAAACAAGTGAGGAAGCTTTGTGAGACACCAATTGCAAAGCATAAAAGGCACTTCCATAGAAGGGAAGGAAAGAGTGAGCCTCACTAAGAAAAGTAATAGCACTATCATAAAAGAGACACACAAGAGCAATGAAAGACTCATTAGTTAACTGAAAAAATAGTTCACAAGATAACAACGACCATGAAAGAAAATAACAACAAGCATTCAACAATATATATACCAAATCTAATGAAATAGTTAATTTTTTTTAGTAGTTATGGACATAAACATATACTGCAAATATTAAAGGAATAGTCTTACAATATTTAGGATACTTGCATGAAAGTGCGTTAGCTATAAGAGCTTCAAATGATTAAGTGAAAGTTCCAAGTACACAATTACAATGGTGAAACAATAGCCCCGATAGTGGAACATGAAGCTACTACTTGCTTCTTCAAAGAATGATCTTCTCTCCTATGCTAAACTAGAGAAGCCAAGGCTATCTCTTCAAAGGTCCAAGCCCTTTTCTTGAGTTATAAGGGTTTATTTATAACAAGTCAGGTGACCTTTCACCTTACCTTGTGACTCTCAAGCTCCCTCACGACTCTTGAGCTTCCATATATGACCTTTGGTCTTCCACTTACACATTTTACATTTTCTCATTATTTTCAAAATACAAAATTACATATGAAAAAAATGTGACTATACTCATAAGATAAAATAATACATCATTCTTAAACTTATGGAAATTGTACCTCGATGATGGTGACATGTAACTTTTTAGTAAGATATTGGTGCCAAGCTTTGTACTTTGTTGTTATGTTCTCAACCTTCAATAGTAGGTTTGGATTTTATCTAATTTTACACTCTAGTTCATTCAAATATATGGTCTTCGTGTCTGTCTCAATGTTGCTCAACAACATGATTAAATTCATGTGTATCTTGGTTGGCTCAGTCACATACTGCAGAATAGATTCTTTGGTCACCTCGATCTCATCTTGAATGGTCGTATGTTTGATATTGTTCAAGAAATCTTATATTTCTTTCCTAATAGCATTCTTTCCATTTACTTATGTAAATGTACCAACATAAGGTATCATGTGAATCCTTACCAAGGAATGCAATCCATGATATAGTCGTGAATATGTTGATATGATGTTGGTTACAATAGTATGGAGTGGCTCATAAATTTGTATAAACATCCTGATTTCTTCCCTATCCATATCAGCATCCTGTCTTCCTTTCCTAAAAAACACCACATGTATATTCAGGTATTTTGCGCCCCAATCTTGGATCACATCTATGGTTGTGTATGTTGTCTTTAGGTTCTTTACCATATTCTATGATCCTTTATGTACTTCATGTAAGAGCACCACTGCCTCATGGAGAGTGATCATCTCATCATATAATTGCTTCATGGTGTCTTCCAATGACTTCATTTCTTCAAGTATTGTTCCCTTCAAATCCTTTCTACTAGCACTAATGGAAGATTATATTTGATTATCAACCATGAAATGATCAATCTATTGCCTTGCAGTAGCCAAATCCTTCACTAATTGGTCATTTTCTTTCATCAAGAAATAAATATTCTCCTTAATGTCTTTCACAAAGGTTGCATTCATTATTGTGACTGCTCTTATATTCTTCTTATTATTCAGCAAAATAACCCTTTATGTGTTGAGGGAAACAAGGTAATGAGGATCATTCGGGAAATACATTCTCCTTTCTTATACTATTATGATCTTCAGTTTATCGAAGGTGAAGTTTGAAATGTCCATGGCCCTGCCATCCAATGGAGGAACTATTCCCATTTCGCTAAATGGGATATGGCCACCAGTATGAGGAGGTGGGGGACAATAAGTTGCTTGTTTTTAAAATGACATAATATATGATTCTTGATCATCCTCCCCTTGTTCGTCATCTATTTTTTGGGACTGCAAATCTTCCTCCTGTTTCCTCCTGCTTGCTTCTTCTTCTTACTACTTTTGTCATTCTTCTTCTTCCCTCTACTTCTACAAAGATTCTTCCTCTTGTTGTTTCTTCTTCCTTCATCTTCCTCCATGCTTCTTATAAATCCTTTATTTTCCTCTCCGCTTTAATTGTTCCTTTGGTGTTTGGATCTACTTTGAATTTTCTACTCCTTTCTTCTTCAAGATCATCCATGATCTTTATCTTTAGCTTGACAACACTATCTTGAGTAGAAACTTCCTATTAGTTCCCTTCTTGAAAAATATTTGGTATATGAGTTATGTTACAAGGTCTCACCTCATCACCTAACGTATTTTATTTGGAAGCATTGTGCTAATTGTTAATATTTTCCTCATCTTCCCGAGTGATAGGAACGTATGGCTACGAAAAATGTAGCTTATCATATTGTTGTTTGCATACTCCGCTGGGGTTAGATCAATGAAAACTTATTTCACCAAATATGAGGTGGCTAAGTTCTACAACTTCTTCTTTTGTTGCCTTTAAACTCTATAGCTCATAAAGCCCCACTTGCAAAGGAAGGATAGGCTATGGTGACTTCTTTTTCTTTGCAATAGCTGTGATAGTACTTAGAAAAGTTGATATCCAATCTTCTACATGAACACCTTATCAATCACATATTTTGGCATAAGATTTGGACGTCTTTGAGAACCAAAAATTATGATGTATGTGTCCTGAGAAGAACTGAACCAATCTGATACTTCAACAACTACTTCTTTAGCTTGGTCAGTCATGCAATGAACCTCAACTTCAAAGATAATATGGTAAAGCACAACAAATAAGTGCTCCACTAATTTTTCAAAAACTCCATTATAACTGATTTATGAAAGTAGCTTGTAATAGATATTAACAAAGAATTTTTGTCAAGTCCACGTCCACTCTAGACCCAGAAACTCATTTCTAGTGCAGATTCCATCTAGCAGGTATGTAGACATAAATAATAGAGGTTTCCTTCTTTGGGCATCCTTCTTCGCCTTTGAAACATTAATTTCAGTTGTTGCGAAAGTATATCCAAAAAATTGAGAATATTTCTTTCTGTAACCATTGAGTAAAGCATGTAAATCCATCCTTCTTCACAAAACATAGAGTTTTCCTATCCATACAGTTTGCAACACATAGCCATGAGGTATTGGTAGACTTTATTTAATGATTTTGTCCTATAGATCCCCTCTGGATTTTAGCAAAATTTAGTTGGTTCCTTCCACCATGATATGATCACATCTTTTGTATTCAAATGAGACCAAACTGCATAATACTTAGAGTTCATATATTCTTCATGCTTTGGTAGTTTGTAATATGAATGGAGATCATGTTGCTGATATGTCACGATCTCTCACCCACTCACACTATAAAGAATTATTTTCTTGGAGTTTAGACCCTATAGTATCCATCTTATTTCTTTTGCACACATTAGTACCATATATCTACATGCAACCATGTGACACCTAGATCTATTGACATTAACGTAAACCTCTTTGTCCTCCAAATCCTATGGGAACTCTTTATTATTGAAAGCATATTTTATGATCTGCCATGTTATAGTAGAATACTTATCGATGAAACACAAGGTATCTTCTAAAATGGGTATTCTTGGTTTAGAACTCCCCACAACACCATTAGCACTAATTTCTATGGCCTCTTTACTTGGTTCTTGTCTTGTAACCGAAGGAATTGTGTCAGTGGAGCATGAGAGACTAATAAATTCTTAATAAACAACAACTGGAATTGGAAATGAACTCATGGAAGCACAAAGTAAGTTCCATAGAAAACCACCTATTCTTTCAAGCTATCAAATGAAAAGGAAGTAACTAAGAGGGGAATTGTTCAATATTAGAGCACAAGAGGATAAAATTGAGGCAAAGTAACCTGACTGGTCATTGGAAGTGTGAAATGCGCAATGGAAAAGAGGAGAGATTGTGTGTGATGGGTCAACAAGAGGCAAGGTTGAAGGTCTAAGTCTTATGACTACACAATGCAAAATTTTTGAGAGAGAGAGGGTTCCTTAACTACGTAGTTTGCATCAATAGTGGATAAGAGGGTGCATACTACTAGTTCAAAGTGAATAGTACACAATTGTGGCCAATTTATACACATTGTGCAGTCACAATGGGCACGATTGGCACAACTGCTTCCTGGAATTGTGTAATGCACATTTGAGGAGAGACAGGTCTTGGGAGGTGTGCATGTAGCATCAGTTGAGAGCTAGACTTGAGATCTGTAGCCTGAAAGAGAGAAATGCACAGTTGGAGAGATGAGGATGTAGATCAACTCTAAATTCAACAAAGTATTCATCAACAACAAGAAAGGAGGCTTGTGGGAAGATTAACATGCATAAATATGTTCATTCAAAACGATTACAAGAATGCGAAAGGATTTGGAATATGAAACGACAATAGAAATAAAGCATGCAAGAGATAAATGACATATGTAAAAGCTAAATATAGAAAAAGCAACACTTGTAATGTAATAACCATTTAAAAACGACACTTACGAAAGAAAATAATGACAAAAGCAAAAGTAAAAGTGGATAGAAGCGACAGTGGTCAAAATTACCCAAAATAGCTACACACATGCAACTGAAGGCTCCTTGTGCTCAAGAAATGTGAAAAAATCAAAAGATGCATGTGATAATGAACTTCAAGCTATCTTATTATATAGTTGAGCACTCATAGAACTGGGGTTAGGGTTTGTGAATGAATGTCGAAAATATAGGAGCTAGGCTTAGTTAACTTCCACTTGTGAAAGTGCTAACTTTGGAAAGTGTGCCCAAACTTTCATCAAGTCATGTGCACTAGCTATCCACAAGGAGTTTGCACTATCTATCACCAAGAAGTGCGTAGTCAAATGCCTCTAGGACCTATGCAGTTCACTGTCACAAGGGACTGCATAATTAATTGGCAGAAAATATTGTGTAATTTCTTATCACAAGGAATTGTGTAGTTTACTACCAAAGATGATTGCACAAACCCTATTATTAAGGCTACAAGTGTTGGAGGTGCCCCTACAGGTGTTGGGTGCAGTTGGATGACTTGATGTTGCTACTGCATGTGTTGGATATGTTGCTACATGTGTTGATATGCTTCTCGATGTGTTGGAATCATTGGAGTTGTTGCAACATGTTGTGGAGACGTTTCTATAGGTGTTGGAGATGTTTTATGATTTGGTGGTGTTCCTATAGGTTTTGGAGGTAGTTGGACAAGTTTGTTAGCACTCAGTAATTTCTGTAGGCTGAAAAAGGAATCCTAGAGGTAGACTAGAATCTAGCCCTTCTAGCCTAGAGAGCGCTATCTTACTTAGGTTACTCAACAAAGAGGATATTAGGCTATTTTATCAACTCAAAAAAGTTTGATTTTTAGAGGTTTGTTGATGAGAAAAGGGGAATATCCATTAGGCATGGAGTCATGTCAAATTAGATTTTGTCCGATGAGATGATGGAAAAATAGAGGGTTTCTCCACAGGGGAAAGGTAGGCAGATTTGGTGGTGGATTTATATAAAATTGTTGTAGGAGGTGAATGTAGAAAGGGTGAAAGAAAACCACATTAGAGCATAAAATAATGGATGAATTCTAAAGTGATGCTTTAAGTTGATAGCATTGATAACTTGGCAAACTAAAATAGAGCAATATTAAATATGAATTCTGAATTAATCATTTGGTTTTCCAAGAAATAAGATGCACATTAAAGAGATGTAAACAGATAGATAACTTACAAGATCAAAGGAGCACAAAAACACCAAAATTATGACTCAGGAATCCCTGCAAATTCCACCTCTGTATTTCATTCATTCACTCGCAAAAAGTTTTCGAAAATACAGTGCACAAATTATTTTCATCTAATATCAACTAATATAACCACTTAAAATGATTTTGATATCTTTATACATCATCAAAGATTTGATCTCCTACCCTAGGTGGTCGAATTCATTGACCAAAACCAACTTTTTACTAGATATATCCAAAAACTAGTGCATATACTGAAAAATAGGATTAGTTTCACCTACTACCAATCACTACCTAATACATCATTGACTTGGAATATTTGCAATTAAGCCTTAAATACACGTTCTAAAACAATATAACACCTATCCATGTTGGGACAGGGTCCCCTAGGTCAATTTTGTTAAATTATTGTAAGTCTCCACATTTTGAGGAGCGAAGCGCGAGTAGCCCAAGTCAAATAGGAGTCAAGGGGTTTTAGGAAGGTCAAAACCCCTTATATTTTGGTATTGTTTTGAGATCCTCCCATGTTTCGTGGACCATGCTATTGTAAGGGTAAAGGATATATAAAGGGATTTCTTAGCAATTATAAGGCAACAACTTGAAGTATGATATGTTTTGAGTATGTAATTGTAGATCTTTTTGTGTTTTGAGCGAAGGGGAAGGCTCCTACAACTGAGTGCGCGGGGACCTTGGCAAATCTGCAACTGGGTGCATGGGCCCCTTAAGCTATGTGCGTAGGGTATGGAAATTTTTATAAGGAAGATATGAAGTAATAAAAGATATTTGAAGCATTTTTGTGTCTATTTTTATGCACTTATGTATTTTTTGTACTTACGTGCAACTAGATAGTATTTATCTATAATTTATCTTAATTACTCCCCGAAAATCTGGATCAACTGTTAGATGTTATTTTATGCATGATTAGATGGTTATGCAAAGCTTATAACTCTCTTTAACTGAAAATCATTTTAGTTTCATGAATAAGGGTTCACGAAGGTTATATATGAGCTAAAACTACATAAAGTGACTTAAACCACGTCGCATAACCTTCTGGATGCAGAAGCCTAGTTCTAGAATCCTCCAATACTGCCTCGGGTTAGACTACAGCTTGCACTATGCGAGTTTTTGCAAAAACGGCCGGTAGTGTAGGGTTTTGTTGGTTAATGCAGCTAAATCTGAGCCTTTGTCCAAGCCCCCTCAAGCCAACAAATGGTTACGTTGTCGGGACAAAGATCCATCTGAGGGATGTGTGATGTGGCATAAGTGGATACTGACTGAGAAGGAAATTGAGAAGTGGATAGATCAGAAGCTGCATGACTTTGTAGGTGAGAAGAATAGAAATCCACGCTTATCAAAATAAAAGTGGTTACAAAGGTATCTTTACACAAAATTACATGAAGTTTTATTTTCATCATTCCCCTGCAAGTTATACGAGTGGTTGTCCAAATTAGCAAATAGCGAACCTACTTGTAATCGCGACGATCACATTGTGTGGACTCCAAAACTCGTCAGACACCTTGAAAGAACTGATTTTAAGGTTGTGAGGGTTGTTGATTATTGGATTGATAGTATCTTGGGTGGTTTCATCACTCAATTTGCAATAGATACATCTATGTGTTATAGCGAAGCCGAATGACGATTCTTCCAAGGTCCGAGAGGTAAGTACCTGAAATCACTAAAACATGGATTAAAATTATTTTATGTGAAAAGAAGGTTTTTCCTTTACCTTAATGTTTAATAGGGATCCAACTGGATCTACGCGAAGTGGAAACTATTCAGAGTAGATCAAGATTTTTTTTTTGAAAGTGAATACATTCCCTTATTGGGAGAATCTGAAAGTGAAGAAGAGCAAAGTAGCCCTAGTACGCTCAGAGCTGCAGTGCAGACTGTAGATTAGGGTACTTCTGGAATTCAACATCCCACCACTCCACCTCCACCGTTGCCTCCACCCCATACACCTACACCTACACCTCCACCTCCACCTCCACTGCCGCTATTCAGTATGGCAAATACAATAAAAATGCTTGTATTCAGGGGTCACGGATGAGAGGATTCCGAATAGTTTTGGTTCATCGCAGAAGCTATGTGGAAAGAAAAACATATCATTGATGATGATATGAAGAAAGCACAACTAGTTACAGTGTTATAGGATAGGGTGCTTACCTGGTAGATCAGATACATCACGACTCACCTGATTTCTTCATTGGCTAATATGAAGGATGCGTTGAATGCGGAATTTACGAAGCCGGAGTCGAAAGCTCAATGTGTGACTGAGATCAAGGAGATTAAGCAAAAGGTTAATGAATCTACGTGGGATATATATTAGCACTTGAAGTGCTTACTAAGTCAAGCTAACCTTTAGATCTCAGATGAACAACATAGGGGCTGGTACATAGCTTCGATATTACCTCACTTAAGATTATTGTTAACTTAGAAGAAGATTGGGTCTTAGGCCAAAGCATTGGAAATCGTGATGAAACTAGAATTCTCACCGATCCAAGATACAAATAAATGAGTTCAGCAGATCGAGGCGCAACTAGCAATCCTACATATGGAGTTGCAGGACCTGAAGAAGGGAAAAGAGGTTAAGACAAAGACACATTCTAAAGTTTGGTGCACAAGGTTGAAGGTCATCATAAGGATCAATTCCCTCTATTCTAGGATTATATAGCTGCGGGAGGTCCTAACTCGCTAAAACCAAAGTCTTCTGATGGATCAAGCACTGGTGCAAGTACTTGGTGTGGTATTTTCCACATTACACGACATCATTCAACTGATAATTGCTCCTTATTACAGAAGTTTATACAATCTCCAAAGAAACTTTTTTGTAACTTTTGTAAATCTGTTGGTCATGATGAGTGAAATTATCAAAGTTATGAACTACTGATGGATAGAACTCTGTTGTATAAGATGCAGGTTAAAAACCATGCGTAGAATGACCAAGTCTCACCTACAGCTCGTGGAGGATTTCAAGGACGGGGAAGAGGACGAGGAGGAGGAGCTAGAAGAGTTCGGGGCTAGATTATCTGTTACAAGTGTGGTGAACTAGGCCACTTTGCATGCGACTGTCAAAATCCAACACACCCTGCATGTCAGTACTGCCATTAGTTTGATCATGTTATAGAAGATTACCCAATCTTAATAGCAAAGATGCAGGAGAAGAAGACCCAAAAACTAACACAAAATATTCAAATGATGAGATTTGAGCCACGCAAAGATGATCCCAGTGTCAGCATAGACACATGAAACGGTGAAGACAAGGTTGAAGGAAAACAGCCAGAATCAGAGTCAAGTTTCAAAAAGCTTGTGAGAAGAATGTTGGGTTTGATTTACATAACAAAAAAGAGACATTCATGGAGGCAAGAAAGAATTTTATGAGTCCAGGTGCTTGTACATCTTAGAACCCGATGCTAATAGTCTCGTGAAAGGAGATACCTAAGGATGCTATTGCAACCCAAGATTCAGATCCCACTATGTTGAAATCGTTTCCGCAGACCTGCATGAAGTTACTACGGGATCAAAAGGAGGTAGAGGGACTGCAAGAGATGATAGATAGTTGTGCTAATAAGGATAAATCATCCCCAGGACAACACATAATCAAAAAGGTAAACCAAAGCAAGAAAAGAAGCGGTAGAGAGATGCGGCTGACTGCGCAAATCTATGATTTCGAAATGGATCAGGTAATCCTAGACTTGGGCTTCGATGCTAATGTACTACTGAAGCAGACTTGGGAACCTATGGGAAAGCCTAAGTTTCAGTGGTCGTAAATTCAGCTACGCATGGAGAATCAGTAGAAGATAATTCCAATGGGGTGCCTGCATGGAGTAACTGTAGATGTTGAAGGTGCAAGCGCAATGGCTGATTTCAAAGTTATTGAGATCATTGATGATTGTAATCCATACTCGATGTTGCATGCCATTGATTTGGATTTTGACATGAATGCAATCATCAAATTAAAGAAGCGAAGCATGGTATTTGAGAAGAATGAACTTCGAGTAATTGTCCCGTGGGATCCAGCTGAAGGGGCACGGTAAACAAAACTGAACCATGACTATTATGAATATGACGAAATTGAGCACATTTATAAGTTAACTGCGTGGAATGAATATTGGATCAATCCCACTCAGGATGGAAGGATCAGCTGGGAGAAGGACAACTCCTTCCAATCGGACTCAGATGAAGAGTTAGAAAATTGGCAGAATCGGTTGCATGAGGTCTCTATGCTACAATGCAATCAGCTTAAAAAATCACTATGATGTGTATCTACTGAGGTATGTATGTTACACTATTATGAAGGCTTGGGTGATGTGAGTCTATTTCTTGAACATTTTGAAAGGGATGTACCAGAGGAACATTGGTTCCATGCCTTAGATCTAGCATTAAGAGCTACACCTGCAATATGGTGGGGTATGCACAAGGATAATTTTGTTGACTGGAAGGAATATCGTCGAATGATGTGATTAATATTTGGCTACGTGAACACTTGAATCACTGAAAAAAAACATAAGGAAGGATGACCCACACAAAAATTTGGCATGGTGGACTAAGGCGTTGGGTGAAATACCTCAACCTTAGTGGGTGCATATATTTATTCATACCTTGGATGTTATCCCAAAGAATTGGTATATAGAAACAGAGTTGCGACATGGGACCGCTAACTTAGATGAGATGAAATAAAGTTTATTGCTCACGTTCACTTTTGAAGATGGGTTTGCATGCATTGATGAAGCACTTCAGAAAAGTAAAGCAACAATCTTCTTAAAACCCGTCAAACCTATCACGTGGGTAGAGCCTAATTGGAGTACGCAGCTACAACATTCTTTATAATGTTATAATGTTACAACATATGAATATGATGAGGATCTGCAAAATATTAATATCCCTGAATCAGAGGGACAACGCAGAGTCAGGGGACCTAGTGTGAAGATTCCTGATATCTCGCAACTGGTGCGCACAAAGTAGGTGAACATTGATTCAAAAGTAGAACCAAAATTTGCTAACGTTGGTGACTATTGGGATGAAGATACAGTAGATAAGGTAGCTGAATTATTACATGAATATCAAGATTTATTCCCAACCAAGTTCTCTGACTTGAAGGGGATAGTAGGAGATTTGGGTGTGATGAATATTAATTTAAAACCCGATGTGAAGCGAGTTAAGTATCGCCAATATTGGTTGAACCCCAAATACAAGGAAAAGGTATGAGAGGAACTCGATAAAATGATCAAGAAAAATATTGTGCAGGAACCAGAGGGCGAGCACGACGAAGAGCCACATACTGAAAAATTGGATCAGGGTACCAAAGACCCCTTTATAAACCCAAAGAACGTTTATTCTACCTTTATTCTTAAATGGAAACACAAGTCAAGTGTGGGAGGCACGCGCAAGAAGCACAAGTCCAATAAGTCTGCCAGTGCGGAGGCCATGGTCCTCACTGAGGGGGACCTTGATGAGATTGGAGATACTATTAGGAATGCGACAAAAGAAATTTGGGGCCATATTGAAGATTAGTATCAATCCGTTTTAACAAAGGTCCAGGCGGGCCTCATAGAGTTGTAGGTTTAGGCGATCCAGGTTCAAGCAAGTGTGTTTCAAGTGACCTGGTCTCAAGCGAGCATGAATCCAATGACATCGGGTAGTGTGCATTTGGTCCTCATCTCAGAGCTCTACATTGTACCCTTGCCTAATGGATCTTCACATTTGAACAATGCCACAAAATGGGAGAGTGCCAATCTTCCCAAAGATGTAAGTGTTAACCTCATGGAGCTCCCCCTATCCACATTGAATGAGCTACACCAGGGTGTAGCAGATGAGCTTAATGTGCAAGAGAAAAAATCTCTCATGGTGATCAAGGATGCGCAGATCACTAGTCAACAAATGTGCGATGAAAAGTACAAGGCTCTCCAGGACCATGATGAGGCAGCTGCGAGAAGGGCGAAGGTAGAGTAGGCCATTTCAAGAGTAGGTGGTGAGCTCCCTGAGCTCCAGATTCAGTCGGAGGCCGCTTCTGAAGACAAAGTGAAACAACTGGAAGATGTATTTAGAGAATCAAAGGTGCAGGTGGATAAAGTCCGCTTCGATATGCAACTCCAAATTACTAAGCTTCAATTGAAGCTGCAACCCACTACACCACCAGAGATCCGAGAGCATCACAAGGTTGCCATCTGAATAGATAGGGCGAAGTTCAATGTTGTAGTCAAGGAGTGTAGCCAGTTGTTTGAAGAAACTCTCGAACCATGGGCCTCGCTACAGGAGGACCCATAGGTGAATAAGATCGAAGTTTCTATTCAGGATAAGTAGTTGCAGTATGATGAGATAAAGGAAACGATGCACACCTTAACCCATATGCAACGGTTCACCCGATTGAAAGAAGGGAAATACCTACAAGGACAGATCGAGGAGTTGTTGAAGAAGATTCATATCATCACTACACAAATACAGCTATGGGAAGAAGAAGCAGGGCACCTCTCACAGATGTGGAAGGCATGCTCAAGAGTATGAATCAGACGCAATGAACAATCAGCTTCGTAGCAAATGAGGCAACTACGGAAAATTTGGTCGTATAGGTTTAACAGGCAGTCGTTTAATGCACGGAGGCGCTTCACCCAGTGAAGTCTTCGTTCACTAGCCTGAAAGCAAAGATCCAGAGCATACTATCAAAGTGACACAAAGATGAGTCACATAATTGTGTTGGGGGCCTATTGGGATGGGGTCCTGTGGAGTAGGAAAATCCTCTCTGCAGATAGAGACAATCCCTCTATCCCAAGAGAGTGGGTTTAGCCACAAACAAGACAATATAATGTAAATTTCCTTATGTTAGAATCGAATAAGAGGGCCTACCTCCTATAACTCTAAACCACTTGATGGTGATCTAGCTTCCTTTCTCCATCTTCCTTTCGTTCCTTTCGTTCAAATACCTGAAACAAACATGCAAGAAACAACAACAAACATGATAGCATAAAATTGAATTCAATCTACTTAAAAGTTCAAGGAGTTTTAAGTTATCACATCTAATATTACACAAAATATAGGAAATGAACCATTAGTTGTATTAATATAAACTTCAAAGAGAAATAAAACCGAAGCCTTGACATTGTAGGTTTCCTTTGCGGTATCCAAGTCCTACTACATGCCTTTTCAACACTCTTTTCCTCCTCTAGCTTGACATGAAATGGCTTCCAAGCTCTAACTCTCTCTCCTTATGATTTAGCTACCAAAGACTAGTCTTTTTTCATCTAAGACTACTCTTCTTCTACCAAAAGTTAAAGATTTCAGAATTTTGCAGTTAGTTTGTATATTGTAACTAAAAAGGGTAAGAGGAAGTGGTTTATATAGGGAGAGGAGGATATGAACGAGATCCACTCAAGGGGGGAAGAAGGTATTATCTCCTTGGGAAGGTCCAGTTTTAAGGCGGAAAGAACCTTATATGGAGTTCTCAGCCCTTATCCAACCAAACGAACATCTAATGCATCGCCACTAGAAGTTTCTAGATGTGAAACCTTGTTTCCTTTTATAAAAACTTTCCAGAAGTAGATTGGTGTGGGTATTGGGCTAATAGTAGCACTGATCGGTGCAGGTCACAGTGTAAGCTTCCACCATCAGCACGGGAGAGACACTGGGAAAGAGCGTTTATCTTAAAAACTGGGTTTTAAGAAGGATTCTCTGGAAATGTTCTGAAGGGAGTGGGGACTACTTTCTTCAAACTTCAGGGGATTCAAGAGCATAGGTTTCATGGTGAAAGTATAACATATTAGTCACTACTAGGGTTCTCCGGGATCAGGAACGGAGAGTTCCAGGAGAGTGACAAATTACTATATAATAGATGCCCCCTAAAGCATGAAGTCAGAGCTGAGAGCGATGGCTGAAATGCTTTAAGACAGAGCGAGGACTTGGAATACCAACATCAAAAGACCTGCAACTCAAACATACATGTACACATCTAAAATCTGATAGTCATGCCTGATAAACATGAGAGGCATATAGCAACACAAGAATCCATCGTATAGGCGCAACTATCCATCAAGAAAAGGATCATGTGCATAAATACTCGACATGGATGTAGCCATCCAACTAAAGGGATCATATGAAATAGATCCACAACATGGGTGCAACCATCCTCATAGAGAGGATCAAAATGAAAAGACCCATGGTATGGTCACATCCATTCGACTGAGCAGGATCAAAATGATACCCACGACATGTCACAACCATCTGTCTAAAGAATCATGTATATAATCATGAATGACTCATCACTCCTCGCAACCTGGAATTTTGTGATCTAAGCCTGGGGTCTTGCACTCCAACACGACCCGATAAAAGTACAAATTCTAACATGTGAATAGATGTGCTGAAGTCAAACATGCTAGGAAATCACTTGATTACTGGCCAATGATGTGCATTGTTAACAAGCATGAGAGAAAACACCCATAATGTCAATGGCTCTCAAGGTACTATCAGTACAATTCACAAAGTGTGAATAAGTAACTGAAGTCGAACACCTGTGAAATCACTCGATCGAGGGCCAATAATGAGAATCTGTCGTCAAGTGCGAAGAACTTTCCATTGACGCATGCAATCTCTAAGGTACTATAAAGGAGTTTCTAGATCAAATTCCTCGATAATGAGCTGAAGTCAACAGGAAGTGATCTGTCGAAGGAAGGTCATAGTGAATCCTTCATCATTGACACAAAATGAGAAACACAATGAATGAGAGTAATCCAAGATGGTGACATATGATTAGACAATGTACAGGTAGGAATGCTTCTCTTGAACATGCGGATGACACGACTCCAGAGTTTGGCAGCATTTGACATCATAGGATCATAGGTCATGGTGACATGGAAGAGATCATATGAGAGGTTTAAAATGGATAACCCAAAACCTAGGGAGGCAAGTGACAGAGTGAGGATGTCCCAAACCCGACATGAATAGTAGATGAGTGTCAATGTTCAAGAGCGACATACTGCCTCAAGTGTTGAATACAACTGGTGAAATACTTTCAATTTTCCCCCACCATTTTTGGTGAGTACCCCAGTTATTTTTACACAAGGTTGATGGGGATAGCATATGCTTGTAATATAAGTCCATCCTAGTAAGTTTTACGAGCCCTAGGAAGGAGTAGCTTGGTCTCGTCATAATGACAAGTCCTATGTTGTTTAATCTTTTAACGAGTTCGACAAAGGTGAAACTTAGAATGTTTTTCATGTTTATAGACTTTGAAAAAGACCCGGAAAAGAAAAATCCAAGGGTCCCTTCTCGTAAAGTTGTCTCTCGAACCCGAAAAGGTAGAAAACAATATCTGAGAGAACCTCCTAGTCATGTTCGACTAAGGTGTACCTTTTTCATAAATATTTTATCCCTGCCCGAAAAAGGGGTAAACGTATACTGGGCAAATGACGTTTCGCAGCCTTTAACAAGTTCAAAACGACAAGAGCTCGGCAATCTTTTCATAGTTTGAGAGTTAGAAAAGAGCTCAAAGATGACTCCTTGCTTTTATTTACTTTAACGAGTCTAAAAGGGAAAAAGTACTCAACAATGTTTTCTTTTTTTACGAGTCAGAAAAGAGATTAAAGGTGACTTTCCCTGGAGGAACAAGTGGTATAAAGGGTAGCAACTAGTTCTGAAAATGATGGAACTTCTCAAAAACTAAGAGGTCAAGAGGCTAGCTAGTAAAACCACTCATCGTTGTGGTTCCTCAAGAAAGGGTAAAACAACCAAGTGAAAGCAAATGATCGGCCAAAGAGATGGTGTCGATGGAATGGAGAAAAAAGCAAGGCCTATCTGATGGGAGAGGCTGATAAAAATGGAAATTATGAGGGTTGGAGATGGGCTCATTTTTATACAAGCTTTAACCACAGGGAACTATACTTTGATTTGGTTTCATGTTTACACAAGCTTGAAATGAAAAACTATACTTGGATTCGGTTTCATGTTTACACAAGATTGAAATGAAAAACTATGCTTCGATGAAAAAATGGCATGCCCCCAGCATGGTGAGAGCCGAGGCACATGGCCCCCAAACCTCATTTCATTCACCGAAGTAGACATCGGGTTGTTAAAAGGTGGATGGAATGAAGTTTCACTTTTGAGATCAAGGAAAGAATCGACTGGAATTTGACGAGATCTTAATCAAATACTCGATTTGGAAAAGGGAGTTGTTTCATTTTTTAACGAGGTTGACACAGTAAAAGAACTATCCTCAAGACATCTATTTCATTTTTTAATGAGGTTGATACAGGAAGAAACTGTCCTCGGACTCCTTGATTCATTTTTTAACGAGCTAGGCACAAGACAAGGAACTCTGCTTCGTGGTCCTTGTTTCATTTTTTTAACAAGGTTGATGCATGAACAAACTATCCTCAAAATATGTTTCATTTTTTAAGGAAGTTTATACAGGAACAAACTATCCTCACACGTTGTTTCATTTTTTAACAAGGTTTACACAGAAAAATAACTATCCTCATGACAGCTGATCATGGACTATACGATAACATGGCCCCAAAGAGGTCCTCATTGGACGGGAGAACTACGCTCTAGGAGGAACACATGTCAACTGGTACAAATGACAGATCAGGTTCCAATGCCCCCAGTACATAATTTACTATAACATCTATGTGATCATCAACAGATGTGGAGACAGAACGGGTAGCCACATACCTCCCAGGGAACCGAGATGTACAGGCAGGAAATCTCCCCAAATGTTGTGTTTGGTGTATCACATTTACAATGCGGCAAACTTGGCTTCCTACTAGCGCTGTCTAATGCCGAAGAGAACGACAACTGCTAGGTTTAAAGACGTCGGAACACGTATCTAGCCTATACCACTCAATGTGAGCGTTAAGTTTCAATGCTTCCTTAGGTTAATTCAATAAGTTTTAATGGTTGATCTTGAATTAGTTTTCAATTCCAAGTCCCTACCACTGTCATCTGAAAACTCCTATATGCAACTCTATGAGAAATGAAATCTTTCGTCGATGAAATTTAACACTAATTGAGGTATAGAGAGAACACAATCAATGCAACAATCAAAGAATGAAATCCTTCACTAATACATGTCCTAAATGCACTTAATCTTCTGTTAACAACAAAAGAAGTTTCATTTCATTTCCAATGCTTATGATGATGCAATTCTAGCTTCTCAATGACGCTACTAATGCAATATTTTCACTTAAGTAAACTAGAATGATGTTCTTCTTTTCATAAAATGCAAAATGAATCTTCCACATAAAGCACTTTAATGAAAATTTTCACAATTCCGAACAAACAAGCATCAATCAAATACAAAGCATGATAAATGAAACTAAAAGCAACTTCTTCCCTGAATCACACAAACCAAGCACACAAATGCTTCAATCGACAAACCAAGCACACAAATGCTTCAAGGAAATGTAATCTATGCTCGGAAAGAGAAAAGAGACACCCAAAATAAGAGAACAAATGAGACTCTTTCAATCATTCAATTGAAAATGAAGCAATGAAGATATTGTGATTGAAAGATGGATTAAATGAGGAAGAAAATTAGAAACTTGACACAATGAGTGAAAAAAAAAAAGAGCAGCAATTGACCTAGATTCCCTAGGGTCATAGAAACCATCCAAAAAACTCAAAAAATCAAGCAATGAAACTTCAAGCCAATAAATCAGTCAAAACTAGCAAGCAAATAATTGTAGTCACTTTTGCGGAAGAAGAGAGTTTGAGGGTCAAGACACACTAGCACTGGAATGGGAGAAATTCTGTTTTTTTCTTAACTCAGAGATTGACATGCTTTTTGGGCTAAAACTAGCGCTGAACATCATAACTGACTCGACTGTCCAGGCTACAACTAGCGCTGATAGGCCTGAACGACGTTTGGAAAAAAAGAGCGTTGATCGAGGGATTCAAAGAAAAAATAAAAACAAACTTCACACATGGCTAGACTTAACACATCAGAGGGTGGACTAGTGCCTGTATGCCTTCAAATAGGTCAATACAGTTCCAGAAGATGATAAATAAACAAACTAGGCACACAAGTAGAAAAAATTGAGTGATAAAAAGGAGATGTATGTCCCCTGCAGAGTCACAAATTTTTGGAGTAGGAAAATCCTCTCTGCAGACAGAGACGATCCCTCTATCCCAATAGAGTGGGTCTAGCCACAAAAAATACAATCTAATATAAATTTCCTTAGATTAGAATCGAAAAAGAGGGCCTACCCCTTATAACGCTAATCCACTTGATGGTATCTTGCTTCCTTGCTCCAACTTCCTTTTGTTCCTTTCATTCAAACACCTGAAACAAACATGCAAGAAACAACAACAAACATGATAGCATAAAATTGAATTCAATCTACTTAAAAGGTCAAGGAGTTTTAAACTATCACATGTAATATTACACACAATATAGGAAATGAACCATTAGTTGTATTAATATAAACTTCAAAGAGAAATACATCCAATGCCTTGACGTCGCTGGTTTCATTTGCAGTATCCAAGCCTTGCTACATGCCTTTTCAACACTCTTTTCCTCCTCTATCTTGACATGAAATGGCTTCCAAGCTCTAACTCTCTCTCATCATGCTTTAGCTACCAAAGACTAGTCTTTTTTCATCTAATACTATTCTTCTTCTACCAAAGGTTAAAGATTTCATAATTTTGCAGCTAGTTTATATATTGTAATCAAAAAGGGTAAGAGGAAGTGGTTTATATAGGGAGAGGAGGATAAGAATGAGATCCACTCAAGGGGGGAAGAAGGTCTTATCTCCTGAGGAAGGTTGAATTTTAAGGGGGAAAGAACCTTATATGGAGTTCTCGGCCCTTATCCAACCAAACGAACATCCATCCCATCGCCACTAGAAGTTTCTAGACGTGAAACTCCATTTCCTTTTATAAAAAATTCCAGAAGTAGACCAACACGGGTATTGGGCTAACAATAGCGCTGATCAGCATGGGTCACAGTGAAAACTTCCGCCATTGGCGCGGGTGAGAGACTGGGAAAGACCGTTGATCTTAAAAACTGGGTTTTAAGAAGGATTCTTTGGAAATGTTCTGAAGGGCGTGGGGACTACTTTCTTCAAACTTCAAGGGATGCAAGAGCATAGGTTTCATGGTGAAAGTATAGCATAGTATTTTCTACTAGGGTTCTCAGGGATCAGGAACAGGGAGTGATAGGAGAGTGACAAATTATTGTGTAATAGGTCCCCTGGGTCAATTTTGTTAAAATATTATAAGTTTCCGCATTTTGAGGAGCGGAGCATGAGTAGCGCAGGTCAAATAGGAGTCAAGGGGTTTTAGGAAGGTCAAAACCCCTTATATTTTGGTATTATTTTGAGATCCGCCCATGGTTCACATACCATAGTATTGTACGGGTAAAGGATATATAAAGGGATGTCTTAGCTAGTCTAAGGAAACAACTTGATGGATGATATGTTTTGAGTATGTAATTGTAGATCTTTCTGTGTTTTGGGCGAAGGGGAAGGCTCCTGCAGCTGAGTGTGCAGGCCCCTGCAGCTATGTGCCTAGGATTTGGAAAGTTTTATAAGGAAGATCTGAATTAAAATATATTTGAAACATTTATGTGTCTATTTTTATGCACTTATGTATTTTCTCTACTTACACGCAGCTGAATGATATTTATCTGTAATTTATCTTAATTACTCCGTGAAGATCCGAATCAACTATTAGATGTTATTTTATGCATGATTAGATGGTTACACGAGGCTTCTAACTCTCTTTAACTGAAAATCATCCGAGTTTCATGAATATGGGTTTGCAAATGTCAGATATGAACTAAAACTATAAAAATTCACTTAAACCACGTCACATAGCCTTCTGGATGCAAAAGCCTAGTTCTAGCATCCCCCAATACTACCTCGGGTGAGACTGCAGCTTGCACTACACAAGTTGTTTTCGAAAGGGATAGTAGTGTAGGGTTTTGTTGGTTAGCACAACTAATTCTGGACCTGGCTCCAAGCTCCCTCAAGCCAACAATCCACATGATCTAACTACTTATAGGAGCCAAAATTTTAAATTTGAAACAAATGGAGTTGACTATCCAGACTCGCATCGCATTAGGTAGACTCGCAACACATTGAAGTGGCTTCCATGCTCTGTATGGTTGGGGCCCTGTCTGTCAAAAAGAAGAAAATGGGTATGCTTCAAATACCCTTGTGATGATGATGTACCTCCTAAATAAGATTCAAAATTCCTGTAGAGATCCCTTTGACCTGTTCTCAACTTTTGCAGTGCATTGTCTGTTTTCACAGCGCCTCCAAAAACTGAACACATGGTGGATTTTCCTTAATGTGAAATGTTGGAAATGTTGGAAACATCAAAATGGATTCTAGAACCTTCATATAACTTCCTCTTGACAACAAAACTTCCTACTTCACTATCCCACAATTATCAAAATTTATATATGAAAATCACAACAAGCACCTTGCTGCGTTTTTGCAAGTTTCAACAAAATTTTACCTTTTCTGATCTCTTGAGACAAAAACAAAGTTTCAGAGATAGGTTGAGGTTTCCTGCTAGAGATTCACCTTTATACTAGCCTCTGCAAGTAAGTACAACTTACCTCTCTTCCTCTTCCTTCCAGCTTCTTTGACTTCAGTAAGATTCTTCTTCACCAACATGAGTCTTCTTTTTAGGACCAAGTTTTGTACATATAAATTTTTCACTTGCCTATGCAGAGGAAAGTTCCACTTCAGTTTATACTTAGCCTTATCAAGGACTGGTATAAAAACAACTACCTCTCTAAACAAGGCTAACTTATCCCTATGATCTTTCTCTACAAGTTTATCTACTTGATGTTGTATTCCTTCAAGTTGTTCCAGTAGCTTCTCGAGTTCCTTCTGCTCATCAAAAACCATAGGATAAACAGTGTCTTTTAATTTCATATGCTCCTTGGCAATAGACCTAGTCCTAGGTCTCCTTGAATACTCAACTAGATCCTTGAGCTCTTTGAAATTAATGACCATTTTACCTTTGCCTTTGGCAACATGTGCCAAATTTTCCTTTGATGTCTCCTCTATTATGGCTGGATAGTCTATTGAGACACTATATTCCTAAGCTCCCTATTCTCATGTTTCAAGTGTTCTATTGTCACATGGTCCTTGTCCAACGGATCTTGTAACTCCCCAATTTTCTGGTCCTTTTAATCAATTTCCACTTTTATTTGTGTGATCTCTAATTCGATAAGTTGAATTGGTGTTGATGGAGGAACCACATGTAATCTCTTGGTTGCAGCTCTTGTTCTTGGCACCCTTACCACCTTTTCTACCTCAAGGGAAAATTGTAGCTTCTTAACACCTTTATTACCAACCAATTTTCTTTTAGTCAAAGGTTTCTTGACTGAGCTTGCTGCTCTAGGTGAAGCTTCTTTATTCTTGAATTAAGGAGTGCCTTTATTAGTCTTTTGATTGTTTGAATATTGTGTTCCCAATCCTGAAGAGACCAAGAACTCCTGCCATGATTTCTCTTTCTTCCCAAGATCCTTCATTGCCAACAATTTAATTAATGAAAAATGAAAATAAGTTGCCTCAACTTGAATTCCTTTAGTTTGAAATCGGTCAAACATTTTACATAAACACCTAAGCAAATAATAGGGAATATTCAAATATTTCTTTCCATTACAATGCATTAAGAGCCTAATTTGATAGTGAAACACCCTATTGATTCTCCCCTCACATCTGAAGTACCTTTGGTTGACCTCCAACAATTTTCTTGTGTTTCTTGTGTTTTGGCTTACGAAAGTCCTTGAAATCAACCAAATCAAAATCCATTCCTTTGAACCATTCCTCTCCACTCAAAGGTATCTCAGTGGCCTCATCTATTGATTGAGATGAGACTATAAAAATCATACTTCCCACCTTTGCTTGTACAACATCAAACCCCTAGAAAATTCCTTTGTCAATTGTAAATTATATCCCGGAATTCTCTCACAAAATCTCATACACCCTACTTGTTCAAAAGCCATCTTAATGGTTGGATCTTTTTTAATGGTTGTGATGTCCTGTGGTTCAAAATGTACAATGGATCCCCCTTTGTGTTTTTTGTCTTCTGGTGTTGACATAGTTTCCCTTTTTCAGAAATGGGTATTTCGAATTTATGAACAACTCATTTGGGCAACAATGGAGGTGTTATGGTATTTAAATCTTGTGACAATGTCTTAAGACACAACCCAACAATTTCACCAAGAATCACAACTACGGACTTTCTTAGGAAAACCCTATAGGACTCAGAATTTTGTAACTATTGGAAAAATATTAAATTAGGTACAGCAGCAACGCATAAGCCAGAAATGCAACGCTAAAGAAATTCGATCTCTAAAACACCTTTAGGCATAAAATTTAAGGTAAAAAGCTTTGTTACAGTCTTTAGCCCAAGGCAACAATTTTCATGTAGAGGCTCTCACAGTGAAAAGGAAAATTTGCAACGAGAAAAGGGGTAACAGACCCACTATGTGGAATCAAAGTGTGTTGGGATAAAAACACAACACAAAGGAGGAAAAAAGACAGCGAATTTTAGAAAGGCAGCAAGGGAAATTTTATCCTAATTGCAAGCTCTAAATGGTTTGCACTAGCTTCAAAATCCAATTTCAAAGTTCTATCATGACTGAAGGACAAAGAGAAAATAAAATTGTCACCTGTGAGGGGATTTTGACTCTCAATATGCGATAAAAATAGCACTGTGTGGACTTGCAGCGCCCTTGCCTCCCTTTCACAGTGAAAGAACCATACCTCTCGAGATTTTTGATGTCGATAATGAAGAGATGAGCGCTAAGGGATAATAAGGCAGGTTCAAATGATCACCTTGAATGACCTAGAGTGAGAGTGAATGTGTTGATCATGATTTGGAGAGAACATCATGAATGTGAAGTGTTTGTCTTTTCTAAAAATGCGGCACATTGGGAATTGAAACGGTTGTCCTCTGACCGTTATCCCCCGCTTAGCTCATAAGCTGTCCTTTTCAAAATGACATCCAAACCGATATAAAGAACCTCCAAATATGTGTCAAGATCATTACATGATTTCATTGATGAAGACATTATTTCTAAACTTAGGTGGCCCATTAACTATGACTTAACATGGGACTAAGCAACTAACACTAACTAAGCACTTATAACCTGATTTTTGTACCCTTTTTCAAGTGACCAAAGACTTTTCATGATTTCCCTTTGTAAGGAAAAACATAAATTTAGACATTGGCTTATTAATCAAAATGAAAAGCCTTACATGTTACGCAATCTAGACCTAGACCTTTTAAACAATAATAATCAGTTAATACATGACTAATATTTACAATTTTGAATTTAGATACATAGCAAGACTAACAAGACCAAGATTCCTAGACATAGGACACTAACAAGGTTGATTTTGTTGTTGTAGGTTTTGGAGATGTTGGACAAGTTATGGAGAGCTGATGAAGGCCACCTAATGTAGTCCATGATGTCATGAGTTGGATGACTGTGTACTAAGTCCTATGTTTGTTTTCATGAGATAATATTGTTTGAGAAAGGAGGTGACAGTGTCTCAAGCATCCTCCCAAAGAAAAATTGGTAGAGTCTATGAGAAATAAAGGTGTAGAAGGGGTAATGCAGGCTATCAGTGGGCCACATAGCATTAATAACGCTTGCCAACGCTTGAAGAAAATAACTATTACACATTCCAACAAAGGAAAGGGAGTGTTACTATGTTTTGAGTGATTTTCCTTCAGATTCCTGGTGCATCTCAAGTAAATTAAGTGTTCTGGTGATGGTTTGTGTTCGCAATTTTTCATGTAAATGTATGGAAAGGTCAGGTGGCTTCTAGAAAGTGGTTAAACTTGAGAATATCCATCATTAAGTGGACTGAGTGGCTTGATCAATTCAATGAGTTGAATTCAGATCAAATCAAGCGTGTGAACATAATTTTATGGAGCCCAATAGTTCTTGGTAGTTATTGATTTGAACACATCAGTTCATCCATATCTTGGAGAAATATCAATGATAGTATGGTTGGTTCTTTCAATGCGTTGAGTGAGTGCGAGAGAGGAGGATTGTGTGCAATCTGTGAGAGTTGCAAAGCAGATTTTCTAAAGCAGTTTGTAGGTGTTGCAATAAATAGCAGGAGTATGTTTCAGCCATCATTTTGTGCGGTGACTGAAGATATGAAACAAAGTTTTGATTTTAGGTGTATTTGAAGATTATTTTATCCTAATATATTCTCTAGTTTATTGTTTTAGTGATATAAACAAGTGAGGAAGCTTTGTGAGACACCAATTGCAAAGCATAAAAGGCACTTCCATAGAAGGGAAGGAAAGAGTGAGCCTCACTAAGAAAAGTAATAGCACTATCATAAAAGAGACACACAAGAGCAATGAAAGACTCATTAGTTAACTGAAAAAATAGTTCACAAGATAACAACGACCATGAAAGAAAATAAAAACAAGCATTCAACAATATATATACCAAATCTAATGAAATAGTTAATTTTCTTTAGTATTTATGGACATAAACATATACTGCAAATATTAAAAGAATAGTCTTACAATATTTAGGATACTTGCATGAAAGTGCGTTAGCTATAAGAGCTTCAAATGATTAAGTGAAAGTTCCAAGTACACAATTACAATGGTGAAACAATAGCCCCGATAGTGGAACATGAAGCTACTACTTGCTTCTTCAAAGAATGATCTTCTCTCCTATGCTAAACTAGAGAAGCCAAGGCTATCTCTTCAAAGGTCCAAGCCCTTTTCTTGAGTTATAAGGGTTTATTTATAACAAGTCAGGTGACCTTTCACCTTACCTTGTGACTCTCAAGCTCCCTCACGACTCTTGAGCTTCCATATATGACCTTTGGTCTTCCACTTACACATTTTACATTTTCTCATTATTTTCAAAATACAAAATTACATATGAAAAAAATGTGACTATACTCATAAGATAAAATAATACATCATTCTTAAACTTATGGAAATTGTACCTCGATGATGGTGACATGTAACTTTTTAGTAAGATATTGGTGCCAAGCTTTGTACTTTGTTATGTTCTCAACCTTCAATAGTAGGTTTGGATTTTATCTAATTTTACACTCTAGTTCATTCAAATATATGGTCTTCGTGTCTGTCTCAATGTTGCTCAACAACATGATTAAATTCATGTGTATCTTGGTTGGCTCAGTCACATAATGCAGAATAGATTCTTTGGTCACCTCGATCTCATCTTGAATGGTCGTATGTTTGATATTGTTCAAGAAATCTTATATTTCTTTCCTAATAGCATTCTTTCCATTTACTTATGTAAATGTACCAACATAAGGTATCATGTGAATCCTTACCAAGGAATGCAATCCATGATATAGTCGTGAATATGTTGATATGATGTTGGTTACAATAGTATGGAGTGGCTCATAAATTTGTATAAACATCCTGATTTCTTCCCTATCCATATCAGCATTCTGTCTTCCTTTCCTAAAAAACACCACATGTATATTCAGGTATTTTGCGCCCCAATCTTGGATCACATCTATGGTTGTGTATGTTGTCTTTAGGTTCTTTACCATATTCTATGATCCTTTATGTACTTCATGTAAGAGCACCACTGCCTCATGGAGAGTGATCATCTCATCATATAATTGCTTCATGGTGTCTTCCAATGACTTCATTTCTTCAAGTATTGTTCCCTTCAAATCCTTTCTACTAGCACTAATGGAAGATAATATTTGATTATCAACCATGAGATGATCAATCTATTGCCTTGCAGTAGCCAAATCCTTCACTAATTGGTCATTTTCTTTCATCAAGAAATAAATATTCTCCTTAATGTCTTTCACAAAGGTTGCATTCATTATTGTGACTGCTCTTATATTCTTCTTATTATTCAGCAAAATAACCCTTTATGTGTTGAGGGAAACAAGGTGATGAGGATCATTCGGGAAATACATTCTCCTTTCTTATACTATTATGATCTTCAGTTTATCGAAGGCGAAGTTTGAAATGTCCATGGCCCTGCCATCCAATGGAGGAACTATTCCCATTTCGCTAAATGGGATATGGCCACCAGTATGAGGAGGTGGGGGACAATAAGTTGTTTGTTTTTAAAATGACATAATATATGATTCTTGATCATCCTCCCCTTGTTCGTCATCTATTTTTTGGGACTGCAAATCTTCCTCCTGTTTCCTCCTGCTTGCTTCTTCTTCTTACTACTTTTGTCATTCTTCTTCTTCCCTCTACTTCTACAAAGATTCTTCCTCTTTTTGTTTCTTCTTCCTTCATCTTCCTCCATGCTTCTTATAAATCCTTTATTTTCCTCTCCGCTTTAATTGTTCCTTTGGTGTTTGGATCTACTTTGAATTTGCTACTCCTTTCTTCTTCAAGATCATCCATGATCTTTATCTTTAGCTTGAAAACACTATCTTGAGTAGAAACTTCCTATTGGTTCCCTTCTTGAAAAATATTTGGTATATGAGTTATGTTAGAAGGTCTCACCTCATCACCTAACGTATTTTATTGGGAAGCATTGTGCTAATTGTTAATATTTTCCTCATCTTCCCGAGTGATAGGAACGTATGGCTACGAAAAATGTAGCTTATCGTATTGTTGTTTGCATACTCCCCTGGGGTTAGATCAATGAAAACTTATTTCACCAAATATGAGGTGGCTAAGTTCTACAACTTCTTCTTTTGTTGCCTTTAAACTCTTTAGCTCATAAAGCCCCACTTGCAAAGGAAGGATAGGCCATGGTGACTTCTTTTTCTTTGCAATAGTTGTGATAGTACTTAGAAAAGTTGATATCCAATCTTCTACATGAACACCTTATCAATCACATATTTTGGCATAAGATTTGGACGTCTTTGAGAACCAAAAATTATGATGTATGTGTCCTGAGAAGAACTGAACCAATCTGATACTTCAACAACTACTTCTTTAGCTTGGTCAGTCATGCAATGAACCTCAACTTCAAAGATAATCTGGTAAAGCACAACAAATAAGTGCTCCACTAATTTTTCAAAAACTCCATTATAACTGATTTATGAAAGTAGCTTGTAATAGATATTAACAAAGAATTTTTGTCAAGTCCACGTCCACTCTAGACCCAGAAACTCATTTCTAGTGCAGATTCCATCTAGCAGGTATGTAGACATAAATAATAGAGGTTTCCTTCTTTGGGCATCCTTCTTCGCCTTTGAAACATTAATTTCAGTTGTTGGGAAAGTATATCCAAAAAATTGAGAATCTTTCTTTCTGTAACCATTGAGTAAAGCATGTAAATCCATCCTTCTTCACAAAACATAGAGTTTTCCTATCCATACAGTTTGCAACACATAGCCATGAGGTATTGGTAGACTTTATTTAATGATTTTGTCCTATAGATCCCCTCTGGATTTTAGCAAAATTTAGTTGGTTCCTTCCACCATGATATGATCACATCTTTTGTATTCAAATGAGACCAAACTGCATAATACTTAGAGTTCATATATTCTTCAGGCTTTGGTAGTTTGTAATATGAATGGAGATCATGTTGCTGATATGTCACGATCTCTCACCCACTCACACTATAAAGAATTATTTTCTTGGAGTTTAGACCCTGTAGTATCCATATTATTTCTTTTGCACACATTAGTACCATATATATACATGCAACCATGTGACACCTAGATCTATTGACATTAACGTAAACCTCTTTGTCCTCCAAATCCTATGGGAACTCTTTATTATTGAAAGCATATTTTATGATCTGCCATGTTATAGTAGAATACTTATCGATGAAACACAAGGTATCTTCTAAAATGGGTATTCTTGGTTTAGAACTCCCCACAACACCATTAGCACTAATTTCTATGGCCTCTTTACTTGGTTCTTGTCTTGTAACCGAAGGAATTGTGTCAGTGGAGCATGAGAGACTAATAAGTTCTTAATAAACAACAACTGGAATTGGAAATGAACTCATGGAAGCACAAAGTAAGTTCCATAGAAAACCACCTATTCTTTCAAGCTATCAAATGAAAAGGAAGTAACTAAGAGGGGAATTGTTCAATATTAGAGCACAAGAGGATAAAATTGAGGCAAAGTAACCGGAATGGTCATTGGAAGTGTGAAATGCGCAATGGAAAAGAGGAGAGATTGCGTGTGATGGGTCAACAAGAGGCAAGGTTGAAGGTCTAAGTCTTATGACTACACAATGCAAAATTTTTGAGAGAGAGAGGGTTCCTTAACTACGTAGTTTGCATCAATAGTGGATAAGAGGGTGCATACTACTAGTTCAAAGTGAATAGTACACAATTGTGGCCAATTTATACACATTGTGCAGTCACAATGGGCACGATTGGCACAACTGCTTCCTGGAATTGTGTAATGCACATTTGAGGAGAGACAGGTCTTGGGAGGTGTGCATGTAGCATCAGTTGAGAGCTAGACTTGAGATCTGTAGCCTGAAAGAGAGAAATGCACAGTTGGAGAGATGAGGATGTAGATCAACTCTAAATTCAACAAAGTATTCATCAAAAACAAGAAAGGAGGCTTGTGGGAAGATTAACATGCATAAATATGTTCATTCAAAACGATTACAAGAATGCGAAAGGATTTGGAATATGAAACGACAATAGAAATAAAGCATGCAAGAGATAAATGACATATGTAAAAGCTAAATATAGAAAAAGCAACACTTGTAATGTAATAACCATTTAAAAACGACACTTACGAAAGAAAATAATGACAAAAGCAAAAGTAAAAGTGGATAGAAGCGACAGTGGTCAAAATTACCCAAAATAGCTACACACATGCAACTGAAGGCTCCTTGTGCTCAAGAAATGTGAAAAAATCAAAAGATGCATGTTATAATGAACTTCAAGCTATCTTATTATATAGTTGACCACTCATAGAACTGGGGTTAGGGTTTGTGAATGAATGTCGAAAATATAGGAGCTAGGCTTAGTTAACTGCCACTTGTGAAAGTGCTAACTTTGGAAAGTGTGCCCAAACTTTCATCAAGTCATGTGCACTAGCTATCCACAAGGAGTTTGCACTATCTATCACCAAGAAGTGCGTATTCAAATGCCTCTAGGACCTATGCAGTTCACTGTCACAAGGGACTGCATAATTAATTGGCAGAAAATATTGTGTAATTTCCTATCACAAGGAATTGTGTAGTTTACTACCAAAGATGATTGCACAAACCCTATTATTAAGGCTACAAGTGTTGGAGGTGCCTCTACAGGTGTTGGGTGCAGTTGGATGACTTGATGTTGCTACTGCATGTGTTGGATATGTTGCTGCATGTGTTGATATGCTTCTCGATGTGTTGGAATCATTGGAGTTGTTGCAACATGTTGTGGAGACGTTTCTATAGGTGTTGGAGATGTTTTATGATTTGGTGGTGTTCCTATAGGTTTTGGAGGTAGTTGGACAAGTTTGTTAGCACTCAGTAATTTCTGTAGGCTGAAAAAGGAATCCTAGAGGTAGACTAGAATCTAACCCTTCTAGCCTAGAGAGCGCTATCTTACTTAGGTTACTCAACAAAGAGGATATTAGGCTAGTTTATCAACTCAAAAAAGTTTGATTTTTAGAGGTTTGTTGATGAGAAAAGGGGAATATCCATTAGGCATGGAGTCATGTCAAATTAGATTTTGTCCGATGAGATGATGGAAAAATAGAGGGTTTCTCCACAGGGGAAAGGTAGGCAGATTTGGTGGTGGATTTATATAAAATTATTGTAGGAGGTGAATGTAGAAAGGGTGAAAGAAAACCACATTAGAGCATCAAATAATGGATGAATTCTAAAGTGATGCTTTAAGTGGATAGCATTGATAACTTGGCAAACTAAAATAGAGCAATATTAAATATGAATTCTGAATTAATCATTTGGTTTTCCAAGAAATAAGATGCACATTAAAGAGATGTAAACAGATAGATAACTTACAAGATCAAAGGAGCACAAAAACACCAAAATTATGACTCAGGAATCCCTGCAAATTCCACCTCTGTATTTCATTCATTCACTCGCAAAAAGTTTTCGAAAATACAGTGCACAAATTATTTTCATCTAATATCAACTAACATAACCACTTAAAATGATTTTGATATCTTTATACATCATCAAAGATTTGATCTCCTACCCTAGGTGGTCGAATTCATTGACCAAAACCAACTTTTTACTAGATATATCCAAAAACTAGTGCATATACTAAAAAATAGGATTAATTTCACCTACTACCAATCACTACCTAATACATCATTGACTTGGAATATTTGCAATTAAGCCTTAAATACACGTTCTAAAACAATATAACACCTATCCATGTTGGGACAGGGTCCCCTAGGTCAATTTTGTTAAATTATTGTAAGTCTCCACATTTTGAGGAGCGAAGCGCGAGTAGCCCAAGTCAAATAGGAGTCAAGGGGTTTTAGGAAGGTCAAAACCCCTTATATTTTGGTATTGTTTTGAGATCCTCCCATGTTTCGTGGACCATGCTATTGTAAGGGTAAAGGATATATAAAGGGATTTCTTAGCAATTATAAGGCAACAACTTGAAGTATGATATGTTTTGAGTATGTAATTGTAGATATTTTTGTGTTTTGAGCGAAGGGGAAGGCTCCTACAACTGAGTGCGCGGGGACCTTGGCAAATTTGCAACTGGGTGCATGGGCCCCTTAAGCTATGTGCGTAGGGTATGGAAATTTTTATAAGGAAGATATGAAGTAATAAAAGATATTTGAAGCATTTTTGTGTCTATTTTTATGCACTTATGTATTTTTTGTACTTACGTGCAACTAGATAATATTTATCTATAATTTATCTTAATTACTCCCCGAAAATCTGGATCAACTGTTAGATGTTATTTTATGCATGATTAGATGGTTATGCAAAGCTTATAACTCTCTTTAACTGAAAATCATTTTAGTTTCATGAATAAGGGTTCACGAAGGTTAGATATGAGCTAAAACTACAGAAAGTGACTTAAACCACGTCGCATAACCTTCTGGATGTAGAAGCCTAGTTCTAGCATCCTCCAATACTGCCTCGGGTTAGACTACAGCTTGCACTATGCGAGTTTTTGCAAAAACGGTCGGTAGTGTAGGGTTTTGTTGGTTAGTGCAGCTAAATCTGAGCCTTTGTCCAAGCCCCCTCAAGCCAACAAATGGTTACGTTGTCGGGACAAAGATCCATCTGAGGGATGTGTGATGTGGCATAAGTGGATACTGACTGAGAAGGAAATTGAGAAGTGGATAGATCAGAAGCTGCATGACTTTGTAGGTGAGAAGAATAGAAATCCACGCTTATCAAAATAAAAGTGGTTACAAAGGTATCTTTACACAAAATTACATGAAGTTTTATTTTCATCATTCCCCTGCAAGTTATACGAGTGGCTGTCCAAATTAGCAAATAGCGAACCTACTTGTAATCGCGACGATCACATTGTGTGGACTCCAAAACTCGTCAGACACCTTGAAAGAACTGATTTTAAGGTTGTGAGGGTTGTTGATTATTGGATTGATAGTATCTTGGGTGGTTTCATCACTCAATTTGCAATAGATACATCTATGTGTTATAGCGAAGCCGAATGACGATTCTTCCAAGGTCCGAGAGGTAAGTACCTGAAATCACTAAAACATGGATTAAAATTATTTTATGTGAAAAGAAGGTTTTGCCTTTACCTTAATGTTTAATAGGGATCCAACTGGATCTACGCGAAGTGGAAACTATTCAGAGTAGATCAAGTTTTTTTTTTTGAAAGTGAATACATTCCCTTATTGGGAGAATCTGAAAGTGAAGAAGAGCGAAGTAGCCCTAGTACGCTCAGAGCTGCAGTGCAGACTGTAGATTAGGGTACTTCTGGAATTCAACATCCCACCACTCCACCTCCACCTTTGCCTCCACCCCATACACCTACACCTACACCTCCACCTCCACCTCGACTGCCGATATTCAGTATGGCAAATACAATAAAAATGCTTGTATTCAGGGGTCAGGGATGAGAGGATTCCGAATAGTCTTGGTTCATCGCAGAAGCTATGTGGAAAGAAAAACATATCATTGATGATGATATGAAGAAAGCACAACTAGTTACAGTGTTATAGGATAGGGTGCTTACCTGGTAGATCAGATACATCACGACTCACCTGATTTCTTCATTGGCTAATATGAAGGATGCGTTGAATGCGGAATTTACGAAGCCGGAGTCGAAAGCTCAATGTGTGACTGAGATCAAGGAGATTAAGCAAAAGGTTAATGAATCTACGTGGGATATATATTAGCACTTGAAGTGCTTACTAAGTCAAGCTAACCTTTAGATCTCAGATGAACAACATAGGGGCTGGTACATAGCTTCGATATTACCTCACTTAAGATTATTGTTAACTTAGAAGAAGATTGGGTCTTAGGCCAAAGCATTGGAAATCATGATGAAACTAGAATTCTCCCCGATCCAAGATACAAATAAATGAGTTCAGCAGGTCGAGGCGCAACTAGCAATCCTACATATGGAGTTGCAGGACCTGAAGAAGGGAAAAGAGGTTAAGACAAAGACACATTCTAAAGTTTGGTGCACAAGGTTGAAGGTCATCATAAGGATCAATTCCCTCTATTCTAGGATTATATAGCTGCGGGAGGTCCTAACTCACTAAAACTAGAGTCTTCTGATGGATCAAGCACTGGTGCAAGTACTTGGTGTGGTATTTTCCACATTACACGACATCATTCAACTGATAATTGCTCCTTATTACAGAAGTTTATACAATCTCCAAAGAAACTTTTTTGTAACTTTTGTAAATCTGTTGGTCATGATGAGTGAAATTATCAAAGTTATGAACTACTGATGGATAGAACTCTGTTGTATAAGATGCAGGTTAAAAACCATGCGTAGAATGACCAAGTCTCACCTACAGCTCGTGGAGGATTTCAAGGACGGGGAAGAGGACGAGGACGAGGAGCTAGAAGAGTTCGGGGCTAGATTATCTGTTACAAGTGTGGTGAACTAGGCCACTTTGCATGCGACTGTCAAAATCCAACTCACCCTACATGTCAGTACTGCCATTAGTTTGATCATGTTATAGAAGATTACCCAATCTTAATAGCAAAGATGCAGGAGAAGAAGACCCAAAAACTAACACAAAATATTCAAATGATGAGATTTGAGCCACGCAAAGATGATCCCAGTGTCAGCATAGACACATGAAACGGTGAAGACAAGGTTGAAGGAAAACAGCCAGAATCAGAGTCAAGTTTCAAAAAGCTTGTGAGAAGAATGTTGGGTTTGATTTACATAACAAAAAAGAGACATTCATGGAGGCAAGAAAGAATTTTATGAGTCCAAGTGCTTGTACATCTCAGAACCCGATGCTAATAGTCTCGTGAAAGGAGACACCTAAGGATGCTATTGCAACCCAAGATTCAGATCCCACTATGTTGAAATCGTTTCCGCAGACCTGCATGAAGTTACTACGGGATCAAAAGGAAGTAGAGGGACTGCAAGAGATGATAGATAGTTGTGCTAATAAGGATAAATCATCCCCAGGACAACACATAATCAAAAAGGTAAACCAAAGCAAGAAAAGAACCGGTAGAGAGATGCGGCTGACTGCGCAAATCAATGATTTCGAAATGGATCAGGTAATCCTAGACTTGGGCTTCGATGCTAATGTACTACTGAAGCAGACTTGGGAACGTATGGGAAAGCCTAAGTTGCAGTGGTCGCAAATTCAGCTACGCATGGAGAATCAGTAGAAGATAATTCCAATGGGGTGCCTGCATGGAGTAACTGTAGATGTTGAAGGTGCAAGCGCAATGGCTGATTTCAAAGTTATTGAGATCATTGATGATTGTAATCCATACTCGATGTTGCATGCCATTGATTTGGATTTTGACATGAATGCAATCATCAAATTAAAGAAGCGAAGCATGGTATTTGAGAAGAATGAACTTCGAGTAATTGTCCCGTTGGATCCAGCTGAAGGGGCACGGTAAACAAAACTGAACCATGACTATTATGAATATGACGAAATTGAGCACATTTATAAGTTAACTGCATGGAATGAATATTGGATCAATCCCACTCAGGATGGAAGGATCAGCTGGGAGAAGGACAACTCCTTCCAATCGGACTCAGATGAAGAGTTAGAAAATTGGCAGAATCGGTTGCATGAGGTCTCTATGCTACAATGCAATCAGCTTAAAAAATCACTATGATGTGTATCTACTGAGGTATGTATGTTACACTATTATGAAGGCTTGGGTGATGTGAGTCTATTTCTTGAACATTTTGAAAGGGATGTACCAGAGGAACATTGGTTCCATGCCTTAGATCTAGCATTAAGAGCTACACCTGCAATATGGTGGGGTATGCACAAGGATAATTTTGTTGACTGGAAGGAATATTGTCGAATGATGTGATTAATATTTGGTTACGTGAACACCTGAATCACTGAAAAAAAACATAAGGAAGGATGACCCACACAAACATTTGGCATGGTGGACTAAGGCGTTGGGTGAAATACCTCAACCTTAGTGGGTGCATATATTTATTCATACCTTGGATGTTATCCCAAAGAATTGGTATATAGAAACAGAGTTGCGACATGGGACCGCTAACTTAGATGAGATGAAATAAAGTTTATTGCTCACGTTCACTTTTGAAGATGGGTTTGCATGCATTGATGAAGCACTTCAGAAAAGTAAAGCAACAATCTTCTTAACACCCGTCAAACCTATCATGTGGGTAGAGCCTAATTGGAGTACGCAGCTACAACATTCTTTATAATGTTATAATGTTACAACATATGAATATGATGAGGATCTGCAAAATATTAATATCCCTGAATCAGAGGGACAACGCAGAGTCAGGGGACCTAGTGTGAAGATTCCTGATATCTCGCAACTGGTGCGCACAAAGTAGGTGAACATTGATTCAAAAGTAGAACCAAAATTTGCTAACGTTGGTGACTATTGGGATGAAGATACAGTAGATAAGGTAGCTGAATTATTACATGAATATCAAGATTTATTCCCAACCAAGTTCTCTGACTTGAAGGGGATAGTAGGAGATTTGGGTGTGATGAAGATTAATTTAAAACTCGATGTGAAGCGAGTTAAGTATCGCCAATATTGGTTGAACCCCAAATACAAGGAAAAGGTATGAGAGGAACTCGATAAAATGATCAAGAAAAATATTGTGCAGGAACCAGAGGGCGAGCACGACGAAGAGCCACATACTGAAAAATTGGATCAGGGTACCAAAGACCCCTTTATAAACCCAAAGAACGTTTATTCTACCTTTATTCTTAAATGGAAACACAAGTCAAGTGTGGGAGGCACGCGCAAGAAGCACAAGTCCAATAAGTCTGCCAGTGCGGAGGCCATGGTCCTCACTGAGGGGGACCTTGATGAGATTGGAGATACTATTAGGAATGCGACAAAAGAAATTTGGGGCCATATTGAAGATTAGTATCAATCCGTTTTAACAAAGGTCCAGGCGGGCCTCATAGAGTTGTAGGTTTAGGCGATCCAGGTTCAAGCAAGTGTGTTTCAAGTGACCTGGTCTCAAGCGAGCATGAATCCAATGACATCGGGTAGTGTGCATTTGGTCCTCATCTCAGAGCTCTACATTGTACCCTTGCCTAATGGATCTTCACATTTGAACAATGCCACAAAATGGGAGAGTGCCAATCTTCCCAAAGATGTAAGTGTTAACCTCATGGAGCTCCCCCTATCCACATTGAATGAGCTACACCAGGGTGTAGCAGATGAGCTTAATGTGCAAGAGAAAAAATCTCTCATGGTGATCAAGGATGCGCAGATCACTAGTCAACAGATGTGCGATGAAAAGTACAAGGCTCTCCAGGACCATGATGAGGCAGCTGCGAGAAGGGCGAAGGTAGAGTAGGCCATTTCAAGAGTAGGCGGTGAGCTCCCCGAGCTCCAGATTCAGTCGGAGGCCGCTTCTGAAGACAAAGTGAAACAACTGGAAGATGTATTTAGAGAATCAAAGGTGCAGGTCGATAAAGTCCGCTTCGATATGCAACTCCAAATTACTAAGCTTCAATTGAAGCTGCAACCCACTACACCACCAGAGATCCGAGAGCATCACGAGGTTGCCATCTGAATAGATAGGGCGAAGTTCAATGTTGTAGTCAAGGAGTGTAGCCAGTTGTTTGAAGAAACTCTCGAACCATGGGCCTCGCTACAGGAGGACCCATAGGTGAATAAGATCGAAGTTTCTATTCAGGATAAGTAGTTGCAGTATGATGAGATAAAGGAAATGATGCACACCTTAACCCATATGCAACGGTTCACCCGATTGAAAGAAGGAAAATACCTACAAGGACAGATCGAGGAGTTGTTGAAGAAGATTCATATCATCACTACACAAATACAGCTATGGGAAGAAGAAGCAGGGCACCTCTCACAGATGTGGAAGGCATGCTCAAGAGTATGAATCAGACGCAATGAACAATCAGCTTCGTAGCAAATGAGGCAACTACGGAAAATTTGGTCGTATAGGTTTGACAGGCAGTCGTTTAATGCACGGAGGCGCTTCACCCAGTGAAGTCTTCGTTCACTAGCCTGAAAGCAAAGATCCAGAGCATACTATCAAAGTGACACAAAGATGAGTCACATAATTGTGTTGGGGGCCTATTGGGATGGGGTCCTGTGGAGTAGGAAAATCCTCTCTGCAGATAGAGACAATCCCTCTATCCCAAGAGAGTGGGTTTAGCCACAAACAAGACAATATAATGTAAATTTCCTTATGTTAGAATCGAATAAGAGGGCCTACCTCCTATAACTCTAAACCACTTGATGGTGATCTAGCTTCCTTTCTCCATCTTCCTTTCGTTCCTTTCGTTCAAATACCTGAAACAAACATGCAAGAAACAACAACAAACATGATAGCATAAAATTGAATTCAATCTACTTAAAAGTTCAAGGAGTTTTAAGTTATCACATCTAATATTACACAAAATATAGGAAATGAACCATTAGTTGTATTAATATAAACTTCAAAGAGAAATAAAACCGAAGCCTTGACATTGTAGGTTTCCTTTGCGGTATCCAAGTCCTACTACATGCCTTTTCAACACTCTTTTCCTCCTCTAGCTTGACATGAAATGGCTTCCAAGCTCTAACTCTCTCTCCTTATGATTTAGCTACCAAAGACTAGTCTTTTTTCATCTAAGACTACTCTTCTTCTACCAAAAGTTAAAGATTTCAGAATTTTGCAGTTAGTTTGTATATTGTAACCAAAAAGGGTAAGAGGAAGTGGTTTATATAGGGAGAGGAGGATATGAATGAGATCCACTCAAGGGGGGAAGAAGGTATTATCTCCTTGGGAAGGTCCAGTTTTAAGGCGGAAAGAACCTTATATGGAGTTCTCAGCCCTTATCCAACCAAACGAACATCTAATGCATCGCCACTAGAAGTTTCTAGATGTGAAACCTTGTTTCCTTTTATAAAAACTTTCCAGAAGTAGATTGGTGTGGGTATTGGGCTAATAGTAGCACTGATCGGTGCAGGTCACAGTGTAAGCTTCCACCATCAGCACGGGAGAGACACTGGGAAAGAGCGTTGATCTTAAAAACTGGGTTTTAAGAAGGATTCTCTGGAAATGTTCTGAAGGGAGTGGGGACTACTTTCTTCAAACTTCAGGGGATTCAAGAGCATAGGTTTCATGGTGAAAGTATAACATAGTAGTCACTACTAGGGTTCTCCGGGATCAGGAACGGAGAGTTCCAGGAGAGTGACAAATTACTATATAATAGATGCCCCCTAAAGCATGAAGTCAGAGCTGAGAGCGATGGCTGAAATGCTTTAAGACAGAGCGAGGACTTGGAATACCAACATCAAAAGACCTGCAAATCAAACATACATGTACACATCTAAAATCTGATAGTCATGCCTGATAAACATGAGAGGCATATAGCAACACAAGAATCCATTGTATAGGCGCAACTATCCATCAAGAAAAGGATCATGTGCATAAATCCTCAACATGGATGTAGCCATCCAACTAAAGGGATCATATGAAATAGATCCACAACATGGGTGCAACCATCCTCATAGAGAGGATCAAAATGAAAAGACCCATGGTATGGTCACATCCATTCGACTGAGCAGGATCAAAATGATACCCACGACATGTCGCAACCATCTGTCTAAAGAATCATGTATATAATCATGAATGACTCATCACTCCTCGCAACCTGGAATTTTGTGATCTAAGCCTGGGGTCTTGCACTCCAACACGACCCGATAAAAGTACAAATTCTAACATGTGAATAGATGTGCTGAAGTCAAACATGCTAGGAAATCACTTGATTACTGGCCAATGATGTGAATCGTTAACAAGCATGAGAGAAAACACCCATAATGTCAATGGCTCTCAAGGTATTATCAGTACAATTCACAAAGTGTGAATAAGTAACTGAAGTCGAACACCTGTGAAATCACTCGATCGAGGGCCAATAATGAGAACCTGTCGTCAAGTGCGAAGAACTTGCCATTGACGCATGCAATCTCTAAGGTACTATAAAGGAGTTTCTAGATCAAATTCCTCGATAATGAGCTGAAGTCAACAGGAAGTGATCTGTCGAAGGAAGGTCATAGTGAATCCTTCATCATTGACACAAAATGAGAAACACAATGAATGAGAGTAATCCAAGATGGTGACATATGATTAGACAATGTACAGGTAGGAATGCTTCTCTTGAACATGCGGATGACACGACTCCAGAGTTTGGCAGCATTTGACATCATAGGATCATAGGTCATGGTGACATGGAAGAGATCATATGAGAGGTTTAAAATGGATAACCCAAAACCTAGGGAGGCAAGTGACAGAGTGAGGATGTCCCAAACCCGACACGAATAGTAGATGAGTGTCAATGTTCAAGAGCGACATACTACCTCAAGTGTTGAATACAACTGGTGAAATACTTTCAATTTTCCCCCACCATTTTTGGTGAGTACCCCAGTTATTTTTACACAAGGTTGACGGGGATAGCATATGCTTGTAATATAAGTCCATCCTAGTAAGTTTTACGAGCCCTAGGAAGGAGTAGCTTGGTCTCGTCATAATGACAAGTCCTATGTTGTTTAATCTTTTAACGAGTTCGACAAGTTGAAACTTAGAATCTTTTTCATGTTTATAGACTTTGAAAAAGACCCGGAAAAGAAAAATCCAAGGGTCCCTTCTCGTAAAGTTGTCTCTCGAACCCTAAAAGGTAGAAAACAATATCTGAGAGAACCTCCTAGTCATGTTCGACTAAGGTGTACCTTTTTCATAAATATTTTATCCCTGCCCGAAAAAGGGGTAAACGTATACTGGGCAAATGACGTTTCGCAGCCTTTAACAAGTTCAAAACGACAAGAGCTCGGCAATCTTTTCATAGTTTGAGAGTTAGAAAAGAGCTCAAAGATGACTCCTTGCTTTTATTTACTTTAACGAGTCTAAAAGGGAAAAAGTACTCAACAATGTTTTCTTTTTTTACGAGTCAGAAAAGAGATTAAAGGTGACTTTCCCTGGAGGAACAAGTGGTATAAAGGGTAGCAACTAGTTCTGAAAATGATGGAACTTCTCAAAAACTAAGAGGTCAAGAGGCTAGCTAGTAAAACCACTCATCGTTGTGGTTCCTCAAGAAAGGGTAAAACAACCAAGTGAAAGCAAATGATCGGCCAAAGAGATGGTGGCGATGGAATGGAGAAAAAAGCAAGGCCTATCTGATGGGAGAGGCTGATAAAAATGGAAATTATGAGGGTTGGAGATGGGTTCATTTTTATACAAGCTTTAACCACAGGGAACTATACTTTGATTTGGTTTCATGTTTACACAAGCTTGAAATGAAAAACTATGCTTGGATTCGGTTTCATGTTTACACAAGATTGAAATGAAAAACTATGCTTGGATGAAAAAATGGCATGCCCCCAGCATGATGAGAGCCGAGGCACATGCCCCCCAAACTTCATTTCATTCACCGAAGTAGACATCGGGTTGCTAAAAGGTGGATGGAATGAAGTTTCACTTTTGAGATCAAGGAAAGAATCGACTGGAATTTGACGAGATCTTAATCAAATACTCGATTTGGAAAAGGGAGTTGTTTCATTTTTTAACGAGGTTGACACAGTAAAAGAACTATCCTCAAGACATCTATTTCATTTTTTAATGAGGTTGATACAGGAAGAAACTGTCCTCGGACTCCTTGATTCATTTTTTAACGAGCTAGGCACAAGACAAGGAACTCTGCTTCGTGGTCCTTGTTTCATTTTTTTAACAAGGTTGATGCATGAACAAACTATCCTCAAAATATGTTTCATTTTTTAAGGAAGTTTATACAGGAACAAACTATCCTCACACGTTGTTTCATTTTTTAACAAGGTTTACACAGAAAAATAACTATCCTCATGACAGCTGATCATGGACTATACGAGAACATGGCCCCAAAGAGGTCCTCATTGGACGGGAGAACTACGCTCTAGGAGGAACACATGTCAACTGGTACAAATGACAGATCAGGTTCCAATGCCCCCAGTACATAATTTACTATAACATCTATGCGATCATCAACAGATGTGGAGACAGAATGGGTAGCCACATACCTCCCAGGGAACCGAGAAGTACAGGCAGGAAATCTCCCCAAATGTTGTGTTTGGTGTATCACATTTACAATGCGGCAAACTTGGCTTCCTACTAGCGCTGTCTAATGCCGAAGAGAACGACAACTGCTAGGTTTAAAGACGTCGGAACACGTATCTAGCCTATACCACTCAATGTGAGCGTTAATTTTCAATGCTTCCTTAGGTTAATTCAATAAGTTTTAATGGTTGATCTTGAATTAGTTTTCAATTCCAAGTCCCTACCGCTGTCATCTGAAAACTCCTATATGCAACTCTATGAGAAATGAAATCTTTCTTCGATGAAATTTAACACTAATTGAGGTATAGAGAGAACAAAATCAATGCAACAATCAAAGAATGAAATCCTTCACTAATACATGTCCTAAATGCACTTAATCTTCTGTTAACAACAAAAGAAGTTTCATTTCATTTCCAATGCTTATGATGATGCAATTCTAGCTTCTCAATGACGCTACTAATGCAATATTTTCACTTAAGTAAACTAGAATGATGTTCTTCTTTTCATAAAATGCAAAATGAATCTTCCACATAAAGCAGTTTAATGAAAAATTTCACAATTCCGAACAAACAAGCATCAATCAAATCCAAAGCATGATAAATGAAACTAAAAGCAACTTCTTCCCTGAATCACACAAACCAAGCACACAAATGCTTCAATCGACAAACCAGGAAATGTAATCTATGCTCGGAAAGAGAAAAGAGACACCCAAAATAAGAGAAAAAATGAGACTCTTTCAATCATTCAATTGAAAATGAAGCAATGAAGATATTGTGATTGAAAGATGGATTAAATGAGGAAGAAAATTAGAAACTTGACACAATGAGTGAAAAAAAAAATGAGCAGCAATTGACCTAGATGCCCTAGGGTCATAGAAACCATCCAAAAAACTCAAAAAATCAAGCAATGAAACTTCAAGCCAATAAATCAGTCAAAACTAGCAAGAAAATAATTGTAGTCACTTCTGCGGAAGAAGAGAGTTTGAGGGTCAAGACACACTAGCACTGGAATGGGAGAAATTCTGTTTTTTTCTTAACTCAGAGACTGACATGCTTTTTGGGCTAAAACTAGCGCTGAATAGCATAACTGACTCGACTGTCTAGGCTACAACTAGCGCTGATAGGCCTGAACAACGTTTGGATAAAAAGAGCGTTGATCGAGGGATTCAAAGAAAAAATAAAAACGAACTTCACACATGGCTAGACTTAACACATCAGAGGGTGGACTAGTGCCTGTATGCCTTCAAATAGGTCAATACAGTTCCAGAAGATGATAAATAAACAAACTAGGCACACAAGTAGAAAAAACTGAGTGATAAAAAGGAGATGTATGTCCCCAGCAGAGTCGCAAATTTTTGGAGTAGGAAAATCCTCTCTGCAGACAGAGACGATCCCTCTATCCCAATAGAGTGGGTCTAGCCACAAAAAATACAATCTAATATAAATTTCCTTAGATTAGAATCGAAAAAGAGGGCCTACCCCTTATAACACTAATCCACTTGATGGTATCTTGCTTCCTTGCTCCAGCTTCCTTTTGTTCCTTTCATTCAAACACCTGAAACAAACATGCAAGAAACAACAACAAACATGATAGCATAAAATTGAATTCAATCTACTTAAAAGGTCAAGGAGTTTTAAACTATCACATGTAATATTACACACAATATAGGAAATGAACCATTAGTTGTATTAATATAAACTTCAAAGAGAAATACATCCAATGCCTTGACATCGCTGGTTTCCTTTGCAGTATCCAAGTCTTGCTACATGCCTTTTCAACACTCTTTTCCTCCTCTATCTTGACATGAAATGGCTTCCAAGCTCTAACTCTCTCTCATCATGCTTTAGCTACCAAAGACTAGTCTTTTTTCATCTAATACTATTCTTCTTCTACCAAAGGTTAAAGATTTCATAATTTTGCAGCTAGTTTATATATTGTAACCAAAAAGGGTAAGAGGAAGTGGTTTATATAGGGAGAGGAGGATAAGAATGAGATCCACTCAAGGGGGGAAGAAGGTCTTATCTCCTGAGGAAGGTTGAATTTTAAGGGGGAAAGAACCTTATATGGAGTTCTCGGCCCTTATCCAACCAAACGAACATCCATCCCATCGCCACTAGAAGTTTCTAGACGTGAAACTCCATTTCCTTTTATAAAAAATTCCAGAAGTAGACCAACACGGGTATTGGGCTAACAATAGCGCTGATCAGCATGGTTCACAGTGCAAACTTCCGCCATTGGCGCGGGTGAGAGACTGGGAAAGACCGTTGATCTTAAAAACTGGGTTTTAAGAAGGATTCTTTGGAAATGTTCTGAAGGGCGTGGGGACTACTTTCTTCAAACTTCAAGGGATGCAAGAGCATAGGTTTCATGGTGAAAGTATAGCATAGTATTTTCTACTAGGGTTCTCAGGGATCAGGAACAGGGAGTGATAGGAGAGTGACAAATTATTGTGTAATAGGTCCCCTGGGTCAATTTTGTTAAAATATTATAAGTTTCCGCATTTTGAGTAGCGGAGCATGAGTAGCGCAGGTCAAATAGGAGTCAAGGGGTTTTAGGAAGGTCAAAAACCCTTATATTTTGGTATTATTTTGAGATCCGCCCATGGTTCACATACCATAGTATTGTAAGGGTAAAGGATATATAAAGGGATGTCTTAGCAAGTCTAAGGAAACAACTTGATGGATGATATGTTTTGAGTATGTAATTGTAGATCTTTCTGTGTTTTGGGCGAAGGGGAAGGCTCCTGCAGCTGAGTGTGCAGGCCCCTACAGCTATGTGCCTAGGATTTGGAAAGTTTTATAAGGAAGATCTGAATTAAAATATATTTGAAACATTTATGTGTCTATTTTTATGCACTTATGTATTTTCTGTACTTACACGCAGCTGAATGATATTTATCTGTAATTTATCTTAATTACTCCATGAAGATCCGAATCAACTATTAGATGTTATTTTATGCATGATTAGATGGTTACACGAGGCTTCTAACTCTCTTTAACTGAAAATCATCCGAGTTTCATGAATATGGGTTTGCAAATGTCAGATATGAACTAAAATTATAAAAATTCACTTAAACCATGTCACATAGCCTTCTGGATGCAAAAGCCTAGTTCTAGCATCCCCCAATACTACCTCGGGTGAGACTGCAGCTTGCACTACACAAGTTGTTTTCGAAAGGGATAGTAGTGTAGGGTTTTGTTGGTTAGCATAACTAATTCTGGACCTGGCTCCAAGCTCCCTCAAGCCAACAATCCACATGATCTAACTACTTATAGGAGCCAAAATTTTAAATTTGAAACAAATGGAGTTGACTATCCAGACTCGCATCGCATTAGGTAGACTCGCAACACATTGAAGTGGCTTCCATGCTCTGTATGGTTGGGGCCCTGTCTGTCAAAAAGAAGAAAATGGGTATGCTTCAAATACCCTTGTGATGATGATGTACCTCCTAAATAAGATTCAAAATGCCTGTAGAGATCCCTTTGACCTGTTCTCAACTTTTGCAGTGCATTGTCTGTTTTCACAGCGCCTCCAAAAACTGAACACATGGTGGATTTTCCTTAATGTGAAATGTTAGAAATGTTGGAAACATCAAAATGGATTCTAGAACCTTCATATAACTTCCTCTTGACAGCAAAACTTCCTACTTCACTATCCCACAATTATCAAAATTTATATATGAAAATCACAACAAGCACCTTGCTGCGTTTTTGCAAGTTTCAACAAAATTTTACCTTTTCTGATCTCTTGAGACAAAAACAAAGTTTCAGAGATAGGTTGAGGTTTGCTGCTAGAGATTCACCTTTATACTAGCCTCTGCAAGTAAGTACAACTTACCTCTCTTCCTCTTCCTTCCAGCTTCTTTGAGTTCAGTAAGATTCTTCTTCACCAACATGAGTCTTCTTTTTAGGACCAAGTTTTGTACATATCAATTTTTCACTTGCCTATGCAGAGGAAAGTTCCACTTCAGTTTATACTTAGCCTTATCAAGGACTGGTATAAAAACATCTACCTCTCTAAACAAGGCTAACTTATCCCTATGATCTTTCTCTACAAGTTTATCTACTTGATGTTGTATTCAAGTTGTTCCAGTAGCTTCTCGAGTTCCTTCTGCTCATCAAAAACCATAGGATAAACAGTGTCTTTTAATTTCATATGCTCCTTGGCAATAGACCTAGTCCTAGGTCTCCTTGAATACTCAACTAGATCCTTGAGCTCTTTGAAATTAATGACCATTTTACCTTTGCCTTTGGAAACATGTGCCAAATTTTCCTTTGATGTCTCCTCTATTATGGCTGGATAGTCTATTGAGACACTATATTCCTAAGCTCCATATTCTCATGTTTCAAGTGTTCTATTGTCACATGGTCCTTGTCCAACGGATCTTGTAACTCCCCAATTTTCTGGTCCTTTTAATCAATTTCCACTTTTATTTGTGTGATCTCTAATTCGATAAGTTGAATTGGTGTTGATGGAGGAACCACATGTAATCTCTTGGTTGCAGCTCTTGTTCTTGGCACCCTTACCACCTTTTCTACCTCAAGGGAAAATTGTAGCTTCTTAACACCTTTATTACCAACCAATTTTCTTTTAGTCAAAGGTTTCTTGACTGAGCTTGCTGCTCTAGGTGAAGCTTCTTTATTCTTGAATTAAGGAGTGCCTTTATTAGTCTTTTGATTGTTTGAATATTGTGTTCCCAATCCTGAAGAGACCAAGAACTCCTGCCATGATTTCTCTTTCTTCCCAAGATCCTTCATTGCCAACAATTTAATTAATGAAAAATGAAAATAAGTGGCCTCAACTTGAATTCCTTTAGTTTGAAATCGGTCAAACATTTTACATAAACACCTAAGCAAATAATAGGGAATATTCAAATATTTCTTTCCATTACAATGCATTAAGAGCCTAATTTGATAGTGAAACACCCTATTGATTCTCCCCTCACATCTGAAGTACCTTTGGTTGACCTCCAACAATTTTCTTGTGTTTCTTGTGTTTTGGCTTACGAAAGTCCTTGAAATCAACCAAATCAAAATCCATTCCTTTGAACCATTCCTCTCCACTCAAAGGTATCTCAGTGGCCTCATCTATTGATTGAGATGAGACTATAAAAATCATACTTCCCACCTTTGCTTGTACAACATCAAACCCCTAGAAAATTCCTTTGTCAATTGTAAATTATATCCTGGAATTCTCTCACAAAATCTCATACACCCTACTTGTTCAAAAGCCATCTTAATGGTTGGACCTTCATTAATGGTTGTGATGTCCTGTGGTTCAAAATGTACAATGGATCCCCCTTTGTGTTTTTTGTCTTCTGGTGTTGACATAGTTTCCCTTTTGCAGAAATGGGTATTTCGAATTTATGAACAACTCATTTGGGCAACAATGGAGGTGTTATGGTATTTAAATCTTGTGACAATGTCTTAAGACACAACCCAACAATTTCACCAAGAATCACAACTACGGACTTTCTTAGGAAAACCCTATAGGACTCAGAATTTTGTAACTATTGGAAAAAGATTAAATTAGGTACAGCAGCAACGCATAAGCCAGAAATGCAACGCTAAAGAAATTCGATCTCTAAAACACCTTTAGGCATAAAATTTAAGGTAAAAAGCTTTGTTACAGTCTTTAGCCCAAGGCAACAATTTTCATGTAGAGGCTCTCACAGTGAAAAGGAAAATTTGCAACGAGAAAAGGGGTAACAGACCCACTATGTGGAATCAAAGTGTGTTGGGATAAAAACACAACACAAAGGAGGAAAAAAGACAGCGAATTTCAGAAAGGCAGCAAGGGAAATTTTATCCTATTTGCAAGCTCTAAATGGTTTGCACTAGCTTCAAAATCCAATTTCAAAGTTCTATCATGACTGAAGGACAAAGAGAAAATACAATTGTCACCTGTGAGGGGATTTTGACTCTCAATATGCGAGAAAAATAGCACTGTGTGGACTTGCAGCGCCCTTGCCTCCCTTTCACAGTGAAAGAACCATACCTCTCGAGATTTTTGATGTCGATAATGAAGAGATGAGCGCTAAGGGATAATAAGGCAGGTTCAAATGATCACCTTGAATGACCTAGAGTGAGAGTGAATGTGTTGATCATGATTTGGAGAGAACATCATGAATGTGAAGTGTTTGTCTTTTCTAAAAATGCGGCACATTGGGAATTGAAACGGTTGTCCTCTGACCGTTATCCCCCGCTTAGCTCATAAGCTGTCCTTTTCAAAATGACATCCAAACCGATATAAAGAACCTCCAAATATGTGTCAAGATCATTACATGATTTCATTGATGAAGACATTATTTCTAAACTTAGGTGGCCCATTAACTATGACTTAACATGGGACTAAGAAACTAACACTAACTAAGCACTTATAACCTGATTTTTGTACCCTTTTTCAAGTGACCAAAGACTTTTCATGATTTCCCTTTGTAAGGAAAAACATAAATTTAGACATTGGCTTATTAATCAAAATGAAAAGCCTTACATGTTACGCAATCTAGACCTAGACCTTTTAAACAATAAAAATCAGTTAATACATGACTAATATTTACAATTTTGAATTTAGATACATAGCAAGACTAACAAGACCAAGATTCCTAGACATAGGACACTAACAAGGTTGATTTTGTTGTTGTAGGTTTTGGAGATGTTGGACAAGTTATGGAGAGCTGATGAAGGCCACCTAATGTAGTCCATGATGTCATGAGTTGGATGACTGTGTACTAAGTCCTATGTTTGTTTTCATGAGATAATATTGTTTGAGAAAGGAGGTGACAGTGTCTCAAGCATCCTCCCAAAGAAAAATTGGTAGAGTCTATGAGAAATAAAGGTGTAGAAGGGGTAATGCAGGCTATCAGTGTAGCATTAATAACGCTTGCCAACGCTTGAAGAAAATGGAAAGGGAGTGTTACTTTGTTTTGAGTGATTTTCCTTTAGATTCCTTGTGCATCTCAGGTAAATTAAGTGTTTTGGTGATGGTTTGTGTTCGCAATTTTTCATGTAAATGTATGGAAAGGTCAGGTGGCTTCTAGAAAGTGGTTAAACTTGAGAATATCCATCATTAAGTGGAGTGAGTGGCTTGATCAAGTCAATGAGTTGAATCTAGATCAAATCAAGCGTATGAACATAATTTTATGGAGCCCAATAGTTCTTGGTAGTTATTGATTTGAACACATCAGTTCATCCATATCTTGGAGAAATATCAATGATAGTATGGTTGGTTCTTTCAATGTGTTGAGTGAGTGCGAGAGAGGAGGATAATCTGTGAGAGTTGCAAAGCAGATTTTCTAAAGCAGTTTGTAGGTGTTGCAATAAATAGCAGGAGTATGTTTCAGGTGCGGTGAGTGAAGAGATGAAACAAAGTTTTGATTTTAGGTGTATTTGAAGATTATTTTATCCTAATATATTCTCTAGTTTATTGTTTTAGTGCAACATTCAATCGTGAGCATTTTTACTTGTTGTATAAAGGGTTTTAACTGATATGTTGATCATATTATTTTATGCAGTGTTTAGTGAGATTGTGATGTAGTTTGTGAAGTAGTTTTGTGTTTTTATTTTGTTCTTTGAAGGGATTTTTGTTGTGGTGTTCATGTTGAGAAGATCGAGAACCTGCTTTGAAAATATATGAAACTTGGTTTGCATGGAGGATGTGACAATATATCAGTAGATAGTGTTTTAGCAGATTTAGTAGAAGGAACAAATTTCTCCATCCAATAGGAGTTAGATAGTCCAATGGGATTTGGGTGAGGATCATTGTTCATGGGGGCTTCTAGCAGATAGATTTCCATAGATCTGTGAGAGAAACAAATTTCCTAACTGATAGATGACAACAAACTATGAAGGAACCCACGTACTTTGGCTTATGGTTGTAAGCTCATCCATGTATAATTTGTTTCGCATAATAAAATATATTAAGCGGTGCAGTAGTAGCAAGGCTGGTTTTTGACCCATGAGGAGGGTTTTCCATTAGAAATTTGTGTGTCTCTTGTGTTGAATGCTTGCATGCTTTTACTTGTGTTTGATGCTCTAAGTTTTGCTTATGTGCTTCAATTTATGAATGGTTTAAAGAATAATCAATTGGGGAAAAAGTGTAAACTTTTATAAGTTCCTTCACTATTGATTCACCCTCCCCCCTCTCAATAGTGATATAGTTTCCAACAATTGGTATCAGAGAGGGACTCTCCATTGCAGCTTGATCATTGGAGAGTGGATCTTGGAGTTTTTGGTAGAATTTCACAAATTTTTTAAAATGGATCAACAAGGAGTTTTGATACTTCATGATGGTAAATTTTCAACTTGGAGGATGAAATTGGATTCATATTTCCTATCCCTTGATGAAAATATTTTTCTATCAGTGGAATATGGAATTAAGGATGATTTTAATGATAAAGTGAAAGAGGTTATTTTGCATGGAATTTCAAGATCTAATAATCTATAAGTGAAGCATTGTGAGACTAGAAAAGAGATGTTCGATAGGTTTCAGAATCTGTATTGTGGATGAAAATCGCAGATTTCAGAGATGGAGAATAATGTAAAGGATTATATTCTTATTGCAGTGATAAATCAAGCTTCCTCTAAGAAGAAGATGGAAGTACCAATTTCTCACAAGATGGAGATGAAAGCCCTAGTGATAGCAATAATGGATCAAGCATAAATAAATAAGAACAACAAAAATATATTAGTAGTAAAGATGATGATAAATCCAAGATAATGGCCCTAGAAGAGGAGATCAAAAGACTCACAAATAAAAATAAAGATCAACGAATGCTGCTGCAATTTTTTTTATGAAAAGGAGTGTACATTTCAAGAAGCAATTTCAAATATGAAAACTTGGCTAGAAGAAGGAAGAAAAACTGAAAGTGGAATGAGGAAGTAGTATAAGGAACTGGAGGATGAGTGACAAAAATTTAAATATGAAGCAATTTCTACAAGAATGGAATTAGAGAGGTTCAAATCTAGTGCTCAAGAATCTACAAGCAAATAAACAATTGTTGGAGCAGCTAGTAGCAGTGAAAAAAATGAGAATCAACAACCATGCAAGAAGATTAAGAATAAGTGAAGAAGGCCAAAGAAGAAGAATAGAATTGGGAGATGTTATAATTGTGGAAAATGTGGACATATAACAACAATTTGTAGTAGTGGAGAGATAATACCCTATCGTAAAAAGGAGCAACCAAGGGAAAATCAACCTCAAGCATGCATGCAAAGGAGATCACCATCCATTAGGTATAATAGTCCTTTTTATGGTTATTGTTTCTCATGCAATGGTTTTTTCCATAGGACTATTGACTGCAGGGCACATGCAAGGAATAAAAATCAGACCAGTAGAATATATCAAAACTATTCCTCAGTTTCTTGGTCACATAAAATGTTTCATGTGTGACAATTGGCCATAAATCCAAGAATTGCAATCTACCCATGTGTTATAGGAGATCCAATCAAAGAGATAAGAATATGTAAGGCTAATCGCAGAAGAAGAAGGAGGATCATCATACGAAATTTTGGAGGAGAAAAGAGCAACAAGGAACTCCCATAAAAAACTAAGGCCTGCATGGTCTCAAGGGGAGCATATAGTTGCAGCTTGAGTTGCATGTATACCTTTGGAGGTGCAACAATATCGAAAAGAGTACATGAAGACAAATATGCATATTATAGGAGATGCATTTGTTTAGGGGGAATTTATGAGATGATGTGTTAGAGTTGGATCATCTAGAGTATATTTTACACATCATTTTTTCACCATGACACTTGATCAATATAAATGTATTTCTCACCATTCTTGAACATGTTCCATTGAACTCCCTTAGAGGTAAAACAATAAAAAATCCCTTGAAGAAGATGAGAATTTTTGGGAAAATGGCTTCTATACCTCATTAAGTATGACCTGCACACTTTTCCTAGAAATTTTTTTACATTTGTTATACTTATCCCTGAGAACAGTGCATAACTGCGCTCTGTCTGCCACTATAGACTGCACAAGTGAATCAAATAAAATTAAAAATTAAAAGTGAGATCTAGAAGCATTTTTGGGCAAATATATCCCAACTGAAAGCTCCCAGTTCATATCTATTCGAGCCAAACCCCTCAGATGATGGACCTAATTCCCTTTCCTCAAGGAACCCTAATCCCCCAATTAGGGGATCTCATCCTCCTCTTTTGGATCTAAAACTTCTTCCTCTTGGCCTATAAATTGACCAAAGGGTAGAGGGATTGAGGAGGTCAGAAAAGATACACTTATGCTGTTGAATTGAGATTGGAAGGCTTATCATCTAAGGAAAGGGTTGGAGGCATTTGGGAGGAACCTCATGACATCAAGGCAAAGGTTGTAAGGCTCTTCTTTATCCTTGAATTAATACAAATGAATCCTTTTTTCCATTGTATTGTCTTAATGAAATGATGAATGGTTTATAGTTCTTTAGATATTCATTAAGGAAATTTCAATTTCTAATCTCCTTGATCATTAGATTAAGCTTGTTTGAATTGTTATGTTTCATATGCCTTTGATCTTTCTTATGTTTGTGGTTGCAGGTCTTTTCAAGCATTGAGAAGCTACATCAAGACAAGCGGGGATCTTCATCAAGCATTTCAAAAATAGGTGAGGGACTTATTCACCATCTTTTATACTCATAATTCAAATGAATTAAGCTTAGGGAAAGAGCTATTCAATTGTTTGTTTGTTTCTAGTTTCCTTTTGGATCTAGGGAGATCGCTCTTGTTAGAAAGAGAGATTTATCTACCTAAGAAACTGGCTACTCCACTGGGGAATTTTATTGTTCTCTTCTCTTTTCTTGGTTTTTCTTTCTGATCTTCTTTGTCTAGCTGGACCTAAGTCTAAGAAAAATTATGGTCATTCTGATCCTTTTCGTTTGATTTCTTTCTTTTTATTTTTTTGGATTTCCCATACCTGTGTGATTTATGTTCATACAGAGAGCACATATATGCACAATTTATGTGTTAAGCAACTGACACATGTGCATTGGTTTACACTACTTGCCTATGCAGTTCCTAGAATTTTTTTAAAAATTAAGCTTTCTTCTGCCCAAAATCTGAATTTTGGCTTCTGAAAGTGTGATCATATTTGTTTTGGTTGTCCAATATCTTTTTGAACTTGTTTGCATGCTTTGTTAAGTCTTTCTAAGAAATTGGTCCCTTCTTCAAAATTGGTTAAGGTTTTGTCTGACTTGTTTATTGATTAATCAAAAAGAGATAGGTTGTCTTCAAGATTACTGTATTCCTTTCTTTTTCAATCAAATATGCCAGATCCATTATCAATCTTGCTTATTTATGAATAAATTATTTATTTAATTTAAAATTAGGGTTTCTTAGATATTAGTGTGTTTTATAAAGAATGGATTTCATATTAATGATTAAAAATAGTTTGTTTCTTTTCAGTTTTGAATTCCTTCATAATTCCACTTTTTGCACCATTAGTTAAAATAATTCATTAAGAAAACTGCATTTTCAACTCTTGTTTGATTCCTTTGTGTTTTGAAAATTTCGAGTTGTCAGTGATAAAGGGCATTTTGAGTTTATTTTTTATTTAGGCGAATGTGAAATCTTAGTTTATTTTTGCATCTAGATTACATTCAAAGTGGAATTCACTTGCTGGTGAAAAGAATTTTAAGTTAAGTTTTGAGTTTTACATTTTTTTCAATTGAAACAAAAATCAAAGAAGCTCTCACTTTTTCTTATATAGGATTTCATTGAACAATATATTACAAATTTCATGTTGGATTGCATTATAATTTCAAGTCGAGTCATAATACCATTAGTTTCACTCTCATTACATAGGGAGTAAATAACAACAACACAACGTTAAATAAAATCAATTAATATTTTACATTTTTTAGGGCTCTTAGCACCTACAATAGCTTAAGTGTAGGGCTTTGGAATAAGGAAGGAAGTAAACTTTCCAAAGCTACAAACAAATAATAGAATCTTGAGTTAGGGAGATAAATCCAATTATTTCAATTTTTCTCTGGGAAGCTCTTCTTATACATGAGTTAAGCACGAGATCATGTCAGATCTGGTGAAGTGATCATACCCACTTCATTGGCTATGATAGAGTGATTTTCACGTATTACAATGGTGCCAAAAGGTACTTGGGGTCACTTGAAAGTAAACCTCCAATTAACCACATTGAGGAGCTTTCAAGGGGATTAAGCTTTGTTACTATAACCTTGTGTGTACGTCTGATTTATGACTTTCCCCCCAAGTAAGACTATTGTAGTTGGTAAACTTAGTGACTATAATCCTAGGGCTTTACCTAAGGTGACGACAGAGGGAAGGTCTTGTTGTACCTGGAACAGACGTTGACTAGACTCACTTGGCATTTTTGGAGGCTAATCTTTGCTCAAGATGGCATAAGCAAAGTTGCTCGCACCAGAATGTTTCATTAAGCAGGTTGTCAAGATAACTAGTTCCAAATGCTCATATCTATAAAATGTTTCACTTTCATCTCTGTGGTATTGGATTCCATCACCAACTAGTAAATATTGATCTCTATGAAAGGTGAGTTTGTATGGTTTGAATTCCTATATTTATTAGCGTGTGTTACTTTGTTTGGTTTTCACTTTCTAGAAACTTTAGGTGTAATTTTGATGTTGTGTCAATGATTAATTCAAAAATTCATCGTGGTTGAATTACTGAGACAATCACATAGAATGTTAGGTCAACCCCCTAAATATATGTCGAGTCAGCTAGAAAATATTAAAACTAAAAAATTAAAATCAAAAGGATATGGGACTATAGATGAACCTGAAACTTCTACTATTACAGAATCTGATGTGACAGGAACTGGAGTAAATCAACCAAAAAAATCTACTATTCTAGAATCTGAAGTAACATGAACTAAAGTAAATCAACCAGGAACATCTACTATTCTAGGATGTAAAGTAATAGAATCTAAATACGGTCAACCTCAAACATTAGAATCACACTCAAACGTAATTGATCCATCAGTTACCGAAATTATTCAATCAAATAATATATTGGCGAAACTACAGGCTCTCAATTGACAAAACCAGATATTGAAGAACTTGAGTCTATTGTTTTAGGAACTAAATCACCTTGAACTGCTTTAGCCCCTACTCCTCAACGATCACTGTGAGTAAAAATCCTTATTACTGATAATCTACCTCCTGGTCTTATTAGTATCAAAGAACTTTCTTCATACGAAGAGGAAGAATCGCCTAATACGCCAATTTTTACCAGTGACTAGATTGATTTTCAGAAACTTCTATTTTCCTCTTTTTGACCCGGCCCTTGGTATTTTACGCCTTTAAACTTTTTAGGTCAAGGAATTCCATGATACACACTCCTTATTCATCTTACCAAGTTTTGATTATTCTAGAATTATTTTTGGAGCCATGTCGTTGGATACTTCTATATTTTCTACTCCTCCGGAATCAACTATATATGGTGGCCCATCAGTGCCCCCTAGATATGAATCTCTTTGTGGGACATATTCATGAGCTTCTCCCTCAAATCAACCTTTAAGTATTTCAACTGGGTGAATTGATCCTACACTTCAGGGCTTGACATCTGATCAATATATAAACATGATTTCCAGTAATGTAGGTAATCCTTAAACAAACCCAACAAGCGGTTATTACCCACCTGGGGGGCAACCATCATATCCTCCCCCAGGAGGAAAACTTTTAGTTGGAACTAATCCTACAGGTGGAGGGAAACCAACTCCTACTGGAAATTATCCACTTTATGGTCAGGTCCCTCAAGCCGGTTTGGGTTAACCTGTTGTATCTCAACCCGTTGTTGGTACTCTGTTCCCTGGGATCAACACTATCTAGAATTTGTCATATAACCAATAGCCATTTCTAGTTGCTCCTCAAGTGCCCAATTATCAACCTGTTCAACTGGTCAAATAATCTATTCACAAATGCCTATTCAAGGAATTCCTATTCAAGGCCAACATCCTTTTCAGGGTAATCCACCGACACCTGTTCAACAACCATTACAATGACATGTCTCAAGTACTCCAAAAACCCTAGTTTAGTCTATTGTGCAAACATCTATTCAGAATCTAGTTACGAGTTCACCACAAACTCCCATCCCAAGAGTATTACAGGTAATTGTTCCCATTACTTCTCAGGTAACGGTACAACCAACTACTCAGACTATTCCTCAGATATTTTCTTATCAAATTGTTTTGACAATTTATTCTATACCCAAAATACCTATGGTGCATTCTAGTATACCGTATGTGCACAAGCCATTTCAAGGGCAGGTTCTGCAAGGTCAACCTCAGAATCATTTTTTTCAAGGCCAATCTTTTCAAACTCAATTCTTCCAGGGTCAACCATACCAGAATCAACCCTTTAAGGGAGATTTTATCCAAGGTCAACTGGGTTACGGTCCTTCTTTCCATAATAAACCGTACTCTCGTCATACTTTTCAAGTACCTATTCAACCACAATATGGAATGGCTCATCTTGGATATCTGGGAGGTATGAAAATTCAAACTGCTAAGGTTATTCCAGGATATCTTGGGTATCCTCCTTCAGGAACAGAAATCGTCCCTCAAGGTTATCAATACCCGCAGCAAGATCCTAAATGTTAGTTACCATTCATTACAACTTTAGATTTACTAGACCTATCTCGATTAACAAATGATCCCATTTTTTATCTATTATTTTTCCTGCCAATCCCTACAAAGTTACCCAGTGACATTCCAAAATTTGAAGGTAAATCGGGAGAAGACCCTTCAAACCATGTCATGACTTATCATCTTTGGTGCATGTCGAACTCGTTAATCGATGATTCCATTAGATTACATCTTTTCCAATGAACCTTAACCGGTTTGGTAGCCAAGTGGTATGTTGAGTTACCGTGAGGTTATTTTAGTACTTTCAATGCCATAACCACTTCCTTTTTGACACATTTTCAATTACCCATTCATTATGATAATGGTACCGAACTTTTAACTTCTTTAAAATAGTCAACGTCAACCCATATTTCAGATCATATTCATGAATGGAGGTGGAGATGTCGTTTGGTTAAAGTTTATATTCTAGACCATATTTTGGCCGAATTGTTCATAAACTCACTTTTACCATTAATTACTAAATATGTTTCCAAGGGTGGTGTTGTATCTGAATAACAAGTTATCGCTCATGCCCAGTACTTAGATCTTGTTTATACTCAATCTGGCACTTTGTATGACAAAAATCTAGATCTACCTCATCCAGGTCAAACCCATCCAGCCTTTACAGGATCACATGTTGTTCATGGTGTGATTGGTTCTGTTAGCCAAAAATATAAGCCTAAAAAGAAAAATTCCTAAGAAAACTCATATTTTGGCTTTACCTGTTTCACCCGAAGAAGATCCTTCTACTGAAATTACTTCTGAAATTAATGCCATAGATTCATTTGCTGTTAAGAACATGCAATATGGAGGTATAAAGAAAGGAAAAGGTAAATGAAATAAAATACTTCTCCTAAGGAGAAATCAAACAAGAAAGAATCTTCTGACAAAAAGAAGAAAACTCATTATCCTTGTTTAATATGTGATGAAGAACATTACACCAAGGAGTGCCCTCATCAGGCCAAAGTTTCTAAATTCTTTAAGGGTTCACCCACTCCCGCTGTTTTGGAGGATCATTTTCCTCCTTCAAGTAGTAATATGGTCTCCCATATACCATCTTCCTCTTCCACATCGTCATACATCATGATGGTATCTTCACCAGTTATGGTAGCTATGAGATCCAAAGACTATGGATCAAAAAGTCTTATTGTAGATGGAGATGATTCTAGTTTACTTGATCTAAACTCCACATCCTCTCCTCCTACATCTAAACCTTTCCATATTGACAAATCCAATCCTGATATGATAACTCAACCACCTGCTAAAGGTGTTCTCTGAAAGTCAGCGTTTAATCCTCATGCTAGAGCTTCGTAGAATTACAACATTGTTGAGGATATGGCTATGTCACCTTCAACAATGTTGGCTATTGAAGTGCTTTAGACATGTCCAACACAAAGGAAATTACTATTATCATCTATAGGAGTAGTATATCCTCAGGACTTGAATCTAATTGTTTTTTATCTTGAAAATCATGTACCATGACTCCCACATCAACTGACAATTCAGTTACCATTTTTTGTCAAAGCTAGGCAATTTTTTTTAACATTAATTGACGAAGGAGCGTCTACATGCATTATGTCTATTGGTTGTTGGAAAGATTTAGGTTCTCCAACATTAAATCAGTCTCCCATGACTTTGAAGGCCTTTGATGGAAGAAGTTTTCAACCTTATGGAATTTTGAACAATATGTTCATAGAATTAGAGGGTAAAACAATTGCGATTGAAGTTGAGGTTGTTGATGCTCAACTTGATTATAAACTTTTACTTGGCCGAAGTTGGACTTATTCCATGTTTTCAGTAGTCTCCTTGTTTTTTCAGATGATTATGTTTCCTCATAAAGGAAAAATTATAAACATAGACCAACTGTCCTATTATACTTCAGAACCTAACTCTGCCAGTAGCATTCCTTTTGTTGGAAAATTGACTACTCTATATGAAGATGTTGGTGTTGGTCTTCTTAAAGACTCATCACTTATGGGAACTTTCACATTCCCTCCACCAAATTTTCCTCATAATGTTTCCCAGGTCAATATGATTACATCAAACACTTTCGAGTCTTTTGATCCTTGGAAATTGCATTTAGAGTCAGAATTAACCTTATATGCCAGTGAGATGCCCCTTAGCCATTTTGAATTGAATTATCAGGCAATTCAGTCCTTTTACAATGCAACATCTGAAAATGATCGAGTGAATACGATCATTGATGATTATTTTCATTTGTCTCATTTAGATCCAATATCAACGCCTAATCCTTTTGATGGAAACTTTATAACTGATGAAGGGATTATGGAGGTAATTATGTTAAATGAATGCCCAGGGATGATTACCATCATTGCTCATCTTTCCTACCTTGCCTTGACAAAAACGAGAATTATTTTTCATCTATATTTTCAGCTGAGATTGTTAATGATCTTGAATGTCAAATTTCTATCCTTTATTCTGAATCTGAAAAGAATTTAGGAAATATATCAAAAACAATTCCCATCAACATCTCAGTCAAACGAGGGATTACTAAAAATATTCATATAAGTGCTTCTTATTCTTTAGAAGAAATTTCAACATATAAAGCCCTATTTCAGGAATTTCGTGACATTTTGTATTGGTCTTACAAAGAAATGCCAGGAATCAACCCTAGTATTGTATTCCATGAAATCAATACTTATATGGATGACAGAACTATTAGCCAAAGATTGTGTTTGATTTATCCGTGAAAATCTACTGCTGTAAAAGCTGAGGTTGAAAAACTACTAAAAGTAGGTTTCATTTACCTTGTTCCATCAACTAATTGGGTATCAAACATTGTACCAGTCAATAAAAAACAAGGAACCATTAGAGTATGTGTTGATTATAAGGATATTAACAAGTCTTGTTGAAAGGATAATTACTCGACCCTGTATATCGATAAAATCATTGATGATTGTGCTCGAAGCTATATTTTCTCTTTTATGGAAAGATTCTCTAGTTACAATCAAATGAACATGCTCCCTGCTAATCAGCATAAAACTACATTCATTTGTCCATGGGGAACTTTTTCTTATCGCAAACTCCCATTTGTCCCATTTGGTTTGAATAATGTTGGCGCAAATTTTCAAAGAGCAATGTATTACATGTTTCATGATATCAAACATATTGTTCAACCCTACCTGGATGACCTACAAGATCATTCGATGAAACAGTGGGATCATCCATCACATTTGAAAGAAATTTTAATTAGATGTAGGCATTACAATATTCGTTTGAATCCACACGAATTCATTTTTTGTGAGCAATCTGGCCGACTTCTAGGTTTTATAGTTTCAAAAAAATTCATTCGTGTTGATCCTTTGAAGGTATAGGCAATTCTGAACTTGTCAGCTCCTTCTACACTTCGTCAACTCCAAGGTTTGCAAGGGAAAGAAAACGTTTTGTGTAGATTCATCTATAACTATGCCGAACTGACCCAGGGTTTTACCTGACTTTTGAGAAAAGGAATTCCTTTCATTTGGGATGAGCTTGCTAAAAAACCTTTTGATGCATTAAAATATGCGTTGACCCATGCACCTGTATTGCATCCACCTGATTATCACTGGGATTACTTTCAATATTTAGCTGCGCTAGATGCCACCATAGGCATGGTTTTAGTACAAGAGGATGAGTTTAACAATGAACATGTGATTTACTATCTAATTCAAAATCTCACTAAAACTGAGATCAAGTATGCACATGTGGAGAAACTAGCCTTGGAAGTTGTTCAAGTTGTTCAATGTTTTCGTCACTATATACTTTTGTGAAAAACAAATGTCATTTCAAATTGCAACCCTATGATGTATATTCTTACCAAATAATTGCTAGGGGAAAATACTCAAAATGGATAGTTATATTACTGGAACTTGATTGAGGATTTAGAAGATCTAAATCAAAGAAATCATTAGTTTTCGTTGAGTTTTTATGTGACTTTCCCTATACTGATACCGAAACAATGGTAGAGGATTCTCTTGCCGATGAATCTCTCTTTCTAATCAGTACGTCTGATCCTTGGTATGGAGATATCATTATATATCTTCAGACCCAAACTTTTAGGCCTAAATTATCTCGAACTCATCATCGTCGCATTCACTACCAATCCCAACAATACAATATTGTTGGAGACACTCTTTATCGTCGCGGTGCTGATTGCATTTTTCAACGATGTTTAACTCTTCAAGAGGTTGAAAAAACATTGAATGATTTCCATTCCAGAGCATGTGGTAGTCATATGTCTGGGTATGCCACTGCCCAAAAGATATTGCACACTAGTTATTTTTGGCCATCTATGTTTAAGGATTGCATCATTGCAGTTCAAAAATGCCATAATTTCCAGGTTTATGATCGCAAGATGCGAGCGCCCCCAGCTCCTCTTCACCCTATTATAGTTGTTGGTCCTTTTGAAAAATGGGGCATATATTTCATTACATGTAACCCTCACTTGGTCGGGGGGCATGGGTATATTATTCTTGCAATTGATTATTTTATGAAATGTTCTGAGGCGATGCCTACATACAAGGATAATGGTGAACGTGCAACAATTTTCATTTTCAATCATGTAATTTCCTGATTTGGTGTACCACATGTCATACTTATGAACCATGGTAGCCATTTTCGCAATTTTATGATGACTGAACTATCTGCACAGCTCGGCCTTCGCCATGATAGCTCTACACCTTATTATCCACAAGAAAATGGCCAAGTCGAAGTTGTCAATAAAGTTTTGACAAACATGATCAAACAGATAGTTGGTATTCATAAAGAAAATTGGCATACCATGCTTTTCCTAGCCTTGTGGGCATACCGTACTACTGCAAAAACATCCATGGGTTTTACTCCCTTCCAACTTGTCTATGGTTTGGAGGAAATTTTACCAATTAAATGTGAAATTCCATATTTAAAACTATCCATTGAATTATTACCAGCTACCTCTGCAGAGGAAGAGCGTTTTTTACACTTAACACGTCTAGATGAAACCCACCATGAGGCCGCTTTGGCTAGCGAGGCTCATAAAGAATAGGTTAAGGCTCAATTTGATCAAAGCATGAGCCCTAATTCGTATACAAAAGGTGACCTAGTCTTGGTCTATGATCAAGCTCATGATAAACTAGGTGTAGGTAAATTCGAGCCCATGTGGCATGGTCCTTACATTATAAAATGTGTATTAGTTAAATGAGCCTATGAGCTAGTCTATTATGATGGTGTTTCTTTCGGAAATAGTAGAAATTGACTTTACCTAAAGAAATATTATGCATAAATATTTCGTGAAGATTTATACATTATTTACATTTTATTTTTGTGTGCGGTAGTTTTAGCATTTTTTACAATCCACTACTACTTCTCCTGCTTATCTTGTTTTACAGTTGATTTGCAGATGTCAATGTTTCCTGAAACTTACATTGGATTTGCTGATGGCGCTAGCCATAGTACTCAAAATTTGTCTTCTACATCTTGGGTTATTTATTCACCCAACAATGAGTTAGTTTCCATTCATGGGATATGCCTTCGTCAAACAACGAATAACATAGCCAAATGTAGTGCAGTTATTGAACTATTATATGACACCATTTCATTTGGAATTCTAGTCTTGATTTTTAGGTTAGATTCACAACTCGTAGTATTACATTTAAATAGTATCTTACAATAAGAAGTCAATCAATCTTAAGAATTTTCTTATGAGTTCGTCTTTTGGAAAGGCAGTTTGATTATATTGAATATCAACACATTCCAAGAAATTTAAACACATTAACCGACGCATTAGCCAACCATGTGTTAAATAGACATTTGTAAGTAAAAGCAATATTCATACATATATTGAACAAAATAAGATGAAATCAAAAGTAGTAGTTTTCCATTAGATAAAGTTTGTAGATAATATGTTTCACAAAAAATATGTCATCCAAGGACATAAGGCCCTGTGGCCTTTATTATCTGAATATGCCGATACAAAAATAAAAATGTAGCCCTAAAAGACTAAACATCTAAGCATGATGATGATGATGATAGTAGAATATGGTGCGAGCAACTCAGTGTAACAGTCGCCTAAGTGGTCCTGGAACCCTAGTCAAATGTCTCTGGTACCGGAGAGGCAGATCATCCTTCCTAGTCTCTAGAATGTCAATGGTCAACCTCTCCAGGTTGTGCTCTAACTCTGCCAGCGCCTCTGCCAACACTGGGTTGGATGTTGAAGCTACTATAGGATGGTCATCACGCCTGCCAAAACGGCGTAGTCCTCTCGGTCGAACTATGCCCATATCTGCACAGGAATTTCGAATAATTAGCCCTGAAAGACAAAAAAACACATAAAAAATAAAAAATTGAAAACATCAAATGAGACATTCTCACTTAGGTCACCCCACTGTGTCCCCATTAGAAGAGGGATATTTGGGTCACCTCTGTAATCCATCCCCACAAATGGAAAGTCTTCGATCGATATTATCTACTCACTTAACCATATAAATAACTCAGGAACATATCATACCATTGGACCATCGTTCCGTGACAAGCCATAAGAGAGACCCACCTAAGGATTAATGGATCTTGAGGTCCTGCCTCATCCACTAGAACCTGTTGGCTTGAGGAGTGGAATTCTCTCTAGAGAAAAAATCAGTCTACCATTTTTTACTCTAGTGAGTTTTCCTTTCATGTTGAGAATCACTAGCTCACTCCAGTTAAAAACCATGGACTCCCAACTCTCCACTCCAGTCTAAACCTGGGCCTTCGTGACCAAGTGAAGAGTGTCATTTCCACATAGTTTGCTAACCGTGAAAGCAATGGTCCTCAAAGTCAAGTCCCCATTGATATCAATCCTATAATCTATGGGTTTTGTATTCCCATATAAACGACGTAGGTATCCAGTAGTGTCTCCAACCTACCTGTGCCTGAACAAAGAAATCTCAGCTTCTCTATGAGAAAGTTGAGTCAAAAAGTAGATGTCATCAACATCAATGGTGATGCGATGATCCTCGATCACAAAACATTGATCCTGGACATCTGATGTCCATGCCAACCAATTCATAAGCTCTACCTGAGCTTTCATCCTTGGAATGATCCAATATTTGTAGAGGTCGTAGTTTCTTAAAGTCTGCATGGTGGCATGATCATCCAAAGTAGTTGAATCTTGGGCTTCGTGTTCTCCCTCCCTCCATTCCATGATTGAATGAACAAATAGTCCTGAAATAACAATTAGAAGGAGTTAGACCAATTATTAAAACCAACTGTGGATTTTTTGGGGTGAAATTTCCATGTTTTTCAAAATCCCTCAGTGCCTACGCGGCCATCCTTTTAGAAACAAAGCACAACTAAGCAGATACTCAAGCGTGTTTCCGCGCAGGCAGCGTATTTTATTATACAAAAAAATGTCGGCCTGTGTGAACCTGATGGAGAATTCCCTTGTAGGGCAGAGGGCGCATTTTTGAAAATGGAACTCTCCCAAAAAATCACATGAACACCTAAAACTAAAAAATAAACGAATGAAAATGGAGATAATGAAGAGATCTATTACCTGGAGAAAATGGCTCGTGATTTCGTCCACTGGTTTTCTCAGAATCAACTTCAAAAGTTTGGTGGTAAAAAACCCTCTTTCTACTCTCCAAATGAGTAAAAACAAATGGTGAAAATAGAATTACTTTTTCAACTTTTATAAGTTTTTTAGGTGATTAAAATATTATTTTTATACCTAGGACCTTTTAAAAGTCAAAATTTTCAATATTTTTACCCAAATATTGAGAAGTTATGATAATTTATTTGAGTTTAATGTGAAGAACAAGTTATAGTGTGAAAATGAATTATTTTGACTACGAGAAGACTTTTGTCACTTTCCATGCTCTTAAAAAATTACGAAAAGCAAAACCATGGAGTCCTCTTTTAAGCCCTTTTTTAGACTCTTAAAACATGAAAAGATTGTTGAGCACTTGATTGTTCGAACTCATAAAAGTAAATGAAAAACTTCCACTCAATATAATTTTACCCCTTTTACGGACTGAACTATACTATTTACAAAAAAGTTATACATTGACTGATTATGGTCAATAGAGTTCTCTCCCACATTATTTTATCATTTTTTGGGCTCAAGGGACTAAATTTACGAAAAATAACATCATGGAGTTTTCTTATTTTTTTCTTCTAACTCTCTAAAACTAAAAAACACTGAGCTTTACTTTCTCTGGGCTCGTTAAAATTTTACGGTAAAAGAATTGAATGAGTTTCCTTTTTATGTATTTTTCAAACTCTTAAGAGAAAACAACATCAAGTTACTCCTTTACAAGACTCGTAAAAATTAAACAGTATAGAACTCGTTAAGGATAGCGAGTCCTATCCATTCCTTCTTAGGGTTCGTTAAAAATATTTTGATGGACTCATCCAAAGGATGAACTTATAGGACAAACATATGTTATCCTCCTCAAGCTTTTAAAAAATAAAGAGGTACTTACCAGTAATGGTGGGGGGGAATTGGGAAAAAGTACTCATTTTATATGAATTATAAAGCCAACATGTTGCTCTTGAACATGACACTCCGTCACATTTATGTCCAGGTTGGGAAATCCATTTGTCTTACAGTTAATCAAACCTCATTAAAAGTCTTTAGCTGGTTTTGAGTATTATCGTTGAGTCAAATGCTACCAAGTCAATTGTCGTGTTGTTGTGTGTTCAAGAGAAGTTCAACCTCAGTTCATTTTCCTTTGCAAATTTTAGCCTTCAATTGCAACAGCCATCCCTAAGTCAGTCCTTGTGAACTATTTTCCAAACATTGGCATTGTATTTCATGTCGTAGACTTTCCTATGACAGGTCACTTCCTATCGACTTCAGCTAATTATCTAGGAAGTTGATCTAGAAACCTTCACTACCTTGAGGCCTACATGCCTTAATCGTAGGTTTCTCACCTTCAACAATAGGTTCTCATCATTAGCCTTCGATCGAAAGATTCAATGAGTGTTCGAATTCAAATTACTTATTCACACTACATAGATTGTACTGGGAGTACCTTGAAATCCATTGTCATTATTGGTGTTTTCTCTCGCACTTGTTAATGGTTCACATCATTGAACAGTAATTAAGTGGTTCCTACCATGTTTGACTTCGAGACATTCACTCGCCTGGATAGATTCATACTATGGATTGGGAGGAGGAGATCGAGACCCTGGATCTAGTTTCATCAATCCAAGTTGCAAGGATTTTTATATTCATGATCATGTAGACTAATTCATAACAGATGGCTGCATCCACACTATGTCGACTATCGATATGATTCTTGGGTTTTTTCCATACTTGTTCATTGAGTTAGCTTTACTTCGAGTATGGGAATGCCTACCTCAGTGGTGATTATATATATTTTCATTGTAATCCTTGAATGTTTCTTGTAGGTTTCTGACTATTGTCTCTACTCCGATCTTTAGCATGATAAAGTGCTTCAATCTTTAAAACTTATTTTTCAGACTTCGCACTTTAAGGGGGAATCTGTTACACATCATTTTGTCACCATGACACTTGATCAATATAAATGGATTTCTCACCATCCGTGAACATGTTCCATTGAACTCCCTTAGAGGTCAAAAAATCTAAAATCCCTTGAAGAAGATGATAATTTTGGGGAAAATGGCTTGTATACCTTTTTAAGTATGACCTGTGAAACTTTCCTAGACATTTCTGCGCATTCGCTGTACGTATCCCTTAGAATAGCGCAAAACTGTGCTCTATTTTCCACTATAGACCACACAGGTGAATCAATGAAAAGTAAAAATAAAAAGGGAGATCTAGAAGCATTGTTGGGCAAATATATCCCAACCGAAAGCTCCCAGGTCATTTATTTGAGCCAAACCCCTAAGATGATGGACCTAATTCCCTTTCCTCAAGGAACCCTAATCGCCTAAATAGGGGATCTCATCCTCCTCTTTTGGATCTGAGACTTCTTCCTCTTGGCCTATAAATTGACCAGAGGGTAGAGGGATTGAGGAGGCTAGAAAAGATAGACTTATGTTGTTGAATTGAGATTGGAGGGCTTATCATCTAAAGAAAAGGTTGGAGGAATTTGGGAGGAACCTCATGACATCAAGGAAAAGGTTTTAAGGCTCTTAATTATCCTTGAATTAATACAAATGAATCCCTTTTTCCATTGTATTGTCTTAATAAAATGATGAATGGTTTATAGTTCCTTAGATATTCATTAATGAAATTTCAATTTCTAATCTCTTTGATCATTATATTGAGCTTTTTTGAATTGTTATGTTGCATATGCCTTTGATCTTTCTTATGTTTGTGGTTGCAGGTCTTTTCAAGCATTGAGAAGATACATCAAGACAAGCAGGGATCTTCATCAAGCATTTCGCAAATAGGGGAGGGGATTATTCACTATCTTTTATACTCATAATTCAAACGAAGTAATCTTAGGGACCAAAAGTCATATACACAGCGTAAATATTTAAAATACTTTGTAGACAAAGACATCTATTATAGGACAATAATTGTAAATTGTATATTGTATAAAATAATTGATATAGGATGAGTACAAATGAGAATGCAGGTCCTATATATATAGTTAGGTAAGTACCGTTTCGCGAACATGCATGTCTGTAGAGACATGCCTCTTTGTTTAAATAATTATTATTTAATTACATATTATTATCATTATTATTATTATTTATTTTCTATTTTTATATTTATATTTATTATTATTTCTATATGAATTTATATTCATAACATTTCCTCTCCATTCAAGAAGCTTTGTCCTCAAAGCTTACTCAGAGCATATTTTCGTCTATGAACTTTCTTCTTCATTGATACAAGACAATATGATACTCTGAGTGATAGACAAAATTTTTGTACTGGGAACAGATCAAACCATCATAGATTAATATTTTGGGGTATCTTCTGATATTTGGAAATGTGTGGTAATAGTTATCGTATGAATCGATTCTGCATACTTTAGTATTCCTAGAAACATAAATTTTTCATTTATTTTCTAAATGATACTCGTACGTAGCTTGAATGGAAAGTCTACTCTTGTGATTCGGATGTCGATAAATAGCTCCTTTGGTTTTGATTTCCCTGATCATATTAGTGGTTGATTCCCGATTTTATTTAGGCATTGTTGTTGTTGAATTGGTGATTGAATCATCATTTGTAATGTCCATCATTTGAATTGGAACTTCTACATATGTTTTAACTTCTCCAGATTCCTCTTCTTCCTTACTTGTGAGATTGACTCGGTCAGTATTTATTCCTTTATCTTCAACTTGGATTGAAACGATTGATGACTTCAATACTCACCTTGAAGTTGTTCTAACTTGTCATTCAATGATTTCTTGTCATTTTAATTTTTTTTTATTTGCGTAAGTACAGTGCAGCTGAGAGGCAATACTGCACTGTTTTTTAATGCAAGGCATTGCTCTGGGATGGGTCCCAGGAGGACACATCTACGCAATTTCAGGTTGCAAGAAAAACTGAGCAGCTGAGGGACAATACTGCATAATTTCTGATGATAGTAGGTTCCGGTTGGGAAGGGACACTAGAGGAAACCACTGTGCAGTTCTGGATGCCAAGGGAGGTTGGGGTATCCACACATTGCACAGTTCCAGCAGGCAAGGGAAAAATCTTGAGGGTTGCAAAACCAAAGTGTGCAGTTTCAAAATGCTGGGTGACGCTAGGTTGCTCAGGAAACCGACTAAGTGTGAGATCAGTGCAACTGATGTAAACAGTGATAGAAATTGACTATGATCACACAAAAACTTAGTGATTCAACATAGACCATCTAGAATCTATAAAACATACTTTTCTTGATGCAATAACCTTCGTGACAAGAGTGCATGAAGTGAGTGTGAAACATGTCTATGTGATGAGAATGTCCCATACACACAAGATTTCCCTTTGAAGTAGAATAACCTTCCCTTTACATGACAAACACTAATCCATATGCCCAAATATGACACATACTGCATAAAGATGAGAACGTGAAAAAATATTAAGATCAAGGAGGGGCATTGAGATCATCAACTTACTAATAAGTGACCAAGGAATGATCAATCACAGGATCCAAGGTAGGCTCTGAAATTTGGATGCGAGCCAAAATTTTGGAGGGTTGTTGTAGCGCTATAGCACTGTGACATTTACTTTCTTGTCTTCTTTGCTCCATCTCATTCCTATATGAAAGGTGGTCACTCTTAAGATATTTTCTGGACTAAGATAAGTCGACAACCCTCTAACAATAGTTGTGGCATTGTCTTCGCCGTGATAGTGCAATGTTGTGGAAAATGCATGGGCAATATCATCATCATACCCCTATAGTAACTCAAAGAAACCCAACCACTGGTGGTTTCTGAAGATGGCAACTACAAGAGGGTGTTGGTGAATTCTCACAATGTCTGAAGGTTCCCTTTTATTAAATCCTCCCTCTGTCTCTTCTCTATTACTCCTTTATGCTATGTAGGTGTGGAATTTCAAAAATTCAAGCAATCTCAATGGTGAAACAATGGCATAGTGCTTGGTGATAGTGAGGAAGAAGGGTGCTCAAAGTTATAATCGCTAAGCTATTTTCTTTTATCTTAACCAACAAAACTTCAAAAAGGATCCCGTACTGATCAATTGACTACTATATGCTCTTAATTTCAAGTATATTATCCATGAAATTGGGTGTAGAAAAAAAGGAGGATATCACTTACTTCTTATCAGAGAAATTATGGGTGTGCATGAAGGTTTTGAGACAGTGTTGAGCCAATGTGACTCCTTTTTCTCCTCTCAATTACTCCTGTATCTCCTCTCGCCCCTCCTATATCAATTTCAGGCCTACTTGTATATTTCTCCTTTAACATTGTGCAAGTAGGGTTCGAAACTCCTCAATGGCACTCTAGATGCTCGATGCACTAGCTCGTCCTTCCTCCACTGGTTTTTGGAATTAGTGATGGTGTAAATGAATTCAAGCCAACACATAATATCCTTTTTTGATTAAAATCTTGGAGCAATGTGGTGACTTGGCATTAACACGAGTTTCTTCTTTTGGACTGTTGTCCCCACTAACTTTCATCATCTATCCCTCCTTGTGGTTATCACCCCACTCTTTGAGGACACCATTTTGTTTTGAGTTGACAGTTCCACGTTACATGGGTGATTGAACTCACTCTTCAGTTGACTAGTCAAGGTTGGCCAAGTTCACTAGCCACCTCCAGCCTATTAAAACACCTTTTCTCACTTAAAACACATTTTTTTCATTTTGATTGATGGGAGGTCATCCAAGTAAGTGTGAACAATATGTATGATATCGTGGAATGCGTAGTCCATGTCCCATTAAAATGTTGCTCCAACATTCTTTAAACCGAATGAGAGTTTTCAATACGCAAAGATTCCCCAAGGTCAAATGAAGGAGGTTTTGTGTTGGTTTTTCGGTTTTATGGCAATCTGGTTATAACCTGAGAAATCATCGATAAATGAGAAGGATTCACAACCCGTGTAGTCGTTGATTATTTGGTCGATGAAAGGTGTCGGATAATTATCCTTTGGACACACAACATTCAAGTCTTGATAGTCAACACAAATGCGGATGGTGCCCTGTTTCTTATCTACAAGAACCAGATTGGAAACCCACTTCGTTAAGGGAACACGATAGATGAAACTAGCACATAACAATTTTCCACCTCAGTCTTTATCACTGCAGTTTTGCGGGGGTGGACTAGTCGAAGCCTTTGGCAGACAAGCTTGGCATTGTCATATACCTTGATCTCATGCTCGACAATAGATAGATCTATGATGGGAATTTCCTCATAAGATCAAGCAAATACATCGTGGAATTCCTTAAAAGGGCAGGTGAAGCTTGCAATTTCCTCACGAGTGGAATCGGCTCCAACCTGGATGTTTTCCACAATGCCTGTCTTGACAGAAATATCGATGAGAAATGTCTTTGAAAGATTTCCCATGTTCCATTCCAAATCCAAAGTTTGGATAGTTGTAAAAGGTGAGGGAATGATTTCAGTTGTGTCAAAAGACATGATCTGAATGGGCATTGTGTCTGAATCAAATATTGAAACACGATGGTGAGATTCCTCCCAAGGTCTCTCTTCTAAACACATGATCTCACGAATAATTTCATTTGAAGGTAGGACTTGATAGAGGATATCATTAGAAGGAGAATTTATGGGAGAGGAGGTGGTACCATTGGTCGTGACCAAAGTGATCAAAGATTCGAATGTAGATTGAATGGCTTGGTAGGCCAATTCAACTCGTGACAGCGGCCTTTGTTCTCCGTAAGAATAAATGTCTGAAGGGGCCGGGAGGATCCAAGGATCGGTCAGTTCATGAGGAATAGATGAGACCATAAAGACCATTTGTGGAACCACAGGCGGCGAGAGAGGAAAAAAATCCATCAGGGAAGAACCCTTCAATAAACCAGTACCGATACTGACATAAGAGTCAGGAACACCACCCACTAAGGGTACAGAGCTACTAGGTAATGGGGAGTAATCTGGGATGCAAAAGGACAATTGGTCCACTGTGATTATCCTTCCATCTAATGGAAATGGGATGACACAAAATACATTAGACACAATGGCAGTCATAGCGTAAGTGCAACTGCAACCCAACAGTGTATTATAGTCAAGTTTTTGATCCACGACTTCGATATCCACCGTTACCATTTTCCCACTCAAAGTGATGGGGTGGCTGGCAAGGTAACCTTTTGGGATGAAAGTGTGGTCGTCAAAATATTTAAGGGAATTTGACAATGGTGATAGGCGAGCCAACATGAAGCTGACATGACGTGGGTTGAAGCACCTTCGTTAATGACAGTTCTATGTACTCCTCTCCCTTTTGAAAATATTTTCACCTGAAATTCAAGCTGGTGTGAAAGGGGAGGTTTACATTTGTCCATGTTGAAAATTGCAAGCATGGAATCCTGAGGGTTGACCCAACCAATTGCCAAAAGCAAGGATTTCCTTTGTGCTAGACAGGTTTGCAATACTTCAAGTGCTGACATAGCTGAAGGTGCTTGTGCCAAATCTTCTACAATACTGTAGTTGTAGGCAGCACATGCAGATGTATTATGCGTTTTTCAACAAAGTAGCCCTTTTGGGGGTGAATCACAAGATCAACAACTGACCTTTCGATATGAAGATCGTTAGGCAGTGGTGGGTTTTGACTCAAGGAGGCTTCCTTAGCATTAGCACCTTGAGCTCCATAAGTTTTGGTTCTTGTTTGAAGATCTACCATTTCAAAGGTGTAAATGGTAGATGGTCCTTCACCAACTGAAGGATGATGCAAACCATCATTTCCCCCTTGCAGGGGTTGGGGTTGGTTTGCAATAAGGTGATGTTGTTGCTGAGCAGGGAAATGGTTGTTTAGGATTGCAGGGGTTTGGCCAGTGTGCTTCTGAGCAAGGAAATTTGTGCATTCATGGAGACGTGGACAACGATGTGTCATATGGTCTTCTACACAGATTTTTCAAGGGAACTTGGCAGGTTTTTCCTTTCCATTGTCAGGAGGTGCAACAACTTTCTACTTTGGGTTGTATTGCTTGGTTGACTACTCTTCAGAAGGAGCGATCTTTTTCTTGTTCTTCTTGTTCTTACCGCTGGGTTTTTGTGTATACTACACAAATTTTATCGCAACAATGGGAAGAGAAGTTGATTGGGTAGCGGCGTCAACTGACAATTTGGCAATGTGACCGCTAAGTTGTTTTACAACATCCCAGAAGGTAGCAATGATAATACCATCGGCATGCACACCAGGTTGTTGAGTAGCGAGAGCATTAGAGTTCTTAGGGGCATTGGGAATGATGCCTTATAATGTGCCAGACTGTGAATAAATCAAATATAAGTGTTGGGCACGACATAGGGATTGGTCTTTCATGACTGCACCACCTAAGGTGACATCTTTAGCGATTTGAGGGAGAAGAAATTTGTAGAACCAATCCGCTAATAGATAGTTTGGGAGGGGAGCTTTGACTAGCCTCCACCTATGTCTCCATTCATGGATGTGATCAGAGATGTGGGTGGCAGTGTCTCAATGTAAAGAAGTAAGGAATTTCGTCCTAGTTTCATAGCAGATGGGTAGCTGAAAGTGCTTTAAAAATTCCATCGCTAAAGCACCAAAGGTATTAATTGATGCACATGGTAACTCAATGTACCACTTGGCTAAATTGCTAGTAAGGGTGTGGGGAAAGAGCCTAAGACAGATACTATCATCCACCATGGAGTTAGAAATGCACCATAAATGGTAGGTGGTGATGTGCGTACCCGGATCCTCCCCTTGTTTCCCTTCAAACTTCAGGATGTCTGTGGGAATTTTGTGTGAGATTGAAGGCCAAAGTAAGTTTTGATAGATGGGATCATTGTTGAGTTTGCACAGGTCGGGGATATCATGAATTTCCAAGAAAGGTAAGGTGTTTGATGTCCCCGAATCGGACCAAGGCAATGACACATCACTTGAGGATCCTTGCGGTCCTCCCATCGTGTTGTTCCCAATATTATAGATAGGATGTGTGGAATACTAATTTCCTTGGGGTACAATTGTATATTTTTGTTGTCCATAGGGATTGTTAGATTGGGGGATGTAAGTGCCCCCAGGATAAGGAATGCCCCCTTGACTCATTTGAGGTTGAGAGTGGGGTGCCCATATGGATTGAGCGAGACCTTATTGAGGGATCCTGCTTGCCACCTAATTAACTATAGGTCCTTGACTAACATAAGGAGGGTTCATTTCAATCAATGACTGTCCCAGTTGTCCTATAAACGAAGGTGGAACTGTAATGTTCCCAGTTGGTATATGCATATTGGGAACTGTGCCCCTAAGCATTTGAACCTGGGGGTTGGAACTAAACAATGGATTCCAACCAAAAGGGTTGTTGAAGGGAAATGTGCTAACATGCTATATGAAGCATTATAAGGAGTGCTATATGTAGCACTTGTCAAAGGTCTAGGAGTTGACACAAAATGGGCGAAAATCGGTATGTATTAGGTTCCACTTGCGTTGGGTGTCATGCTAGGGTTTGAACTTGGGACAGTTGGGATAGCAGGGTTTGCCATCAGAGGTGTGGTGTTGACTATCGACTAGGGAGGTGGCGGTGGACCAAAAGTGTCCACAAAAGCCCACGACCCATTAATCATTGATGGGATGGTAGGTGTAGGTCCAACATTAGACATACGAGGTACAAATGAAACCATAATCAAGAGTGGTCCTAATGGATTCATGATTGTAGGATTGTATCGAGGATTGAAACCTTCAGTAAATAAATCTTCTGGTAATATTGAATCGTGGGATATCCAAACTGATTCAGTGTTGGATCATGGAGACTGATTGCCCAATGATGGGTAATCTGGTTCATTGGGGCTCAACGAATCCTCCACAATCAGTGGGGGAAGACCTAACAACCTTCTAGATTAAAGACAAGGGCCAGATGTAGCCACGGTGGCCGATAAATTTTATCAATATATTTTACAGTGATATTTATTAAAGCCTCAGTGATAACAAGCTGACACCTATAAAAATAAAAAATAATCTAAAGAAATCAATCAACAAGCAGAGGGTATGACCGTGTCTGATAACCACCATTTGCTAGAGATGAAACCTAGTATCACAATGGATAAAAGAGATATTTGGCCAAATGTATAGTTACGATTACTCTTGAGCTTTGCCTGAACCTCAGATTAATGGGTCAAGTACTCTCGTGAATACAATCACCCTCCCAAAAACTGAAGACAAAGTAGGTTCGTATGTGTTACGTACCAGGGTAGCTCACCCCAGACACCTTGTGTTCATCCCTAAAAGTATGGCCACTATGGTTACCTCAAATCACAGATACTACCGGGGGGGATAGTCACAGACAATATGATGTGTGGGTAGGATACCTGAGTCCCCGAATCAGCTCTGATATCCCCAAAGGGATTCCTGATACATAGAAAACCCAAAGGAGATTTAAGCGAAGGCGAGCTACCTTCGTTTACAATCTAACGTTGTCTCGTAGTTAGCTCCGCTTTTACTAGAGTGGTCTCGGATAATATAAGTGTAGAAGTATTTCCCTCGTTAATGACACTAGTTTCGATGTATGATCTTGGGAAGTTAACTCAGAACTGCCTAACCCAAGATCCTAGCCTAAACTAATATGTGTTTACTCAAAAAAGAGTTGTTGATTGATTTTATTAGGTAAATTTTAAATGTACTTTGTTAAAGTCTTCGGTGGGGGTGTTGATGTATGAAGTTATGTGGGACTCCAAATCAAATCATGCAAAAACAATACTTTTAAATTTCACTTTCGATGAATAAGTTGCTTCTACAAAGGAAGAGTCATTTATACATCAATATATATACCATGCATCCAATTTAGTAAAACACAAGCACAACTGACAGAACTAAAAATTCTCACTAACAACTTTTGAAACCAAACAAATGCAGATCTAACCAACTAAGCAAAAAATAGTAAAAAAATTGTATTTTTTTTTTATCAAAAAACTTTAAGCAGTAAAGCTATTTCTCTAAAAGAAAAATTTGTTCAGGAGATAGATATCAATCAAACATGCACAATTGTAGATCCCTGATCAGTCTACAAGCAGATTTCCCAACCCATGAGGTCATAGAGAAGTCTATTTATCAAGCAATGGTTGGCTAGCACACTGTAACAGAGGGTACAGAGAATTAGTGGTTGCACTAACGCACTTTGTGTAAGGCCACAATACTTTATAAAGCATTGTTTTCACTAGCAAATAATGTTAGTGAGGAAAAAGGCATAAAAATCATGATGTGGGGATTAGATATAGGGTTGAGCATAGAGAGAAGGGTGTTGTATAGTCTTGAATGGTCAGAAAGGGGATAAAGAAGTACAAGAGGCCTGGAAGAAAGACAGATCTAGGAAATTTCTAGGAGAAAACCGGGAACTAAGTGTAGCCCCCAGCGGAGTCGCCAATTATACTATAGGGATTAATGCATGAGTGTTTGGTGACGGAGAAACCCTCAAGGATCTTCCCGTGATCCTTGGTAGACTGTCAGATTAGCTGCAGCTAGAACGAAGATACATGCATATCTATGTTAATCAAATGAGAATCAAAGTAGGAAGGACTTATTACCTCAAGTCTTCGTGTGGTGTTGCTAGAGAGCACAAAGTAGTGGAGTGGAAGACCCCTCAGCTAGTTCCAAGATCAAAACCTTCACATAGATCAGACAAGGCGTAATATCACAACATATAGCTTTGAAAATCAATGCGCCACCATATAAAGATATCTAATTATATGTATGTAAGCCACTCATAATAATGACATTGCATAAACATGTAAACTAATTACAATACCAACGCTACGAAGTGTAAAACACAATTGCAGTTCTATATTAATGATAGAAAAGGGTGATTACAACCATCATTTGTATTAGCCTTCCCTTACTCCTCCAACTCCTCTCTCTCTCTCTCCCCTTCTTAACCTCTTGCAGTGCCTTTGTTGGATACTAGCTTTGATAGTCAAATAGGCAATCCTTTCAAATGTTTCGACCTCTTCCACAATGGCCCTAGCCTCACATATATAGCATGAGAGGATAAGCCTTGCCAAATCCTTCATGAATTCCTTTGGGAAAAATTAGAGATGTTTCCATGATTGTGTGCACTTTCCTCGTTTATAGACTCCTTTAGGAATAGTAATTCCTCCAAACAGGTCTAATCTTGATGTTTCCCTGCTTTTATGAGCTGCCATAGGAGTGAATATCGGGATATTTCTAGGTCAACTTGTTCCTTTCACCCATGGAAACTCATTTAGGCTGACTAACGCTCTTCTCAAGGCAACAAACTGGTGGGCTCCAGTATTGTAGCAATAATGCTACAACTCCTGGAGCTTCCTATCTCTAATTTTATCAACCCGGTAGTTCGTACAAACTTGGAAGTGACGGTGTTGTATGCACAAGTACTAGCTCTTGTCGCAGCTGTCACTTGGTCAGCTGGCACAAGTCCGCTAGAGCTCAAGCCAACTTCTATATGCTCTCAGAAGAAGCTTTATGAGTGATGGACGAAAGCTATCTCGAAGAAAGCTAGCCTACTTTGCAAAAAGGAAACTGAAAGCCAATAAAGCATGGAAACCCTAGTAAACCCTAATTTGACTAGCTAGACCTTTACTATGCAAAACTGTGAATGAAACCACTACCAATAATGCCATTACTTGCAGTGAACTGAAATACATACATCTAAGCTACTTGCATCTGAAAAGACATGTTTTTGTATTTTTTCATTAAGTGGTTGGATTTATTGTGATGATGCTTTTGATTAGGGTTTGGTTGTGCAGGAGCGGTTGGAATGGAAGGAAAGCATGGGCAAGGTCAGGATGGCTAGGGGAGGTCCCAGAGGGTCTCTAGCATCAGTCCATAGAAGTCTACCACGTTCGGATGCTCAGCAACCGAGTTTGCAGGCTTCTACAGGAAGTCTGCAGGGGATCCTACAGGAAACTCAGGGATTTCTACAGGAAGTCTGTGCAATTCTACAGGATGTTTGGCCGTGGAAGTTTTGGGAGATGGTGGAGTGTTGGAATGGTGTGGAAGGATAGGTGAGATGGAGATGGAGCTGGTGATGGCTCAGGAGCAGAAAAATATGGTGGAGGAAGAGTGCATGAAGTGGTTGGTGGATAGAAGGATGGGATCAACGAAAGGTCAAGACAATGAAGCTACGTGGGCAATGAAAGAGTTGGAAAGTGAACGAATTGAACAGAGGTCGAGTAGATGGCTTTAGGAGAGGTTAAGAAGAAGAAAAAGGAAGTAGAAGGATATGGAGCAGTGTAAATGAAACAAATTGCTTATGAATGTCACAAAAAACGAGAACTCATTAACCTATGCTGCCTATGATATAAAATCAATGAACAGCAATGTAAATTGTGAAGGAAACTCGTGCATGGAAGTGAAATGAAGAAGTAATGCTTAAGATCAGAGTGCATGGATGGATCTATGATTAAGGTAACTATGTTGCAGCTTGCATGAACGTAAGAAGACTGCGTTTTTTTGTGTGGTTGGGACAGACTACACCCCAATCTCCAAACAGAGATGGCAGTGAGGTCCTTTCAACCTTTTCTTGTAATTCTGATGAATGCCAAACTTCCTATTCTAATCTAGACTACTGAAAGCACTTGATCCAATAAACTATCCTACTAAAACACAACGAGAAATTCGAATCAGCAAACTGTATTTTTCAGTGCATGTAAAGAAAACGAAATGAAATGCTGAAAGGAAAGACAAGTAACAGTACAAGGAAGAGGAGGTCTATTGCTCTCAGGTTGGGCCCTAACCTGAGAGCTATAGCTCCCTTAAAAGCTCAGAATTAGATCCAAATCTGCTTGCCTTTATTCATGATCAAAAAGTCTAACATCATGCCAAAACTGGCTTACAAAAAGACTAATTGGCTAACCGAATTGACTAACTAGCTACCATCTACTGGCTAACCCAAATGAGGCCCCAAGCCTTCTTATTTATACAATTTGAGGACCCAACAGTCCTCCTAAAAGTTAGGGACTTGGCTGCCCAAGACTTGGAGTTAACAGCAGTCCTACTTGACTTGCTTGGCTGCCCTTGTGCTGATTGATTCGGTGGCCCTTGAACTCCGAGCTGATGGTGGAGAATTCGAGGTAAGGGCCCATAAATAAGAGGGACACCTTCCTACAAATCCTCTAGCTTGTTCTCCCACGAATTTGGCTGCCAAGTGCTCATTAAGACCTTCCATTTTGTCTCCAAGTTGACCAAAAAGGCTACACAAAGCACCCATTAGACTTGTTGGCATAATGACTAACCAAATTCACTCTATTAACATAAAAATAATCAAAAACATGCAATAAACAAATGAGAATGGTGGACTAAGCCAAATTAGGAGGTTGAATGAGCCCAAATAATTGTACATTTTTGGGGCTCATCATCACCCCCCTACTGAAAGTGTTGCTCATCCTCTGAGCAACCAATCTCTCCTTGTCTTTGATGGCCCTGGTGGCTTCCTTGGCTAGCATCTCGGCCGATTTCTCCTTTGGCTTCCCTCTTTTCAAACTTTCCTGTAGAAACTGTTCGCTGGCTTCCTGTAGAAACAGTCCTCTGTCTTCCTGTAGAAACAGTCTCTGTCTTCCTGTAGAAACAGTCTTCACTGTTTGGGTCTGCGCGGCTGAGGGTGCCTTCTTCTTGAACTGTGCTGCTAGGCATGGTGAGAATACCCGGGTGACAGTGTCACATTTTTCATCATCATTCATCACTGCTTCATTGAGATCTTGATCTTTCCATGAATGTAGTTATGCCCATACTTCCAGCGCTGAGACTGAGGTTGTCCTCATTATTGCACCATTATTACATCATCATTGAGATCCTCACTGTTGCTTCTTTATCATATCCATGAAGTCTACCTGAAGGTTAGATCTCCATGTGTGTCTAAACTGTGATTGCAACCGTGGAATTCAGATACCCATTGAGAGATATCAATTTACCTTTTCAGATCTGCAACTAGGATATCTGTTGCCTGTTCAAACAACATTAGAATACACATCTGATAAGTGGAAACATTAAGTTCACACACAGCCCAGATTTCTGTGGGCAGGTTACAACATGCACCTAGCTGTGTTGGCCATGAACCTGTTGTGAGAACTTGCACGGCCAAAGTAGGCTCTTCGCTGATTTCATTGGATCCTTCCGACGGTTATCATCGACAAACAAAGAAATATATTCTGGTGACATTGTATTCAAATTCATAAAGAATTCAAATGATGAATTCAAAGCATTTTGGAAAGTTTTATCATTGCTAAATGCCATGCTAATAATGATGTCATACTTATCAAGAAGGTGTTGCACAAAGCCAACTGAATCTTTCAGCGTTTTCCTTCCGCAGAGCTGTTCTCTGCCTTTCCTGTAGACAACATCCTGTAGAAACGCCTGTAGAGCGTGACAGGTGAGAATTTTTTTATGAAACAACAGAAATCTAAGGAATCAGGTAGAAATCTTGTAGAGCATCATTGGTTAATTGATCTGGAAGTGGTAGACATGCGCTTCAGTTGACTGCAGTTAAACAGTGGGTGGTGAGAGTCAGCCAAGCATCATTTAATTTCAACGTGATTTTTGGTGAGGGAGTGAAGTGGCCAAGTGCACGTTGGCCCCATGCAACTGTTGTCTCCACTGCAGTGTTTAACTAGTTGTTCTCTCCTGTCAATCTCATCCATCAAGCAAGCTGAAGTCTAACTGTCCATCACTACCCGTTTTCAATTTCCTTCCTACGATGGCTGAGCGCACGTGTCTCATTCACCCACCAAGAGTTGTTGAACTAGATGTGGGTGGCCAGTTAGCTGGCCACCGATTTTTTTAATCCTAACCATCTCATTCATTCATGCAATTCTCAGATTAGATTCATGCAAACAGAGGAACAAGTTTAGTCACGTACCTGCAAGTTAAACGGCTGATTGTGAAGCGTGTTGCTGCTGCATGCTTGGATCCTTTGATTGCATGAGGCTTGGCTAATTATTTTTGATTGCTTTTCCTTGTGCAGGTGTCCTCTGGCCGGATCTGAGCTGCATGCAATCGTTTCCACGCTCAACTCTGCCCGTTCAAGCTGCTGCTGCTGCATGGTCACAAAACCAGAACTTCTTTTTGCCATTTCTCCCAAACGGTAGATCGGATTGATCTGAAACTCGGTGAGCATGTTCCTATCATCATTATGCATCTCCCATAGCAAATTTGTGATCAATGGATGCATGGATTTCGAGAAAAATAGAAAATGGCTGAATATTTCAGAGCTCGATTTCTCAGAAACCGTGCATCGGAATCGGCTGAAACTGCTTGGGTAGGTTACTATCACCCATGTGCATCTCCCCATGAAACAGGTTTTAAAACGGATGCACGGATATGGTGAAAATGCAAAAATGGCTGATGGTGATGGAGGCTGATTTCTTGGAAACCGTGCACCGGAATTGCATGAAACTGGTCAGCCATGTTGTCATCAACCTTGTACAATTCCCCATAAAACGGTTTGTCAAATGGATGCATGGTTTTTAAGTTATGGCAAAAACAAATTCTGCTCTATGTGTTTTTGCTTCAAGGCACTTTGCATTTTGGTTGCATGGGATGACAAAATGAATTTTGGTTGTGATGCAGGTATAGAGATGATGGAGGAGGAGTTGGAAGACTGCATGAGGACTTCTGAACCCTTGAGGAAGCTACCATGCTCGCCAAACCACTTTTTGAAATGCATGCCTAGTTTCCCACAATTTCTACAGGAAGTTCCTGTAGAAGCACAATGAGAAGCACAAGGAGGTGAAAAAAATGATGGATGAAGGCAAGGGATGGACACACAAGTGCTTGTAGGCCTAATCAACAGATTCCCACCATTAGATTCACTTTAGAAATTGGATTTGGCTCGTCCAAAGGTTCTACAGGATGTTTCCTGTAGAAATACAGAGCTTCCTGTAGAAGGCACAAGAAGGATCCCTTTAACCTTGATTTGAGTGCTCCTCCTGTCATGAAACGTCCTTCTTGCAACCTGCAATGTCACTACTGCAACATGAAATTATTCAATGGAGATTAGCTTTTATTTTTCTTTTTTCTTTTTTTTTTTGAAAAACAACTAGGGCGCCTCATGGAGGTTTTCACCCTAATTGCCTGCCCTGGGCGCCTCCAAGGGAGGTTTTCACCCAGAGATCTTATTCTCTTTTTTCTTTTTCTTTTTTTCAACCCATTGACCGCCTCATGGAGGTTTTCAATCAATGAGCCAATCTAAGGCGCCTCCGAGGAGGTTTTCACCTTAGATTTCTATTTTCCTCTTTTTTTCATTTTTTTTTCTTTTTCTTTTTTCTCTTTTTTTTCTTTTTCTTTTTTTTTCTACCCTACCCTACTTGAAAAAAACAAAATCATTTTCAAGTATAAGAATACTTCCAATGGAGCCATGTGCACATCGAGATTAGAGACAAAACGATCTGAAGGCTCGAAATGCATACTTGGACAGGTATCCAGATCTCAGGGACCAAATGATCTGACTTTCAAGGGATGAAACATAACTTAGGAAGAAATTACCGCTACAACTTAGTGACCTTCTGAAACCATATCTCAATATAGCTCTGATATCCTTGGTTCTTTTGTTGATCTGGATCATGTTTCATGTCATCTTCTAACATGACTTTCTCATCTTCCTCTTTTTGCTGATCTTTCTCTTGAATACATGGAAGATTTGATGGTAACCATGAGGAAACTCTTTCGATCTTTGATTCTGATCTCTTCTCTTTATCAAGTGCGACCCATGGTTCTTTGATATCCTCTTTGGAATCTTCTTTTGCTTTTGGATCTTCAATGTTGTCAATATAATCTCTACTTTGCAACACTCTTCCTGAGCTTTGGTGAAGATCATTGGGCTCAAGAGGAGTTGTTTGGATATGTTGTGCCTCAGATTTTCAATGGGGTTGAGCTACTCCATTGTATGGCTTTGGAAATGGTACGGGTAGTTGAGCGGAGGTGTGAAATTGAGATGGAGATGGATGGGGTTGTGGTTGGGTAGGAATTTGGGGTTGCCTTGGTGGAGGAGGAGGCGATGGTTGTGGATGAGCAGGTGGTGGAGGAAAATGAGCGGGATGAGAGTTGTACTGGGGCCTCCACTCCTGATAACGTGCATTCCACTGAGGTTGTGGCTGAGCATAAGAGTGAAATGAATGAGCAACTGGTTGGGCATAATATGGATCTGTGAAGGAACAAGGAGGATATGACCAAGGAGGAGGTGTAGACCAGGAAGGATGAGCAGGGGGACCCCAAGAAGGCATGAAAGTGGCTTGATAAGGGTCATAATAGGTCTCGGGTGTCCCTTGCAGTTCCTGTTGGTAAGATCTAGGTCCATGCGGCCAACTTTGGTTCATGTAATAGAGTGATTCAGTGGCTCCCTTGGCTCTTTGATATGTAGCTTTGATTCTGGGCAAGGAAGGACACTGATCTGTAGGATGGTATTCTTCACAGATGAAATACACTTCTAGAGGGTGCATTGGACATTCGTTCCTAGGATGCTTTCTAGTGCACCTAGGACAAAAGATGGCCAAAGCCCTCTTGGCTTCTTCTTGCTTCTTTTGGATCTGCAAGGTATCCAGTTGCATGGCAAGAAACTGCCTCATATCACTCTTGAAATCTTCGATCTGATTTGC